>JAHLJT010003656.1:61781601-62508630 GCA_031308135.1 Acheta domesticus
CTACCGCAACGACACGGTCCGCCACCGACTCCACGCAGGCGCGGCGATACGCACGTGGCACGGCGGGCGGGCCGCGTCCCGCCCGTTACCGCTATTCGAAAGGCGGGGGCGGCAGCGCGCCCAGTCGTTAGTTCCAATCTGCCCCGCCACGCCGCGCCGTAGTAAATCATTTGCATACTTCACGGCTGCCCCGCGGCCGCATCTTCCTGCACGCCTTGCAGCCGGCGGGCCTGGGCCCGCGACCATCTGGCCGCGGCGGCGCGGGCGGCGGGGCAGGCGAAAGGGAGCGTTGCGTAAGAGGTGGGGAGCAAGATTAATCGCAGGCGAAACCGAACGCGAGAAGAAGCGGCTGCCCCCACCCCCAATCCCTTCCCCTCTCTCTCCCGCGCCCAGGGGGAAAACGCTCCCCGCCGCGTGGCTGCCAGGAAGCCGGGAATAACACGCCCGTCCCATCAGCAAGCGCGGCCATTGTTTCGGCGCCGCAGGCGGTCCAAAGGAATTCTTCTCACACGCGCGTTGACAGCGCGTCCACTGCCCGCTCTTCTCAAAGGAGCCACGCCTCAGAAAGGCTCGCGAGTGGGTGGGTGGGTGGCACATTGCGCGGCGAGTGTCAAGTAGCGGCTGCTTCATGCCCCATTCATATAAATACCCCAACGCTGTGAAATGTTTTCCCGGTAAACAAGTCAAGCGGGAGGTTTTGTCATCACGTTAACCTCCAGCATTTGGGCTCCACGAATAACAGAAGAGCAGAGACAAATGAGTCATTTCTTTGCAAATGCGTGAGTATCCTGCGTGGGGGGTTGTCTTACACATTTGCGACAGGACTTCCAAAAAAGAAAATGGAAGTGATCATTCAGTGGCAATTTTCGGAAAAAACAAGTGGGGCTAAAAGAGCACGTACTTTCTTGCCCGTACTTTCAAAGAAAATTACGCGACAAGTCCTCAATTTTTCGAAAAATTATACGAGACCTTATTTAAAAATATACTTTCAAGGAATAGATTTCATTAAGGGAAAAATCTCAATCTTCGTAAATATGGTTGTACGAACACACTGAATTTTTTTGAATTTTTGCAATTTTCGAAAAATCAGAGTTTTTAACGAACATGAGACCTGCGCCATTCTCTTAAACATCCTTCACATTATCCAACAAAAAAAATGTAATAAAAAACAAAGCCATTTTTTTTGAAAAATTGGAAAATGCTCCAGGGGCTTAATGTAGAGTACCCTCCAAAATAAAATTGTCAATTTCAATTCAAGGAACCGCGACATCGATTGGGGAATATCAATTTTGGATACAATCGGTTGAACGATTTAGCCGCTAGCGTTTTTCACAGAGAGATAGAGGGACGGACAGACGGACGTTTTGTCGTCATTTGATTTTTCGGTATTGAGGACCCACAGAACATGGATTCCGGCTACAGCACGTGTTAGAGAACTTTCTTTCTAACTTTAGCAACTGGATTTATCCACTTTTTCGTTACCAGGACCCTGTATTAGGTTTTGTGCCGAAAATTCGCCGATATTTCGCGCACCATTTTACAACTTTTTTCTCTATTTCGCATCGACAAGAAGCTGCTTGTTACCGCTGTTGTAATCGCACGGGCAGCCGCCCGCCCCAATGCACGGAATTTCGAGTTTCGACATAGGGCAAACCCTGGGATGCAGTGGGTCACCCAAAGCAGGCACAGAGCATCCCCGAAGCGACGTCGCGTCGACGCCACCAGCGCACAGCGGGAAGCGCTCAGTCACGCTCACCGCCACGAGCGAGCATCGCACGCCCTCACGTCCTCGCGGAACATTCTAGGTCACGACTTGTTTTTCCAGGCGACAAGCAAACCATGTTTTTTTTTCTTCTTCTTTTTCGCGCATGCTTGCGACCACATGCCCCACCGCGTCACCAGCAGCTCCCTTGTCCCTCCTACTCCTTCACCGTCCGACGCCGTAAACGCGTGGGCACCACCCTGGGCGCCATTAGGCTGAGCACCAAATCGACCGCCCACCGCAGCTCGGGAGGAAGGACCGTTTATCTTCATAGGTCAGCCCAGCCATTTATCACACGAGGAATGAGGCAAGGCTTCGTCGTTGCGGCCGCCGCCTCCGCCGCAGCGTTACGATAATAAGCGCGTCACGCGCGCAGAGATGGCGCGTGACGCAACGCCAGACGAGGAGGGGGGAGGGGAAGGGGGAAGGGGAGGGGGAGACGCAGCGCGCTTCCTTCTGCGAGCGACAGGAAACAGACGGCGAATCGCGCGTTCCAAACAGTTTACACAGCGCCAGCCGGCGCTCCCGCTCCGCCCCGCTCCGCCCCTCCCCGCCCACATGCACTCACCATGCCACCTCTCGTTTCGAGAAGCGCTCATCCTTGTGTACACATCTCTGGGTCCGCAAAATCATTACCCGGGAGGCAACCTTTCTTTTTTCTTTCCAATTTCTTTTTCTCGCGTGCCCCAAATCCTTGAAAAAGGCTCTAAGAAATATCCTTTACACTGTGTGCTATACATCGCTGCATTCAGCAAACAATCGATTTCTACCGAGAATTGCTATTCCAGCTCTGAGACGCTCGCTTTAACTACGAAAAATTATTCGTTATAAATGTATGACAATTATTTATTATATCTGGTGATGTGATGATCTGGTGATAATGAAGTGGTAATGTGGGTGGAATACATCTTCCGAAACACTACAAAGGAGTCGTAATATAACTATATCGGTTGACTCTCTTCAAAATTAAATGCAGAAATAAAAATAATGGAAGAAACGAATTGAACATTTATTTGTAGAAATGCACAAATACTATAAATTAAAAAATGCATTTCCTGAAGGGGCACTGTGCTTTCTGAAGGGCCATATAATCCGTAATTGGTCCTCCCCGCCTTCGACCTCTCCGCCTCAACCGGCGAGGGAAGAAGAGAAGGTGGAACGCCGCTCGTTCCGCAAGTTGCGAGTCGAGCTTGTTTCCCTTCCACCTAAATCTCGCGGAGTTGTTGTCAACATTCGCCTTCTATCTTCCTCAGCCATCGAGGACGTGGCTCCTGAGAGCGAGCGGGAAACAGAAAGAGAGAGAACGAGCGAGCGAGACAGAGAAGACGAGAGAGAAAAGACAGCGCGAACCAAACTTCCGGAAACAACTTTTCACTCACAATATCAACGCCGCCTGGAGGGCGCGCGCCGCAGCAACTTGGCAGAGGGAAAAGTTTCCGTTCTCCACGAATATTACCCCTTCTCCGCCGCTCTCCAACTTCACAGACGGGGCCAACTTTTAAATTCAATGAGAGCCTAACTTCCTCCCAACTATGCTTATCATTACGGTCGTTTCTATTTTCACCGCAGACGAGGAAGTCGTATTAAAGTATTAAAAGAGTTCTAATAGGTTGTCCTTGGAAGGAAGAAGCAACGCAAATGTGGACGTTAATGGACGACTTTTTCTTCCAAACTTGAAGAGAGCATTAATCAGGCGCGGACGCCGGCTGCCGAGGCGAGCGGAGGTTATGCATTAAAAATAATATGTTTGCACAAACATTCTCGCCTGCCCACTTCGCCGCTGGACGCGCGCGCTAAACTTGGCCAGCCCGCGGGCCAGGGGGGCGGGGCGGCGAAGGGAGGGACCCGAGAGCGTGGAGTGACGAGGGAAGCGGGGCGTGAGACGAAACGGGGGGCGGGGCGGGAGACGAGACAGGGGGGCGGAGCGGGAGACGAGACAGGGAGCGGGGCGTGAGAGGAGACGGGGGGCGGGGCGGGAGACGAGACGGGGGGCGGGTGGGGCCGGGGGACGGGAAACGAGACGGGGGACGGGGCGGTGACGGGGCGGTGCGGGAGAAGCGTCGCGGGGCGGAGGCGGGGCGGAGACTGGAGCAGGGGCAGACCAGGGGGCGGGACGGGTGGCGCAGCGGGGGCGGCGACACGGCGCCGCTGCAACGCGCCCGCCAAATCGCGGTCGCAAAGATGCAAGTGTCACGCTGACGGGGCGTTGGCTACGCGCCAAACGGCGGCGGCGGCGTTGGCGGGGTCGGCGCGGGGGCAGCAGCGAGCCGCGGGGGGCGGGGGCGGGGGCCGACTCCGCTCGAAAGCGCGCGCGCGAGAGTCAACGACCGCCCGTCGAGGCGCAGGCGGAGCCGATGGAGGCGGCGCGGCGCGCGGAAGACCTCGCGGAGATGCGCGCCAGTAACGACACTGCAGTTTCCAGCATTTCCACTTTCTTAAGCAAATAAAGAAATACGTATTTTCTAAGGAGAGTTATTTTGGTCCCGTGATGATCTGCAGAGTGTCCGAATAAAATGAACATACCTTTTAGTAGCTCGTAAGTAATTCCTTTTTTTAAAGTTGTGACCTCATAAAATGGAGAAAACTTTCAGGAACTAAAATTTATTGGAAATTGCTCCTGGAAGTCTGGACATACGCGAATTGCAAAGACATTTTAGATTAGTGTTTCAACTAGATGCATCGCGACTCGCAAGTACGCGTATGTTAGATCATTTGTTTCCGTGGGAACACGTTAAACACAATGTTTACAGCACAAAACCAGCTTAAATTAGTTGAGAGCCATTGAAAGCTAATATGGAAAAATACCAATTGAAATGATAAGACGCGTTCCGGATTCCATCAGTCAACGTTATCAGCTGCGCCTGGACCACAATGACCAACAATTAAACACTTCGACCAATGGCTAGGTTCTACGTTTGTTGTTATTTTCAATTTAGAAACTTTTTGTTTTGTAATAATTTATATACATATTATATTATATACATATTATACTCTTATACATATTAGGACACAATATACTTTCTAACGAACGAGAGTGATTATCGTATCTTAATGGAGGTTCATTAAAATCTCTACGATAAAAGAAAGAGTCTGAACGTACAGAAAAGTGCATTTGAAAGAGAACATTACGTAAGAAAATGAAAAAGTTAACCTTGTTCTCCGCTTCGACTTTCCTGATGAAAATAAACAAAAACTGAGTGTCAAAAGTAATCCTTGTCCCTTTCTTTACCTATTCAGCACCAACAATTCAAGCGTAAGACCGTCTAGCGCACATTAAGGGGACACAAAAACCAGCATTGATGCTTGAATTATAGTGAAAAGGCGTTTGACAAATGGCGTTCTTTGTCAACAGGCAAGAAATCCTTGATCATGCTACATGGCGACTTTTTTCTCGAACAAACAATTTCAATCTCAGAACGTACACTGACCCAGATCCATTTACGACACCACGTTTACGATCGCAAAGCAACGTTTTGCGTGGGAGAGGTGCGCGAGGTACAGGCAGCTCCGTAATTTCACATTGCGCGACCTCTTCTGAACATGTGTCGCACTGAAAATTTTCAACAGGAAAGTTAGTTCACCTCAATGTTTTAAAAAAGATACACCGTGCGATATCGCAAATAATACTCTGATGTGTAATGAGCCAAGTGCCGTGTAACACCTAAACGGGGGCACCGAAAAAGAGCAACACGCTAAACGGCAAACACGAGAATAGAAGCAGTGGCCCAGAAAAGTAAACCAGTATTTGCACGAGATCAGCCAGCACGGAAAGGCGTTTACAGCTCCCTAGGTACAACGAAGCGTCAGTGTTTGCAAACGAAACCTGCGGGAGACTTGAAACGGGTGGGCCAGGGGGGAGGGGTCATCTTTATTCGTCTCGGAGGGACGACAGCTGCTGGAAGCCGGGGCTTAGGGGATGTGGGCGGGTGGGAGTGGGAGGATTCAAAGGCAGGGTGGCCACTCATTTCCTGTAACAAATTTTCCCGACTTTTCCCTGCTTTCCTGTCCTTTTGTTGTTGTTGTTGTTGTTGTTGTTGTTGTTGTAATTTCACACTAAAGAAAATATTGAAGCTATACTGATCAATTGGTCAGCTCCCTAATTTCACCGCGAGTTCAAATTAACAATATTTTTTCACCAAATAAATACTGAGCAAAAATAACGCTGCGCTAATGTTTTTAAGGAATAATATCTATTTTATAACCTTCTCAAAATTTTGCCTGATTTCTAACGATTGTTGCACACATTCCCCGATTTTCTCAGACGGATGGAATCCCCTGATTTTTCCCGTTTTCCACAAAGTGGATACTCCGAAAAGTCTTCCGAGAAGGCCTTGAGCCGCAGCCAGTTGTCGGATTCCCAGAAGTGATGCGACGCGGCGCATCGTGGACAGGGAGGGCCGAACGGCCCGGCGCTCTGAGAAACGGCGTCACACGCAGCTCCAGACAAGCGCCGCCGCCTCGTCGCGCTGGGATGCTCAATTGCATTAACTTGCAGAGAAACTTTAGCAACGAGACGCAAGCCAACGAATACATTCATGCGACTGACGAGGTTGAGAGGGCGAAGCTGTTGTACACATGACGTCACTCTGGAATATTCCGTCGCTTCAAAACCAGAGAATTAGCAGGAGAAATGATTAATGCAATTTTACTTCCGCTTCGTCCAAGAAGAAATGTCGGTATTGAAGCATATGTGAAAAGAAATATTTAGAATAGTGTTGGAAGGATGCCAATCCAGAAAGGGAAAGAAATGCGGTACCAAGTGGTACGAGAAGAACAGAAAAACTGTTGACCTAAATCAATTTCGCATGTTTGTCAAATAGGTCCATGATCACTACTGTAGCGTCCAGACGTTTACTTCTGTGATTTTACGCGGCGAATATTTTCAACAAACTATCATCGCTATGTCTGATTTAAACATAGGGCGCACGGATGTTTAATCAGCCGGGACGCGATTATCCAATAGAGCGCCTCGTGTTTAAAATTTGAGTCGTAACGAAACTCCCGATTGAATAACCGCGGTTCAGCTGATCGCGGCTCATTCGCCTTACGTTTAAATCGGAGCATAAACGTCAGCCGCCACGTGAAGCCGAACCAGAAGGCGGATGCAATCCTGGCCAGTCCATCTCAACGCCGCGGAGGCGAAGAGCTCTCGAAGCGCGCTCCCCCGCCCCGCCCCCCCGCCCTGCCCCGCCGCGCCGCGCTGCACCTGAGCAAATACGGCGCCGAGACCCAAGGCCCGAAGCGGAGGCAGCCGAACGCCGAGGGGGAAGACTCGTGCTCGCCCGCAGCACGCGCGGTGAACGCGACGTCGCGCCCAGTCGGCCACGCACGCTTTCAGCCAAGACACTGCCGAAGCGATCGCAACACAAACTGCAGTGCAGTCAGACAGAATGTGTTGAATGAACGTGTAAATGAAATATTGACGTGCGAGTGGTCAACAAAATAAAAAATTTAAATCGAACAAAAAGGGCATTTTTATCTATTGAGAGTATTAACGGGAAAAAACATTACTCCAAATAAGATAGACCAAAGACTTTTTCGTTTTAATTCGTATTACCAGTGGTTTAACATTTAGATATAATTTAGAATTAAGATCATTTTAGCCGGTGATATTTGATATGAAACTCGACCTCCACGATTTGAATCCGCAAGGCAGAGTATGCCCCACAGAAAATAAGGGCCCGCCTTTAAAGGACTAATGGGAAAAGGAAACGAGAAAAAAAAGGCCCAAGGCCCTCGCCACGCGGCGCCCTGACCCACGAGCGCACCGGAAAACGCGACATTAATGCGTTAATAAGATCTGGAAACAGCAAGAGCTTTGGATACACGAGTAGAGTTAATAGATTATTGAATTTTATGGTCCGTCCCACTTACGTTGTCACATAAAACTTACAAGAAAGTTACAGATCGATTGACTTTTCTTGCTTGAAAACAAGGTATGCATATTAAATATTATACAAAAATATTGTATTATACAATTTGTGTAATCCAGTCTTAGTGCGCATTGTCCAGTGTTAGTGAGTAGTTCGTGCCACATATTTTAAGACCCTTTTCCCTGATTTCTTTACCGAAGGAGTCTTTAACAGGAAAATGTGCCAGAAAGAGAAGAAACCGTGGAGAGGAGAGGGTTGTTACCAAACGACCAACTACTGCATAACAGTTCATCACAAACAGCTCTCCGTGAATGGAAGTTTGTATTACAGCCTAAAAGCTGGGGAATCGTGGAAATCATTATAAACATAAAACTCGTTGCCTCGTTTTAAAACATGCAAATTTACGTATGCCCGATCCCCTGTGAAATGCAACGAAAGAAGAAAAAAAAGATGACGCAACTCCCAAGAGAATGAAATTGATGACGTGACGTTCTTCCGGCAACAAATAAAACGGAAAGCATCCCAGGGATCTTCGAATCAAGCTGACTCGGCGATAAATTTTTATCTGCTTCGATCCTGATGTTCGTGAGGCGCCTGCAAGCGACTGCGGCGGAGGTGAAGGCGACGCTCTGCGGGAAGGGATCTCCAAAGGAGCCTCATGGGACACGCTTCCACGGTCAAGGCGAATTCCGGAGAAGACTGAAAAACAGTTTTCATCAGAATGAAACCAGAAAACTTGATAAGGTCAGAAGCCCTCAATTACTTCAGGATATCATTGCACACGGTTTTATGTAATTTATGGACGCAAAAAGGACAGAAATACAAACGTCAGAGTGTGTACACGTAGAAAAACAACGGGGGGGGGGGAAGTGGAATAAAGTCTAGAAATAAGTGAAGCATATGTAGAGAAACATGAAGCATGAGTAGAAAAACGAAGCATGAACTGCACGTGACAATACACTGATGGAAAATAAACAACTGCGAGATCATAACTTGATCGTTTAGAAAGCTCAGCAACATCACCAGAATATCCCTCGACATAAAAGTGGTCCTAGCTATTACTACATTCATATTTCATCAAAAATAACGGCAAATCCGAAACTATTTTTTCTCGAAGCCTACAGGGTTTTAAACGATGCTCATTGTCAGACCAGAGACTGCGAACCCATTACGGATGTGGCGTTCAACCACTCCAGCAAGGCGATTTGCGCCCAGCCTATCTTCTAAATAGCCGTGATTTTTGAGAAATAGTAACAAAACTTGGTATCCACACGTGATACCAACTAATAATACTCAACTTTACGGTCTGAAAGTCGTGAGAATATTCTCATCTTTTAAATCAAGATTAACTGGGCACAGCAAATCGCTAAAGGAAATCAAATGACGAGTAACGTACTACGGATTTGACTATTTTGTTTCCGGTAGTGTCAACCGCTACGATCATTAGTTCTGTAAATGTAGCCCGTACTATATCTCGGGGATAGAGATGTTCCTTCCCATCTAGCACACGCGATTTAGCGCCGTCCTACATGTCGGCTTGCGAGATTTTCCCCGCCAGAAATTTCCTGTTGTACCATCGCCCCAGGCGGACAAGCTGTAAGCTCCCACGAAGTTAATGCAGACTGTTAGTGGGCGTATGTGTGTGTGAGGGGGGAGGCGGCGTCAAGGTTCAGAAATGAAATATAGCGCGCGGTGCATACCCTTTTTTTTTAGGGTGCTACTCCAGCAAACACCTAGTACTGATTAATAAAAAAATTAGAACTAAAATAAAAAATTACTGAAATATTTAAAAAAAATAAAAATAAAAAAATAAATAAACGAAGCATGGGCGTCCGCCAAGATTCTCATCCCGCCAGCAGCGCCGGAACATTAAAACTTCTGAAAGGACGGATGTTCCGGTTTTGGAATGACGCGGGCGAGCTTGGCGCGGGCGCGTTGGACAGCCCCGGCTGCAGCGGCGCAGGGGAGGCTGGCGGCGCGTCCGCCGCGCGACGGGAAGTCTCGCTCGTAAAATGCTAAACGGGCGCGCGGCGAGGATGGGCCCGCTGCCGCGGCGGGCGGGGCGGGGAGCGGAACGGAGCAAGGGGGCGGAGCGGGGCACGAGGAGGGGAGGGGGGCCGGCGAAGCGCATTCGCGATCGCATCCGCTCCCGCCGCCATCCGTCATTTGTTTTATGCGACGGCGCGTCACGCCGGCCAATTTCTTTTTTTTCTTTTTTAACCCTCCACAGTTTTCTTTACTTCTCCGCCGGCAGAGAGAGCCCCAGCTGGATCGTCGGGCCTTGACATTTTCGAGGAGGCAGCGTTTCTTCCCGGCAACTGGAGGCACTTCATTATCAAACCTTTCGAGAAGAACGTTGTCATAAAAAATGCCGTCTCTGGCAAAATGTCACGAAGCTTCGTGAATTACTTAGTTGTTCGAACGTTACAGCTCGAGGTATTTCCAAGGGATCAGAAAATGCAAGCAATGCAATTTCGATGAGCTCAATTACGTTGTTCTCCAGTGATATCAACAGAATTGCAACATTCTGCTGTCTTGTGTAGTACATAATTCGCCACATCTTTCACTTATAAATGCGAAACTAAAAACTTACAACATTTCACAATAATTGCCGATAAATCCTCCCCTTAAAACCCATCAGATTCTCAATGTAGTTAGTAGTACACGATATTTATTATTTAACAAAGATGATATAACATTTTATTAAAATTTTCCATGATAAGGAATTGCAATATTTGTTGTTATTCCTCGTGTTACTTCTGCGAACTGCGGGAAGGTACTTCTGAACTTGATTGTAAACATTTAATTAACTATTAACCTTAATTATTATATAATAACCTACGTAATATTATCGAAAATCAATTACCCACATTGCGCCAATAAGTTATAGGATATTCATTTTCCTACCCCTTCCTTCGTTTGACGGTCTCTAGAGGAATTTTTATATCTGAGAAAACGTTCACGCAGAGGTTTTTCTTGAACGCGTACGGTTCTAAAGCTCTGGGACATTGTATTGTTCATGTACCATCACTTTCACACTTGTCGCCGACTGACAAAGATGGAAAGCTCATTTCCCCTATACCAAGATATAAAAGGACGACATCCTCTCAACGATGCATAAACAACCCAACCCTCCGTGCGTTACATCCTCTATCTCGCCATGAACATTTTTCGAAATGCACCGTACCTTATCGCCCACCGACGAACCCGCATCGCACAGCCTTCCAACACACGAGGGGCGAATCCCTCGACCCAACGCACCCCTCCTTCTCGCACAGCGCACGGAACGCCTAAGCACGGAACGTCAAACACGCCGCACGGCACGGCACGGCACTGCACGCCGCCTAGGCCGTCGACCTCTCTCAGGTTTGTGGGGCGCCCGCCCCGCCCCGCCCCGCCCCGCCCCCCGGCATTCGCCCGGCGGGCGGGCAGGGCGCTGCGGGGCCCGACCGTGACCTCCATCGCGCCCTGCATTAATCACAAGGCCCACTGTGCCCGCTCCCGACCCCGTCGCGAGGCACCGGTAACGCATTACTGAATAATTAACAGCTCATTTTTCACGCGCCGCTCGTCATGAATCATGCAATGGACGCGCGTGAATTATTGATCCGCTTGCATAAACCGCGCGCCCTGGACGGACGCGAAGGGGCGAGCGGGCGGGCGAAGGGCAGCGGGCAGTGTCCGCCCTGGGCGACGGGGGCGAGGGGCGCTATGCTAAACGGCCTGGCGACCGGCGCCCGCGGGTCCCTCACCCCGTGCTTCGCCGGATCCAGGTGATGGAAGGCGGAGCGAATACACCTCCCCCACCCCGAGCTACAATTTCATCTTCTCGACAGCACATCAGTATCAGCTCACGGAATACACGTTAGAAGTTTGATTGATGCCTGCAGTGGTGTATGATTTAATCTTTAGAACAATACTCTAGAAGAAAATTGGAATCTCAGTTTCATGTAAGAGCTCAGGACTTCAGTAATCCGAAAACTGTACAATTATATGCTTAACAATAGTGTGTTCATTGCCCTTTCAGTAAGTTCCATTTAAGTTCAAGATATGAGTTAATAAATTGCAGAAGAATTGAGATTTAATTCCAATATACGAAGTGAGATGACGAGTCTTCTCTGATTATGGAAATGCTTAATTCATCATGTTCTCGAGAGCATTATCATAAACAACAGTGAATTTTTAACGAAAGAAAATAGGCAACTGTTCGTTGTTTTAATTGACGCCTTGTCACTAAATGTTTACTTCTCTCCCGAAGATACTTCGAAATTTCCATTTCCATGCACACAGATGGAAATAAACTGTATCGCCAAAAGCTTCTCCCACAAAGTTCAGAAGCATTTCCATAATCAGGAAGACTCGTAATCTTTCTTCGTATATTGGAATAAAATAAATCTCAATTCTTCTGCAATGTATTAACCCACATCCTGAACTTAAATGGAACTTATTGAAAGGGCAATGAACACACTGCTGTTAAGCATATAATTGTACTGTTTTCGGATTCCTAAAGTCCAGAGCTCTTCCGTGAAAATGAAATATTTCGATTTACGAACATGCACCTTACAGCGGACACAGCTTCCAAAGCAGGAGAAAGACAGCTGGTTGGGACGCCATGTTCGGGTTGGCTGGAGGTTGTGTGAGAGGGTCGAGGGGGAAGGGGGGAGGGAGAAGAAGCAGTGAAAAGCACCGCAAACACTCAGAGCGTTGGGGGCGGGGGCGTTGGTGGGGGAAGGACGTCAGGATGAGTCGACGCGCGGGAGAAGGTTTCCAACAGCGCACGACTACAAAAAAACACGACCAACAAAAAAGCACAAACGAACGAGCTCGTGAGGCCGAGACATCCTTACTACGCCACGAAGCATTCTATTCATAAGCTCGTACGTATGCATGAGCCTCGCATCAAGTCGCGATGCATACGAGGCGGCGTTTCCTGCCTGGAGAATTACAAACTGCGTACCTTCCCTCCCTCCCTCCCTTCCTTCCATCCATCGCTCCCACCGAATCCGACAGTCGGATCAACGAGACGGGCCAACCGAACTGGTGGGAGAGCAGTCAAGCAATTAGGCCTGCTGCACAGGAAAACTACGGAAGGTGTTTTTCTAATACGCACGGCAACCTCAATTCACTTACCGACGGTTGTGCTCGCCATAAGTGAAGGCGGCTTCACACTTTCGTTATTCGGCGAGTGGCCAGCAACTACTTGCCGAAACTCAAGTAGTGTGGAGGAGTTGCTTGTTATATGCCGAGTGACGAACATTCGGTACTCGCCCTATCCGACGCGTGTCGGCCTTTTACACATAAAAGGAAACGAACATTCGTCGAGCACATCAGCTTTCGGGATTGGGCGGGTAGTAGCTCGCTACTTGGCCTAATGTGTGGATCCTAAAGAAAAACAATAATGCACATGAAGGAGCATATGCGATGTATTTTGCAGTTGACAGATAGGCGTTTATACATCTCCTTCAATGTTCTCCGAGGAAATGTGGTAATGCAGAGGAGTAAAAATTAACTGAACAAACCACAAGTCTCGGGCGTTAGATCACTTCAATCCACGAAAAAATAAGATGAACTGAGTAAATTCCATGAATTAAGCAAAACAAGCTAATTCATTTTATTCTGATAATCAATGTCACCTAAACTGGATTAATACGTCCTATCAACATCTGGTGCAAGGTGGTAGCCTCATGCATACATAGTAATAGATTTGAACGACAGCATCCTAGCGACGAAAATCTATGTCACCTAAACTAGATTAATAAGTCCTGTCGACATCTGATGCAAGGTGGTAGCCACTAATAGGTCGGATCTCTTCCACAGCATCCTACAGCGACAGGCATTCGGCGTCAATCGGCGAGAGAAAACGCTGACAGGTCTCGCAGCCCAGCCAGCGAGACATGTGGAGCACGCAGGTCGCGTAAATCTATCTTGTGGCTAAGCTGCTGCTGCTGCTACGCTGGCTGCAATAGCGTCTGGCCGGGCTTCACAACCCGCTTGCGGGCCGCTTTCGCCGCCGGCGCCCCACTTCGCCCCTCCCCTCCCCCGCCCCCCTCGTTCTGTCGCATTTCGCTTCGGAGCCAACCACGCAGGCCATTCCTTCGCCACTTTTCTGGAAAGCATTATTTTTAGTTTTAATTTATTTCCTGCCCGTTCGGCTCTTCAGGCCGTTTCGGGGTTATAAAACATTCACGAAATGAGAATATTGCAAATTCCATTAAACTGAGCTATGTTCACCATGAGCGAACGAGTGAATAAAAACATTATACATCGGTTTCGAAACTTTTTTTTTTTTGCAAATTTTGAAGGGTGATTCTATACCCGACTGTAGATCTACAAAGTGATAATGTAATCTATTACCAAGGGGTGAGACAATCTAACGTAAACTCGCATACTTAAATTAAGTATTACAATCGTACAAGCTGCCATCAGAAGAAAACCGTACGTCTGAAACAACTTTCCAGAAACGCTCAGAGTTCAGTTTTAGAACGAAGTTTCTCCCATTTTGATGGCGGCAGTCCTTCGTAAGGAGAATCGCGTTGTAGAGCGTCATCAAGTCAACGTCACTTGACTACGAGTGCCGTTCTGCTATCTCGGAACAATTACAGACAAAAGTCACACATTACTTATTCTGAAAAGAATCTTCTTTCTCACCAAGTTTTAAAATCGCATGTCACTTCCGGGAGGGCAAGAAATACATAGTACATCCCACGTATTACCCTAGATACTCGTAACAATTTAGAGTGAACTGTTATCCAACTGTCTAACGCGTAACAAAACAACATTACGAAAGAAATACTTGGAAAATTTCCAAACATACTACGGGAAATTCCTGCTCGAAAAATTACCAGACGAGCCAACAAACGATAGGCTTACATCTTTTAAATTCAATTTTCATTGGAAGGAGACACACGGAAACTTGTTCGTAAGACAGGGGGATCCATCAATAACACAAATCAAAACGTAAGAGATCTCCTGCAGATGCGAGTCCGTCGCCGTCTGAGCCTTACGTAAATAGCGGCGGCAGGCACGTAGAGGTCAGTGTCTGCCAGCGGCGCGGCGAGGAGAGGCGAGGCGAGGCGAGGCGAACGGGCTTCAGCGCCTCCCGCGGGGCACCGCCGAATGACCCACTTTCGCCTTGGAAGCGTCTGCGGCGGGGCGCCCGAACGACAAGGCACACACCAACCACACCGACCACTCGTAAATCACAGATACAGGAACTCAGAGCTCGCGCCAATAACGACCGGACGAGGCGAGGGCAGCACGCGGTAATCACCACCCACGCGTGAACTAACATGCACCCGCAAATACACAAGAGCTATTTTACGTCTAGAGTCAGTGTCCGCTTCACAAGAACGCCATATCAGTTTTGAGTGCCCAGGCTGGGATAGCGATGTTTATATTTTCGCCGGGGCTGCACAATGACAGTGGAATAAACGTAAAACTTCACAGATCCAATTGATTGTTGAAGAGACCGAACTGTACGTTTTTACTTTCTGGACGTGTACTACTTGATGACACTCAGTCTTTAATGATAAAAACATTAAAATTACAATGGAAATGTAAACACAAGAACTCCTATTTGCATTCTTCAGAGCAAAAATAGTATTTACACCTTCAAAAGAACGACGCTAAGAATTTGCATAATGCCTTTCCGCTGCATGAATATTACAGCCACGGAAGAGAACAATCGAGCGCAAGCAGGAAGACGAGACAGCCTGTGATGCACGGTCGCCTGGAGGCAAGGGACGGGCGTTCGTCGCCAAATTACAGGTTGTCCGCAGCAGTGGCGGCCTTTCTCCCCACTCGCTTTCGCCGTGCGTATTACAGCTTCGGCTGCACTACAAGACAAGAGAATCGGCAACGACGACGGTGTCGGCGGCGACGACGACGACGACGGTTGTCGGCGACAGTGACGACGGTGTCGGCGACAGTGACGATGGTGTCGGCGACAGTGACGATGGTGTCGGCGACAGTGACGATGGTGTCGGCGACAGTGACGATGGTGTCGGCGACAGTGACGATGGTGTCGGCGACAGTGACGATGGTGTCGGCGACAGTGACGATGGTGTCGGCGACAGTGACGATGGTGTCGGCGACAGTGACGATGGTGTCGGCGACAGTGACGATGGTGTCGGCGACAGTGACGATGGTGTCGGCGACAGTGACGATGGTGTCGGCGACAGTGACGATGGTGTCGGCGACAGTGACGATGGTGTCGGCGACAGTGACGATGGTGTCGGCGACAGTGACGATGGTGTCGGCGAGTGACGATGGTGTCGGCGACAGTGACGAGTGATAACTGACGGGGACCAGTGATGACGATGGCGATGGTGACGGCAGGATCAAAGCGATGGGGAGGGTGGGAGGAGGAGGAGAGGTGACAGGTGTGTGTGTCCCCGCGCGCGCTGACGTCAGCCAGCTCGTTAACGCGCGCGGCCGCGGAGGCGCCAAGGCTGCCCTGGCAGCGCATCCGTTTCCCCACGCGCCCCACTCAGCCAGCAGCTCTCCACTGCCTCATTTTTTATCACAACACACAATTAGTTATTTATTCTTTCCTAATTATGACACCACGAAATAAAAGTAACGAAATTAATCAATGACGAACTGAGTAACTATGGTATCTAATCGGAAAGTTGATGATGATGATGATGATGGTGATCTCGCTAACATTGCAGTAAACAGTGCCCGAAATTCCATAAAATATGGTTTAGTCGTAATAAAGTAATAATGAAGTAATAAAGCAATACTTTATTTCCCCTTAGGCTGAAACTACACTACCTTAGAGTATTCACACATCATCCCAGAGTTAAGGTCCCTTTCACTGTCGTCGTAGCGCTGGCATTGGGAGTTCATTAATTTTCTGGAATACGTGTAAAAATTAAGTGAGGCAAATATGACAAACTAATATTTTTTTCTGCCCTTTTGATGCATTTATTTACTTACGCACTTATATCTGAACGTTTCGTTATTGAAAATTTTACGCTAGTTTTTTCTTTAAGATCGTGTGTGCCATGGAATAAATCGGGATGATTTTGAAATCTTATTTTCCCCACTAATATATCACAGATGTAAGTACACGCGTGCTGAGAGATGAGTAGACCTCAAAATGAACTCGAGTTTTTTTCTCTCCATGACCTTCAAACGCCCTCTTGCCCAACGCCAGTGTCATGATCAAAATTACAATCGGGTTCACCACTGTAAACTACTGTGCAAGCCGCACGCTCTCGTGAACTTTTTATTTGTAAATAAGAATGTTTTCTACTAACTGCAACGTTTGTCGCAATGTCAGCGAAAACAAAGAGAGGTCTTCCTCTATAGTAGTCATTAAAACATGAAGCATATTCAAGAGTGATATTAAAACCCGTGGCAATGTAAATGCATACAATTATGAACGCCGCACACAACCCTGATGAGTTTTCGAGTAATCCAAAATCTCCAACTTTTTTTTTACTTATTGAAGGTCGCATCAACTACTAGATCATTAGCGAACACTATTGGATTTAACGTTATGGTATGAGGATGAAACAAACTAAATGGTGATGGGACTCAAACCCGCGACCCCTCGGTCCGAGATCACTACGGCACTGCTGCTTTAGCGATCTCGGCCATGTGGCCGACTCCTCCAACCTTAGCTAGCCTCGTAAATACACAAATTAAACAAATTGTTTCGACAAAAGGACAATCTATTTCACACAATTCTAAACACTGGTAATATCGAATATCGTGTTTAAATATTTTATGCAACACCGATAACTACAACGACAGTTGCTATCACACGAATTTATTATTGATCATACACATAATAGAAGATTCTTTATGTCGTAACAAGAATGATTAGTCTACAGTAACGAATCACGGAGGGGACCCATTCCCCCCCGCCCCAGGCCAAGAGTTTTCGTTTGATACCTTCCTTTATTTGGCAAAATTGATTTCCATATTAATTTGTTATAATGTTATTATTTAAAAAATAATATCGTGTAGGATCATACACACACTACAAAATAATAAAAAATATAATAACATATGTTTATTATGTAAGAGAAATCTATGATACTTGCCGCCTAAATGATCGGGTGGATCCGTCCCCGATGACGCGTTTCTCAGTAAACGATGCTTGGGGCGCTGTGATTCACAGTTCCCATCGCTTTCCTCGCTCTGCCGATTCGCGCACGCGAGAAAGTCTGGAGGAGAAACACCGCGCCCGAGCCAGAAAGTGGTCGCGCGGCTGCGTTGCCGACAGCCAGGCGCCGCCGCCCCCCTTCCCCTCCCGGCTGCGACGACGGGGTGCGATTTCCACCGACAGAGGAAGCCGGAATGCCCCAGCCCTACAGGCAGCCATATATATAGGTAGCGCGCGCTGCTCACACGAGGGGCTTCTGGGGCAGGACAATGACACTGGAACGCATTTTTCACAACGTTTTACACGTTAGATTCTATCTCGTCCGAAGGGGGAAGGGAACAGTTAAGTTACCGAGTATTTCGATATCTAGAATGTTAAACCGCATGTATGTAGGAGGTGAAGGGTAATCTTTATGAAAAAACAATTTGAAATAAAAAGTGTCCCATTATCGAAGCTATCTATGTACATGAAGACTGTAACAACGAATGAGGACTCATTGATACAAGGTATCGCCATTGGCACCTTTCGTATCTTGGTGGAGCACCACCTGTTTTAATTGTTCGATTTAATGGGCGTGTGAAATGATGAATAATTCTTTTAATTACGAATAATTCTTAAATTAAGGGAATCCATGCAGCCTGGGTCAAATGAATTACGAAGTGCCTGGTTTGTTTTCATGTCCTCTCCGGAATGTAGCCTACTACTTGGAAACTTAGGTGTTATAACATTTCGTACATATTTAGTATTGCATTGCAGTATCTTGTTAGTTATATACTGGCAGAAAATATTTCAAGTCGTGTTTGCTCTGTTCTTAATACACTTCAGAATCTACGTAATGAATGAGAAATATTGCTTTGTAGAATGCTTCCAAGGCCTGCTACAAATTCTTGCCCAAGAGTGGAACGGGAACTGTAGTAAATCATAAGTTTTTAACACAAGCCGCGGCGGCGACAGTGGCGAATGTCGTCTCTGGAGTGGAAACAGCTTTCGTGGCTGACGTCACCGCGCCCGCGAGCGGCTGGAGCGCGCGGCGGCCGCCGGCGCCAACCGCCCGCCCGCCCCACCGGTTTCGTTTCCGGCGGGCGTGAGAAGCGCCTCGCGGGAACGGCGCGGCGGATGGTGGCGGGGGCGGGGGCGGGTGGGGGCGGGGCGGCCCCTGAGCCGTGACCCGCCCACGAGCAGGTGCTCTGCTTCCCCCGTCCCCGCCCCCGCCGCTTCCGCGCTCCGCCCGCCAGTCGCTGGAGGGGGTGCACGACCCGAAGGAAGAACCGTGTCCACCTTCGAATTTTTTTTTAGGAGAAGATGACGATCAGTTTCGGAAAGACCGTGTCCACTTTCGATTTAATTTTTTTTTCCCTTTTAGATGACGATACGTTTTGGAATGACCACCACCAATTTAAGAATTTCTGAGAATTACTCAGGTCAACGATTGTGCTGTCCGCTAGAGTACTAACACAAACAAATTACGCTAGAGAGAGAGAGAGAGAGAGAGAGAGAGAGAGAGAGAGAGAGAGAGAGAGAGAGAAATACGCAAGTAACAAGAGTGTCAGATGTTATTTCTAGTTTAACCTCCACAGACGAATAAAATCGTTTCTCATCGTATTGTTTTGGTATATTCAAAAGATGTGAATTCAAAGAAAACTCTCCCCTTTTTCTTTTCAAATCTTTCAAATACTTCTTTACATAAACGACCGTTCGCGGATGACAGCTCCTATGATGAAGGAACGCCCTCGGAAGAGTTAAGAAAACGCATCTTTAGCAATATTTCGTTGGTAGGGAGAACTTTTCAATTAAATACTACGCAAAATGTTCGCTTAATATGGCCAAGGGACTCTCTGTATACCTTGTTGGCTGTTTCTGCTTCTAAAGGTAGTCCTTAACGAAGGCGAAATGTTTAAGAGGAAGTGTCATGCTTCTGAGAAATCATGTGGCATTCATTCGTTCTGAGAAATCACGTAGCATTCATACGTTAAGAAGGATTATTCGGGGTTTCGTAAATCCTTTCCTCGTCCAAGTAGGATTAGAAACTATTGTAATAAAAAAATACGTGAATTTGTTGACCAGCGATGCTTACTCAACCCTTGTTTATCACATCTGATTCCCCCCATAAATAATTGCTGGTGTTAATAGATATTGCTTTTAGTATTGAGGATTGATGCGTTTGTGGTTCTTCTTCTAGATAGTAGAAATTGTCGGACTGGAGCTGTTGCTGCTCGTGCAGAACGTTTTTCCTGTGGAAGCCTGTTCTTCTTCCCTGGAGACGTATCATCAATCTTTTTGCGAACACACAGACATCCGCACATTTTACTCTTTGATCTCTCGCCTAACAAGAAGCTCGCATCTGCAAGATTACCTCGGGAGGATGTCAGAGAGCGCGAGGAGACGGACGGGCTGTTGTTGCCGGGGCATTCTTGCTTCCCTAGACAATAAGTCTCGTCTTGTAGCAGAAGGGTGCCCCGCCCCGCCGCACCCCGCTCCGCATCGGCCCGCTCGTCTTTCAAGCGGAAGGACATCTGACCCGACCCACTCCCCTCGCCGACCCGCGCGCCACGGTCCCCCGCTAGATTACGATCCGGTGGGGCCGCCCCTCGCTACAAAGGCATGTAAAAAGACGAAAGAGGGCCCTTTTCTTGTGCCAGGCCAGCGGCCGCCTTTGGCAAGGTCGACGCGGCCCGGAACAACAAAAAGCCACGGAGGAGGAGAAGGCGGAGGCGGGGGAGGTGGGGGCGGGGCGGATGGTGTGTGTGTGTGTGTGTGTGTGTGTGTGTGTGTGTGTGGCGGCGCGACGGTGCATAACTGGCCATGCGAGTTCTGTATTGTTCCTCCGTGAGACCGAGGAGGACGAAGAACCGCGGCAGTCACGGGAAGGGGCAGGAGAAACTATGGCATGTCGCCACAATGCATACACTAGGCCAGGCAGATGCAGATTGCCCATAGGAATATAATAGACAGGAGGTTCACTGGCGACCAAATACACTCCATCTCCTGTTGATATATGTCTTCTAGAACGTTCTCCATCATCCCAAATATCATAGGTAACCTAAGAATTTACGTGTTACGTAAATTTCTGCCCCCTATCAAAACGGCTACGTTATTTCACATATTTTTTGTCACCACACTATGTGCGATGGGAGAGTCAAATCATTGTTTCTAAAAGGTGTCATTTTGCATTTACGTTCAAGTCACGATGCATGGAGTAAGAGACATTGAAAGAAGAACAGTGGCAAACCTTGCGTCAATCAGATCTCAGAACAACTTTTTTTGGTGGACCAGGGGGAACGGGAGGGGTTATGCAGAACACACCACCTCAACTACTCATTCGGGTCTCGCGATACAATCCAAAAACACCTGAGGGACACTAGTACGACACGGAGCTCCACAAGTGTCCATGACGCCCTTGGAAGTCGCAGCTCGGAATACCCCGCACGACAGCTGCCACATTTCGCGCAGTGAATAACCCGCAGTCGTTAATTCCCAGGGCGGAAGTCGCGGTCTGCTGCTCGCTCTTGGCGTGCGTTTCCGGCGCGCGCACGCCACGCGCCCAAAGGCGGTGGTGGTGTTTGTGGGGGGGGGAGGAGGCGCTGACCTTGGGCGCAGCGGAGTTACGCCCCCACCCCAACTGGCGACCTGCATCGTAAATTATGTACAACACGAGATCTTCATTTTATGTATCAGGATTTTGTTTATTGATGATTCCGGGCGCGTCAACGGCTAAGATAGTTAGGTCCGTAAGTGTAATATGCGATATGTTTGTACCGCAGGAGGTGGCGGTAATGTCGCTAGAAGGCGAGATCGGGTGCCGACCTAAACGGCGGTTCGCTAACCCCCCCCCCCAAATGTATTTCTCACCGTGAGGCAGCACACCAGCCCGGAGCTCCTGACTGGTCTCCCGGTTTTTCTGGTAGTGTAGTGTATGTACGTTTAAGTGTGTGTAAGTAAGGGGAAGGAAAGTAAAAGGAAGAGGAAGGATTGCGCCCGATTCGTGGCCAGTTTGGTGGGGTATTGTTCCGGCATTCGCCTAGTGCGGATCGGAGAAACCACGGAAAACTACCGACCCCAGCCGGCGGCCGCTTGAATTATCCTCCGGGCAGCGACTGAATACGACCTAGCTTTGTAGCTAGAGTCTAAAATCCTGCTGCCGTCGGGACTGGAACCCTAGGACCTCCCGATCAGAGGCAATGCAGTGACAGTCAATAGATGCCCTGAGCCACCTAAAACCGGTTTTTTCCAAATTAAAAATACAATTTCAACTGAATGCACTATTCTATTGACTTTTTTGCATTTGATCTACTACCGAAAGACTACCAACCAAACTCTTTAGAAAAACGAGCTTTTAGAGAAACGATGAAGAGATATATCGAAATCAAAATAACAAGATTCTTTCTGATGAGGAAATTTCACAGAAGAACGCTCAGAAAGTCGTGTCGCAGAGTGGAATGTCATTATCTTAACAGGTTTCCTGGAAGACTATTTAAAAAAAAAATCCATCTGACAGAATTTTAACACGTGAAAACTTTTTTGCCACAAATGTCCATTAAAAAATATTATTTTGATGATACTAATAGCGCGTTTCTTTTTCCGCGTTACGAGCACGTCCGAGCCATTAGTATCCCTAATAGTGAACGGAATCTTAGAAAGTCGGGACTTCACAATGCTACTGAAGAAATCCGTGTCATGGCGATCACACGTCACTTCCCACCACTCCAGCGCACAGCGTCCACGTCGAGATCGTATAGCACGAAGAACCAAATCCACAGCCTGACAAGCTGCCACCCAGCCGCTGACCTTGTATCAGGATTCGGGCTTAGAAAACCTGCCGTTACGGCCAGGGAGCCCCCACACAAAACCAGTCGCTATCGCCTTCGCCGCCGCCGTCGTCACCACCAGACCACAACAGGCTTGGGGGCAAAAAGTTCCTCCGCTTTAATAGCACCTCTCCAAGCACGGGTTTCAAGCAGTTCGCCTTCCTTCCAGAAAAATAAAAGAACCTGCTGCAGGTTTTGATGACGGTGTCGCAGGAAAAACAGGTTGCGCCTGCTAAATTTGAATACTAGGGCGTGCGAAGTGATCGAGATGGTGCTCGCAGTGTTTTCCCTGTTTTAGCAACCGCCGCTGCCGTTCCTTATCTCTTCTCTGACGCCACCACGAGGAGCTGACACGGAAAACTGTAGTAGAGCAATGGGAAAATCAATTGTTCGAGAAATGAGACCATTAATATAATTATAGTCTAGAATAAATATTAATATATTCTATAGATGATGGTTAACACGTTTAAATTATGAACGTCCCTTAGATAAGGAAGCCGTATTCTTGTCCGAATATTTCGGACATAATTAATAAAATCTTCGATTCGTTATTGCATCAAAACCACTCATTGTCATAAATGCATATTATCACACGATGAAAGTTTATTTATACCAAAAACACATTACAATCAGGAACTACGATTTTGAAACTTGGTTTCACCTTTCTTATAATATTAAAATTAGACAAATGTGTAATTATCGCAACCTCGTTTAGATACGTTTTGATATACCCTCCTCCCATCGCTATAACATGACATTTCCCAGTATTTGAAAACAAGCCAATATAAGTAATTCATTATGTGGGTCGATGCTAATTCTCTTTGATTGCACTGCTCCCTCCCAGCAACTCTAATGCAGCGGTCACAGAGGAGCCGATTTTGGCCGAAAATTCGATCGGCAGGCGTCCTATGTTTTCGCCCGATGTTCGGGGTTCATTTCAACAAGAGCTGATGAACGGAAACGGTCGTAGTGAACCCGAATGACCTCTTCCGACGGCTTCGGAAAACTTCGTCCTGTCGAACAAGATTCGTCTTCTTATTTTATATTTGTTAATTTTCATGATACGTATATAACTAATTGTCTCTGACTTGTTTGTAATAATAATTAATACGAAAGCAAGCATACGCAGCGAGTTATTCAATTGCCTTTGAAATCCGTTTCGTCGGGTAATGTCCGTCCGACATCGGCCGATCGAAATTTCGGTCAAAACCGGCTTCACTATGACCAGCCGCCTAAGTTTCCGTTCCACGCCCCTCCGTAAGCCCTGCGCGTGGACACAGGGCAACGGCTTATCGTCGGGAACCGTAGGCGGCGGGGCGGGCGAGAGGGCGGGGCAGAGAGGGCGGGCGAGAGGGCGGGCGAGAGGGCGGGCGAGAGGGCGGGCGAGAGGGCGGGCGAGAGGGGCGGGCGAGAGGGCGGGCGAGAGGGCGGGCGAGAGGGCGGGCGAGAGGGCGGGCGAGAGGGCGGGCGAGAGGACGGGCGAGAGGACGGGCGAGAGGGCGGGGCGAGAGGGCGGGCGAGAGGGCGGGCGAGAGGGCGGGCGAGAGGCGGGCGAGAGGGCGGGCGAGAGGGCGGGCGAGAGGGCAGGCGAGAGGGCGGGCGAGAGGGCGGGCGAGAGGGCGGGCGAGAGAGCGGGCGAGAGAGCGGGCGAGAGAGCGGGCGAGAGAGCGGGCGAGAGAGCGGGCGAGAGGGCGGGCGAGAGGGCGGGCGAGAGGGCGGGCGAGAGGGCGGGCGAGAGGGCGGGCGAGAGGGCGGGCGAGAGGGCGGGCGAGGGGGCGGGCGAGGGGGCGGGCGAGAGGGCGGGCGAGGGGGCGGGCGAGGGGGGCGGGCGAGGGGGCGGGCGAGGGGGCGGGCGAGGGGGGCGGGCGAGGGGGCGGGCGAGGGGGCGGACGAGAGGGCAGCCGTGGGCGACCCATGCGCAAACGCGCGCTCGACTCGCATAATGGCCGCTGATGACACTCAATGAGACGCCTACCTCCGCCATCTTGGGGCTAATCGCGTGCCCTGGGCGCAGCGCCACTTCTTGCGCCCCGCCGCCGCTTCCTGCGCGCGTGGCGGGCGAGCGGAGTGGGGGTGGGGGTGGGGGAGAGGTGGGTCGCGAGCAGGGGGACTGGAGGGGCGGAGCGTTGCCAATGATTCGCGCCCCTGCCACTGGGATGACATGCAAATAAAACAGGCAAATCGCCAACCTGCTATCTTCGGCAGCGCACTGATAGATCTCCTCCACAGCTCCCCTCGCCAGGTGATTTCTCCCTTGTGAAGTTTTTCCTCGGCTTAGCAAATTTGTCGTTAACAAGAAACTCACCACGGAACTTACGCGAACCGTTTTCAACACGGACGTTTTTTAAGGACACTAAAATTACCACTTATAATAACATTTTTAGAAATACATATTCTTTGAATTAATCATATTGTTCACAACGCTAAGGAAAACATAACTAGAGCTGGGGAATTAATATATCATCGTAGCTTGGTGCAGTTTTAACACCTTCAAAAACAGCCATACATGAAATAGTTCACATGTAACTTAGGAATCTTAAAAGACTTGAGGATTAGTTGAATTTTACGTTTCTTCTGAAAACAGCAAGAATTCGATTTTAATTCACATGGTTAATTGAAAAATATGACTTGAAGAGTTTCAAAAATTAATGAATCTGATAAACGGAGTTGAATGTCGTCTCAATCACGTGGGCTTTGGATGCGTCAGGAGTTCCACGTAGAGGAAAGCCAGAGGCTCAGCCAGGCACAGCTTACCCCTCGGGTCGCAGCCACGGCCGACTGCTCGCACAGCCCACTTACCTGCAAGAAAGAGAAACCTTTATTAGCAAACATCCATCAGGCAACACACCGCGTCAACACCCTGGTCGACAATTTCAAAGAGAGGTTTCCCTCAAGACGCTACTTCCAGCCGAGAATAATATCTTCAATTGGCCAACCAACCTTCGAGGTCGCCGCGCTTTCTTCTGTTTAATGCATTAAGGACAGCCATGAGGGCATCGTTGCAGAACGCGCCCCACACACGACCGCACAGCGACCCTCCAAGTCCCACAACCACCCATTTCTTTGCATGCAGCTGCAACAGCCTGACTTCTGAATCTCTTTCGGCAGATGCGCAGGTACGATGATAAAATGATAGGTCTCGCTGATGTTGAGAAGAAATATGAAAACAGCAAATTGCGATAATTTATTGTGAAGTTCCAAATTTTCATCTTTCGAATACAAACATTGCATATCACACATTGGCACAAGGAACGCTGCCAGTTCAACTGACATCGAGAAACATATCTTGCTCTTTTAAATCAACAACAGCAATGCTGAGAAATTAATAATTGGAAATACATATTTACTACGTGACCGGTTGATAATAGATTCTTTACGCTATTCGTGAAGAAAGAATCCTGGCCCATCAAGAACGAGAATGAAACGACGGATTGTACTGCATTCATCAAGCAGAGTGTATTCCTCGACCGAGATGACAGTAACGTAACGGTATTTCTTTTGTCTTTCCTCTTTATTTCGCACATAGAGAGTCGTTTTATAACTTTCTTTTCACTTAAATTTTAATTATAAATTAATATACACCGCCACGTCAAATTATATTTTGTGGCACAACGTGAATTTGACGTTAGAGGCAACTAAATCCGCTTTAATAGACTGACATTTAAAAATATCCATGGTTTTTGGTCAATGCACTACCAACATCGATGTTTTAATTATGTAGTTTTTGCACGGCGAAGCGTTAAAGCAATCAACAGCACTCTCCATCTTCTGCGCACGCGCAGTTCAAATTTCGCATCACTTTCGTGCATCTGCGCAAACGCACAAGATTGCTATTACAACTGATTGTCGCACGCTACACGCCATGCGAAAACTTTCTATTTTGAACTTGGACGTTTTTGTTGACGTCGCATCACTAATATCGACGCATCGCCTTCAAAGTCCTCCAGCGCGGCGGGTGCCACGCCCCTGCCTGCGCGACGCGGACAAAGCCGCCCTCTCCCTCCCTGGCGGCGGCGCGGGCGCGGGCGCGGGCGCGGGCGCGGGCGCGGGCGCGGGCGCGGGCGCGGGCGCGGGCGCGGGGCGCGGGGTCGGCGGCGACGGCGACCGCGCGTGGGCCGCCGCTGCGCGCCGCGCCGCGCCTCGATTGCCGGAAGCTCGTTAGGCGCGCATTGTCAGGCCTCCCCGGCCACGCCCCCGCGTCGCCGTCCCCGCTGCCGTCGTCGACCGCACTGTCGCCTCCAACCAGGGGCGGATCCAGCCGATCGTTTTGGAGAGGGCCATCACAGATTGTTGTTGAATAATAAACATTTGTTATTATATTGTGCGTTGTTTTCGTAGTGTATATATGATACTATTCAATAGTGTTTTTTAAATAATTACGTCATTCTAATATAAATATTAAAATCAATTTTGCCAATAAAAGTAGCAAACAAAACGACAACTCTACGCCTTTTGGAGTGGGCGCAAGGCCCCCCTAGGGGACATGGCCCCAAGGAATCTCCACTGACTAACACCACTTTGGAGCAACTCCGCGACCTCGTCGCCAATGTTACCATCGGTTGACTGATAAGAGATTCCGGGCGGGTCAATTGCTAGGCCATTAGTCCCATAAGTGTAGTACTTTTATAGCAGGGTGTGGTGGTGATCTTGCCTGCTGGATGGGACCTACATCGTTAGCGGGATTTTTCCCTAACCACGTATCTCCCACTAGCGGAGCAATACACCACCCGGAACAAACTCACAGCTCCTTCTCACGGTAATGGTAGTGTAGTGCATGTTAGTGTAATTGTACGGAGAGATGATAGGCCAATGAAGACGTAGGAAAGATCGCGCGCGGTCCATGGCCCGTTTGTTATGGTACTGGTCCGGCATTCGCCTGACGTTTCTTGGAGAAACTACGGAAAACTACCGATCAGAGCATCCGGCCGCTAGAATTCTCCTTCAGACAGCGGTTGAATTCGCCTTCGCCATTTCCACGGCAGCACTGATGGTCATCGTCACCTTCGCCCCGATGGGAATCTCGCGTTCTTTCAGCCTCTCTCTCTCTCTCTCTTTTCTCTCTCTCTCTCTCAGCCTCTCTGTCTCAGCCTCTCTGTCTCAGCCTCTCTGTCTCTCTCAGCCTCTCTGTCTCTCTCTGCCTCTCTGTCTCTCTCTGCCTCTCTGTCTCTCTCTGCCTCTCTGTCTCTCTCTGCCTCTCTGTCTCTCTCTGCCTCTCTGTCTCTCTCTGCCTCTCTGTCTCTCTCTGCCTCTCTGTCTCTCTCTGCCTCTCTGTCTCTCTCTGCCTCTCTGTCTCTCTCTGCCTCTCTGTCTCTCTCTGCCTCTCTGTCTCTCTCTGCCTCTCTGTCTCTCTCTGCCTCTCTGTCTCTCTCTGCCTCTCTGTCTCTCTCTGCCTCTCTCTGTCTCTCTTTGCCTCTCTTTGCCTCTGTCTCTCTGACTCTCTCTTCTTCTCTCTGCCTCTGTTTTTGCCTCTCTGTCTCTCTCTGCTTCTCTGCCTCTCTGCCTCTGTCTATCCGCCGAGGCGGGGCGTGACTCCTGCCGCCGCTCTCTCCCCTGGCGCGCGCGGGCGGAGTGGGTGGGCGCTGAGGTCGTCCACCTCGCTGCTCGCGTAATCGCTCGGGTAACGACTGCCAGCCGCCGCGGCCGCGCGACGGGAAGGGAGCCACGCGCTGCGGCACGGCGCGGCGTCGCCACGGATATGGGAGCACGCACCTCGGCTTGGCTTAGCTAGCACATCCTTCGACCCAGGGGCGGCCTCAACGCCAACGACACCGCACTGCGGAGGCGCGGGCGAACTTATTTGGAAGAGAAACGATGTACTGGAGTACTGTACTTATTAGCTTTCAAAAATATAATTTTTCAGCATCCATGCGTGGAAAATATAACTTTGCTTTTATTCCCTTATTGAATGGAAATTGTTGCTTTCCAGAGCGTGTACGGTATTTGCGCGCGTGCGCAAATGCCATCAACGAGATTCCTACTAGCCTCTCTTCATTTAGCTGGGAATCTTACCGTTGACTTGGCTATTTATTTACGAATCTTTAATTTTTGTCAAAACTGATTTCTTTACGGTAAGAACAATTTTTCGTGCAATAATAATATTCAAAATTACAACACACGTTGTAGGTATTGTATTCAAAAGGTCTCGGTAACAGCTCACGACAAGAAATTGACAAATGCTAGAACATGTACGTTACTTTCAACACATTGACAGAACACATTAAACGATTAAAATCGATACACAAGAGCCAAGTAAAATCTTGTCTACTGCATAAAAATTTCTACACAATTAAATACTGATACTAACAATCAAAAAGAAAATATTTATTTACATTAGTACTGTTATTTAGTGAATTTCGTTAACATATATACTATATAATTTTAAAAGATTAACTATGCCTTTAACAAGTATTGTATTTCAGTTTCTGAGTCAAAGACCTCCACCCCAATCAGGTTTTCCGTGCACCAAATATTGAGATGGCAACGCACTCATTTTTAAAACGTACTTCACATTTCATTCGCACACCAAGGTCATTTTCTGCACTAAGTAAATAACTATTTACAATTCTTGTACAATTCTGTACTGAAATGTGAAGTTGAGGTGCTTTTTCGACTTGCCTCAACGTCTTCATATTTCCATTTTCTCTTCATATATTTGTCGACATCGTACAGAAAGCACAACGCATACAAAAAAAATTGTAAAAGAAACCACTATTAAAATTGAAGGAGAAACAAATCGACTTAATCTACCGAAGATACAAACTCCCACAAAACCGCGGCTTCTTTGTATACAACACAGTGCGGTAAAACCCTCCCTACCAGTTGAACACCTTTGATCAATATTACGAAATGTCCAAATGGGAGGGTGTTCAATAATTATTGATCATTCTTCTAATAGGCACCCTTCCAGCTACATTATGAAGCACATTGTTTGGTCCCTAAGAAAAAGGTGGCCGGTACGGAGGAATAACCAACCTGAGAGGTCCCTCTTTCACCGCTACCGGCGAGGTGCAGCCAAACGTTTATCTCCCCTGCACCGGAGGCAAGCAAGTAACCTCCGATAGACCGAGTGCGTCACCTCGGCGGTATCTCTAGCGGCCCGTAAAACGCCTATCGCACGATTTCCCTTCGGGCGCGCGAGCGGGGGCGGGGCCGTGACTGCTGACTCACGGCCCAACTGATCGTTTCGCTTGACCGCGCGCGGAGTGAGAAAGCACGCGCGCCGCTGAGCACCGGGCCGTGCTGCACGGCAGTGCCGAGTTTCTGCCCCCCCCTCCCTGTCTCATTTCAATCTCCCACGAAGATGATCTCCATGGCAATAAAACGTCCAGAAGGCATCTAAACATGACAGGAGGAATGCTGCAGAATGAAATAATCAACCTTTCCAACCCAACATTTACAATGATCGGGTGGCGACAAAAAGACCGCGGTCTTTTGTCGTCGCAGATCATTACAACCAGTTAACGCCAGTGGTACATACGTATTTCTTTCTATATAAATTATTCAAATATACTTATTTACTAATTAACCTGACGCGGCTTGTCAATTCATACGCCGCCCCATAATTCCACTTCTTTATTCCCTCCGTAACATGTAGCAACATTCAACTGTTTTCATTTATCTCCCGTAACCACAATCCTCTCGATTCAAAAGTTATTAAATGAATATCGAGCTCCGTATGGAAGGAAATAATATATCAGTAAAAAATAAACGTCTTTGTTGATCCCCCAATCAATGCCAATAACTCGTGTTAGCAATGAACTATTTTAATATACCACAGGGTTTATGCGAGAACTTCTTACATTGGCCCTATCTGAGAAACCACGTAACTTCCTTAAATCTTAATAAACAATTATAAACATTATTTACTTACAATGATACATCAAGTATGTGGTATTCGTTTTATAGGTTCCGAGAACAAACTGAGTGGTACGGTACAAAAGTAACGGCTGTCTTATCGATATTTTCTTATTAGCTACAGAATTATTTTTCTCTTGATTTTATGTTTCATTTAGACTTCATTGACAGTTATTTCTGGAGTGAGAACATATCGCTGAGAAAACAGTAGACTAATAGAGTCCAGTAAATTGTTAATTTAAGTTTTCGCTGTAATGTTGGGACATAGAAAGTAAGTTCTCTATATTTATGTGATTTTTTTACGAAGGAATGAATTTAACGAAGTAGAAAACCAATCCAACTAACAAGTGAACCAACTGAACAGCCCATAGCATTAAACTAGGTTCCTTCAAAGATGATGCAATAATATTATTATTGTGATATAAGTCCCACGATTTTGTATATGCAGAATCGAAACTATTCTTTTGTCCAAAACTTTCGAAACAAATAGACATTAAAATTCTTGCAAAAGAGCTTATTCTCTAGTTCCGAGTTTTGTGTGTAGAACAAATCTGTAGCCATAATATAAAGGCTTTGCCTTTTACTGCTTGACGTAACTGTTTTTTTCTCTCCTCACCAAATGTCTGCTATTTGTGTGAGCTTTATTTCCGTTTCCCTGGGACAAAAGCATAGCTCATTATCGCAATGCGGACAATTCAATTGCTTCATGGCAACAAAATCATTTAATAGAGCCAGGCATGCCGTTGTCTGCTAGTAAAAGCTTTTGTAAAGTTTTTTTTTTCTCTTTCTCTTCGCATTTGCTAGTTAGGAAGCCAGAACGCTCAATTCTGGGCTATCGCCACATTATACTTTATCCGCAGAAAGCAAGAATAACGGCTACCACGCTCGAGAATATACCATTAATTAATACCATGTGTGACGTCGTTTAATTACTCAGACACAGACACGAAGGATTCGTAACAAAACAAGTTTATTTGTAGCTAAAGAAATATATACAATGTTGCACAAGTTGATTTAGACTTATCCGTGCTTTACGGAACCCTTCTAAGAACAGCTTATCTTAACCACCACCCGCGACTGCTTTGCGAGTCCCCCACCCGCCCTTGCTTGACCGCAAGTTACAGCGAACGCTTGACAGCTGTCGCTAAATATGAGACTGACGTCTCCCCGGGGCAAGTCCGGCCGCTCGCCCTGGAGCGCAGTGCGTGAGCACTTAATGAAGATACCAATTCGGCTCCGTGCCGCAAATGTATCCTGGCTAATATACCCTTACCTCACCTTATATAGATTCGGTCACATGACCGACCGATCACATGATCTACTCACACTCCGACTAAAGTGAGTGGGTGCCCCACGTGACCTTCCTCCCAGAGCTTGCTAGGCGACGTCTGTGACGTATACAACAGACCACTGTGGCGTGTCTTGCCGCCCCCTGGCGGTATCTGCGCGTCCCTTCTACTTCCTGGCTCAACCTAAACCCATCTTAGACACTCCCCCTTCCTGCTCAACCCAATGGTCTGTCTATTTGTTGCTTCCATAGACAAAGGCACATCTTGTCTTTTCAATGAATGCAAGCGTCACTATGCCACACATGCATGCAAGCGGAGTCGTTTCAATTGGGTTCGTATGTTTACAAAAAATACTTCGAAACCAAAACGGCAAATTTCATTCAAAGACTAGGGTCAACAATTAGATCAAGAACTAGTATATACTGTAAGGTACTGAGAAACAGTAACAGCAAAAAAGAGTTACACGATTATAATAGTATATCTGACACCCGTATTCATTAGCATGAATAGGTTTTTTTTCAATGGGGAAATGATAATAACTATGGTTCCAAAATATTGCGATATTGCATTCTGAGTAGAGACTACTTATCGAAACTGCAAAATATACGTCGGTATATTTTATCAGTAAAATGAGATACAGCGGAGATTTAATTTATCGACAATTTAGAGTAATAAGGAAATCTTACGTTTGTGTAGCGTTGTTCCTAATCATGTGCAATTAAAACTGTCGTGAGTGAACATGACAAGATACATACGTACTATCATATCTTCTGAAGATTAGAAAAATTTAGACCACGTGCAATGTGAAAACCTTCGGAAGATTCACGTTTCCGGCCAAAGAGTATATCTATACATGTTTCTGGCATTTACTAATTTCCGTTATCGCCCATTTACTAAGCCTCCATATAGAAGTGGAGTGAAAACAGGAAAATGCTTGGCCTTCAAACAAACGGCACCTCATGTCTAGAAATTCAGTGTTACAAGATTAAAATTAACCTGAATGCGTTGTCGAAACCTTGACGTCTGAAGAAAACAATTATCGGCGAAGAATTAAGTAAAATAGAATGAATTTACAAAATAAAATTTCATTTTGAAAACTAAATATATTGTACTGTGAATGAAAAAAAAAAAGAAAGAAAGAAAAAAGAAAATAAGCGATCAAAACAACAACCCTTCTGGAATTGTTGTACACCAGAGGCAAAAAAAGGTTTATTAATCTTAACCATTCGCAGTGTGAATACAATTCCTGCTGCTTTTTGTCCTTTTTGTCCCTGGCGCATTATTCTAGTTCTGTGAACACAATTGTTTGGATAATGTTTTTTGAGAGGGATTCTAAGATCTTTAGTTTGGATGTACGATACCAGAGTTATCAATGTTGCTCCATACTTCAATAATCGATAAACATTTTTTTTAAATGCAGTTAATATTAGTTTAACAACCAACAGAAACAAACCTCCACATCATTCCAAAATATGTACATGAAATACATGAGAAAATGGAAATTTAGAATACGTGGACTTATTATTTTTCTATTGAAATTTCCTTAAATTCTGTATTTCGGTAAAAAAAAAAAAGTAAATGTCCGACTGAAGAAATTCCGTAGCGGATCTCCAAATTTTGCTTCGCGGATCTCCGGACCCAGAAGCAATATTCTTCTTAACGCCACCCGCCTGACCTGAACTTAATCACCTGCTACAGCGCATACGGTATGAAGTGAGAGCCTGCGCGAAACACAGCCATTAGCGCCTCGTCAGCGCAGACGGCGGCGGCGGCGGCATCGGTCTGTCGGCCGGAGGCAGTTCCGCTCTCGGGTCCAGCAGCGGAACGCAGCGCTTCGCCCTCGAGGAAAGCCGACTACGAAAAGCGGGCGTAAAGGAGAAAGCAAAAACCGGTCCGCCGGGGGAAGGGGGATGGAGGCGGGTAAGCAGTGCGCGGGGAGATTCGTCGCCGCTTCCGATTACAGCAATTACGGCCACTGAGAACCGGTTCCAACCGCCTTCGCTGCCACTGTCAATATTTCGCAAGCGGCGCCCACCGCGCATCTAATCACTCACCGCCCTCGCAAAAAAACTCATTACATTTTCAGATGGCGTTTAGTAGAAGACGGAGGAGGAGGAGGAAGAAGAAGAACAAACTACAAAAGAAGTGGCGGCTGCCTGGCGCACAATGGTGCTGGTAACCCACTTTGAAAAGGACCGCGACTACTGACCAATACCGCCCAGATTGTACATGGCATACGTACATTGCTTACACACCATAAATTTAGCAGGAACTAGTGATGAGCAGCAGCAAAAATGCTGCTGAACAAAACCATATAAAATGGTTTTCCAAAAAGTAGAAGGAACAGCGCTCACGAACAAATAGAATGCTCTTGCATAACACTGCAATAAATTAAATATTCTAAAAGCAGGGTCCAAGAATAAGCAACAACATACAACAGTGTATATGGATGTACAGAACAACTGATCTGTATATAGCAAAAATACAAGAATACAAAATACGCAAAGTTCCAAAGCAATGCTTAAATAAAAATTATTAATTTCTGGAGGCTACTTCCTGGGGGTCTTGGATGTCGCATGACGCCAGTTGTATCGTGAGCAGTGACGTATCCAGTATGATCATTCAGTCGGTACGCGCAATATGTGGCAAAACACAAATCAAATACTTGCATTACCACTAAGAAATGAAACTCTGTTGTTGGATTTTTCTTGTTCTTGGGCTTCAAATGAAATAACACACCTCTCGCATGACTTGAGGCAGCATTGTTTTCTTTCAATTTCAGCGCTTTCGAAATTAGTTGTGTTGTATTGTTCCAATATTGGGCCAAGTCTTCGTGTCTCTTGTTACCTCGTAATAAATGATCTGAAATTCACAAACTCGTACAGTAAAAGCCTCTCCAGGACAATACAGTACATTATCAGAGAAGTTTCTAGTCAATTGGTTTTGAAGATTAGAAATCTGTTATCAGATCTATCCGTTCAGATGTATGTATAATCTAAATTTTATTAATAACTTGTTTGCATTGTATATTTACACTAATTGTATCGATTAATACACAAGAGAAAAATTGTATTTTCAAACATTAATTTGAGATGTATGTTAATCTAGATGACAGGACGTTCCCTAGTGTGCAACTAGTAAGAATATACAGGATAGTTAGTAGTCACTTCTCTTTTCAAAGAAACGTTATTCGCTCGAAATGTAAAACGTGTAATTAGTTAATTAGCAGGTATCTCATATAACGATGCGTCAAAATGACAACAAATTATGCTGAACACAATGTAAAAGATTAACATCGGACTCCGGGATTTAATTAAGATTATAAAACTTGTATTGAGAAAGAAAAGAAAATCAGGAGACGCATCAAAAACATCAGTTATCTGGATGCAAAATATGTGGAACCCATAATTTTGAAGAATCCCGGTCGACAATGACCTGCTCAGTGATAAAATGACTATAAACAGAACATAGTGTCTGATAGTAAGTCACGCCACTCCAAATTAAAACTGAAATATCTGAAGAGCAGCAGTCGATAGGTCACTTTAATGTCAGATTACATTGGTTTCATTTTATCACAAATATTCTTGAGTTCTACTCGTACAAACTGGTTCTCTCCGTCTCTCTGTACACACAGTTACTGATACACATACAAACGCTAGTGTCTTTCTGTGAAATGTGTAAATCATCCGCGTAATATATATTTTTTTTAAATTCTGGTCCTCAAGAAAATGTGCGCAGATAAATTTCTTTCCCCACATGTCATATACAGTTTTTACTGTTTTTTGACAAATAAATAAATAACGATAGATTCTTTGACCTACGCAGATATTCGCTCATCTGTTAAAGCTATCTTGAAAAGTTGTTTAATCCCAAACTACAATTCACTTCTTTCAGACGCATATGGACTTGAGCTAAAACAAAAACCAAGCGAGGCATGGTTTCATACATTCTCATACGTTTCACTCGTAGTTTAAACGACACAGAAAACGAACAAGTAACACTGCACGCAATTAGCATACAAAAACCGATTTGTTCAGGAGCCAGGTGCGGATCCCAACAGAGGGCCTCAGACAGGTATGGGAGTAGCAACTAACCTCCCTCTGCTTACTTGGAAACATTGAAGTACGAATAACAAAACCTTAATGCATGTTATACACCTTTGCTATCAAATGTACGAAAAACAGAAGAGAATTTACATTAATAGCAAAACAAGGTTTTGCATAAAACTCCACGATTATACTTTGATTTATTTAGGAGTCAGTTGACGTCTGATCAGCGGTTACGGAGTCATCCAATCGGCAGCTTAAACGTCACACTACTGTAGGTGTCATCCGAGCTCCCGATTGGATGACACTATATACTGCGATTTATTCAACTCTGCCTCTAGAAGGTCTCAGATGTTGACGATTTCATTCAATCTGGATCTTATATGTCGCTACAGTGACGACACTACGGTGACGTTCAAGCTCCCGATTGGATGAAACGTCAACAGCCGATACCTGCAAGAGGCAGAAATGAATAAATCGCAGTATAATCGCTGATTTACGTCAACAGACCGATGCAATGTCCTCCATGTGCCGCCTCTGGAGCCGCGCCTGCATCCAGCCATGACGCGAAAGGCTCCTTGTGGAACAGAGAGCGAAGACGCTCGTGCGTTTCCCTTTCGGAGCACGCCGGCCGGCGCTGCCAGCAGCGAGAGGGGGCTTTCACGAAGTTGTGCTAGGAGCGACCCCCTCCGCGGTCCCGGGGCGGGGCGGGGCGGGGCGGGGCGGGGCGGGGCGGGGCGGGGCGGGGCGGGGCGGGCGATCCACGTGGCGTGGAAGCAGAGAGGTTCGGGGGGGGGGACCCTCTTGCCCGTCGCGTGGGAGGCAGGCCCGCAGTGAAAGTCGTCGGGGGGAGAGAGAAAGAGGAGAGAGAGGTTGCAGCAGCTCGCCGCGACGCGGCCCTCTACCGACCGACGAGACAGAAGGCTCCGAAGAAAGACCGCGGGAGAGAGGATGGGGGGGGGGGGGCTTTAAAGAGGCGGTGCGGCCCCGGGCGGTCATTACGAGAGAGGGGGGGCGGCGGCAGCGGCGGCATTTTGTAGGTCAATGGCTCCTGTCGCGGCATGCGGGGAGAACGTCCTGCCGCCGCCAGCCCAGAAAATGACTTGACCCTCCTCTCTACTTCTCCGCTCGCAGACGCGTCAATACGTTTTGCCCTGGACACGTCATGATCTTGTAGATGAGAAAAACTATTATATTCTGTATGTCCAATATGAAAAGAAAATTGTACGTCGCAATACAATAGACAATGTGTGATAAGGTTCCGCGAAGTCACTCGTTCTCATGTCACATTTATTCTTGCAATTGTTGTTGTAATCGAATCTCAAAGCAGATGCTCAACTTTGATCTTCACAAATGTCAGATGAATACACATTGGACTGGAAAATGTATACGACAAAATGTTTATTTCCACGAAACGGTGAATATTAAAATATACGTTGGATTTTCTGTTCATAGAACACACCTGAAATATCCACATACACTGATTACAGCAATTGGAAAAATATTTATTTCTACAAGATTGTGAAGATAAAATAGTTTGTGTGCTTAAAAATCCAAAATGGTGGTCTATTTCTAAAACATCAAATTTAAAATCCAAGAGAGTAAAAGGCAAAAATGTCAACACATTTTTCATGGAGTAGAATAAGTTCGGACCCGATTTTAATGTAAATACATTTTTCTAATGGTATAAAGTACTTTCTGAATACATTAAATTTCCATATTTTTACATATTTTGGTATAATTACATATTTTTACAAGTTTGACCTATTACGACACATGTCTTATCTACTTCATTTTAATATATTTACATGTCGACAAGGAACATTGAAAATAAATGTTCTCGGAATTGTCTCTATGTGAACCAAAGCGAAGTAATATTTTGCTTCTATGACCTGCGGACCTTTTGCCATTAATTGTCAAACGTATCTCCCTCCCCCCTGTTTCCCGGAAATCATAGTCGTCTCATGGAAGAACAAATATGTGCAAAACTGAAGTAATCGCAACCACGTGCTAGCTCACGCGTAGTCGAGCTCGTATCATCCTTTCCAATCCTTCTCTGGGAATGTATACTTCGATTTATAATGACCCTTAACGTTTACTCAGCTGTTACTGTGTCATCCAATCGGGAGCTTGAACATCATAGTGACGGCACTGTAGTAACGTTCAAGCTCCCCATTGGATGACACCATAATAGTTACGTCATGTGCCTACCACAAGTAAATCGAAGAATAGTGAATCTATTCAGGTGGGTCTGGAAAAAAAACCTATGTATGCACTAATAATTTGTAAAATTCGTATCGTTTCATGAAAGCGAGCGCTCATTTGGTTCTGTACTACGAATCTATTGTAAGGCTTTAAGGACACATTTTATGTTCGAAAATTTGAAAATGTTCGTAAGGTGTTATTTTAAACATGATTTTTATTTTACACATTTTCAATTTTTCTTTTATGTTTTTGAAATAAATACTGTACATGTACATATTTTGCGTTATTTATTACAGTACATTTTGTTCCCAAGTAAAAAGCATTTGAGACTGCATTAGTAAGTGCAGAGATATCTGGACCACGACAGCAAAGCGAAAGCAGCGGGTTTCTGGGCTGACAATTGGCTCATTGAAGGAAGCCTCAAGACGCCCTGAGGACTATCAGTGTTTCTCCAAGCCGCCGAAGCTCAGAAACTGCGCCCCCACAAAGCCTCACAGCTGCCTGCGGCGGCGAAGGAAATACGACACCCCGCCCACGCCCCCGCCCTCGCCTCGCCTCGCCCGCTCGCCCCGAAGCACCTCAAGGAGCCGCGCGCAGCGTCTTCACCCAATGGGCTGCGAACGCACGGGGCCTAATACCACACGCTATTCGATTCACTGAACTCCAAATGAGCTGCAATCATACAGCAAAAATACTCTCTTCGGATGGTTTAATGGTTAGCTGTTATGTCCAAGTTTGAGGGGTCAAACCCGATCGAAGCTGTGGATTTGCCCTCGGCAGGGCGAAAAAAATCATTCGTACGACTTGCTTCGGAGGGAAAGTAAAGTAGGCTGTCTTATGTTGTAGATTTACTGAACGTATAAGATCAAGCCTAAATGAAGCCTCTGAGCTAAATTCAAAATCAGCCAGTTATAGCTCCTTTCTGGTCTGGATGGTAAAAGGAGCGCAGCGAAATTTGCGTGGCCAAACGGAAGAGCAGAGCCTGATGACCCGAGTCTCGCTACGAGAAATAAGGCATCATTGAATTGAGTTGAATTGAATTAACTTCTGAATTCTAATCTGACGATTTGTTGGCAACAATATTCTTCTCTTCTAATCCTTTCTGCTCTGTTAGCCTAATCATTTACTAAGTACAAAAACCATCATATTTTCGCAGATTAGTTTCGTATGTTGAAGGCCGAATTTTCCTGTTTTCCCCTTTTATTATATCACGTACATCAAGACAACTATTGTTACTGTAGAGATGACGAATTGGCTTATCTTTTTCTTAAATATAAAAATATTCACAATGACAAATCCGGTCTATGTAATATATTATAAATTATCCAGTTTAACTGTATCGCTTCGCATGCCCTATTCCCAAGCCATTCTAAGATTAAGAAACCATTACTAATAATTTCACCGATTCTCTGAATGAAAACCATATATTTCAACACATGCCACCAAAAATGCGAAAAATATTCAATGGAACAGGTATTTAAAAAATAACAAAAGAAATGAATCCTCGTGAAAGAACGAAGGTAAACGCTTCTTTCAACACTATTTTGTACAAAAATTTTGTCCAAAAAAACTATTCATCACGGAGAAGCAAAGCATGCGAGCAGAAAGAAGACAAGCAACGCAAGGAGTGAACAGCTGCGGAGAGGTGGGCGTGTATTCCCATGGCAACACCGAGGCGCCATCGATAACCTACTGGCTGCATAAACAATGCACGCGCTGGCCGGCGCGACGGCGCGTCAAGGCGGCGGCAGGATGTTGCAAAGCGCACGGTGGAACGGGGCAGGGACGGCGTGGGCGGCGGGGGCAGAGAGCGCGTGCGAGTGTAAAAACAATTACCGAGGTCACTTCTGCACTACTTGTGATGCCACCATACCAGTACGAGGTGTTCGATATTCCTGTTGGGCAACAACACGATGTGTGGTTGAACATTGGGCGCAGACGAGGTCGTAACAAGCAACTTCTCTGTGCCACTCGACATGAGATACGACAGCTTCGCGTTGCCAGTACCTATCTTCCAACAAATATTGACATGGGGTTTTAGAGAAGTTGTAATTGATTCTCAAATGCTCGTTTACTCACTTATTGTGGGGAGGATGGGACTATTTGTTAGTACTCACTTTGAAATCGTCACTGCAGTTCCTATCACACGATTTCGTCTACATACAGCGAAGACCCCGCGTGGGCTGTTACCTACACTTCCATTTGCTAAAGGGAGGATACATCCCCGGAGAGGATTTTTGCCTTTAGTCTCAATCTCCGCGGCCGAAATGCACGCTTTGGGCTATTGGCATCCGGATCCCGCCGAAACGCAGATATCTCTTTCGGAAACCTCCCCATTAAATGCCTGGGTTGAGCCGCCCAGCTAGCTCAGAGCTTACTGGCTTCCCAGGCCAGTGCCCGAATCGAAACAGAGTTACAGTTCTCATGGCGATTGTTCGCAGAGAGAGGAGGGGGGAATTCTACCTCAGGGGCAAAGGTTCGACCCCCGCCCAACAATGCAGCAACTTCTGGTCGAAGAAGCAGCTCTTAGTGGAACCAGATGTCCTCAGAGTTCTCCAATTTCCTTACCTCTCATTTCACTATTTCCCGTTCATAATGAAGGATTCACCTCATCATTATCGCTTATCAACCGTTCATTAGATCACTCACGGGCCAGAGTAACAACAGCACATGCTGGGTCCCTAACTAAATAAATCAATCTTAAGTTATAGTTTTTTCAGTGGTGTTCTCTCGTCATTTATTAATATTTTTAATACATATACTGACTACGAAATGCAATTAACAAGTTCATCGCCGAATGGCAAAGTGCTCAAAACGGATGTGCAAATCATCAGTTTCATGCAGCAAGGCGAAGATGATCTTCCGAATGTTGTAGTTTCTCCATTGAGAGGACTGTGTTTTTGGCAATTATTTTCTTCGAAACTTTGCGTTTCTTTCACCGTTCTTTTGTTCATATTGGTACTATGTTTTGAATAAAAGACCTCGTTTTCTCGGTAATTTCACGATAAAATAAGAATTGCCATTAAAAAATACAAAATGTTCTAAAGCATCTCAACTCGTGAGAAACGCAACGTTTCCACTCAATATGTATATTACGAATGTACATCAAAAGACCTTGGCTCCTACATAAACAATAACTACTCATCTGAACAACATGGAGCACGTATGAGAAAGATACAATCCATTTTCATATTTGTTGTAAGAACTCGGCTACAAACAAAATAGAAACGGGTGAATCCCCACAACTGATTTCTACTTCTATTCTCGGAATATAGATTAAGAAACCGTTGAGGTATACAGCTCTGTGCCAACCGCAAATAAATCGCGAAATGGGATCTCTGTGCCATTTCCTCGCGAGATGACAAGAGCTCTGAGAACTTCTCCTCCATCCGATGTCTCCCCTTTCCAGAGAGGAAAGTTAAAGGTTATCTGCTATCATAGTTCTCGAGTGTCGGCGCCGATAATACTGGCATTAACTATCCGTTAATCCGATATCGAAAAGCCATTGCTCCGTAGAATGCAACTTTTTAATCTACTCTCCACACAATCCTTCTTTTTCTGGGAACGTACATTTATTGAAGCAAATTCAGCGCATCACAAAACTTAAGGTTGAACAAATGTTCAGCCTTAAATCAACCCTTTATCACCTTAATTTATTGTGTAACCTATGATGTCAAACCATACATTACACAATTCAGGGAAATTAGTATGAAATGAAAAAAAATCAGGTATTCATGCTTTTGTACAAAATGCGAGAAAGTACAAAAAATATGCGGAAACGCGCGTGAAACATATCGCCATTCATTGGATACCAACTACATGGAACATGTACAAACTGCTAATCGCAGTTATTTATCATTTTATCGCAAAGCAAAACACGGTTCTGCCCATCGCTTTCTTTATTCGTAGGTACGCGAGAGCGCATTTACTTTAAGGCGGTTTCACACATTCGTTATAGGGCGAACAGCGAGCAACCGCTCGCCGAATCCCGAACTAGTGTGGATGAGTTGCCTGTTATTTGCCGAGTGACGAACATTCAGGTGCTCGCCCTCCTCACCGCATGTCGTTCTTTTGGACACATAAAGGAAGCAAACGTTTGCCGAACACATCAGCTGATTGGGATCGGGCGAGCAGTATGTCGTTGTTCGGCGAATGCCGAATGTGTGTAGCCGCCTTTAAAACTCGAGAAGTGTCGCGAACTGGGTAAGCGAGCCGAGAGCCGGTTAGCAACAGCCGCGGAGTTGCCCGTCTCGCACCGCGAAATACGCGCTCCGATATTGATTTACTCGCTTTCAATGCGTTTTTATGCCTTAAAGCCGATGGCACGCCTCCGCCTTCGCCTCACGTTCCCGGTCCAACTTCGCTCCCTGGAATTACGTTTACTGTTAGTTAAATGAATGCACGACTCGTCGCGATGCCGGTTTCAAAGCCGTGTAAGCGACGCTTACGGTAAAATCCGAAGTCTCCGCCTGCGGTTGATCCTTTTACTTTAATTTCCCTTTTACGACAATTAGTACTAGAGCTGTTTCTTTCTTTCTTAGTGTATTTGGCGTTAAAACGCATGTTATTCTCACATGTAAATTCAATTAAATTAATAGAATTTAATATTGAATCGAATATTCAATCGCATTCTTGCAACTCTTGGTAACTTTAACCAACATTTTTAGACCTGTCTGAAGATTTACTCTACCAAATTAGTTTGTATCAATTTTAATTAGTATATTAGAAAGTAATATAATTAAGTAAATTACAAAGACAATCTTCACTACATACGAGTATGTAAAACGTTACGATTGTTAATTGTAAAGATCGATTTATTCTCTGTAAAACAAATATAATAAAAAATAAAAACAACCTTTTTTTTAAGATTTAAGAGTGCGAAAATTTTCCAATAAATTTCCATGCACATTGATCAGATTTCGTGGAATATCTAAACGCATTCGCAAGACGTGTTAAATTGGGATTTCAAAACATCACACCAGCCATTTAGATTATACAAGAACCTGCCATGTTAGAGGGGGCAATCATACATATATCTGGCTTCACGTACTCGTATGTGAGGGCTCCTCCTGCATCCTTCATTTCAGGAATGAAAATTATGAGTTTTCCCCTAGTTTTCGCCCTTTAGATACCTTAATTTCGAAATATCTTCATTCTATTTGTGTACGACATCAGAGGAGAAACACTTCGATACAATCAATAAACAACAAATCCTAATCGTAAGTTTTCGAAACTTTGGCATTCATTGGATTTATTTCATTTTTAACTGTAACGGAATTTCTTCGCCGGAATTTCCAGGTTATTTCATAATTTAAGTAGCTGATGTCTTTGTCATGCTATCCGAATTCGCGTCGCGTCGGGAGGTGAACAAAGCGCATGCCCAAGGGGGGGGCGGGGGGGCAAGTGTGACTGCGCCGCCGTCGCTTTTTTGCGCGCGCCCAGCACGCAGGCGCAAACGAGCACAGGCAACAAACACCGCCGCTTCCGCTTGCGCTTGCGCTGGCGCGTCACCTGTGCAAATAGCGAGGGGGAGGGGGGGAGAGAGGGAAGGGGCGGCGTGCACTTGCGGCAGCGCACGGCGCGACGTGCCAGGACCTGGCTGACGCCCGAGCAAACGAACCCACGCCTGCAACCACGACCATCACGACTCCTCGAACCCGAAACACACACGACGCGGTCACCCCTGATCACCCATTCGCTGAAGTTGGTTGGAACAATAAGACGATTATGTTATGAAATATACAAAACTCCCGTCCCGTTGTAATGAGATTAACGCAAATCAAACTAAAACATTCCATTTTTTCCAATTAATATTTAATGTGACTCATCTTTCTCATGCGTTTTGTAATATTAACTTTATTATATGTATTAGCATTGTATTCATTCGCCTGTATATAGTATGCAAATTGGAACGAATCATGCAACGAGGGCATATTTTTCTATTCACGGCGATTATTATTCATTATGCTCTGTTACTCAATAATTATTCATTCACTCAGATATTAAATTATTAATTCATATTTACAGAACGTATGTTTATTTATACAAGGAGTACTCCTAAGTCACACATTCAAAGAAAAAAAAATCAGCTACTAACGCATAACGAAATCACGAACAAAGAAAAAGAGTGGTACAGTTTTGAGAAAGCCTCATCACAATTACAGTGGCTGTGTGTATACGTGTCACATACACATTACTTGTGGAATGCTTTCTTTTTTCCACGAATACGAACCGCACCACAATTTTGAACAGTCAATTTTTAGAAGGAAGGTGCGTGTACCACATTAAAATTTACGGCAATAGCAAACACACACTTCGTTAGAATGTCGGGCTAAGAACCGCCGTCGCTGACCACGCCCCCTCCGAGAGGAACATGAAAAGCCGATCTCTCCGCGGGGCGAGGGTGCACTGCCGCGGCGCACCGGCGGCGGCGGCGGCGGCGCGGGCCGGACGCGACGCTCGTAAAAGCCGTGGAAACCCGTTCGCCCCAGCTGCCGGGGCACTTCCGCCAACCGCCTCCTCCCCCACGCCCCGGGGGGAGGGGGGAGGAGTGGGGGGAGGAGGTGGGACGGAACGGAAGGCGCCTCGTGGGCTGGCGTTTTCGCACGGCCACGGCCGCCGCCGCCGCCGCCGCCGCCGCCGCCGCCGCCACGATTCACAGCCGAGATGGCGTCTTCAATCATCTCCGTCATCTCGCGTCCCTCTCGATATGTTGTGGAAAGTGTGATTGCACACGAGATTAGCCAAGGATCAGGTAGATAAGTTCAACTTGCCTGGCATATTAATGGGGCGAAATATGGAATCACAAGAAAAAACATTACTTGCTAATTTAACAATTATGAAAATTAGCATAGTCGTGAAGAATCGAATAAAAAAACAACAACACAATCCACCTGCTCTTCACGGATTCGACATTTACATTTTCTAGGTTGGAAACATGTTTAGGCAGCGATTTCGAGTTCTTCCTTCTCATCTAATATGCACTTGCAACCTTGGTATACTTTGAATTGTTTAGAGTTTCACTTAGGTGGTCAGCTGTTACGATGTCATCCAATCGGGAGTTTACATGCCACTACAGTGACGTCACTATGGTGACGTTCAACCTCCCGATTGGATGACACCGTAACCGCTGATTTACGTCAACTGAACCTATGTTTATATAAGGATACTTCCTTGCCACTTATTTAGTGATTGCCATGTTTCTAATTTGATCCGCAACTTGTAATACTTCACAGTTTCCAAAATTGCAGTTCACTAGACTGAAATTTTCTCCGACTCTCGTACACCCTTACTCAAAGTATGTGCACGAAGGCACGTATTATTGGCCAGTACAACAAGGAAAATAGTCTTCAAAAAAAAAAAGATAAGCATCCTTAAATTAGCCCGGACCTGGTGTGTTCACACGCCGCGAAACCTGGGCGTCTGCCGCAGCGTTCGTTTGCTCGCAGACCCGGTTTCTTCCCTGCCCCCGCCCCCGCCCCTTGGCCGTAGCCAGGGCTCCTGCAACACCGCCAACGCCACCGCCGTACCGTTACGCGCCGCTCCGCGCACAGCCAACTCTCCACTACACTGCGATTTTTGTAACTTTGTCCCTGACAGGAATCAGCTGTTTCGCTGCCATCCAATCAAAGCTTATATTCCGCGATAGTGACGTCACTATGGTGACGTTTAAGCTCCCGGTTGGAGGAAACCGTGAACATCTGATTTCTGTCAGGGACAAAGTTATGAAAATCGCAGTTTAGGACCAGAGCGGCGCGAACGGCGGTCCCACCGCACCCGTAGTGTTTCACACACGGGCGGATCCAGCTAATCATTGGGAGGGGGGGAGCATCCCTAGAATTTTGTTAATTTTTTAAAATTTTATTTCTTAAATATTATTTTTTAATTTTATTTCTTCCTGTTCCACTGTCATCTTTCGGGGATTTTGACGGGTACAATGTTACATACAATGAATTTACCGGGCCATCCTAAGTTAAATAATAAACCGGGGCCATCCCAAGTTAAATAATAAACACATTGTTATTACATTGCAGAATATGTATGTACTGTAGATATGATACTACACAATATTATTGTTGAAATAATTACGTAATTCGAACATAAATATTTAAATCAATTTTGCCAAATAAAGGAAGATAAACGAAAACTCTAGGCCTCTAGGTCCCCCCCCCCGCGGTTCCGCCAGAGGTTTCACACGATAGTAGTATATTCAATATCAAACATTTAAGTTATCACATTTATTCTTTAATATACAACTAAAGGGAAAAGTAAGTATAGGACGTCCCTTGAAGAGATGGCATTAACAATGTCGAGACGGAACAGATCAAGGTGTATAATCCTCACAGATCAAGGTGTCCTGTTAATGTCGACGGTATTGAAGTCATAACGAAGCTCCCGATTGCACGGCAGTGTCCCTTCCAGCTCTCGATCTTGAGGATTCACTATATTTAAATCAGACGATAAGGGCACGTTCCTTATCAATAATTCACACCCTCATCTAGACGGAAAACGGTGTCACCTACGGGCTCCTGCACACGGGCGTTGCGTTGACGCGCGGTAAGTAACGCGCGGTAAGTAACGCGCGGTAAGTAACGCGCGGTAAGTAACGCGCGGTAAGTAACGCGCGGTAAGTAACGCGCGGTAAGTAACGCGCGGTAAGTAACGCGCGGTAAGTAACGCGCGTCGTAAAATAACACTTTCTTGTGCGAAACGGCTCACGAGTGCTTTGGCCGTACCACAATGACGCACACAAGTATCGCGCGTCTAATGCAACACTCGTGTGACACAGGCCTAATTGACTTCCCTGCTTAATTAACAGGAGTAGTTGACTTCCCTGCTTAAACTACAGCAAATTTTCAACATATTTAGTGCGTAAATTATCACAACAGACAGAACAATTTAGTGCCTAATTTATCACAACGCAATTTTTTTTTCTAAAATGTCGAACATTCTTCAGTAATAGACAGTCCAGTAATTTAAGTTCGTGAACAGTCTTTTAAATATTAACATCAAGGTTATTTGCGATGCAAATCATTCATTGCGTACTCTTACGTTAATGCAAAAATTTTAAGATTTATTCACAAATTCTACCTAAAAGTACCGCATGAATCTTCTCCCCGGCTGCTGGCCGATGCACGGAAGAACCGCATTTGCGCTACGCGCAAGCTTCAATGGTGAAGGCGCTATTCATAGCAGCAAGTGACGCTCGTAGTAGGGGAGCAACGACTCATCAAGAAGGGGAAGAGGAGAGCAGTCCTTCGGATGTTCATCACCTGCCTAGAGGCCTTACCCCGGGCAGGCATATTTGTCCCCTGCTGCTCCACGTCAATCCCACAGCAAGGGCTCGCTTTCCCGTGCCCGTTCCCTGCGACCGTCCTACTTCCGAACAGATATGCATCAGCAGAAGAAACGCTGCCACAAGACAGTGATATATTTTTTTTCTTGAAATGTGGCATATCTCTATCTCGATCGACGAAATCAATAAAAAAGAAAAGAAAATCACCAAAGCGCGCGACCCCAAACAGTAGCGTGCTGAATAAAAGATGTCTGGGGACTCTCGCTACACATCTCCAGAGAACTGCAAATACGCGCATCCCGGTCCGCTCTCCGAGGACGGATTTCGCAGTAAGTCGCCGGGCCCGTCGGCGCGCCTGGCGTGCGGCCAGCCAGGCGTTTTTGCAGTCATCACAGAGCGGCGGGAGGGGCGGGGCGGGGCGCGGCGCGGCGAGGTCGCGAGGCCGAGTGAAATTAATAGGGGACGCACGCCTTCCACAGCGCTCCCGACTTCGCGACTTGCTCCGCGAATGGGACAAACAACGTAACGGCACGCGGGAGCGAAGCACCGTACAACAGAAGCTCATCGAGACTGTGGCGACACAGTGCGGCATCGTCTAGCATTCTGCGCACAATAGCATTTAACAGCTCAGGCGAGTGAACACATTTTCGCAATGTTGTGCGAGTGATGGCCCTCCATTTTCAAGAAAGTTGTACGATTGGCACATGAACATTTATGTTAGAACAGCACTCTCTTTTCATACGATTTTTACACTAAACAATAAAAAAAATACATAATTTTATCTAGAATGCACTCCTCGCGTGAAACAAATAATATTTTATCGGTTCTGCAAAGACTAAAAAGGTAGAGAAACATCGATAAAGCCGTTCCGAGACGTGCCTTCCGTGATATTTTCTAATCTGATCGCAGGTCATCAATCTCGCGGGTAAAAATGAAGACAAACGACTATAAATTTACGTCGCAATTTTTTATAATATCAGATCCATTCCTGCTTCAATACCGAGCATCGAAACCAATCAAGTCTATTTCCCGCACTGAACAGCGAATCGTGAAAACTACAGACAAGGGCCGGGCCGCAAGCTCGTCGGCTCACACGAGCGACGGTCATTCCCAGAAGCCAAAACGGGGCGCGCGCTCGCCTGCGATCAGTTGCATCGGTAGGCGGCTCACAGGCCGCCAACGCGCAGACGAACGCACTGCGAATTCCCATCACGAACTCCACAATGAACTCGTTTCTCTCACAGCGAGGCGTTGCCGCCTCATTTCTGCATCGAAAGCAAGAGAAAAAAAATCCCCGAGGCCACGCGGGGGCAGTCGTCACGACGAAGGAGCGGCGTGGCAGCGCTCTTCCACGAAAAGTGGGGGGGAGGGGGGAGGCAACGCGCGCGAGCGACAGAACGGAGTAAGGAGGGAGTGCGTATCAGGAGACGTTCCTGACAAAGAGAGTGGGGGTTGCACACCCTAAAAGAAGGCAACCGCGAAATGTTAATACTACCAATAATAAGCGAATGCCACCAAGACAACGACGTTTCAATGCGCTGAGTGAATGGGCAATACGAGAAAGAACGCCAATAATTTACAATATTATAAACTTTGTATTTTTTTCTTTCAATATTGGAAAAATTGTAACAATTTTCTCGTATAAGGATTACAGCGCGTTTGAGGATAACTAATTAAATAAATAATATTGGCAGATGACAAGATTATGATCATATGTCTGGCAAGAAAAATACTAACCGTCGTGCCTCACCAGTTTATTATTAACATTTATTTCATCTTTAGGGGTTGTGAAGTAACTTGGTGTTATTCTCGTGAAATAATTCATTAAAGCTGACGCAAACATATTCCGTTGCGGAAAAAACAACACGGAACATTGAAGGCCTAGTTTCCAGAAAAAAATCAATACCTCATGTTTTTTATTAATACACAGCTTTATTGAAAACTTCTCTAAATCAATTCAACGGCTTTTGTATATCCTATCCAAAAATAACACAATATTTCCGGAGGTATATAGTATGCTATTCCTGGAGACGTTTTGCCACATGGCTTTCCTCCGGTCACATTTAGTCGTGAACTACATAACCTTAAATTAAGCTCCAACCAGCGACGGCGAGGCAGATCGTGACGAGCGCGCCGCGACGTGGAGCGGGTCAGAGCCGGCGACGGCAGGCCGCCACTTTCCACCGCGTGGGTGAGCGGAGACTGCGGAGGTGGGGGGTGGAGGGTGGACGGGGCAGAGGGGCACGCGAAAGTGGGTTGGGGCCACGCGATGCCAGCGCCGGCGCCGGCGCCCCTCGCCCGGAGAGCACCGCCGACCGCCATCCCCCTCCCCTCCCCTCCCTCCACCCGCGAATCGCGTGATCCCCGATGCTCGACCACATGCACCGCTCGGCCCTCTTCCGCACATTGCCCAACTGCACGGCGAGCGCACTTCGTGGTACAGCTAGGGAGAAACAGTGCACCGAAAACAGCTTCACCGTGCACACGTTTTGTTGAGCACTCCTTTTGCGTGGTAGGAGTAGAACTGATGTTCGTTACTGTTTGGTTAGCAATGTAGAAAAATCAAATCAGCAGTTCATTTATTGTTGAAATTGTTTCTATAAGTCGGGAACGAAAATGTCTAGTTTTACAAGTGTCCCAAATCTCGCGCTTTTTTAAATTTATTTATTTTATTCTGGGCCTCAAGAAAATGTGCGCAGGTAATCTCTTCCCCCATACGTCATCTAGTTTTTACTGTTTTTTGACCAAATAAATAAAATGAATAAATAAAACCAACAACTGCCTTCTAAAGCTCGCTTTCTGCGGGCCACTTGCATGTTCGTCAATAAAGGAAAGTGATGTACCACACATATGGCGAAATCTGTACACAAAAATTAAGCATGTACCATTGTTTCTCAGTACCAACGACGTTCAGTTATGTCTACCACGCTCTTGAAGGCACTTTCTACTGCCGCAGTCACTATTTGTTTCGGTCCCTTGCGAACGAAAACATTTGTACAACCCAAAAGGCACAAAACAAACACTCACGTATATACAATCCTAACATTTCGCCTTTGTGCTTTCCCTTATCGCTACAACGGGTGAATAGTTCATCAGGGCTGTTTGCGACTTCTAGACGAAGTATTCTCATCCCGATTTCATGTAGAAAACTGAATAACCGCTTAAAATTCTTTAACTTAAGTTCATCCTGTATCAATGCCGAAACAGTGCTAAACCAACCTTACTTTTTCCTTTCTGTTCACGAAAAGGTCGAAAAAAAACCTATAAAATGGGCTTAAGAACACTCGTGTCAACTCAGATCTTTATTTCACATCACACGACAAAATTAAAACTTACGCCATGCACACTAGATAACTTTTCGCGTAAGTGCTGCATGAGAAACACAGCTTCCCTTACAAACGTGACTAGCGTGCAATTAATTTTACACCATTTCACGTCTATGTGACCGTTTTCATCCCAGTTGAAACTGTTACAAGCATCCTATTAGCCCAGTACTAAGTTTGCAGCTTTTAATCCACATGGAAAATTTCTTAAACCATTTCAATGTTTTTTCTAAGCAAGGACAACACAGAAAATCCTCCAATTATTCATAGAAATATCTTATCAATTCCACAAAAAGATACCATCTGCGAACAGGGAAGGGTATTTTCTTCCTATTACTTTGCGACATTATACATTGTTCATATTGATTTAGGAGCTAGAACACATTATCGAGTTGGTTATACAGTGATCATGCTTATCTTCATGTGAACTATAAGTACACATATATAAATAATGTATCTTTAAACATTGGGATGAGCTCATATCCTTTATTTTCACCACTGTACGATATTCACGATCCATATTCATGTTTTAACATTTGTATAACAATGTGATTTAAGCGCGAAACTGCATTGCTTTTGCAAGAATAAATTCGCGAATCTAGTACATGGGCGTCCGTCCGACGCTGTCCTTCCAAGTTAGACACTTTCTGGTCCACTGCACTATGAGTAAACCGAGAAATCACTCAATGCGACTATTTATCGTATCCTTGTCATGTAACTAAAAGCCGTTCAATTAATAAACATGATAATATTTTATAAACCTAAACTTTTACACTACGCTAGTTAGAAATATAACCTTGCAAATGTAGCGTCATCGGACTGAGAATCGAGTACACTTGCAATGAAGGAAGAATGCAATATCATGGCACTCTCAATCTAGCACGCTATTCGCGGCACGAAGGGAAGGTGCGTGCTCCAGTCACTAACGACCCTCGCACCGCCCCCCCCCCCGCCACCGCCCTCACCCGCACCCCGGCACGCGAAGCCGAAATTGTGATCGCGTCGCGTCGAGCCCACGCAGATTACGCGATAAACCGAACAGCCCTTCACCGGAGGGGCGATCGGTCGATAATCGAAAACGCCGAACGAAGCGTCCACTCTCTCACACGGGCGAAAGAGAAACTGGGCGGGGAGAGGGGGCGGGGAGGGGAGGAGAGGAGAGGAGAGCGGGTGGAAATGGAGGCGCACAGCGCAGCGGACGTTCGCATTTTCATGACAATGAACAACGTATTACAGTCGCGCCAGCGGGCCGGGCCGCCGACCCCATGAATAATGGATGCCCGCCAACCCAAGTTAAATAGCCCCTTGCTTTTATGAATAGGGCGACCTTGATGGTCCGGAATTTTTCGTCCGGCGGGGGAGGCGGCGTGGCGATGGTAGCTAGCGAGTAGGCGAGAGTGGAAAAGAGAGCGAAGAGGCGCACAGAACGAGGGCGACCGCCACGACCATGACAACAACGAGAAGGAAGACGATAACTTCGAAGACATGTTAGTGAAATACGTGAAAGTGAAGTCGCAGAGGCATAAAGCGTTGTGAATAGGGTTAGTGTAACAGGGAAAAATCAGTATCGTTGGATAAAAAATAATTAGGAATTTTATCATGACATACAGGTACAAAGGTCTTGTACAACTGCAGAAAAGAGATCATTTTGTATGTTAATACAACACTTCACGGTAAATTATACGATTATGGCAGCTTTATTATTAAGGATTCTTCGTATCTCAGTTTCAATATTCCGTGAACAAATATACGAACAATAAGACGTACTTGGCTTTCTGAGAGTTAAAAACCAGGAGTTTCACTCCTAATGTCGCTTTTTTCTCTAAGGCAGTTTTATTTTTTGTATTTTACTTATTTGATGTAACGTACAAAAAACCAAGGCTTCCCGTTTCCACGGGATGAAGATTTGTTTCTAATATCCCCTCAGCGTAAACCAAATTCTCTCTTTCCCCAGTTATTGTCGCGATTTTAAATATATTTTTTAAATACATTATTAAATTAAAACATTTAATTAATACATTATTAAACTAAAAAATCAAGACTTTTGAAAACTAATCAGGACAGTTAGGACAGAGTCCTGCTACGATAAATCAGGACGTCTGGTAACCTTAGTTGTGAAGTCAATTCGCTGCTCGTCACCTAGGTATCGAGGGGCGGCCCTGTGCGAGCAGGTAGCTAGGCGTCGCACGCACGTCGGCGACGCGAGCTGCCAGGCATTCTTCCACGCAGCGGCCCGCGGCCTCCGGGTGCGACCTCTGCGGCGCGTCCCTCCCGCCGCGCCAGGCGCCTTGGGCCACTTACTACACAACGAGGAATCACATTGACTATCACTCCCGTAATTCGCAAGCAAAGAGCTTACTTGTGCATCTCCTAGTAATAAACGTTCGTTATTGAATTTCTCACGTTTTTACGAACACTTGAATAATGGAACGAATATTTAACACGAAAACCCAGACCCTAGCTTTACTGCAAGTTAAAAATGCTCAAGCAAGCCTCTCAGCTAAATTCACATCGCCTGATCCGTCGCCGGTGTTTTGCTTTCACCGTCTAGTGGAGAAAGAAAGGGGTGCAGCGAAATTTGCGATGTCAGACGGATGAGCTGGTCTAACGGCCTGTGTCTCGCCACGTAAAACACGGCATCATTTAAATGAATATTTCAAAATGTTGGACAATCTTCCCTGAGCGAACTTACGAACTTGGGGAAGTAAGATCGCCGTCCAGAGATCACGCGATGTCTGTACGGAGGATGCATATGACAACCAGGAGTGTCAACGTTGTGTAAATTGAATGGAGGCAGAATGAAGCCCGGCTTGCGACTCTTTCGCGCCTCAGGACGGGAGCAGTCATTTCGACTTCGGTTGATTGAATATTTCGTGTTTTCCGGCATTCGTGTTGACAACAGAAACCTTGGAAAACTACCGATCAGAGCATCTGGACGCTAGAATTCTCCTGCAGACAGCTGTTGAATTGGGCCTCGCTTATACACCTAGAGTCGAAAATCCTGTCACCACCAGGGCTCGAATCCTACGATTTGCGATCAGAGAACCGGCAGTGACTTCAGTCGATGCCTAGAGCCACCCACGTCAGATGGTTCCGAGTCAGGAGGCAGCGCACACGCGTAAGAAATAGTCGGTCACCACTAACCACAGACCGAGTATCAACGGGATTCAACAGAGGGGCGCCATAGTCTCTGGCATTTCAGGATGGAACACAATGATCTCGAGAGTGCATACAAAACTTGAATCCGATAAATATTTTCTGAAATTTATAAATCTTATGATATATTTTACTTACTAATTATTCGAAAAATTGCAAAATTTTAAATGCAATGAGAGGTAAACAAAAATTAAATTATTCTAATAACGGGAAAAAAGAGAAAGACCTTATTTTCTTCATTTCTATTCCTCACAAGTTTTTATTATTAGTTAATTTCTTTGATTACAATTCTAATTATTCAAAAGAAATAAATTCGTTCGTATCGTCTTGATTACACTAATTATCCGAGAACTAATGGTTGCGTTTTTATTGGTTTCAAAATTACGTTTTCAAAAACAACACTGCAACATTTTTAACCCTTCCTCTCAAAACGGTAGTATTTATACGTAACTCACCGCCAAGTTCGGAGCACACCAGCATTAAATAACGTTCTCGCATACTCACCTAGAAAAGAACAAAAAATACAACATTAATATTGAAGAACTAACCGTCACGACGTCATATTATAATTAGGACATTTATTACATAGGCAGTAATCCAATTTTAATAACAATAAAATAACCGCTATATTTACGTGGACATCTCTTGAAATGCTACTTTCGTAATGCAAAATGTAAACGTGGGACATTTAATAAGAATAATCCACAAAGCTTTTTAAAACACGCTTGTTCAATAAAAAAAACGAAAGTGGGGGCGGGTTCCACACATTCTCTTTGAACACGAGACCACAGGCCAGTAATAAATTTGTCATTTTCTCGCAGTGTCAAAAAACCAGTGCTTGTCACAATTCAGAAAGGATATCAAGTGGTATATTGAAACAATCCATAGAAACTGATAATATGCCTGGATAAGTGTTCTTATCTGCTTTATGCTCGGAGAAAGCGGAGATGAACAAAACGATCAGCAGTTGCAGGATTCTTCAATTAAAGCGAAACTGTCATGATAAGACAAGAAGGCGCCACTATCTTATCTCTGTGTACTCATGTCCTTTTCCGGTGTGTGTTATCAATTCGCTCTTTTCGGACTTCCAAGAAGAAACACAACGCGATTTGTATAATGTAAATGATCGAAATAAAGCGGCCCAGAAACTGATAGTACTGTAATGCAGATTCAAGTTAGATGGTGTCGTCTTCTCCAAGATTATGTGCCTATTTTTCATTTCAAGATTTTCGTGCTTGCAAGTTATATAAATTCGATTTTTTTACGACAAAAGGATAATTGCCCCAAGATAGCTGTCAAAAGTAGACGACGTTCTTTTAACAGTACAAAGAACAATGAATACTTCGATCAATTTTCGACAAAATCTGATTTCAATACATTCGTGGGTGTAGATCAAGGGAGAATTTCAGTTGACGAAGGAAACAGCAGAAGCAGATGAAGAGGAAGGCGAAAAGGTGTTTTCTTTTATAGGTCGTTATTTCCATTTCGGACTCCCGCGACCCTTATACTTCTGTGGAGCCAAAAGGGCACAATGTGGGGGAACACAGTGAGGAACCCTTTCATCCCCACCTAGTGCTTCTATAACCAAATGAGAACCTGCCTGCTTCACCTCGCCATAGCCCGAAGACCATTTTATCCAGACTGGGATGAATGGATGGATGAACTTGCAGTTTAGATAAGATAAACTAACAAGCTACCAACTACTAAGCCGGCCACAATCACATATTGAAAACATCCATGCCTGCTGGTCGATTCAAACCCATGCCCTTCCTTGTAACGGCAACTGTTTTAACAGATTTCGCTACGAATTTGAATATACAGATTTTTTGATAGGTAATTTCCAATTCGTACTTTTTTTAATAACATCACATTAAAAAGGAAATATTTCAACAAGTAAACGTCACTGTAACAACGCGAAACGAAAGTGATGAATGAGGGGAGGCGGGACAAGCACCGTCCCTAACTTCGTCGCACGTCCTGGGTGCGGCCTAGTGGGCGCAAGCGAACATTACCTGGCTCTCGATTCTCATTTCTTTCGAGATCGAGAAAGCAGTGTACATGACACACATTGAAATATACTATACCAATTTTGTTAGCAGGACCACGACATCCATTTCACACTTGCTTAAGATACAGATTGGCGTAATTCACGATTGCTTCTTAATGCACATTTACAATAATACTACTACAAAAACTATTAGAGTAAAATCTTCTACCCCGCAAACAAATGTATATAAAAACTACCTGCGGACAATACTTCCTCGTTCAATGCAAACACAGTTGATCTTGAATAAGGAATATTCATTGGTTAACACAAACATGATCACTGACATTAAGTAGACTTTTTAATTACACAGGACTTAAAAGTTAGCAAGCTTTAATATACGCCTGGCACATTTTCAAGCACATGAATCATGTATTCATTATCATATCACCGAGAACGTAATCTCGCCTTGACACGGATGTAGTGCCTCTTTCACCCGTCATTCCAACGTCGCCTCTTGTTATCCTGCTTTCCATTGACGTCACATCGGCAAATTAATGTAGCATGTCATGCAGACCTATAATGGAACACGGAAGAGAACTATGAGTTTATTACTGAAGCAATATTCATTTACGCTCTAGCTATAAATAAAAACTTGTGACACTCACAAACATGGCAAGATAATGCTTGTTCTTTTAAATGTATTAATAAACAATCTGTACCATCCGTAAAAGATACCGAACACAGTACCACTAACAATTTCCATGTCATTACAGCAGGGTTCGTTTATGTAAGTTAAAAATAAGTCGTTGCAACGTACGAGTACACTGACAAATAGAAATTAAAGCTCTTCAGTAGTGTGAAATTCTAGACAGTAAGAAAAAATAACGATCCTCCAGCCAGCTATTAAATATACAGTATTGACAAGGAAATTATAAATTTAAATGTCACGCATGAATTGTGAATAGGAGCAATACGAAGAAAAGCCGTTTGGACCAATCTGCGTTGTCGACGCTGTACAAAAAAACAACATTACTCAGCACTATGGACTCCACTGTAGGATACCTGCGTGTTCCAGGTTCGGTATGGCTATTAGGAAGAGTAGATCCCAGTCGACGATGCCGGCGCTGGCAAGGAGTAGTACTATACGTGTCAGAGAAACCGGTTGCAGCCGGTGGCGTGACAGCCCGGATCTGCACTGAAGCACCGCTTACGCATGCAGTGTCGAAAGAGTTTATCGTAGCCTTGCTCCGTAATGTACTTGCACTAATTCTGCCCGACGAGATACCGCTATCTTCGTACGCACTGCATGTGGATAAGGAGGCGGCATCCTAGATAAGATTGGCTTTAATGGGATCTAAATATTCCAGCTTTTCGCGTTTGCTTTCAATAAAACAACAATACGAGGAAAACTACGCCCCCAGGACATCGCCTTTCCTTATGCATCAAGAAGAATATTTTTTGAATGCAACAAGGGATTATAACACAGTTTGTCATTTCAACACATGAACTTCTTCACTCTTTTGACAGAAGACAAAGTAGTACATCATGAAAAGGTCAAAGAAATTTTTTTCTTTTCCTTTGGGTTCACCGCAGATTACATCTTTGTACTCGTACATATATGTATGCATCATACAAAAATGCTTATCTTCACCCATTGTGTGAAATACCTAACGCAAAGGGTGGGAATTTAATGGACATGCCATTAATATTACAATATGCAATAAAAAAACACACAATAGTATCATTGAAATAAGATCAAGGTTGTGGAACTCAAACGGTCGAGCCACACAGCACAAGGAAATTACAACCGAATCAAATGCGAACACTTGGGCGACCTCTCCGATTGTCTGGCTCAAATGACTATGCGTTTCATCGCCTGTTGCAACGCGTGCGGTGGCACACGACCCCCGCGTCGGTGTCGTGTCGCTGCTTCCGCAAGAGCAACGCCGCCGCCGCCGCTGCCGCCGCCGCCGCCGCCGCCGCCGCCGCCGCCGCCGCCGCGGGGCCGCAGGGCAAAAAGTGGCTCGGCGCGCGTCTACCGTTGCACGTGGCGGGTTCGACGCCCGCCAAGAGTTATAACAAGCTCGCGGGCCCAAATACGGCGGCCGGAGGTGGGGAGGCAGGTAGGAGCAAGGCATCCGTGCTACTCTCCGCCGCCGCAGCCACGAACGGCTCGGCTACTCGACGACCGGGAACCGAGCGGAAAGTCGAGCGTACACGGGAGCGGGAATCGTGGCGGATCGAGAGCGGGGAGGGGCAAGGCGGGGTACGGTGGGGTGGGGTATGTGATGTCGGGGGCAGGGAATGGGGCGAGTTGGGAGTCAGGGAACGTAATAAGTTGGGAGACAGAGAACGTGGTGGGACGGGAATGGGGCGGGTGCGATGCGGGAGGGTTTTTCACCGGACGGAGAGGGGCGAGGCGGGTGGGGCAACGCGATCGGAGTGGCGGGGCGAAGCAGGGCGTGGCGGTACGCAGTGGGACGAAGCTGGGCATGGCAGAGCGAGGTGGGCGGGCGAAGCGGGGCGGGAGGGACGAAGCGGACACGGCGATGCGGGTCAGTACGAAGCGAACAGGACGATGCGGGGCGCGACAAGGCTGGTCGTAGCAGGACGGAGCGGGGCGGGACTGGGAGGGATGGATGATGTGGGGTTGGGTGGAGCGGGGCGGGGCGGGGCGGGGTGGAGTGGAGTGGGGCGGTGGTGTGGGGCGGGGTGGAGTGGGGCGGTGGTGGGGGGCGGGGTGGAGCGGGAGTAGCGGGGCGGGGCAGGGCAGGGCGGAGAGAGCGGGGCGGGGCGAGGCGGAGCGGGGTGAAGTGGAGTGGGGCGGTGGTGTGGGGCGGGGTGGAGTGGGGCGGTGGTGTGGGGCGGGGTGGAGTGGTGCGGTGGTGTGGGGCGGGGTGGAGTGGGGCGGTGGTGGGGGGCGGGGTGGAGCGGGAGTGGCGGGGCGGGGCAGGGCAGGGCGGAGAGAGCGGGGCGGGGCGGGGCGAGGCGGAGCGGGGCGGGAGCCTTCTCCGCGCTCGTTAGGGCTGCGCCGCGTGTCCGTCGTCCGCTTCCGAAGCGCGCGCACGTCGCCGCGAGCGCGCCCGCCCCGCGCCGCGCCGCATACAGATGGCGCGCTCGACGTGCCCCGCCGCCAGGGGCGGGGCGGCGGGAGGCTTCTGCGGCGGCTTGGCCTGGCCTGGCCTGGCCTGTCACGTGGCAGGAAGGCTAGGAAAGGGTAGCAAGATGGAGAGCGAGGGAGTGAGAGACGCAACGGGAGGGCATGACAAGACAAACCAACAGCACCTTTCTGGGAATACAGTCCAATGATACCTACGATAGGAGAAATCTCAACAAAAGCTGATGTCCTCGTCGATCTTTCTTTTTCCTCTTTGTGCTGTTCCTTCTGTTGTGGACATCGCCTATCCTCCATGGCGCACTAAACTTTTCCGCACCACTGCTGCTGGTGCTGGTTCTCTCCTTCAACGCCCTGTTCTCGAAACTGGGACATGCCGCCACGTCGTGAGGTGTGGGGCCGGACGAACGGTGGAGGGATGACAGCGACGCAGTGCACGGGATGATGCGAGAAAATTCAGTGGTGTTGTGGCGCTGGACATCGGAACACCGGAAGTTGAGTGGCCTTTGAGCGGGTGGCAGAGCAGGCGGAACCTGTTAAGGAGAGTGAGCCGGCCCTGGAGAAGGGCGCATATGGAGCGGTGGACGCTTTTTCGGGGTGTGTAAAGCCTGAGCTCGATATATATCCATGGGGGGGGGGGGCATGCCTCCCTCAAAAATATATTTCCGCGATTAAAACAAAGCGTTCTGGAATCCAGCCATTGCAAAATTTCCAAAGCATTTTACACCAATACGGCATACCTCGACCCATTTTTTCTCGCGTAACTTAAGTAGTATTTCTTTTAATGAAATACAGCGCATTCCTCTGATGCTCTATTTACCCATATTCTTTAGCCGTTGATAAGTATTTTTTAAAGAAAAGAAAAAAACACAACAAAAGAACGGGCGTTCCGCGTGGGCCGAGTGAGGTTCGGAAGAGGCGCGGTGGAGCCCAGAGGTCGATGCCCTGCCGGCACCTCGCTGCGCCACGTTGGTAGGCTGGGAGTATCCGCGCGGAGCGCGCGTTGGAAGATCCATTTAGAGTCTCCTAGATCAAGGGTGGATCCAGCCGACCATTTTGGAGGGGGGGGCATCATAGATTTTTGTTAAATAATAAACGTGTTCGTTATTATATTGTAATTATTTTTGTGGTAAATATATTATACAATAGTTTAAATAATTACATAATTCTAACAAATATTTTAAGCAATTTTGCCAAATAAAAGAAGGTAACAAACCAAAACTCTAGGCCGTTTTGGGGGGAGGCATGGCCGCCATGGATCCGCCAGTGGCCTAGATACAGAGGGCAGGGCTTCAATTGTTACACCGATCCCGCCATCTTATATCCAGTTGTCACGAGAATTGGAATTGTGTATTACTCTGTGTGTTGAGAAACATTAATATATCCAAAAGCAATATTGATATTTTTGAAAATCTCTATAATATCACCAATTGTTATAATTTTCTTTCAGCTCCCGAATGCGGCTTGGTGGGGCTATCGGTTGAGAAGACATTAAATGGCGGCGTTTGCGCTACTCTCTTTATCTAGGGACTCTATATAAATCCACCGAACTTTTTTCAAGATTTTGCAGTAAAGAATGAGTCGGCGAGTAGTTTTATTTCCTTATTTCGACAAATCATTTTGAAAACCAATTCAACACATTCACAAGATATCTGCGCGCTGCGAATTGTAGGAGAACAATTTATTCATTACGTACTTAAAACGGCCTATGAACACGAAGAAAATAATTTAAAGATGCAAATAATCTTTTCGATTTTTACAAATCTTGCTGCAGAATATTTCTAGTTTCTCTTGTACTGAAACTATATTTAGAAATCGGGGCAGATCTGACAAAAAATACAATGGGAAGTCTGCGAGATGGTCTCCTGCGTTTTGTGCTATACTTTACATCAGTATATTCTAGCATCCATTTGTACCCTCAATATAATTAGCCTACCAGAGCATCCGTGTTTACATATTTTGGTCGGGTTGCAGGATGTCAAGATCTAATTTGAAATGTTTAAGAACAATTACAAAAGTGGACGACACGAAAAGAGAATTACCTCTTGACATTTTCTATGAAGAAAAAGTATTGCCACAGCTTTTTATCCATGCAAAATCCTTTCGCACCCGTTCGGACAATGCGACCAATTAATTACCTTTCAACTCCATCACAGACGCAACAAACACATTAAGGAAAAAAAAATTGTAAACTTCATTTCAAATTATACTGCAAATGTACCGCCAGCGGCACGGAGGATATAAAAAGCAAGCGCTGTAGAACGCAACGAAATTAATTCGCCAATGCGACAAATCATATTCGTTTTGCATCAACTCGATAGCAATTAACTTCCACGATCCAGCTGAAATGAACAGCAAACGAGAAAAACAAGCTGAATGACTCGCTCGTGCAGTCGGAAATGCCAACACGCTCGCAAAGCGAACAAAGCAACGTCACATTGCGTGACATGCCGTGCAGTGCTGAAACAATGGCAATTACCCTCTTTTGTACTCCGTCGCAAGTTTTCGTCTGGAGGCCCGAAATCTTACTATGTCACGACAGTATAAAAGGGTGGCATTACCGTACACCGAATTCCACTACACGAAAGGCCACTTTAACGAGAATGGGCATTTGCCACATATGTAATCAAACGAAGTAAACAGTTGTAAGGGAACGGACGCGTGCCAAGTCATGTTATTCGATGGTATTATTTGTAAAATTCTAATATCACTCTTACAATATTAATATATTATCCTGGACGTAGATTACACGACAGCATCTTGAAACTATCTTAAATAATGAACTAAAGAATTTCTTAAGTTTTCATGGATTTAATGGTACATTTATTAGCAAAACATTAGTACATTGCTCATATTTAACTTGATATTAATTATATAACTGGGCGGACTCTCTCGTATTCGTGCTGAGTAGGTCACTCACGCGTCTCTCAAACAAAGCTAAATGTCGCTCTGCCGAAACCCGAGAAAGCACTGCCTTGCGCATAACAAGTAATGCAACGCTGAAAGCCGTAGCATTGAAGGGTACCGCGCTCATTAGAATGGTCAGTCAAGGCCGCCCGCACTGCAATAAGCACAACATCGAGCATGATTCATATTCACAAGGAGACTGACCCACATCAAGTAAAATGAAGCGCAACAAAATGTCTCGAATGGCATGTCTCGAAGTATATTTTAGACTTTTTTTAAAACCCACTGCATCATTGAATGCATCCCTTACATTTTCAGATGATGCACTATGTCATACATTTATGCACTATTAGCTCACTTGGCAATGTATTGCAATTCTTCACAACTGCGTGGAGTAATTTATTAGAGGCTTCTCTATAATGGAGTTTCCCGCTGACGTATCTATCTAACTTATAGGTACGCAAATAACACGCAGCGTAATGTGGTTGCATAAATAATGTATTTGATGAACCGACTGCAGCACCGAATAGCCTTAAAATGCTCATGTCCGAAATTTACGCAACTTTCTTCCCTAGAAAGTTATCAGGAATATTCAAATGTAAATGCTTCCACCGAAAATTCTGAACACATTTCCTGCCATTAAATAGATTATCCCTAATATAGTCTGGAACAAAATTATTACACCTTCTGAAGGGCTAGCCTGGCGCATAAAAAACTAATTCCATTCAAAATTTTAACTATATTTATGGCCCAAAGAAAAATATTGCTCCTCTCCACAAAAATCGTCATTTCTTGTTATTTCATCCTGCTGCGACCAGAGGGAAAGCAGTCATTGCCGAGAGCATGATTCATTTCTTGTTGCAGGGATGTTTTGATCTTACAGAAACGCCGGTAATGCATCGTGTTTCTATCCCGTCACCCATGCCTTTTCAAAATTACTTGTGATCCACAAACCTAGAGAGAACACTAAATTTATAAGACTGGCCTACATGCTTATTTTGAACTGAACACACAGTTACGGTACACATTTAATGCCCAAATGGTTTCACCCAGAGGTAATGAACAGAAACAAGAGGGTTCTTTACAATAAAAAAAAATGCACGAAAGTTTGGTCACGAAATAGGTGTTCAAGACGGATGTAGCACATCGGAATCAATGCAAAATATAAGGAGAGAAATGATGCCATATGTGAAGTTTATTACTAGCTCCAGAAATAGACGTCATTTAAGAACATATTCAAATGCTCCGAACATAAGGAAGTTCAGTCAACCAATCCCCCGCCCCAGAATCGATGAGGTGGGCCCGCTACTGTCGGAGAGTGGCGCGTAGGCGGCGGCGCCTCGTAGGAGCGGAGCGGAGTGGGAGTGCGAGCGGGAGCGGGGCCGCGGTGGGTCTAACGGGACCGCCCAACGGGGGCCGCCGCCGCCGCCTCCACTGCCGGGGGCTTCGACCGCCGCCGCCGCCGGGGCAGGCAGCAAAAAGAGCGGTCGTGCACCACCGCGCAACGCGCCGCCTGCGCCGCTCCCTCGCTCTCCCACGCCCACCCGCTAATGGCTATGCAGCACGAAGCCACTCGCCCCACTCGCACGCCGCCCGACTCTTCTCCAGACAGCCCCCCCCCCATGGGGATGGGCGGAGCGGGGCGGGGGGGCGTTGCATGGCGAAGCGGAGCGGAGCAGGCCGGGCCGGAGATGCCGGACGCGTTTGTCAATATGAAGACTCAAAGGAATGAAGCAGGGACCGCCAAACCAACTTCACCCTTCAATGACCTCTACATTGACAATTCTTTGTTTAAATTACTGTTCAAGTGCCGGCATGCGTCCATACTTTAATGCATTCTTTCGTCAGATTAGTTGTGAGTGCACTGGCTAGTGGCTACAAACAATGACTTGGCTGTCTGCTCTGCTTCGCTTTGACAGAGTTAAATTCTGAGGAAGGTTGGGGAAACATACAAAATGTCTCATAAATAATTAAAACTTGCGCTTCTAAATAACTACTAATGATTTGAATCATTGAAACAGCATAAGTACAAATGATTTGAAATAGCACCAATATCCTTCCATAGCGCCTTCCTCTCTGTAATGTACTGAACTTACAACAGCACGCTTACAAGTCTCAAACTATAATTGAATAGTAGCAAAAGTAATCACATGAAGCTGACCATATCATATCGAGGCCAGACAGATTTATTCTCTGCCTCATTTGAAATTTGTCCTGCAAGAACTTTCGGCAAATGCAATTACACAAAGTGAAAGTAAGACAGAAAATACGCGGTCGCATTCACATTCTCGAACCCGCCCACCTGTCCCTCCGCAGGAAAAGCGCGCGGCAGGGCAATCCGCTGTTGGGAATTGGGTCACTCCACGTGACCCTGGCGCAGCCGGGGCGGGCCACGCCGCTTCATCAACGCGTCGAGCGCATTCGATTGCAGGAAATCAATGGCGGAGCGCCGGGCGGGGGCGAGCGCCAGCGGAGAACGCCTGCACAATGAACCGCCCACCGGGGCGGGGATGCCGGCCGCGTTTTTCATTATGAATGGATGCGCCAAAGAGCTGCGATACGAGCGAGGCGGGGGCAAAGCGCGCAGAGAGAGGGCGAGGTGGACTGAAATACGGGGCCATCCGACCAATTACACCCGAAGCAGTGTGCCCGCGCGCACGGCCTGACGGAACCCGTCACCAGGGCTGCAGCGGCGATGGGTAATTCGGGACGATTAAGGGTTGACAATCATGATTAAGAACGTGATTTTCAGCGTTCTGTTACTTTCGAAAAATATTCGCTTGGAATTCCGTATACCCGACGCTGAACAGTATATGAAAACTCTCGTAGCGTTACCACTATATTCCTTAGAGAATATTATCAAGAATTTAATGTCCTTTACATCCTAGATTAATGAAAGAATTTAGAAGCAAATTATTACATAGATTCTCAACCACTCGAGTCTAATATTCCTGCCAAATGAATAGAGTTAGTCAAAGTAAAAATTCACCACTTTGACAGGTCGGGAAACAAATGAACGTCATGCAAGTTGATAACATGGCGAGTGATAGTGATGAAGCCATTAGCAAATGAGCTAACTGTAAACGAACACCCTGACAAAATTAGTGCAATGGACGTAACTTGCCGTGATATTGCCAGCAGTGGCCAAGCAGTAGCTGTGAAACCCCTTCTTATAATAATCCCTCTATACTGCTATTTTCTTAACTTTGACCCTGACAGAAATCAGCTGTTGATTTCATCCATTCGAGAGCTTGAACGTTACGGTAGTGACGTCACTATAGCGTAGTATAAACGTTCGATTAGATGGCAGCGAAACAGGTGATTCCTGTCAGGGGCAAAGTTACGAAAACGCAGTATATAACACCTTTCGATAATTTGCCAAATTCATAACGTTCGTTCTATTCGTAAGTGAAGGGACAAATATGTTACCTAACATAACTTCACTTTAACGCTCACGCAACCCACATGAACATAGGGGGAAAACAAAGCGACCGATAGCTCCGCTCCCGAAGTCGCTTGTGGCAGACCGCGGACGAAAGATTCGCGCCGGGCGGCACTATAGTGCGATTTTTCTAACTTCGCCCCTCAAGACCACTCAAATCCCATCTTCGCGATGGAATATGTCCACGGTATTTCGCATCTTTCTCAGTCGTTCCGCTAGATTTCGCACGATCGCGACCGTATCAAGCAGTGCTTGCGATCAGGTGACTTCTACCGGCAAAACCGAGAAAGACGCTAAATGCCGTGTGATATTCCATCGCGAAGATGGGCCTTGAGGGTCAAAGAGAAATCGCAGTTATATAGGCCCGACCGCTCCGCCAGCTGCGGCAGCAGCGCACAAGCTCCGCGGTCCCGTCCCCTCCCCTCCCAGTCGGAAGTTCAGGATGGTCAACAAAGCACGACATGGGTATGCGCCGCTTACGTCACCGCCCCGCTCGTCGAGCGCCCGCACAGCGGATAACAACACGTCGTTAGCGAGGAGCCTTTAAGGTCAATCGCAAGTTTATCGTGTGTAAACGACCTCCGACCCGGTCGCGAGCGCGCGGCGATAGCTCCGCAGCCTTTGCGTAAGCTGGTCTAAATTCCACTCGGCGGAAGAGAGACGTCCGTCGATGCGACCCCCCTCCTTCCCCCCTTCCACTCCCAGCGTCCAGCCTGACCCACATTACGACAGCGCTCGCCCGCTGGCTCGCTCCCTACCCCCCTTCCCCCTCCTCAACCAGCCGCTAAAAGGAGACGCACTGCACCGCGCAGATGTTTTCCTCGACAGATTAGCCGCTAAAAAATGTTGCCTGATCTCTTGATCCTGCTTCACATAAGCGACTTCTTTCATCATCGACGGACGAAGGAAGCTGCGACATTCATCACGACACCGAACATCGCATCTTTCGAGCTACAGCAATTTCTACGAATCAATTGAGCGTGCGCGTTTTACTGCATGTTATGTATCTGCACACGCACAATTTTATCAGTCTCGACTCTCATTTGATGTACAAGAACACAACGGGAATGAAAATGTATTTATCAGACTTTCAACCGTAAATCATTCCCTGAATACTTCATTGTTGAGAATGCATTACCAGAGAGTCGTTACGGCTCTCCTAAACTCGTGCCTCCACAATCCTAATGGCCACTCCGTAAAAGGTGTAGATAGTGAGAAGACTAAAAGAAACAGCGAATAAAACTTATCGTAATAAGAGTACTAAATATTTTAACCGGCACGAGCCCACAGCTGGCGCGTTCGCCTTTGAATGGGTCCTTTATGGTTAAACTACTAGGCCCTACAAGGCATGCACGCGCGCGCCGCGGCCGCAGTCACGCAACCGCTTTTCAATGTCGCCGCCCCTCCCTCCCCGGTCCCGCCTCGTGTGGCGGGGCGGGTGGGGCTGAGCGAAGCGGAGCATAGAGGCGTCGCGTGCGGGCGGAAGCGGTGGTGAAGGGCGGGGCCAGCGGGGCGGGGCGCGGGGGCGAGCGGGGCGGGGCGGGGCGGGGCGGGGCGGGGCGGGGCGGGGCGAGCGGGGCGGAACTGAACGGGACGGTGCGGGTAGGGGGGTCGGGATGTGGCGGGGCGGAACGGAACTGAACGGGACGGGTGGTGGGTCGGGTCGGGTCGGGTCGGGTCGGGTCGGGTCGGGTCGGGTCGGGACGGGACGGGTCGGGACGGGACGGGACGGGTCGGGACGGGACGGGACGGGACGGGACGGGACGGGACGGGACGGGACGGGACGGGACGGGACGGGACGGGATAAATGTGAGCGTGCGGCAAATGCGAAGGCATGTACCCGTTCCTCCTCCTCCTCCTCCTCTTCATCTCTTCACCCTGCCTCGCGTTCAGTTCGTCTTCCCTCCCCCCTAGGGCAAGTCTGAGCGACGCTTACACTTGCGAAGCACCTTCGCCACTTTTATGAGAACGCTCCACACTTTTCTTCACTTCATGACTCAATGGTATTCAATTAAAAATCGTCCAATTAAGTTTTTATGAAAAGCACCGGGAAGTCACTGAACAGACAGCAACGCCATGAAACATTTCTTTACCTACGACAATTTCCGTTATGCACTTGAATATTCGGGAGGCTGAATCAATGTCAAGAAGAAACAAATATCTCATACACTTGAGCTGCATTCACTGTTGATAAAAGTGATATCCATTCGGCAACGAACGTTATTCTGACCCCTCAGTCTCAGTTTTACCCAATGATATCTCGACAGGATGTCGAACATGTTCAAACGCGACACTCTTTCCTTGGAAGTTTCAACAAAGTCTCGACCGCACATCGCCCCAGGGTACTATACCCATGATTATTTTTATCAAACATTGTGCGCTCGAATTTCGGTGCAACTTTAGTCGTGCCCGGGGCGCACACTGATTCATTTCAACTCTTTGCTCCAGATACACGACACCTACCCACCGCGAACTTCTCATTAGGCGTGGAAAGAACCCTTGGCGACATGTAATACATCAGTCCATGGGCGCGCACGGCAAGTCGATAATTCAACAACGCGACCCGCGAACCAGTCGGGCGTCCGCCTCAGGCCCGAGGCGCCTTTTATGGGCCGGCGATGGTGACCCACTGGCGTTCCATCCTGTGCAATTCATTTATGTCAAATACTTTCTCAGAACGAGGTACATGTGGACGCCCATATTTAATTTAAATGCTGCCAACGGAAAATAGTGTCAGTGCTGAACTCATGAGGTGCATTCAGCGATCGAAAGATCAGATAATAAGGAACATCCTGACGTCGTAGGTTCCCGCGGTCAGTCATCTGGACTGTCCGGGTGACGCCGCGTCGAAGGCTGAGGTACCGACGTACTGGCGGAGTGTGTCGCACTACATCCCTGAATAAGATCACGACATAATGGTTGAAACGTCAGCACCTCAGCTCCGACGCGGCGTCACTCGGACAGTTCACATCACGAAGGAACAGCCTATACTGCGATTTTCGTAACTTTGCCCCTGACAGGAATCAGCGGTTTCGCTGGCATCCAATCTGGAGCTTATATTTCGCGAGTGACGTCATTACGGTGATGTTCAAGCTCCCGATTGGATGAAACCGTCAACAGCTGATTCCTGTCAGGGGCAAAGTTACGAAAGTCGCAGTATATGTTGACTGGAATCATTTTCAACTACGATGAGCCATTACAGACACTTCTTGAATTACATGCAATGCGACACTCATTAACAGGTTTCCATACAAAATCTGAAAATACGTAATTTCGGCACTTTTAGCGTATCCCCATTCCCAGCCTCCATTTGTTTATGGACAGAGCCCCTTGCGGCGACTTGTGACATTTACGAGCCCGCGGAAGACCGATGGTGATGGCGGTGACGACCCACTGCCCCCTGTGCCTCAGCCGCTCACCCGCGAGTCGAGAGAAAGTGAGGTGGGAGGCGAGAGAAGCGCGGCCGCACCCACGCGAAAAAAAACACCCTCTCGCTCACACATCTCCTTCTCCTCACCAGCTGGGTCTTCGTTAGGGCCCGCTAGCTAATTACGCAACGTCGCCCGCTCTCATGCGACGGAGACGCTAATTTCAAGCTGACGCACTGAGGTACGGACTCTCGGGATCCAGTGCGCGTACACATCGCGTAATCTTCGAGTATGGAAAAGCGCCCCAAGCGAACGAAGGTGCATTCTGCGTTCACGTATGTACAAAAACACAGCACGCTACTTTCGTGTGCTATCTCTCCGCTGTGATCACGTCATACGTGAAGAACAAAGGCATCATCATCTCTTCATTATCCGAAACGTAAGCTGAACTCGCGTTCATTTGGGAGCCACGAAGTACGTCGAAATTCAACGGAACGCGATAAGATTTCATCGCAACCCGAAACTTCTATCCGTTTCGGTGAATTATTCCCAATTGGTTCATCAATTCCCAACACGTGATAAATAATGCCAGCGAGCGATATTTCAACGCAACGCGGGCCAATGAAGACGCAAAGGCGAGTTATTCCCGGGCGCCCGCGCTAATGGCCACAAAAAGAAGGGCTGGCGCTCTCATCAACGGCGCGAAATGGGCGGGACGCACGCCAGGCCCCGCGCCCGCCCCAACAAATGACGGGCATCAAACGCACATAAAAACGGCCCTTCATCTGTCTTTTCGGGATCCACATATACATCGGTTCCTCTCCCCAACTCCAGCGTACTGGGCTAACGCCCGAAATATTTCCGCGCCATTCAGTGGATCGTTATCCTCTTTACGATTCCCGCAACCGACGATATCCCGTAGTTCAGAACAGAAACAACCCTCCGCCAATAACTTGACCAAACTCTTCTTCCTTTTCAATCGATCCTCACAGAAAACCGTTCCGGTATGATCGTCTCCAAGAGTACTTGCATGGAATAAAACAATAGACACGCGAGCTCCAATGCAAACTGGATCATTTAAAAGAACACCAAACCAGTCACACATGTTACACCCGAAACTATGTTGTGTGTTGCGTTTAAGGGGTATAGTAGTTAATGCTTCTGGAGACTTATGCTTTACATCAAAACAAGTATTTCAATGGGAAGCAATTTCAACTCAAAATTACGTCTTGTATACATGGAACTATAAATCTCTAAAGGTTTACGCTTTTCCGCAAGCCTACATACAAGGAAACGTGACAGAGGGGGATGAAATCTATGGAAACTCACTTTGTGCCCTAACTGAAATTCAAAATCGCCTCTACGGAATACAGAGAAAAGCAGAAATCATTAAAGAATTTATTACATGTAGAACATATTTATATCCATATTATAGTGAACATTGTTATATACTGTAACGTCGTCAGTTCACAGTCATACTTCCGAAGGCGCCAGCGGGCTTCGGAATAGACGACCATACGGAGATCCACGAGCGCAGCAAAAAAATTGCCAGCTGAGGGGGAGCTCGTAGTAGAATGACCCCCTCCCAAGACGCAACGGTGTGAACGTTGAGGGCTGGGCGGTCGCTCTCACAGCGCGGCGGTGGGAGATCATGTGATCATAAAAAATATGCGATTGCAAATGACCAGGCGGGCGTCACGTCACTTTCTGGTCCCCTCGAGTGTGGTAGCAAATTGCTCACCCGAGATGGCAGACGTGCCCTCCCAAACACACTGCGATTGCGTTGCACTGGGTGTCCAAGTGCCGGCGTGGAGGATGTACATTAGCCAGGACACGGGAAGCAGTGAGCGAAAATAAACCTACAGTTGTATATACTAGTAACATATTGTAAATAAACTGGTTGAACTAGAGCTCGTATCTGGGTCATTCTTTAGCCACCATGACGCCGCAATACATACATGCGACTTATCTATTTATAGTTTGCATGAAATGGCGGAATAGTCAATGTAAATTTTGTCTTTCCTTTAAAATCGTTCCAGTTTCTGTAGCGGTGCGACTAAGAAAATCTCAGGCAGGCGAAGTTTGCTAGTTACAGTGATGGGAAAACGTCGTCTTCGCCACATGTCGCTCTTACCCCCCCCCCAACTATGAGAATTAAACTAAGCACAGGCATTGGGGATATCGTTAGCTAGCAGGCAACATACATACGGGTATACGATACAATGGTGGATTTGAGATTGGAATCATTGCAATGCACAGATGTACTGATTGATTGTGATTACGCACGCGGCAACAGCTAAGGTCACTAGACCCGTAAGAGCAGTCCATGTTTTTATTAGGGAGGTGGCCGTTATCTCCCCCCCCCCTCCTGGATAACGAGATCAGGCACCGCCCCACCTTCGGCTAGCGGTGCAACGCCCCAACCTGAACAAGCTCTACGTTAATGTGTGTGGTAGTATGGTGCATGTAAGTGTAAGCAAGGGGTAGAATACAATAATGAATAGGAAGGAAAGATCGCGCGCGGTTCGTGGCTCGTTTGGCAGGGTACTGTTCCGGCATTCGCCTGGTATTGATCAGAGCAACCGGCCGCTGGAATTCTCCTCCAGACCGCGACAGAACTCGACCTAGCAATGTACCGCTGTGTTTAGTGACATTTCCACCCAGGGTGAGGGTGGTGGTGCGAGAATGTGGAGGGGGAGGGGGAGGCGGCCAAGAGACGTTCCGTGTTCGCGGCGCGGAATCCGGGCTGGTGGTCGGCCCGCGGCGCGCCAGCTGGCACGTCGCCAGCAGACGACGGCGCCGCCCTCCCCCTCCCCCTCCCCCGCGCCACGCCCCCCCGCGCACCCGCGCCGCGCCGCGCCCAACCCTCGCTGCAGCTGGAACGAAAACAGCGCGCGTATTACGCGACCACTTTCTCAACGCTTCGCGACGGAAAGAACAACTCCGTCCGGATTAATGAAAACGTGCGGCTTGGCAATTTACTGGCCACCGCTACAGTTCTTGCTGCGTTTGAATGAAAGACTACGGGCGGCACGCTTGCCTTCTGCCTCGCTTTCGGAAATACAGACTATTCATCAATAATGGAATCAAGGTGCATCAGACTTGCCGAACTATAGTTTCCATATAATGTAAAATGTCACAGACAAAATAAAAATATTCTGCAAAAACGTCAGCATGAATCCGTTCATACAATACGTAATGCATCGTCATGTATCCGTAAATATAATATGTGAGAAGTGTGGCGCAATTTTAGTTCATTTAAATGAATAAAAACTACAAGTCTACAACTTTCGAACAATCAGTGCAGTATTTGGGTAGAATTTGAATCTTGATTTTCACATAGACACGAAACAAGGAGGTTGATGCATCATCACAATACAAATTCGAATAAGCTCACTCGCGAGTCATCATTCTGAAAACCTTATGACATATTTCGCAGTCAATTCTCTGGACAGCCATTTCAAAACGCACGAAAAGCCGCTCACTTGTACGAAAATTGGATTGACGTTAACCCGTAGGAAACTCGCAAGCTGAATTTGGTCAGCCGGTGCCTTTACACGGTAGAAACAGCTTCAGGAGAATGTCGCCTAAAGTTCTCCATAAGGAAGAAAGGGTCATAGATACGTTTTTTGTTTCGGCGCTCGATGGTCGCCGTGCACAAAAGCAGCGATATAACACGTCATCTCTTATGTGAAAGCGCACACGAGCGGGCGAATTTCCGCAGTGGTAGAAGAAAAAAAACGCAGCTCGTTCTGTTTTCTGGCGCGGTACGCCCGGCGCACCCACGGAATACACCGTGCTCACTCATGTCCGCCCCCGCACGTGCAGCAAAAATTCCCGCCCCGGTCAGCAGTTTGGTAGACCTTCGTAACCACTTCACTGACATAAGCACGCGCTGCTATCCTATGAATAATGGATCGGAGGATATTTGATGCTGAAAATCGTATTGTGGAAGTAGAAAAAAAAGACAGTACTTTAGGCACTGATATACATAACAAGAACGAGGAAGAAAACTGTTGGCGGAATTGTGTGAAGTAATCGAATCAAACGGGTAGGAGCTGTTTGGGATAGAAACGCGAAAGATAACAGCATTTCTTTCACTAAGAAGTGGTTGCCCACTTTATTTGCTCTAATCGCTGTTTTCATAATCAAATAAGCAGAGGGCATACTGCTGCTTTCATCAGACCTCAGTCACCTTAAACGATACGGAAACGTCCTCAAGGTTGAAGCTCAGGACCAACACTCATCATGTTGGATACTCTGATTGACATGACATTTCAGTACCTGGTATAAAACGCATATATTCAATTTTGACAGTGATTCGAAGAAATTTGAATAGCACGACAGCGGAGCGATTTTCTCATAGCGGTAGGCAGTAAAGTCAGGAAAGGTTCGAATTCTAATTGGCCACAAAAACTCTACTTACACAATATATTTACATGCATTTTGCACGATACTGAACAAGCAGGTAAACTTCCATGCCAATCCCAGTCTCCAATGCTGTGTCAGCAGTGGACAGACCCACCGCAGACCGCCGCGTCTAAACAGCCGCCCGTGCACGCCCACCCTTCAAGTAATTTTCTCCAACACACTTCCACCAGTCGCTCCAGCCCCTCGCATCCTGTGAGAACCTGTTCAAATAGAACGAGAATGTCCCTCCGCGCCGCATCCGCCGAGTGAGAGAGCGCGCGCGCGTCAGCCTTCGCACCCGCCCTCCCGGACGGGACAGGTTCTGCCCGCGGAGGCGCCGAGTTTTGGCTAATCGGCGCAGGCTCCCTGGAAGGTTAACGAGACAATTGACTAGTAGCCAGGCCAGCTCCCGACGCCAACACTCAGGACGGCTTGACGCGCAGAGGCGCCTCAGCAACACGCGAGAATCTTTCATGGACCATTACAATGCCAAACACTCTAAAGTAGAGACCGGAAAAATACGTAGTATTAAAGTCAAATATGTACATAAATATGTAACGAAAAGCGAGAATATGTAATAATAATAAAATCGGATGTAAATTAAAAGACATCAATTAAAAAGCCATTTACACGATACGAAATTACATTTGTAAAAATATTCCTAAACAAATGTTTAAAAAAATACAAACGGTTTAAAGACCATTTGGAGAGCACAAGCTGATGCACACTTTACATCATGCAACTTTCCCGTCAGTAGTTAAAGCTTAATCTAATGTTATCCAAGACCTTTGTTTACCAGCCAGACTAGACGCAACAGACTCACAAATTTTGCTTGGAAATTAAGGTTAAAAATTACAAAACACGCTGTCATCGATAGTTTTCACACCTAGATTTCACTAATAACGTACGAAAAAAAATGCTGACTTTTTTTAAAACACTTTTCATAAAAATATATTAAATAAAATTGAAAAAAATTGATAGAACAAAATATTTTGTGAAAATAGCAAAATATATAAAATAGTACTAATATGTAAAAATATACAACGAAAAAATTGGATATTGTGTTTAGGAATGCGACGATTCGTCAAGATTTCAATTTTGAGAAGGGTAAGAAAAAGACAAAAAAATATGTAATTACGAGTCTCGTATACAGTCGAGTCGCGGTAATCTGAGCCTCGCGAATCAGAATTTCCGTGCAAATCGAGGTGGCCTCATGTGCGCCAAGTCACCTACTTGTAGTGCCCATTCAAATACTCGTTCCATTTGGGAAGTTCTCATTGCAATCGTATTTCAATAAGCACGTCCAAACAAACGAGGGAAATGAAGAAATGTATTACTAATTCATCGCCATGTTCACCGACATACCATTATTTATACCGTATTCAATGCACAGAAACTGTATAAAAGTGTGGTTGAAAACAAATTTAAATTAAAAAAAAAATAAGTTTCGCGATGTTAAACGTGAGAAATCCGCAACTTGAACGTACAGAGCAAGTGAATTAGAAAGTAAATAAACAAGTTTTCGGTTGATGTATCTTATCGGGACACGTTGCGTCGTTACGACTTCCGGGCGCTTAGGCGAAACAAGGTTGCCGACCTCTGCTCCACATTACTCCGCCATTAACTTTCGGCAAGCTGTCGGCGGTCGGCAGCACGGCGCCTTAGCGTCGGCGGCGATTTCGTGTCGCCGGCGCGTTGGCAGCCCTGACCGCACGCGGGCGCGCCATGCGGTCGCGATAAGCGGCCCCCTCCCCCACACTAGAGCCGTTTCCGCCCGCGGCGCCGCGCCCCACTTCCCCCCTCCCCCCACCTTCCCCATCGCCACACGACAAGAGGCCGCCCCCGCCGGGTATAAATTGAAGGTTTTTTTTTTTTTTTTTTTTTTTTTTTTTTTTTTTTTTTTTTTCCTTCTACCTCCCATTCTCAAGGCCGGCGGGCCGGGTTAAGTGCCTTCCCGTATCGTCCATATTTTAAGTCGAACGGGCCGCTCGTCTTAAGGAGAGGAATTTTTCCTCGAATGCCTCCCAGGGCATGTTAAATGGCGCTCGTGGCGGTCAGGGTTAAAGGCGAGAGCGCCGCTTGAAAGGTCACGCGGCGGCGGCTGCCCTCTCGCGCGCCTTGGAAACGCGTTATTTACGAAAAGTTTACTCGGCAATACATCACGGCAACAAGCATTTTTTTTTTAAATTTGTGCTGTAATACGAGGAAACTCAGCTTCTACATCGACCCCTTGGTAGTAGAAAGGTTCTTACAGAAATTGGTACGCATTCGAATATCACGTTCGGAGTTTCCCTTTCAGAATAAAAATTTTAAACATTCAAATTCGGCTGAATAAACGCGAAAAAACACTGTCATGTAACTTTATTGCGTATCCTATAAGTATAGATCTGAATTATCGCAAAAGACCAATACTGACGCCATAATTACCTTTCTAACATTGAGCATTAACTGTAACAGTATTTCGACTACACACTGGAACATGTTAGAAAACAAATATAGTTCTCATCAGGTCAGAACATATCCATTAAAAACGGACAGAACTATTGGCGGAAACTCAAGTGAGTAAACAAGACTCAGTTTATGTTTGCCAAGCGGAATTACACTATTAGCTTTGGCATGAAAAATGTAGTGGGTACTCCAAGAAATTACTACGTTAACGTTAACAGCAATAAAACTTCTACACAGAACAACAGAGTTTCTGCACGCCAAGATAAGCATCACAAAACAACGTAAACACAACTGTTAATCGGAATCTCCCCGTTCATTCCCAGGTGCCGGGAAGGAATTTGTGAACATTTTCCTCCGCCACAAATATTGACCCTGAGGCGCGCCCAAACTTTGAGGAAGGCGCCACCGCCGCCGCAGCAGCAGCAGCAGCAGCAGGAGATACGGGCTTCGGAACAGAGGCCTTTCATAAGGAAGCGAAGTCGCGGCGAGGCCCGCCACGCTCCGTGGCGAGCGCGAAGGCCCCCGGCCCAGTGTCTCCCGCCGGCGCGGCGGGCAAGCACGAGCAGGCACAACGGCGGCGCTGTTCGGACGAGGACTTCCTTACAAGCGCCAGCGCTGTCGGACGCTTTCCGACAAGCGCGGAATTATCGTCCCGCCCCGCGCGACGCACACTGGGCCGAAACGACACGCAAGGCGCATCACTGAAGCCAGGCAAGCAATTCGCCGATTATCGCCTTCTATACCTCCTATTTCAAGTGGTATACTTTCCCTTTTGATGCTTTCATACGCAACCAATCTTTATAAATGAGGTATACAGAATGGGAATTTCACGGAGACGTGACGTGCACTTTGACTTTAAAAATATTTGTTTAAAAACGCATTTTGTTCTAATTTGTTTAGTTTTTCGTCAATTTCTGCCCCCGGGTTTCGGTTCTATTTCAACGTACATTTGCGTAAGATATAAATATTTTAAGGTAACAAATGTATGTAACTGTAAGCGACGTAAGGGGGTACTGTGAGCACACTGAACTGAAAGCGTCGCAAGGTGAGGGGGTGAGCACATTGACCAGCTTACAAGTCCAAATGTCACCACATTTTTCATCTACCCACGTAATGAAGTCATTAAAAAAGGATGCATCACCGTTTACGTTTCATCAAAAAATGTAATTATCTTACCGACTTATTCCCTCGACATCACCACTTTAACAGCGCTAAGTTCACCCAGTCTATTCACTGCTCCATTTTATTCATAATGATCTCTAACTCGTAAAATATTTCATTCATACAACCAACATATCTACAAAACATGTATTCATATCTAAAAATAAAAATAAATTTTAAAAAATAAAAAAATCCAAGGCAGTAGCTCTCACCCATTGATTTGATTCAGTTCTCCCCGCGCGCTTTTTCTTCTTTTTCTTTCTTTCCAGCAGCAGCGGTCCAGCGTGCGTGCGGCCGGGCGCGAGCAGGGAGGGGGCGTGGCCCGGGGCCGTTATCGCGGCGATAGCCCCCGGCGGCGGCGGCGGCCGGCGCCGCTACTGCGCGCGTCCGCTACTGCTCTCTTCCGCCGGCATTCACCAGATTCGTCCGCCATCGTGGCGCGAGCAAGCCCTTTATGGCCCGCGATTGTTCGCCCCGGGAGAACGGACAGCCCCCCCCCCCCTCCCGGTGCGCGTCCGCCCGCCCGCGAGCTCACCCACTTACCGCAACGTCCGCGCGGATGCAACCTGCCGCCGTGAATGAACCAGTGTGTGCGTCTATGTGTAAAGAACCATAGTCTACACCTACACGTAAAGAACGCGTAGACATTTATTAATAATTATTGGATCACAATTATTGTAAATCGATTGGATCATATCCAAAGGAGTGCAAAATGGAACAAGTACCTATTGGTTTCTTGAGATGGATACGAATGTTGCGCTTTCTTCATCAGGAATGGTATATTTGTTTGACTTACTGAATCGTAAATATTTTTTTAAATATTACATTAATATTACATTCTTCTACTGTTACTAATTATTATGAATGTTTTTGGGGTATTTGATGTGAAAAAATAAATAGTCTACACATTGCATTGTCTACGTAGTCTACACTTAAACGTAAAATTATAGTCGTAAACTACACTTAAACGTAAAATTACGGCACAACTCCGCAATGAACCCACTGGCTGGGGGGGCTCAGGGCACCAGTTGTCACTGCAGTGCCCGGTCCTGGGGTTCCAGTCACGATGGTGGCAAGATATGCGACACGAGATAGCTAAGTTGAATTCAACCGTTACCTGGAGGAGAATTCTAATGGCGCGGCTGCTCTGATCAGTAGCTTTCCGTGGTTTCGCCGATCGACGTCGGGCAAATGCCGGAGCAGTACCGTGCACACGGGCAAGGACCGCGCGCGATCTTTCGCAACTCTTACTTGTCCTATTCCCACCCCTGATTTATATACACTTCTATAAACTACAGAAGCACACGTGCCGGGAGCCCGTTCGGGAGCTTAGGGCTCCTCCCGGATGGTGGAACATTCCTCGTTGGGTTAAACCTCGCAATTACACCGCACCCGGATCTCGCCATCCAGCAGGGGAAGATCACTTCCACTTCCTGCGATAAAAATGCACAGCATTTACGGGACTAATGACCTTAGCAGTCGACGTGTTCATGAATAGTTTTCTTGCTGTTCTGAATTTATTTGGTAAAAACAGAACTTCCTGAAGGGCTAACGATACCAATAATGCAATGCAGTGACTAAGATACCAATTCTAAAACTAGTTCACAGAATTGTGGTTGCCCGTATCATTTGCAAAAATAAGAGTGGTGCATTGAGTCTCACAAACGCCACGTTCTATTTTCAGGCTTCGCTGGACTTGGCTAGCAAGTGAGCGTTGCAATGAATCCGATAGGCCTACTGGTATTTTCAGAAGAAGAGGTCAACGACATTTACTATGAGACAACGAATTGATTGAAATGTACATGTATAAATGTGCAAACGCGGCGAATCCCATCGTTTGATTCATAGATTTTTTTTTTACTGTGTTTTATGCGTTTGTGGCGCACTCGCGTCCGGTTAGGCCTCTAGTTCAAAGCTAAAATCCAGACATTCCCATCTTAAGTGAAGAACAATGGATTACAAATTTACATCATTGTTGGTTTTCCCAAATTTTAATATTCAAATACACGGAATTGTTTTCAATAATCCAGCCATAAAAACGAATGAATGAATCAAACATCGAATTCGTTAACACAGTTACCTTCTTCTGCATACAATAAAAAAATGCACCTTTTTAACGTCATAACAAGTAGCATAAGTGAGGGACCAACATTCAATAGATGACGTCCATTTGGCAAACATACTTTGTCGTTTTTACTCACAATTTTATATTCAGAGAAAAAAAACGAGAGATGTATTACAATATAGTAAATAGTACTTTATTCGTTGTTAAAGACGGTGTTGAAAAATGTAAATTTTCTGTTGTATTTTTCACGTTTCTTGGAAGCGAGTGAAGCGAGCATGTCAGGTTTTGCATGTTTGCTCAAGTGAAGACGAGATGAGTGGGGGGGGGGATACGAGTGGCCAGGTCGGGAGGGCAGTGGGGCGGCGGCCAGGCACTCATCGGCAACACACACGCCCAGAGCCAGAGGGCCTCGGAAAAACACCAGCCGCCAGGCGTATTTTAAGACGGCCCGCTGGCGCCGGCGCCGGGAGTGCCATGGCGCGGCGCGGGGCGGCGTTGCGTGGCATGGCGTGGCATGACATGGCGCGGCGTGGTGCAGCGTGGCAGGGCGTAGTGTGGCATGGCATGGCGTAGCGTGGCGTGGCATGGCATGGCGTGGCATGGCGCGGCATGGCGCGGCATGGCGTGGGGTGGCATGGCGCGGCGTGGCACAGTGCAGCGTGGCATGGCGTGGCACCGGCAAGGCATGGCGTGGTAGGGCGTAGCGTGGCGTGGCGTGGCGTGGCGTGGCGTGATGCAGCTTAGCGTGGCGTGGCGTGGCGTGGTGTGGCGTGGCCCCTCTCGCGCTAATCGGCGCCCGCGCGCCTGACGGCCTGGGAATCCCCGCGGTGCAGCAGGCACCGCCCATTAGAACCCAGCGACAGGGAAAGCGGCGGCGCCACTCCTCGGCGAAACATCTAAACTGCCCGGATGGTTCGCTCTGGACACTTCCCAGGAACAGATGCGCCTGCAAAGCTCACAGGCTGCGAAGATCGCCCACTCGTGTGTGTCGGTAATTCTTCGAGTGTCTCTCGGCTTTCGCCACAAATAGCGAGACTGATGGCAAAGCCGTCGAAAGCCGGCTATCTGAATAAATCTAGTAAGTTGAAGGTGACTTCAATTATTTCACCATTTAACTGCGTGAACAACCCCTCACCAACATTCCCTCAATTCTTGAGTTGTCTGAAGATCTGCGAACCAAATTACGTGTGTACGTGTGAAGACGCGCCCAGAGAGGGTCGAAGTCTAATTTTCATCGTATCATTCACTTATTCGCCTTATTTCTAAGATACAAATGGTACTGATTCTAATACAGCAATTCAAACCCCATCCAAACTCCACCTCCATCACCTTCAAGCATTTCTCATCCTTCATTTCCTCAGCTTTCCTTCCTCTTTTTTACATCTCCCTGTTCACATCCCCACCTCTTATACAATCCCTGTAGTCCCATCTATCATTTCCCTTCCATTCCTTCATTCCTCCCTTACGTCTCTCCCTCCGGGTTTGTCGAGGAACACTTTGCAAGTCTAATACTATTCGGACATTTCTGTGCGAACTGAAGCCCTCTTTCCTAGTTCGCTAATATCTGCCCAATCAACGGGGCCGTGAAGGCGGTTAACGTCCCTGAATCGACGACTGCCCGACCTCACGCCCCACATTGAATGGCTTGGGCCAAACGGCCCATTGAACTCTGCCCAGCCTTTAGATCCACACTATTTAGGAGGCAGTGTCGCGCCACTCTCTAAACCGAAAAAGCTCAATATAACGAAGAACCCTACACCCTATATGAGAAAATCACCTTCTTGTAATACCCGTAATATCGGAGGACCTCAGTGTTCACTTTTATATAATAACTACCAACCTAGTAGAGAACATGTTCCAGAAATATTCTTCCTTCTCTGGTAATATGTAATGTATGGAAGTTTTGCTTTCAGCGGAGAACAGAACAATCATTTCCTACAGGCTCTCGCTTCAATCTATTAATTGGGCGATGTTCATAATCCAGAAACAATCAGAACGTTTTCCGCCAGAGTAAGGACAATATTTAATTTTGGAAAATCCCCAATTCTATAACATACGTTCTATATTGGAACACTGGCTTCAATTTCAACTTTCTGACTGGTATTTTCGCAGGATATATGAAAGACGAGAGGGCACAATTAGTCATCTGAAATGGACGTCAGCTGTAACGAGTTGGGCCAAGAAAATTAGATTAATACTAAAATTGTAAAGATATTTATAAAAATTCTGATCTCGCTGTATTTTTCTCATCTAGACTTCATCGATCGAAATGCATAATAATTCAGAACCAAATCAGGAATGGAGTAGGCCTACGACTCCGAACACGAATTCCTTGCATTGCGCAACCGCAGTTCGACAAGTGAGCATCGCCTTCTAGGGTTCCCGCCCATGCTGGAAAGAGACGGGTGGGCTCCTCCGGTGGACCAATCTTTGCTCGTTCTGGGCAGAACCTTTTTCCGCCACGAACCACTGGTCCACCACACGGTCACTTCGTTTAAAAAGCCAGATCAGACGTTGGCTGCCGTGTTGCAAGTGTTGAGAAACATTTTGAAAGTGGCATTAAGTGACAAATTTCGACGGTGACCGACCAAAAATAACGCGAAGGCGTACAAGATGCAATATTTAAAAGAAATGCTTCATATATATTTTTCATTGACTTGTAACAAGGGGATAATTTTGGTATCTGGCTGCACCTAACATTGTGATACAAACTGGTGCCTGAAGCTCCTTAGCTGAAGTCTAATACGATGCGCAAGAGCCCATCCAACTATTTCCACCATGCTTTCGCCGGAGGTCGCCGCTAGTGAATGAGATTGTATATATAGTTTAAGAGTAAATGCGAGTGTGAATGAAAAAATGAAAAAGAAGAAAACAAGAACGATGAACATTAATAAACTAACAAAATTTTCAAAACTATGGAAACTAAAGTGCGCCCAAAGAGGCCATATTATTTTTAATACAGATTAAGCAGTATTTTTAAGTTACTCGCGCTCCCACTACTCCAAAAGCCTTATCGGTAGGAGTTAATGAATGTAAGCCACTAATCCTCGAATAAATTCCCGCCTCTCCAGGGCAACTGGAGAGGGGAAATTGAAAGAGATCGCCGCGGTCAGCGTCCCGAGAGCACGAGGAAAGAGAACCCGCGGGTTGTTCCCCTCCGCCGCAGGGCAGGGCGTGGGCGCGGGCGCGTCTGCCAGGGCCTACGCCGGCGCGCGCGCCATCTGCCGCCCTCCGCCCGGCCACCTGGCAGCGGCAAGGGCCCGGCGCCAACGCCCGCGTGCCTCTCTCGCAGGGAACGAGCGGGGCTTTGCGCCGAGACGCGCCGTCGCCAAGAAAACATTCATGTTTCAAAACAACAGCACTTATCAGATTAAATATTAAAACAACGGTAGCATTTCTTAACTAATTAAACAGGCCAAGAGACACGCTACTGAAGAGCCATTACACGAAACAATGTGATGAATTGCACTTTGGAACAGATACATTTTTCCATTTGGCAACCCCTCTCCCCCACGTGAGCTGTAAAGTGCATCCAGGTTATTGCCGACTTCGAGTATGAAAAAAAGTTTCACAAAGTATTTTGGAATAACAGAAGCATTAAAAACGTTCATTTCTAAGTTTACTAACTGAACAGAAAGCTATCTGAAACTTCACTATGAAACAATGATTAAATTCTTGCGTTACTTTTACTCAAGAATTTTACAAAATTGCTTCCTTGTCACATTAACGATTTGACTCGTCAACGCTCATTTAAAAAAGAATGAGAAAAATTCAGGAACAGTATAGTTTATTTAAAAAATAATTGGATATGGTTTCCATTCCAGAAAAACATATATTGTATCATTTATGACGAATGTTACGAACAAAGCAAATTGGCAAGGTCACAAAACAAGATCACAAACATTGCGTTATCAATATTATTTATAGCCATACAAGTCAAAACAACTACAGATACTGCATTTTCTCAAGAGATGATGTCCATAAAGCATCACAATCAGTCGTTTAATAGAGTACACAGTAAATTACGTCAGCAAACAACATCAATAACACTCAGATTTATCTCTCCATAATTACTTTATCACAGAGATATTCCACATATAAAAAGTGTTTCCCAGCTCACTGGAAAAGTACATGTGGTGATTACAGCAAAATTAAATATAACGTAATGAGGCAATTAGGTTGTATTAATAGTCAATGAAGCCAACCGTTACGCAATTCTCCATTTATCACTCCTGAAACCCCGACAACGTCTCGCAGTTCGAAACTAATTCCAGGCACTCCATCGTGCACCGACCGCATACTTTCAATAGTACTACTCGGCGCGCCCGAACGAGGCAAAGAGGGAACGCTTACGTAATAAACGCGGATCTAATGAAGCTCTCGGTAACGCGCATGAAAAGGAGAGACGAATTTCAATTTCAAAGCACCTGTCGACTCCGTTTCGACTCGACCTCCGCGAACGCCCGCCCACGCGAACGAGAAAGCAGTCGTCTCCTTATCGCGCCGGCAAACGGCGCACAGCGTCTCGAGAAATCCGAGAGATTTTTTTCCCTTCTTCTTCTTCTTTTCCACATCCTGTCGCACCGCTCCCGCCACGCGATCCGCGCATGCCGGATCCCGCCGCGAGAACGCGCAGGGTGGCGAGGGGGGGGGGCACCCATTACCAATTTCACATCCAATTAGTGCGCGGGGTGGCGAGACAAAGCCGAGGAAAACAATGGCGACCCGCCTCGTATCACAGGCGGCCCACGCATATACACACACACACGCGCGCGCGCGCTAGCGCGGGCGTGCGTACAAGTCGCTGCGCGAGGTGATAAATCTGCGCGCACGCCGCGGCGGCGGCGGCGGCGGCGGCGGCTGCAACGGCGACGGAGAGGCGGCGCGGCGGCGACATGAATTATGCATGAAGGAGCGCGCGCGGAGCGGGGCGGGGTGGGGCAGGGCGGAGAGCACGAGACCGTATCTCGCCGAGCAGGCGCGGGATCGCGGAGCCGGTTCTGTAAGCGTGTTCGGAGCGGGTGGGCGAGCGAGCGGGCGTTCCCACCAGCGGTGCTCTTGACCTCTCAATTGCCGCCGGCGGAGGTGGCGGTGACAGGACGCCATCTTGCCTGCCACGCCGTGGCCGCGGGCGCGGTGGGGAATCGGTGAGGGGGCAAAAGGGTGCCCCGCCCCCGCGACCCACTTCTCGAGTGCCCGCGCGCTTCCTTTGCCGCCCCGCCCCGCCCCGCCCCACGCCGCTCGCCTTTCACTACCCCCCCGCATGCAACCGCCGCGCAGCGCCTTACAGAGTCGACACCGCTCCGCTCGCAGCCGCCTCAACCGTAAATAGAAGCGCTTCTCGGAAACATTACATTTTAACATTCACGCCCATGGGTTCGAATGGCAACCGACCAACTTAGCAAATACTATGAGGCATCTGAACCGAAAGTATACGACGAACTTCTGCAGGTGGAATGATGCTTTGAAACAAACCTAATTATCATTGCTCAATTACAGGTCAGATGCTTTGTCTCCAAACGCAAGCATGCTATTTTCCTTTTGTATAAAAGATACTTCGCGAAGTTATTTTAACACAGAAATCTTTGAATCGTATCTATTACGAAACTGGATCAATTATACAATGCAGTAGTGATGTCTATTCTATAATCGATTTTCTTGGCCTGCTTCCGAGCTATTTGTCCCTTTTAATTAATAAATATTCCTGTGAAATGGCGTGTAATATGAAGATAGTGCTACTAGGTATCTGACAATTGATAGTAAAGCACCCTGGAGGACTACGATTTGATGCAGCTATAACCTAGATCCACAGCAATCAAACATATTTACAGACGCTTTACCGCATTGTTTTTCGAATCCTGCATACCAGCCAACGAATTTTTTGACGCAGTTGAATCAGCGTTTAAAATTCGTTTTTTTAAATAGAATTGTTCGCAAAAGTATTTTTCTTCTCCGCTGCTACATTTTTACCCATTGAATTCCAAACCCACTTTTCCTTTCAGCTTACGGGAACCCATTCAGCCCTTCATTCGTCATTAAACATCACTGCTCCTTCAAGGTCCGCCAGCCGGAGCGGTCGCCACGCAATGCGCGGCGGGGGCGATGAGGCAAAAGCCTTCCGGTGGGGAAGGGGGGGAGGGTGGAGGGGGAGGGGAGGTAGGGGGAGGGAAGGGGGAAGGGCGAGAGGTACCGCGCACACAAAGCCCTCATTTCCGGCCAACTATCGCCCACTGCCCCGCCCGCTCGCCTGCAGCGGCGGCGAAGGCCGTTATTGATTCCGCGGCGGGGCGGGGCTCTCGCCCTGCCCCCCCCCCCGCGTCCCGCCCCCATCCCCGCCTCGCCGCCGCCGGAATTTCATTACCGCCCCTTCCTCACCCCTCCACACCCCGCCCAGCGAAAGCGGCAGAGTGGAGAAAGAGAGAGGAAGAGGCGCTCGCCGAAAAAATTCGCCCTCGCCGCCCCTCTAAATTAGAAGCTCTGGAACGCCGCGTTAATTTTTTTCGAGGAAAAAAAAAAGAAAGAAAAATATCAGAGCGTGTATTAACTTTTCAAACACTTCATTCTGTACCACGGCCCGATGTTCAGGAGCGCATAAAATGCAGGCAGTTATGCCTCGTTATATAGTTCGGTATAAAGATAATTAATACAGAACGTTCATGGCCCCCTTACAAACCATGGAGACTAGTGGAATTGATGATGTACCCATCAAATTTACACGTACGTACACGACTAATGGCACTCTTACAAGCGACGGAGTATAGTTAAAGGATAAAAAGAGTACCTGTCAGTAGCAAATACTATGCAATCGTGTTGAGGGCAGTTCGCGCAGGTTTCAATACATTAATTATTTTGCTGCATAGGAAATTAAATACGGCAAAACGTACTGTCTCAGACGATTTGAATTATTAGCGCTTCAATAGTTATATTTCCATTATAACAACTTATTTCAAAAGCAGTGATTGAAGACTATTGCGAAGCACAACAAAAACTGGAAAATTCTGCCGGCATCTGACACGTCAACATTGCTTCAACGCTCTGTAAAAAACCTGGGAGCAGTAAGAACTGACATGCCCTGACACGCCCGAGACCTTTACCACTGTGACCGCATGTAGCTTAGTATCGCAGCAAGAAACACTGACGACGGAAAAACGACGAGAAAAACGGAACGGCAAACAAAAACAGGATATTAAAGGCCATTTACAAAAGCACGCGTGTTATTTCAACTGCCAGAGCAGATATGGAAGAAAGAGTCGAAGCAATTTGAAACAGACTCCCAGTTCAACACTCTACCACTTTTTTTTTTTTTTACGTAACAGTTTATGAACGATTTCGCTAAACAATAAAGCAAAACATCGTGCACGCACAAAAGAACTTTTGTTTGGAAGTAAGTTTGTAGTTTAAATTATTCCTGTGACATAAAACGACGTTGTGGATTGTCCATTTACATGGTGTTGGCAATAACCTTCAGTTGACCTCTACGAACGCACGTATATAACAGACTCCCTGACGCAGCAGTTGAATAAGTCATATTTTTTGAGCCAACATGTTATTATGATGACGAGGAAAATGGTTTACAGTAGGCGAAATGCCCATAAATATTAAATTTAGAACAAAAATGTATTATTACCTCAATTGTAACTAAAGATAAGTATTTCTGTATTTAGCCAGACTCTTGAAGAGGAAAAGTAATCCTCGAAACGTCGAGATAAATAAAATTCCTAATTTAAAATAGATGGCCTTATATTAATCTTCTGATTATCAAAATAATAAGACTGTCTTAAAAAAGCTGGACAAAGAAATATAATTAAAACCCAAAGACAGTCAGCCCCTTTCATCAACGAACCCATAGTAGTCCCAAAGGGCCTTCTTAGATTATGAAATGCCCAGAGCACATGGAAAGGTAAATGGCTCGTCTGAAAGACTAGTTGCATGAAGCTGCAAAGATGCTGAACACAAGCACACAAAATGATTTTCCGAAAAGCAGTATGTACATTGCTCAAGAACAAATAAAATACTCTTGTGTAAGAACAATAAATGAAATATTTCAATAAAAGCAGTCTTCATGTATATTGCAATAATACAGTATTGCAACAGCACAGTTGCAACCAGCTACCAAAGGAGCAGATCTAAGGACTGTCGGTGCCTCCTACAATACTTTGCGCAAAATGTGGGCTGTTCCAAATAATGCAATTTTTTGCACTTCCCAGTCTTTTGAATTACCTGGGAGTTTTTCCAAGTTCTTCCACAAATTTTGCGGCATTATTATTATTATCATTATTATCATCATTATTATCATTATTATCATTATTATCATTGTTATCATTATCATTATTATTATCATTATCATTATTATTATCATTATTATTATCATTATCATTATTATTTCAATCGCACCACAGTGCAGTGCACGATTAAAGGCAGTCCACTTGGGACCCGCGGTGCAGCCCCTTGGCCGGAGTGACGGGGCGAAGCCAGCGGGCGGGGCATGCGGCCTGCTGTTCCTGGAAGACTCCGCTTAGCGGGCGGCCAGCTCCAACCACCGGCAGAGCCTTCCAACAACGGGAAACAAAAGACGGAGCCACGGAGGAAAGGGACACGCGGGGAGGGGAGAGAGGGGAGGGGGGCGGCCGTTCCACCTGGGCGCGGCGCAATTAAGAGACCGACCCCCCCCCCCTTCCGCCACCGCAGCACCGCTTTATGTCCTCGCCGCTCGACGTCTGTGCGCCCCCCTCCAACAGCACGCGTCGCGTTGCGCAGATGGCGAACAATGGACACGGGGAAGCACTAATCGGCGCTGTAAAACTCTTTATTGTGGGATTGTTATCGATTCTCTAGGCGAGAGTGTGGCTGTAGTGAGGAGAAAGTTTCTTGCGGGCGGAAGAAAGCGAAGAAAAAGAAAAGAAGAAGAAAAAAAAAACGAGTGCCACCGTGGCTACCGTCCGCAATCTTCACAGCGCGAGGGCGCGTGGATGAAAATCGCTTCGCGCGATTCAGCGAAAGCAAGCAGAAGAAACAAGCGGTTACGCACAATCATGGAGAGTGAACAATCACTTTCCTGTTAAGCGTTACGAAGAGAGAAGCCGTGTTTTAGGGAATGCCACGTTTGACATTTACTTTACTCCAATTACCATCGACATGGTGACGTAACAGGCTTGACAGTTGGAGTTCTATTGTAATGAATGCTTTAAAATAAATTACTGCGGAAGGAAACGCAGAGGTTCAGGAAAGTTAATAAAGTACGATAGGAAATTTCATAAATAGGCATTCAAGAGCTATTAAATATGTTGAACAATAAACTTGAGGAAATTCATTAGTCAAGGAGAGTCAACCAAGCTTCCTGTAATTACTTCTCAAAATAACTGTACATCACCGGGATCTGGCCTAATTCCGTTAGGTGTCAGAGGACCTGGAGAAAACCTTGCCACCACCTCCACCCTCTAAAAAACGACCTCCCCTCCTAATAATGACTAATGGAACTAAAACGTTACATTAAGTGATAGTTCAAAAGAACTACGATTTGAGCCGTCTCATAAAGACTTGTCCTCCCAGCCCAAACGCCTAAGATCAAGATTATCCCCGCCCGCTACGAGCTGTACTTATTATTTCCCCTTTTGCGTAAAATACTTCGCCGGCCGCCCCCCATTAGAGCTAGCGTCAGCAGCGGCGGGGGGAGGCGGAGGGGAGGGGAGGGCAGATTCCGCGGCGTAGGTCGCGAGCGGCGGCGCGGCGTGCGTGGGCGGACGGGGAGAAGAAGGGAGAGGGCGGGGGAGGGCGCGCGCCGCAGAGCAGAGACATCTGTTTACGCGTCGGCGCGGGCGCACACGTGTCGCATATGGCACGCAGACGCGCAACCGCCCCTCCCGGCCCCTCCCCTCCCGACCCGCCGCGCCACGCCAGGGCGGTGCTTGGCCTGACGCTCCACTGGGCGCCGTCATGTGCACCAGGAGCGGATTCAACCGATCGGTTGTTTTTTGGGGGTGTGTGGGGAAGGCATTAAAGATGTTTTAAATAATAAACGTATTTCTTATTTTATTGTATATTGTTTTTGTAGCGTAAATATGGTAGTATCGATATTATTGTTTTAATAATTAAATAATTCTAATATAAATGAACATTTACTTTAATTTTGCCAAATAAGGAAGGTAACAAAAGAAAAACATAGCCCATGGCCCTCCACTGCATCCGCCACTGATCTGCACCAAGAACTCCGCACGCTACGATTGAAGGATTGTAGGTAAGAACCTGGAAACCCACATGAGGTTCGTTTTGCACAAACAGTGGATGTTATCGTCATAAAATAAACAACGCAAAAATTTAATTTTGTTTAAAACTTTGTTTTGAGAGTCTCTTCGCTTCATTCTCTGGAGAAATACATTCCAAGTCCAAAACTTTCCATGCATCAGAAATTTCTTAGGCACTATTCAGAACTTTTCTCATTTGTACATTGAGAGTTTTTGCCCCCAAACCTTGTGACAATGTTTCAGGAAGAGTAATCACATTCAGCCTTATAGTTCAAGATAAGATGGAAAGAAAGATACGGAGAAACAAGTTTTTGAACACATTTGGCAGTAAAATGCAGAAGGGTGTGTACTGATACGTAAAACAAGAAAACACATGGAAATAAAAATACTTCACTTTGGAAATAAGATCTTCAATATTACTCTCCCGCAACTTCAGCGCTGGCGTCGAGTAACATCCGTCCGGGAACGTTAGTATATTACTTGTGAAAGCCCCCCCCCCCCCAAAAGCATAATTATAGTTTTCCTTCGTCATGTATTATCGTATTTGTTTTATCTTTTACTGCAGCATCTGCTTATTATTCTTAGATTTATAATTTATGTGTGCGTAACCTTTCCTTTGTATGAAGTTGTCTTCTAAGTCACGACCAGTTGAAAAATAAATCCATCACTAATTCGGTAGCAATCAAAATACGTCAAATGTACCACGGAACGTGTGGATTAAAAGGATAAGAGCCTTAATACATTAGTGATTCTCCTTGAGAAATTAGGGTACTATCTCCTTAAAAGAATTTCTTGTTGACATAACATTTCTTTCACTAAGTCTGTGAACAATCAAATGACGTTCTTCGTTGACGCATAAACTGAATCATCTTTTAATTTTCCTTTCCTTTTTCCTCTCTTACAAGCGGTCTATTGTCGCTAATTCGTCACGCGCGTTTTAACTGATAACGCGGTGTCTATTCAAACCGCAAGTAAACAAGCAAAAATTGAAACTAAAGGACACCCCATAAAACAGAGGACATGTCCATTCCCGGTTGGTGAGAAGAACGTACTACGTATTACATAATTTCCTGCGGCCCCAAGATTACATCGTAAAGTTCGAGCAATTGAAGCAAGAAAAACGTTTTCTTTGCATATTGTTACTTATGGTTTAAGGATATGTCGCCAAGTAAAGATGTTTGCAGTCTCCGTAAGCAATAAAAAATTAAGGACCGACAGGGCCACCATAAAATCTGGTGCTATTGGTACATCAGGGATATAGTCGCAAACGCTTGTGCACGTTTGTGCAGGCACATGGCGCTATGCAAACGCTGCTTCGGATCTCTAACTCTAAGGAGGGAGGAGGATTAAATATCCCTGGCCGCGACGACGAGAGGTACAATTCGGAAAAGGGTATAGGCGGGGTTTAGCATGCGAGAGTTCTCGCAAGGGTACGCTACTATCAATTATTTTTTGGCCGCAACTGTAAACGGCGCTCGAGGCGTGGCGTGCGAAGAGGCGGGGCGCGCAGGGCAGCTTGCAGCAGCAGCAGCAGCAGCAACGTGCCAAAGCGGCAGCTGCGCACACACTCATTCTATAACGACAGCATCTCCCTGCAGCGTGACGAAGAGCCGGCGCGCAGGCTCCTATTGACAGAACGAACGCGCCACACACTTGCGCGAAGCGTGTGCGTGCGAACGGGAGGCGCCTGTTTTTTGTGGCTCGCCCCAGTTGGCATGTGAATGGAAAAAAAAAAAAAAGAAAAAAAAAAGAGGTTCGTCACCTGCGCACTTATTCAGTCCACTGAGCGCATTCGTCTTCACAAAGCCGGCGGTCGTCGCTGTTTATCGGGTGCGTTTCGTCACGCGCTTCCGAACCATCGGCAAAACTAACAACAAATATTTTATCAACTGCTTTAATGAAGAACCAATCCGACAGTTTCATCGTCCAAGAGCGTAGATTTGATAAAAATGATGATTCAACTATGTGCAGAATGTGAAAATCGTAAATTCGGACAGAAATAAATTCCTAGGAAACGTTAAATATAAAATTATCTCTAACGATGAAATCATTGGTGGAAAATGTTCAATTCACTAAAATATACGATAATTTATTTTACGAAATGAAAGAGAAAATATGCTACTGTATTTATTTTCTCTAATTACTTTACCTCCTTTCACTTCAACACCTCCCTTTCCCCCGCTCCTTACTCTTTCCTCGTTGCCATTTCCCCAACTACCCTCCAATATTGATCTCGCTTCTGGTCCAACACACCATCGATTAGTACATTCTGATGTGCGCTGGTTACACTAGAACACACATTTTTGCACGAAAACGTAGTTGGTATTTTACGTCATGTAAAACAATGTGAGTTATTTGGCACCGATTTGGAAGTATTTAAGTATTGGCTCATTGTCATTTCCTTTTTTTTGGTTTGTCCTTATATATTATGAATTCATAGAAATGCTATCCTTTTGTAATTTCAAGAACCTGGGATCCAAGAGAAGTGCTACCGAAACGTTTTGTTATATTAATATATGTACTAACTATAGTGTATCTTTTAAACAGCCGTGTATTGTCACTAAGTTAAAATTTAAAAGTAAAAATATTTTTTACTACTTTCTACTTCATGAGAAAATACAGGCGTTATAAAGCTCGTTTTGAACTCCCGGCCAATCTCGTAGGTAGCACCTCCATCTCAACGTAAGAATAGATCAGGACAAAAGTACTATTGAGAGTTGATTTTTCTGGTGAGCAAATAAGCTGCATGACAAATCTAGAAAGATGCGGAGAGTAATCCCTCTGAAAAACTCCGTCCATTCAGTAGCCAATAATCAAGGTCGCATCGTGCTTTTTTGAAGGCGAACATGCACCATGCCGTGATATAATAAAGCTATTCCGAAGCACCGGACACCGCCGCGTGGAATACACGAGCGGGAAACTAGCGGTTGACCTGCCATCGGGCTTATCACGAGTTCCCCCCTACACACACACACACACACACACACACACACACACACACAAACAAACACACACACACAAACAAACACACAAACAAACACACACACACAAACAAACACACACAAACAAACACACACAAACAAACACACACAAACACACAAACAAACACACAAACAAACACACACAAACACACAAACAAACACACACAAACACACAAACAAACACACACAAACACACACACAAACACACACACACACAAACACACACACACAAACACTCACAAAAACACACACACAAAAACACACACAGAGCGACACAATACGTATCCTACTCCACCGGGCAAGGCTCACCCGTCTTCCGGGCAAGTTCACCGCGCAACGAAGGTCGTTCGAGAACGTTCTTCGCGGCCTCGATCCACCGCCACGCCGCCGCTTCAGCTTCAGTACCAGTACCACTAGCACCAGCACCAGGACCATCACGTGAATTCTTAAAGGAGACCCGTCGTGCGCTCCGTGCGCCACTCTCAATATTTGCGCGGCCCACACACAGACTTGAAAGTCACACACACACACACACACACACACGAGAGAGAGAGCATAGTCATGGAGCGAGCGAGCAGGCACGACCTCGGGTACAAAATGGCGGCGGGGGCGGGACAAGCAGAGCGGGGGGGGAGACGCAGTTCCGTAGGGGAAGGCAAACACGCGCAGGTGCACAGCCCCGCTCCCGCGCCCCGCCCCGCCCGGCCACGCGAGGCGGTTCCGGCACGCCGCCGCGCCGCGCCATCGCGTCGGCACCGGGGACACGCAAGGGCCACCAGCTAAGGGCGACATTTCACCTACATCCAGGTAGATACGGATCCAGCCGATCATTGGGGGGGGGGGAGCACCGTAGATTTTCGTTAAATAATAAACGTTTGCTTTTATTTTGTATATTATGTATGTACTGTAGATGTGACACTATACAATATTATTGTTTAAATAATTACATTATTCGAACATAAATATTTAAATCAATTTTGCCAAATAAAGGAAACTAAACAAAAACTCTAGACCTTTGGGAGGGGGAGGCATGGCCCCCTATGGCCGTCCCCCTGGATCCGCCAGTGCATCCAGGGCAGTGTTGAGGGGCTGTCACGGTGTCTATCGCCAGGTGCAAACATCAGGAACGTTCTTACGAGGATAGCACCAAGTGTTAAGCATTACGAGCTGTTCCGTGCTTGATTCACCATGTATGAGATTCAAGAAAAAACGTATTTAAACATTTTCCGCAAAGGGCGATCTCAACTTCGCATTAAAAACAATAAACGAATGGTGAGTTCATTCTTATTCTGCCCGGTACTAAGCACATCATGGAACTACTTCGTACGAAATCATCTCATGCTATTCTAGTGTAAATTCCAAAATAGAAAATACCAATTATGAGCGAGCGCGTAAACAGAAAATGTTCGAGGGCTGACAAAAAACAATTCGAACGAAAACAGGGGAAGGAGACAGAGTATCGCATGTTTTGAAGGGAGGCAGAGTATCGCATGTCGTGTTTCCTGAACGCGTTTGCAGCTATTCAATTTACACCTCGCTTACGTCAGCAATCTCCACCAAAAACTGTACCGGAAATCCAGATTATAATTTTGGTAGAGTAAATTGCACGAGCTCAGCGCTCCAAGAGGACCTGTGGGGGGCCTGGTGGCGACATCGGAGACGAAGGAGCTGCCGCATCTGCCTCCCTCCGCCCACTCGAAAGTCTCCACAATAAACGCTCCCCTCCCCCCTCCCCTGCCCCGCGCGCCAGTGGCGGCCGCCCGTTTCGTTGCGTCTATTTACGCCGCCGTCCCCACGTCGGCGGCTCCACTTTCGTCAGCGCGCGCTCCGAAATACACGCGCCCAGAATGAAATGCCCCCGCCCGCCGTCTGCACGTCACGTTCCGATCCAAGTCAACTCCAGCGCGGACCGCAGCCAAAAGGCCACGGCGGAAGGAGGGGGCAGAAGGGGGGAAAGCACGCCACGGGGTACGCGGGACCACACGGGCAGCGAGAAACAAGAGGCGAAGAGCATCGCGCGTCTACCCTTCAGGGCGCGGCGGACAAAGAACGGCGAGAACCAAAGAGGAAATACGAAACTGGAGAGAACTCCTTGCTACAAGCGCATGATGCATGAGCTAACAATAGATTGAAACATCACTGTAGCAAATCTACAACTTCTGAATTTAAAAGCATTCACAATTAAAAAATAGTAGTATAATTTCATTTAAAATGTACTTGCAATTGCTTCAATTTACATGGAAGGAAATTTGTTCACAATATTTAGAACACGAGTGAAGAAATCACTCTCGACAAGTTTAAAAATATTGTTAAACATGTTTTTAAAAACTGGAATGTTGTCGACATGTTCGCACTATTCTTCTCGATTTCTAACTGAAACCATTTACGACTATCCTTAGGATACGATAAACGAACTAATAAGTTCCTGGATAATAGGAGACAGAGATTTCCGATTGAATGTGAAGTTGATGTTTTATTTGTGAGACGTTCTGTAAACATGTGACAAAGTCCACGTTTCAAGATCGGATGTTATGACTAGTCTTTAAAATAAACTGATAAAACTTATCTAATGTATCATATCTTGTCATTTCTAATTCGAAAGCTGCTGCCTCACATTTCACATTCTATGATTTCAAATTCTACAATTTCAAACGGATTTCAAATTCTACAATACAGTAGGGCATGACACAGTTACAATCATTCAAACGTTCGTTGTAAGGTCCAGGGCGGCATTTCCGAGATGCGTTGGTTTAGTAAGAATCATTTGTCATTCACTGAAGTCAGAGTAAAGCGTAGCAATTTTAATGAATTGTTTGTTTATAACTTCGGTTTATATATGTTCCGTCGGCAGCGATTAAGTCCAGGCATCATTGGGGTTAGTGTAAATGGTATCTACGGTCCTGTTACGTAATATCTTTGGTTCCAATTTAATCTGAAAATAGTTTCAAACTAAACTTTTACAGATTGGATAAAATATTATTCTTCCAATTCTGCAATGCAAGAAATGTAATCCCGAAGGAAAAAGTTGAGAATGAAAGTGTAAACAAGAGGATTCATGGACAGTATTATCTCCAAAATTTTGATTTATTACTGACATTCACAATACAACAGTAATCCTGAGCCCTGCTATACGACTTTTATCGAAGGAACATACGAGCGGTAATAAAACGCTATCGGTATATTACAACACAAAAACATAGTTCAACTCGTTATCATGAACCACAATTGTGCGGCCTGTTGCTTTTACTGACAAAGGAGAATTTGTACCTTGTCACTCAACATTTTTCTTCTGTAAACAACCATACACAGAAAATGAGTCGTAAAGTATTTTACCGCTGAAGGAACGCCACACACTGGACGCGCACAGCCCGAGGCTCGAGGCGCGGGCCATCTGGCTCGGGGGCCACCGCCCCCACCGCCTACCCGTCGGTTTCCACGCGCGCGTGCGGGATAATAGGAAGCCGTTATCGTAAGTGCCAAAACCGCCGCGGCGATCCGCACCAACTGCCCTTCCGCATCGCGCCGTGCTGAGCTCTGCAGCTCGCTGCACGGCTTTCTGTACGCTCTCCTGCGCGCATCGCTTTTGATAGATTGCTAGCGATTCCGGAAGCGTCAACTGCTAAGGTCATTAGTCCCATAAGTTTAGTGCATCTCTCTCTCTCTCTCTCTCTCTCTCTCTCTCTCTCTCTCTCTCTCGAGAGAGAGAGAGAGAGAGAGAGAGGTGGTTATCTTCACCCACTCTAAATGGTGGAATCGGCACCGAGATACCGTCAATTAGGAGAGTTTTCCACAAGCAGGAATCCCCCACCAGTGGGGCATTGCCCCAGCCGGGACAAGCTCCAATGTAAGCTCCCGACCGGCCTCCCAGTATGTATGGTAGTGTAGAGCATTGAAGTGTGTGTAAGAAATACGAGAGGATCGAACAAGGGGAAGGAAAGATTGCGAGCGTTCCGAGGCCCGTTTGTTAGGGTACTGTTCCGGCATTCGCTCGGTGTTGATCGGACAAACCACGGAAAACCACCGATCAGAGCAGCCAGCCGCTGGAATTCTCCTCCAGATAGCGACCGAATTCGACCTAGCTATCTAGCAGTATAGAAAATCCTGCCACCGTCGGGTACCTATAGGACCGAGTGGCGGCGATGATGTAACGGATAGAGTATCGGACTGTTATATCCAAGTTCGCGGGTTCAAACCCGATCGAAGCCGTGCATTTTGGGGGGGGGCGAGAAAATCCTTCCACTTCCTTCGGAGGGGAAGTCAAGCCGGCTGTCCCATGTTAGTAGATTTACTGCATGTAAAAGATCCTCAAGGCTAAATGATGCCTCTGAGCAAAATTCAAAATCGCCTGTTTCGTCGCCCATGGAATACGTTTCTCCGCTAGTTGGTAAAAGGAGCGTAGCGAAATCCGCGTGGTCAGCCGGAAGGGCAGGACCAGAGCTCTGACCGCCCGGCCAGAGGCACTGCGGTGACATCAGTCTGTATCGGTCGCCCGCTCGCTGGTTCGCTCGCTCTTCCTCCACGGCGTTTTTCCCTCGCGGAGGAAACGAGTTTGAGAAACTGTGGAAAATACCAGTCGTTATGCGGCATTATGGTAATCTAGAGACCGCTCGCAACGCCCGGAGCGGCGCCGGCGGCACGGAAGGTTCCCAGCAGCTTCGATCAACTGTAAACACAGAGCGACTGCGCCCGCCAGCGTACGCGCCCAAGTGTACCGAGAGAGCGGGAGGGGGAGGGGGGCAGCCTCCGAGAAAACGCCGCCAGACTGCGTTCCAAACGCGACGACAGCGACCTGCGCACCGTCATGTGGAGAATTTCCTCGCCGGGCTAATTACGCGAGACGCTACAAAACACGCCTCTCCCGAGATACTGCCCGTTTCCTTCAGTACAACATTGAAACGCACGCCCTTAGGAACACGCAAATATTTGAAGCACACTTGCGCGACGCGTAAAGGACATCGGCCCAAACAGGCAATATTTACGACAATGAAACTCCATGCCTCGAGCAGTGAACTCATTTCAATTGCAAATGCAGGGTCAGTGGAATATAAATAAAGTATCTGAAAACACTAAACACGGCACTACTCTTAAGAGATTTAAAAGAATGTAGTAAATATCGAAAGCTTAGGTCCTCGGGATCATCACACACCGTCCCAAAGTATGAATCCCTTTTCAATGAAAAATCCGAATTTCTTAAAGCTCACTACCTTCTTTTTCATTACTAAACGTAAGCGAGCACAGGCGCACGCATGAGCAAAACTGTGACGAATGAGCCGCGTCTTGCCTGTTCAGGTCCAATTAAAATTGGTGATTGGTTGCGAGTGGAAAGGAGCGACGTTGACAGGTTGCTAACCACAGAGCACGTGTTCCCGGGATATGAAAATACATCACTTAAAATAAATACCTACAAAAGTAACCAAATCGTAAACTCGTATTTTACGAAGCAACAGATTTAGAAGCACAACTGGCACCAACTTATTTTAATAGAGCCATAGTTATTCCTCGGGGGGGGGCAGCTGTTCGTGGAGCGGAGGGTGATGGGTCGGCGGTGAGCGGGCGGAGGGCCGGCCGGGCCCACGGGGCGGCGGGCGCGGCGAGCGGGACCGGGCTGGGCCAAGACTTGGAGCGGCGGGGTCGCGACCTGTGAGCGCGTATCGTGGCGGCCGCCGGGCGGGGCGGGGAAGGGGGGGCGGGGAGGGGAACCGGTCCCGAGGTGAGGTGAGGCGAGCGCCGTCAGATCGTTTGCTGCGGCGGGTTCGCCGACCTTTGGCCGGGCCCGCGCCGCCGCATCGCCTTGGCGTGGCATGGCGTAGTGTGAAATGTCGTTGCGTTGGCAGCTCCCCTTGTCACACAGTCGCGCCGAGGATCGGGCTCTCACTGATTACGTGCGCTCGATCGCCGGAGCCAAAAGGGCGCAAATGTTTCAAGCAGAAAGTAGCGATTCCACTACTCTTAATGCATCACTAATTCAATAAGATTGATTTAGAGAGGCCTACATTATTTCATTCTCTAATAAAGGGCAAAACACGAAACGCAAATCCGAAAGTTGAGTACGACAGTTTCTTTTAATCCCAGGTGTTCGTTAAATATGAGATAATACTTAAAAATATCTAGTGATCATCTTACTCATGTGCAATAAATTATCCAGAAATATTACCAGATTATCCAGAAATATTACTAGATGTAAATCTGGCCTCCATCTAGAGTGAGGATTCTTCGTACGTACCATTGCTACTCCCATGCTAAAAAACAAGTAATCCGGGATTGAATGTATTTGACGTGGAAACATTCCCAGAATAAACAAGCGCTCAAAAAACGTATCATATAATTAAATATTTAATTATAATACACTTAGAAGCTCCTTAACTGTTTCTATAACGACTTCACATCTAGGACATTGAATTTCTAATTAGCGGTTCGCGTTTCCATCATAGGCAAAACTCAATGAAAACACGAACAAATTCAGTTTTTTGTCGCATGACGCAAGTACTCAAGGTTATCTTCCGGTGGCAAGTCCACGCGTATCTATTATAAAGGATATTAAAAAATATAGCCTGCGCGAGTATTTTCCCACCATCTTCTGCCCGTTTTGCGGTAAGAAACGGCGCAATGACACACGCGACCTCGTGGCCGGTCGCCGCGCGGAGGGTCCCGTGTTGTGTAAACGGCCTCGCGGCCGGCGCCTGGTTCCGCTCCGGTTCGCGGCGGCCCAGGGGTTGGGGGGGGGGCGGTTGGTGAGGGGGAAGAGGGGGAAGGGGGTTGGGGTGCGGCTGCACGGGCGGAGGCGGATGCGGCAGCGCTGGCGGCAACCCGCTTCCTCCGATAGGCGCGCGCCTACCCGCTTCCGGGCGATGCGGGTTTCCGGGCGGCTATCGCCACCCTGCCGAGCCCGCCCGCCCGCCCGCCCGGCCAGTCCGCGCTGCACCTCGCGACCGGCGCGCCATGCACGAGGAAAGAATAAAAAAAAGCTCGGAAATCGGATAGGACCAGTCCGATGCACACTGATTTGAGGAAACCATCCGGACCGCAAACTCAGACTACAGATGGGACATATATGTCGATGTTTTAATACACCGATCGTTCTGAAATTATTGATGTTTTCAACATCGATGAATTTATTTAATGCAATTTTTTTTTAATGGATGTTCTGTTCGTGGATGAAAAATTATCTTAGTCACAATTTTCTTTAAGTTTAAATACGAATAATAACTGTTGGCAACACTGATTGTATTCGAACCAACCGAACTTGGTTATTACTAATCTCATCTATCCCTCGCCTGAGATGATCCTGATGGCCAGCATTTCCTTCAGATTAAATTATCATGCAAAATTAGCATGTTTTGAGGGGTCCCTTTTTGTGTACCACCAATCCTTTATCACTAAAACAAGCATCTTGTCATAAAAACGCGCGATATTCGAGGGGATCCAAATTAAGATTCGCACATGGATCCGATGAGGGGCGTCAGAGGAAAATTCGGACTCTCAAATCTTAAAAAACTACTCGCTTTCCTTTCTCCTAAAAGCGGCAACATCTAGAAAAATGACTAATAAAATGAAATAATCTATTATCACTAATATATCTCTAATAAAAGACTCAACCGTATAAAAAAAGTAATTTCAATTGGTTCAGAGTTGTGTACAAAGTCCATGAGACTCGCCGAATACTATGAATAAATAATTCCGATATTATACACTGCACAGATTCGGTTCTCAAACACATCACATAACACACATTTTCTTGATATTCTCTTGACTTCACAAATTTTCCATGACCTTTTCTCCACAGTAATGTGTTTTCAAGATTCAATTTTGTAGTTACTACAGCCACAGATTTGGTACTTCAAGTTAAAAACATGATTGGGGCCACTAAAATAATATATTACCCGTCGTGGGTTCAAAGAGAGAGGGGCCTGATTATAATTGCACCAATAAGCTGGAGGCTTTGCTTCAGACTGTTTTTCAGATGGCTTTTCTGTTGTTTCTTTTTCATTATATACAATGCAATACAACAGAAAAACACATGAAAACTTTTTTTTTTACATAAAACGCATTCTTCCACGACAATTCGATACTTTCCAGAATTACCTCAAGAGCTCGTTGCTCTGACAAACGCATACATGGTACCTTCGCTAATTTATTTTTTTAACGTTGTTTCAAGTGGGTTTGAAACATTCACTGATTTTCTTTACGAGCGTTTATGCGATATATTCTTCACATGACTTCTACACATGCAAAATTTTCAGAAGATAACGAAAGTGAGGTCATATGCTTCCGCTGGTACAAGTCTAACTAACGTGACTTCACTCCGATAGTTGAGAGCATTCACAACAAAAAAAATTTGTTTAGTTTGAAAAACGTCTTGTGATACATTTTTCTGCCACCAAAATAAAACAAGGTGTCCAAATACGTCACTATAAACTATAATCCGTATCACTGAATGGTTCCAAGACACCGCCATTAACAATAATCATTAGTTTTTCTATATGCATGTCTGAGGATTCACCTACGTTAACACTAAAAGAACATGTTTGCACTGCACGGCCATTTCAGAACAGAATGTTCAGTGAAAATTAGATTTTAAATTGCACAACAAATGAAATATATGCTAATTTTCGCCTTCTCGCAACACGGCAAAAGCTTGACGTTTTTTGTCCTTGTGAAGTCATTCAGCCAAGTCAGATGGCGGGAGATCTAGATTCTGAGATCAGCTAATGTTATTATTTTCATGTTTACGCGCCCTTGCATTGTCAGTTTGATCTTTAATCCGACAGATTAATCTTGCATGCCACGGATTCTGTTTGAACCAAAAAATGATCACTGCATTCGCGTGCAGCCTTTGAACACTTATCAGAAGATTAAAAAGTTCACGCGTTATAAACTCGCACACCACTTCCGAATTTGTGTAATTGCGTGCGCTGTCTACATAATCCTGTCATTCTAAGCTATATCTGAAAGATTCTGAAACGACAAATCCAGTTCAATATAATTCAAAAGAACAAAAGAATAGAATTACGCACGTCCTACTGATTTTGAACAAATTAAGACAAATTGAAGCACGTGCTATGAAAAAAAAAAATCACTTTGTTTTTCAGTAAGGAGCATTCAACATAATATTTCCTTGTTCGTCACCAGCAATAAACAAGTGCTGAATGCTTTAACCAGTGTCCGGGGAGGAAACGTCGATACTTCGAAAATAAGCTCTTAAGACAATTAATCATAGTTTGTCCAATAAATTCCTTGAATATTGCGAATGGATGAGCAGCAATAAGCACTCAAAAGTTGCTTTGAGAAAATACTTCCTATGCAAAAATTTGTACTCCAGAAACAATGGTGTATTATTTACAAAACAATACATTTGTTCAGATCGAAAAATTGACGCAGAATTTAAAAAAACATCCAATTTACACAATTCAACTGCTTTTATTATTTCTGGAATCATTTTTCTTTCTGAACAAATACACTCATTTCCTTTTGTAAATAATACACCACTTAAATGTTTGTGGAGTGTGTGCGCGTGTTTTTATGAAATGAAAATTTTTCAAAGGAAATCTTTTTTCAAACTAACTTTTGAGTGCTTATTGCGGCTAAGCTATAAGAAATATCCTATGCTAAAAATGTTAAGAGCTTATTTTCGACGTTTCCCATTTCCTTCCTGGTCACCTTGTATAATAATAAGAATAATAAAAAAAAATCAGCGAGGAAAACCCAACTTTCATAAATAGAACTTCGCGTCAACAGCCGACGCTGAAGTACCGCTGATTTCTCGCCGCTCCCGCGCGTGGGACGCTCCGAAGCGGGAGAAAAAACCGCTGGCGTAATGGGAACGCGTGTGTCATAGTCCGGCGTCCTTGCGTGGCAAGCAGACACGACGCGACGCCGCGCGGACGGCGGCAGCAGCGAAGTTCACATGACGCCGACGGAAGTCTCTTCGGCAACACTTCCTCCTAGCCACGTTCACACCATCGATCTCTTCTAAGTAACGCAGCGTAACGCTGCCGCCGACCCCCTCCCTCCCACGTTAGCATTACGTAATTTATGGATGACTCCTTAACAAAAATCTCTGACGGCCCCCTCCAAAACGATTGGCTGGATCCGCCCCTGCCTCCGTCTGCTTTCTCTCCGATAGTGATGGCAAAGTTTAGCAAAACATCGATACTTCGATACATCCCCAAAAGTTTTCGATGTGGTTGAAAGCATCGGCACAGAAGATCGATATTTAAAAAAATTTGGACGTTTTAAATATTTTGAAACATTTCGAAGTAAAATGTGATTGTTTTAACGTGATATATTTCACGCCAATATTAGTATAAAAAAACATTCTGCCTTAAATTTGACTTAACATAATTTTCTAATCAATGTTCTTTGTAGTCAAGGTTCAAAATGCAGTTTAACGATATTACAACGAAAAAAACAAAAAAAGGTAACAACATTGGAGAAGGGTTGCGAATAGCAAAAGGTTTCGTGCTTCCTAGAGATTGACAACAGTCACAGTTGTCTATGATGATTGCGTGCAATCTAGAAAATTAAGATACTGAAATGTTTATTCATATCATGGGAAATTGTTTTGAAAACATCGATGTTTCTGGACAAATATATCGATCTGAAGAAAACATCGAAAACAATACATCCTGTTATAATACCGATGTTTCTGCTCGAAAATACCCATGTTTTTTTTTTAAAAAAAAACATTCTTTCCATCCTCTTCTCCGAGGCGCCTCCTCGATCTTGGCGTGGTTTCAAATCCCGAGCGAGCACTTCGTATTTCCGGATACTATGGCCCTGTGAGTGTAGTTTGTGTTAGCTCCGACTCATATCCCGATGTACGTAGTAGTGTAGTGTTTGTGTTTGTAAGGGGGGGAAGAGGGCACTAGGATGTGTAAGGGGAAAATCGCGCGCGGTCCATGACCCATTAGTTCAACTTCGACATGCGACTCGTATTGGTCGGAGAAACCGCGGAAAACTACCGATTAGAGCAGCCGGCCGCTAGAAATTCCCCTCCAGGTAGCGGCTGAATCCGACCTTTCGACCTAGCTACATCACTAATGGCGAATATCTGCCACCGTCGGGGCTGGAACTCTAGGACCCCCAGGTCAGAGAAGCTGCAGCGGCAACGGTTAACACTGCGCCATCTCTTAGGCGAGCACAGCCTCCGCGCGCCCGGCCCGCCGCTTTCATATCACGGAACAAAGGCGATGGCGGCGACGAGCGAGAGCACGCCCGCCGCTCCGGAGTGACGGTCCCACGCGCCGCAGATAATAACCTCCCAGCGTTTCCCAGCGGCGAGCACACGCCACCTTGGCACTTCAGTATTCCCCACACGGCGTGCGGATGTATTTTGAATGCATTAACTTTCATACATGGGATGGAAGGACACTGGAGGAGATTAATTTTTAAGCGCACAAACGCGCGTGTTTTGGTCCCACTGATTAGAAACCCCCAAGTCTTTTTCCCACGTAAAAGTTAATATTAGTTCGTAAATCTACACAAATATTTTAATTCTAAAAATTTTAAACTGCGAATGTTGCATGGTTTTCATACTAATTTTAAATCGTCAATATTTTAACACACACATTGATTAGTGTATTGATCCGGCCTTGAAAGGGCGAACCAACTTACCGTTTTTGGCCTATACAGATTATTTTGATACAAAGACCGAAATGTTTAAACCTTATGTTTTTTGGAAGAACGAATGTGTAACGCAGATTAAATTCAGAACTTTACTATTGAAAATAACGACATGTACAAATGAAAGATTATCAAAAGAAAAGAAACGATCTAAATATAACTCTCAAAGCGAGTGCTATTCGATTATTTGTAATAAACGGAAAAGTGTGTAACAACAGTTACCTATAAGTGAAAATTAACTCTCTTTTTAACAAATATTCACTCAACATCAGAATCTGCGTCTATGGTACCTCGAATAATATATGCTGCGTGTTCGAACAGCAAATGTAACAGGTATTTAATTATTAATAACATTAGGCCTTCATTATGCGTGTGGATGCACGACGCTTGAATTGCAGTGACCGTGAGCTTTTTTTTCTTCAAAGAGGCCATGAAAGTTTTGAAAGTACACACATGCACTACAAGACCACGGGAGATTGTGAAGAAGCACGGTGAATGACCAAACATTCATCAGATTGCCACATTCTGGAAATTAGTTAGTCAGTAACGAGCTATTAAATTCTGCACTTTTTTGACACGTGGGAACGCGTGAGTAGCATTCCCAATTGTATGTCAATTCTTAATTAGTGATATGATTTCGGAGCAAGCAATTAAATGCTGAACCCTCGTTCCGAAAATGCTATGCGTTTGTGTTTCGGCATAACGCGTGCAATGTGCAATACTCGCTCATTTCATTGCCAGAGAGCAAACGAGGTAACGTCATTCATATTGCAAATTCAATTCGCTCCGAACATTACACACAGATCCAACATTTTCTCAACCCACGCTGAATTATTGCACGCTATGCTACATGGTAACTACGATCGAAGGTCATTTGGAAATGTGTCACACCTGCTGATCCTAGTTCCATACGTCACGGCTTGTACATTTCGAAGCAAATCTTACAACATATACAAATACATTGCCCTGAGAACTTATAACAAGCAAATTCGGTCTCGACTCCACAGACCATAGGGCAGTAATGCGCCAATCTAATCTGAAAAGAATGTCTTACTCCTGATAGGGAAATGGTGCTTCATTATCAGCAGTATATTTATTTCGGAACACTTCATTAACATGTACTAATTCCATATTACGATGTATACGCAGACGATACATTTTTCCATTTCCTAATATAGCCGCCAATTTATCGTCGGCGCATTAAAGGACTTAACATAAAGTGTGCGCGTGTTCGAAGTTAGTGCGGTTTTGTACCACATTAACTCCATGACGCAAGAGTTAGAACGCATCTGTATTTGAAATGTCTTCCACTTTGTATAACATTTCTGCATGTTCAAATTGCATTTACCCCGCCCATTCTTCGTTCTCGAAATAGAACAATAAAAAGGCCTCGCAGACACATTAAGCTGTTATCGGGTCGCGTATTTCAGGCCATCGTAAATCACCCGGTGCGAAACACGTCGGCGTCGTGCCATTACGGAAGGTTCAATGACATAATTCGAGGGCGAATCATTCCCAACGTTACGACAGCAAGGCCGCTCAACCAAACGACTAGCAACAAAGTCAACATGAAATTCAACATGAAATTAAAAACCCATTATTTGGTATTCATTGAATTAATACGGAAATTATATACGTGTAGCATTAATGGAATTTCTGAGATCAACGCAGGTTTTAATACATTAACAAAGTATTACGCTGCTGGTCGAGATCGTTAAGACAGTAGTGCAGCAGCGATCTCGGCCCGAAGGGTCGCGGGTTCGAGTCCCGCCGCTGGTATGGTTGTGTGTGTTCGTCCTTTCACCCCATCGTTCGTCACATCACCATATCGTTTCATCTTCATAGATACCATGTTAAAAAATCCAGTAGTAGTGAGCTAGATGTTGGTGCGACCTTCAATAACAAAAAATATTACACTTTTTTTTTCAAATCAATGATTTGCCTTAAGGCGGCTTCACACTTTCGGCATTCGCCGAGCACCGAGCTACAATACTGCTTGCGCAATCCCCAACTGCGGATGGCTTCGGCGAATGTTCGCTTCCTTCAATTTGTCCACAAGACCGACACGCGGTGGGTAGGGCAAGCACCGAATGTTCCGTCACTCGGCAAATAGCAAGCAACTTATCCACACTACTAGGAATTGGTCGAGCGCTTGCTCGCTACTCGCCGAATAACTTAAGTGTGGAGCCCCCTTTATAGAAACATCCCCTTAGAATGAATATAGTGACGTCACGTCGCAAGCTAATGGCATGCAACGCAAAAAAAAAAAAAAAACCACAAAAAAAAACTGTAAACAAAAAAAAGTATTCTGGGCTACTTCCCGGCTACAGCCCCACTCCGCCGAGCGCTCTCCTAGCGGCGAAGCGCGGCCCGGCGCGGCGTTGCCGGCTGGGCTGGGCTCGACACGACAAGGCTTTCCACGGAAGTGGCGAGCGGCGCACTCTGAAAATTCGGGCGCGGGCGGAAACGGCGCCACACGAAGGCTCCGTCGCCACGCTGGCGGACGAACTCGCCCCTTCCCCCTCACCCCCACAAGAATCGCCTGGGCGCCGGAAACAGAACACCGCCCGAGCGCCAGCGAGCACATTTTGACGTCCTTCTAAATGTTCCATATAAATGCCGCAAGACCAAATACCCTCCAAAAAACTACAGATCGTTCCGAACAAGTTTCTCCGTACAATTACAAATGCACCATGGTTTATTTCCAACGAAAAGCTGCACAATGAATTACATCTCGAAACTATTGAAAAACACATCACGTACTTCTCCACACAATTTTACCATGGCTTACCTCAAATCACCAAAATACCGATTAGGCAGAAATCCCACTCGTGATACCCATATTCATAATATATTTCCCTTCTGTGCCTTCCTTCCTACGATTTTCGAAATGTAACGTCCCTGAGGTCCCTCCCCTCCCATAAAGGATTCCACACTCGAAAAAGTAATTTTTAGAATTAAGTTATCGGGATGAAGTTTATATATGCCAACCACACAAATGTAGAGTATAAACTAAACTTTTTAAAACATGAAAATGTGTATAAAAAAAGAAACTTCCTAAGCCCAAGCTAATTGTGTTCGTATCTGCGATTTGTTGAACACTCCTGTCGATAACGTACGTAACGTACATATTCCTCAAGATTGGATGTTACGCGATACACGAGTACTAAATTTCCAGAAACTCTTAAGCACGGCCAAGAACACAAACTTGCATTAATAACACCGATGTGAAGAAAAAAGACTTGAAGAACTGAAAAACTTCAATTGTTCAAAAATTGAAACTATTTCCGACTGGCTCACGATTTACAATCAAATGAAAATAACACTACTCGCATACACCGGAGGGACAATCTATTCTTGAAAGAGGCCACCTTTCACTTTCTTACCAGCTCAGCTAAGCAGACTTTTCCATTTACTTTCACTGTAGCATTATTAAATGGATAATTCAATGGTTCAGCAGCTTAATGAAATGACAGCATTGCTATGGAAAAACGAGAGAAGTATAGAAGAACACCCAGCATGTACAAGATTTAGTCTATTATCTTTTTACACAAGTAACGTATCACATATCTGTGTACAATTACGAATTTCCTATAGTTCACTGTTCTTTCTATGAGTTAACAGTGGTTCCAGTGCTTTTGCAGCTGTTTGGGCAAAGTCAACGAGCGTTACTTGTGTTTACCGAGAGAGAACGGGTGCGAGGTTCCGCAAACCTGTTACATACTTGTAAAAATTGCCGACAATATTGCACTACATCAGTGGTTTTCAATCTGTGCGTCGCGGCTCTCAGAGGCATCGCGCCCATACGGTAGGGGCGTCGCGATGATTTATTAAACATGATCTTTAGATTTAATTTATTTTAAACTTTATGTCATTTATGGATTTTGTACTATCATACTGCACGATATTTGCAATGTAAATTATTTATTTTAATAACGGTCGATTAATTGAACCTGGCAAGTCCTTTACTAATAGCGTATTATATCATTTATTCATTTGTGTTGAATATTTAGTAGGCCTATAGTAACATATATGAAACTTATTAGGGGAGCAGGAGAAGTTTCGTGTAGGTCAAGGGAGTTGTGGACGAAAGAAGTCTGAAAATATCTCCACTACATTACACGGTATTTATGGTTCCTCAAATTAAAATTACTTTTTATAATGATAAATTACGAAGTTCTTTCATGCACGGAGAAAAATGCTCATCGAGTGTCTTTCGAATGCTTTCAAACGGTTCACATTAAACATTTTATTTCAGTAATTGAGATTAAATCGTTATTGTTCCCATTTTGAGCCGGCGATTTGAGGAATTGACAAAATATTTTTGGGGATGAGTCTCTCCAAACCATCTGGCAACCTTGTAAATGGTTCGACATCAAATCGATGTAATTAATCATTAAACACTTAATTCCGTTTTAAGTTTTTACCAGTAGGTAAATTCAAATGACGTATATAAATACGAAAGTTTAATGGAAAAGAGGGACCCAGAGGATCCGAGATATAGCTGCTCCCCTTCTTGTTTTAGGTCGCGGACGTCGATAATTCCAAGTAAAAATGTCTTCATTACAATACACCTATTATCCTCTTTCCGTCCAGAAAGTTAAATATTTTACGACTCTCCCGAAGGGAAACAGTTTGACGACCCGCTCCGGTTGTATTACCAACCACCATACTGTCGGGTCGCGCAAAAAAAGAAAAAAAACGACTCGCGGGCGGGAGGAAAAAAAAAGAAGGGAAATCGAGGAAACCAGCGGCGTCAACAACGTTCAATCAGCCGGCGCCACCTCTGCCAGATCGCCGACCCAGATTCGGGTTATAGACGCAACCGCGCCGGCGCGCAGCGGCGCAGCGCGCTGCACAAAAACGTCCGCGGCGGGAGGGGAGCGGTCCGCGAGAGGGGAGCGGCGGGAGGGGGTGCAGGCGGCGAACGTCAGGGCAAACTGCTGCGCTGGCGGGGGTTGTAAATCAGGGAGCGAGAGAGAGCGCGATGCAGCAGCAACAGCAAGCGCCAGGCAGAGGCGGCCGGCTGGAAGGGGAGGTACATAATCCGACCCGCGCCGCACTCGCCTCCGCCCCCGGCTAATAATAACGAAGCCCCCCCCCTGCTCCACCCCAGCCCGCCACCAGTCGCGATATTGCAGGGGCGGCGGCGTCGGGGCCCAGATACTACCACGGCGCCCCTCCGACCCCTCGCGCCGCGCCACGACCCGACCCCTGGGGAGGGGGTCGGGGAGGGAGCGAAGGGCCCTTTCGGAAGGCGCGGGGGAGCCGCCCGCCCCCCGGCTCCCCGCATTCCTCCTCGCACAAGTACCCGACCGCCCCCGGGCGGGATTGCTTGCTTCGCCCCCACGGCGCGCACACATGCAGGCGCGGGGGCGGGCGCCGCCGTTCCCTCGCGGCTTCACCTGCCCTCCGAGCCACTCGCCGCCCCCCCCTCCCACGGGCACGGAAGCCTCCCCTGGGGTGGGCGGCCAGCTGCCCGCCGACGCCGGCGCCCCGCTGCAGGCATCCCCGTTCCGCTATGCCGCGGCCGATGAAAATCCAATTAAGGGACGCGGGCGGCGCGGGGTGGGGGAGGAGGGGCGTGGGGCCGGGCAATTAGCGAAGCCGGCGCCTCCCCCGCCGCCCCCGGCCGCGTTCGCACGATAAGGTGCGCGATACGGGCGCCAGCGAGCGCCGGCTTATTTGCTGACGACAGCTCCCAGGCCGCGCGTGACCTCTATTGAGGTCATGGCGCGCGGGGGACAGCGCCGGCCGAAACCCTGCGCTCCAGGACTCTCTCCCCGTTGCGCTGGCGCTACACTGCACCTCCCCCCCCCCCGCGGAAGAAATGCACTTCCATATTCACTGCACTACGCCACGTCACACCAGCAGCCCCCACCTACACCTATTACATTAGGATCTCAGGCCGCTGCTTCCGTCGCCGCGCGATGTTCACAAGGAAACGCGGCGGCGTCTTCACATTGGGGGTTGTAGTTGCAACAAGGCACTGCGCTCGCCGCCGCTCCTTCAAACCCATCGCCTGTCGAGCTGGCGCTACGAAGCATCGATCCGGCTTATTTTTGCAACATAAAAGCACCGTGCAACACCAATCTTTCCACATAAACTTGGCAACTCTTAAATAAACTGACACCATGTTGTGAGCCACTAATAGAACGTCCAAAATACGCTGCCGAAGACCCGGATGTTAATACAGAGGCTGCAATCTGAACACTAAAATATACATCCTAAATACCTCAATGCAGAAACACACTCACTTGAATGATTTTTCTTCCGGTGATCTGGAGTGCTGTAATGTCTGCACTTCTAGTAATCCCAGCAGGAAACCACAACAGGATTCTCGAGTTCTCGACACTATTCACAAAATACGAAAATAACGGATACGCTTTGTGTACCGTACGCGCACTCTTCTCCAATGTTGAAATCGAGGCAACAACAGCACACAACACTAAATCTAAGAATCACTAAAACAAAGGAACTTCTTCCGAGATGCACTTCTCCTTTCACAATCTTGGTCGTCGGGCGTCCCGCTCGCCGAATCCTCGGCTGATCACAACGAACGCACTACAATCGGCAAGTACGCACACTGTTGCGAGAGTAAGCAATGTTCACCCCCGAGGGGGGAGGCACGTACTGCGGGGGTTGCGGCGGGAGGGAGTGGGGATACAAAAATCACTGGCAATCACGAAGCCCCCCCGACTCAGGGCCCGCGGAGACTGGCCGCACGTCCGCTCCCGACCGCGTCACACAAAGGACTGGGGGGCGCCGACGCGCCGCTGCTGCTCCGCGCGGCCGCGCCAGCAACAAGTGACCTGCGCAGAAAGCTCCGCGCAGCTGCGGCGGCCATGATGGCGAGCGGGCGGGCGGCGGCGTTCGTGGTCGCCGTGCCCCCCCCCGCCGGCCCGCCCTCACCGCCTCCGCCACCGGCCGCAACCATCGCAAACCGCTTCTCGCCCGAATTACGTGCCGATAATTACGAGCCCACTGCTGTGTGTCGACTGCGAGAGCTCCGAACATGGCTAATGACGTCACGGCGCTATTGCAGCTGTCCGTACAGATTACGCTCTCAGCGTCCCACAGGACCAAGAAGCGGCTGTTCAAGGACCTTTCGAATTAAAATGAATGCACTTCCGGGCACGGTGGGTGTAACGAAGTTTATAACCTTGTCTTCGACGCTTGTAACTTCAAATAGCTTAACAACCAGAACTGACACACTGATGGTATTTGACCGAGTGAAGGTCACCCACGGAAAATTTTGCTTCTAATTTCTCGTTTTGTACTCACTAAGATCTCCCAAATGTTTGATCAAAAAACAATATCTGAATGAGCATGCTTTGAGGATGGATGGGTAGTAACATACCAGAGACGAAGTGAACTGAATCCATAATTGTTAGTCCAATGTCGCAATTGTTTGACCAATATCGCAACCCGGATTTTTCTAGTTGTGTGTGTGTGTGTGTGTGTGTGTGTGTGTGTGTGTGTGTGTGTGTGTGTGTAGGGGGGGAAGGAGACTGTAGGTACTTAATTTTCCGTTAAAGAAATTCGTTTATACTTAATTTAAAATTTATTTTCATTTGTTGATTCATAGTCTTTTACAATGAGTACAATAGAAAAATTTCAACCACTTATGTTAATATAGCAAATTAGAAAAAACACATTTCTAACGCATGGAATAGGCTTTTTGAGGGGAGGGGTTAGCCCCCATGAGCTCTTTCATGGGTGCACCACTGAGTATAGAAAAACAAGAAGTATATAAGTTTGACATTTTTGTAGAGGTGGCACAAACGAGTTCATCAATAAAAATAACCAATGTGAGAGCTTTCATACTCGTATATTCACAAAACATCAATCCATTGGACCTGAATAGTTATTTACCAACCTACTACAGAAAGTGAGTCATTGGCGCATGAAATGTTGATAGAGGCGATTGTAGGAGTCAAGTAGAAACCAAAGAAACTTTCGTACGAGTTGCATATATAATATTTTGGTAACAATCCATGAACACTTTCAAGTATATACTACTGTGATAATTCTTAATATGAACCACGGCAGCCATGTCGATTCATGATGTCCCATAGTTGTGTTTGTTTTGCCACACTTAATTTTTATATTGCCTTGATTTCTTTGCTTTACACTTATGGCAAAGTCTACTGCCCGCAAAATAACATTTTCCAATCAATAAACAATGAAGTTTAATACTAGTTTCCACGAACGAGTGTTGAAGTAATTTTCAGAAAATTCATTAATCAACCATCCGAGCACTATGCGTATACAGAATTACAGAGCTAGTAGAGTAGAGTAGAATTACAGAGCTGTAGCATTACACTGCTACGCAAAATCTATCCAAACTTCCAAAGGAATAAACGATTCGTAGTCGTTAAATAATTATTAAGCGAACTTTTTATAAAAAGCATAAGGGCCTATTATGTCCATTTCTATGACGAATCGTAACACTCAAAAACAATTTCAAATTTTCATTGCACATGCTAATGTTGCAATTGCAGTATAATTCCATACCGATTGACATATACAGAAATACCTCATCATTCTCACGATCTCTTGCGCCCTTCGCGACGGAATCGCATGCAACAGAACGACCCTCCCCCCCCCCCTCGTCGCGAGCGCGCGCGATTAATAATACGAATTCAGCGGGCGTCGCTGAACGTGAAATGCAGCCCGGCGGGCGGCGCTAAACATGCATTTATACGCCACGCCCAGGGCAATGAGCCAGGCGGGCGGGCGGGAGGGCGATTACATCTTTCCCACCAGAGTGCGAGCGCTGACGCGCGCAAAAACGCCCCTGCTGCTCTCTCGCGGCGCGCAGAAAGGTCTTTGCGTTCACCGCAGTCACCGGCGTGATTGATTACTAGTGGTTTCGGGCGCTTCAACTACTAAGGTCATTTGTCCCGTAAGTGCAAAGTAAGTGCAAGTGCAAATCCCGTAAGTGTTCGGTAGCTGATCTTGCCCCCACTGAATGGCGAGATCCGGCGCCCACCTACAGTAGGCTAGCGGGGTTTTCCCCAACCAAGTATCTCCCACCAGCGAAGCACCGCCCCAGCCGGGAAAAGCCCTAAGCTCCCGACCCCTCTCTCGGCATGTGTGGTAGTGTAGTGTATGTAAATGTAAGTATGTGTAATTAAGGGGTGAGTATAGGATTTGGAATGGGAAGGAAAGATCGCGGCCCGGGCCCGTTTGTTACAGTACTGCTCCGGCATTCGCCTGATAATGATCGGAGAAACCACGGAAAACTACGGGCGGGCGGGCGATACCCATCTTTCCCAGCCAGTGCGGGTGACTGCGAGGACTCACGCACGCAAAAAACGCCCCTTCTGCTCTCTCACAGCGCGCGAAAAGAACCTTCCGTATACCGCACAAACATAAGCAACAGACGTCATGGCGGCTTTGGCCCCTCAGAAAATTATCACCGCGATTGCGATAGTGTTTTTAAATCTTTATGTTTAATGTCGTCAGTATGCAACACAAGTGGCTCATAAAAAAAGCCTATTTTTGTAGTTCACTTGAGGAATATGTTAAGGAAAATGTTTCTACTAGTCGTAAACATTTCATACAGATCGTTCACATGACAACTCGTGTATTGAGTACAGCACTTTGTCTTTAGCTACTTAGAAATCGACTTCGCTCGGGATAAAAGCTTCCTCCTGCAGAATGTCAATTTTTTAATTGACAGCATGATGGATGATACATATATTGTATGTCTGTATCACCACCCCCTAGGAATCAAACTGTTTACTAAGTTCTATATGAATTAACATAAAATTCGAAGGTATTTGTTTGTACATTTTGGTGGGCAAGTTTCGAAGAATTTAGAAGACCCACGTGCACCTCAAAAGACAAAGATTGCATTGACTGCATTACTGATTTTCCATGCGCTCAGAAGATGAAAGAAAAGTTCGCAGCCTCTGGCCAAAAAAACGTGACTTCCGTTTCAATACAAGCGAAAACAATAAAACAATAACGATTTTGAATGAATAATGAAAATATTTGATTTTGGTTGAGCCATTTCGTCTATTCTTATATTGTGCATATCGACTGAATTCCCATTCTCAGTGCATCACTGGTTACGACATAGCTGACGACATACGACCAGCAAATCTCCAAAGAAGAGGCCGCCTATCAATAAATATTTGCTAGCCTCATGTTGCGTTATGGAACAGCAAAATTTTTCGTATTTTTGGAATGTAAAGAACTGTTGTATCGTGTTTCCATATAAACTACGAATACCATGCTATTGCAGTATTCGTGAAAACTCTTTTACTTCAAACATTTAATTTATTGCAGTATTTCACATGAGTATCCTTTTGTTGTTCTTGAGCAGTGTGCATGCTGTGTGATTTTGTTCAGCAGGATATTCGCCACTAACATTGACAATAAGCGCTGTGTACATATTGTAGTTGTTCAAACGTCGAATTATCCAACCAGTTAAGTGACAAAAATGGCACCTGGATATTTCATTGGCGTCAATAAAAAGAAAGCATTCCCACGAAATATCTCCATTTTCGACTCCTCGAGGCCATACATGTGGTAAATGCAGGATCACGGGAAGCAAGTTCCTGCGCCGTCGATGCACTTGGTGTTGATCGACTGTTCCACAAATGAGGGGCGCGTGCGGGCGATGGCGAGGGCGTAGGCGAGGGCGTGGGCGTGGGAGGGGACGAGGGCGGAAGCGAGAGCGGGGACGAGGGCGAGGGCGAGGACGGGGTCGAGGGCGGGGTCGAGGGCGGGGGCGGGGGCGAGGGCGGGGGCGGAGGCAAGAGCGGGCGCGAGGGCGGGGGCGGGGGCGAGGGCGGGGGCGGGGGCGAGGGCGGGGGCGGGGGCGAAGGCGTGGGTGTGGGCGGGGGCGAGGGCGGGGCTGGGGGCCGCCATTGCACGCCCGCGTACTTAATGCACGTGCGTGCGCCCAGATAACGATGTTGACAGCGAGCGAGCCCTCGACCCACGCCTTGTGCATTGTGCCCACATTCCCCTCCTTGCGGCGCGGGGCGGCGGACAAATCAAACAGCCGGGAATAACCACCACGCTGCTCTACGTACTGTGCTATTCCAGCGAACGTCGACGTAACGAAACTTCCCTTTTCCTCACAGCAGAGAAAATCACGCAAAACCAGTTAGTACCCGACAACTGACATTGCAGTATTGGGATTGGCATAAAACATAATGTGAAATAGGGCCAGATTGTGCCACATGGAGTGAAATATTCTAGGACCATTTCTTGAGATATAGGCATCCTATTGACAACTATCGGAACTTCGCTATTTCTAACTAGCACAAATAGCATAATGATCCTGGAAAGTCTTGCTTCATAGAAGTGATTCATTTTTGCGCCAAATTGTGCAAGTTAGAAACAGCAAAGGTCTTACACTTTTCAATAGAAGGCGTGTATCTCAAGAAATGGACCTTGGCATATTCTCACACCTTATGGCACAGTCTCGCCCCTTTTGACGGTACTGATGTGTAACAGAAAATAAATCGATTCCTAGAATCTTTATTTATTCTTTATATGATTTATTATTCTTTCTTCGGTGCATTTTTTCCCTTTTCGTATTTCATACGATATCTCTGTAATTCCGTAAATCATCTCTGTAATTAGTTGGTTAAAAAAATAGAAAATTCATGTGTTATTAGAACCAGTCGCGGCCCCCAACGGAGAGGGAACTCACGAAACTTCAGACTCTCCCCCCTGCAGATCACGTGGCATAACAATAGATAACTAAACAAATTAGAAATTCTTGGGATATTAAGTAAAATGCATATCGTCTGTTATTATAAAGATGTGTGGATATTGTGAATTTCGATACATGCATGACCACCCATGTGCTATTATCACATCTACATCTTCCATCACCATCATAGCTGTGGCGTAGATAATAAAACCATCACACTCATAACATCCTTCCCTAAAGAAAGCAGACAGATGGTATTACCAGCATTATTTTCCTCATAAATCCACGTATTTTCAGTACTCATGACTCCATTACTATTATAAATTGCTGACTTCATTATTTATATGAGATTTTTACGATTTTAGTTTTCATTAAACGATGTTACAAATATGCTTTCTTTCTCGCCACTTTCTCTGTTTTCACTATTTTCGTCCTGACATATTCGACGTCCTAACAGAAAAATCTCAGTGAATCAGGAGTATTTTTATAAAAGGCTACTTTCCCATTTTAGCACTAACAATCTTAGTTCAATGTATTTAGGGAAAGCTGCAAACCAACTTGTACATGTTTAATCGCAGGTGAAGCGGGCGTTTTGCAGCGGTTTATTTACAATTCAAAATGTGCAGACTGAATAAACAGTTGTGTTGTCACACTGCAAACCGTCTCACAAATAGTCTTATAATTACAGTGTAATGCAAATTATATATGTCCTTGGAATAACCATTAGGATCGACCAGCACTCCCATGAAGTGGAGTGCGGGGATGACCTTGACGTAGCAGTCCGACGCAGAGAAATTGCCGTTAACTGTTCTGTGATACAATCACTTCACCTTCCTCTATCACCTCCACCTCTTTGTATGGACCCTTGTCGTTGACCTCATTCTGGAAGAGTGCGCGTACTTGCTGCCAGGAGTACCACAAGTAGAAAAAAAAACACACACACTCGCGCGGGGGAGCGAAAGCGGCGTGGCGCCGCAGAGCATCACCGCGTTCCGCAAGCGGTTCGCGGGTGAGGCATTAAAGAGCAGCCAGTCACAAAGCCCTCGCCCACACGCGCACTGCAGGGAGGTAGAGAAAGACGAGGGGGGGGAGGCGAGACCGCTCGTCACCCGCAAAGAGTGGTGTTTGTTCGCCGTTATTAAAGCGCTTGAACAAAGGGAGAAGAAGACTATCCTCGCCTGTCTTTACCAGCACCCTCGTCCCCGCCCCCGCCTCCGCCGCCTGCAGCGAGTGTCTCGAGCACGACGACGTGACCTCAGCAGTCGCCTCCTCAACCTCCTCCTTCTCCTTCTCCACCTCCTCCTCCGGCTCCCCCCTCCCCCGTCGTTTCACCCGCGCTCTGCACCTCAGGCCGCCGCCGCCGCCGCCGCCGCCGCCACCGCCGCCCCGTCTAAATTATCGCGGAACTCTGCTTTTTCCCATTGTTCCTCGCTACAATAAAACGTCTTGCACAACCCTTACGGCGAACAGCCGTCTCCCGCCAGCCTGTCGGGGCTGCCGGCCGAGTCTCTTCATAAAGCCATTGGAATCCGGTCGTGGATTGCTCGAGAAGGAGAAACAAGACTACAACGTTTAGCGAACACGAAATGAAAACTCGCCAAACCAGCTTTCACTGCGCTCGGACGCCAGCGGGCGGGTGCGAGGCGGTGGCAGCGGCGGCGGCGGCGGCGGCGGCGGCGGCGGTCCGGAGGCTGCAGCGGCGGCCGCGGCGAAGACAGCCGTGGCGGTGGCAGTGGCGGCGGCGGTTGCGGTGGCGGCGTCGACGGGAAAGGAAACCGAACCTGCCTTCCGCGCTGAATCGAGCGCCAAACCAGTCAAGCGCCGCCAATCGCTAACATAACGCAACCTTTATAAATTATACCGTATCGAAATGAGATATGTGTAATAAATTAGGCGCGTAAAAATACTGAAACCAAATGCGGGAATGAAAAACAACGCCAACTCGTTCACTGGACACAAGTCCCTATGTTTAAAATTTCTCATGCGTAGTGCAATAAAGAAAAAAAAATACACCTCTTAATGTTTGTTTTTTTCCTTTCCTGGGAAGGAAGGATCGGGGGAGGGGTTGCGTCTCAGGGGAGGAGTACTGAAGAGACGGCCACGACCTACAGATTCTGAAAGAGGCGAGTTCGTTCGCAACACAACAAGTCTGCAGGTAGCAGGAGGAGCCACTGGCGAGAGAGAGAGAGAGAGAGAGACAGAGAGAGGAATTCGGGCGCGGACGGAGACGGCAGATGAAAGGAAACGCGGGCACACGGGGGGAGGGGGAGCGTCCCGGGGGGGTGAAAGTGCACGAGAGGCGGGGAGAGGACGGCGAGGGCGCCCGCCGAGGCAGACGGGGCGGGTCCCGGGACGGGAAGCGGCCGGCGCGGCGCGGCGCGTCGGTGCGGCAGCGGCCCGCACGCTGACCTTCAACTGCCCTTGGCAGGCGCCGCGCGGTCACTTAACACTCGCGTTGCGCGAAAACGAGAAATATTCTGCTCATTAGCAGCTCGGGAAGAGACGGGACTGTTTAGCGGAGTTAACGCCCAAGCACCGCTTCCACATTTGCGCTTTGCTACATTGTTTTTTTCGTTCAAAATCCGGGGGAAACCTTCAGCTTCCCCATCGTAGCACCAAAGTCGTAACTTACGACTCGTAAGCACTTAATGTTTTGTAATGAAATAACTACGAAGAAGTTAATGTGAATTGAACTTATTGAATCGCGATAAAATTTACATATTTTAGTATTTCTATAACTATATCAAATGGTATGAGTAAAACATTTTTTTAATACATCTTATCCGAGATTCTTTTTTAACATTTACATTTGTTTTTGCACTGAAGTAACGATTTTAGTGAAAGTATGATTAGAAATGAAACAAAATAGAGCCAACAATTACGAAGCGACCTCCTCCAACCATTTAGTCTGCTACAAGACTCGATTTTTGGCAGCGAAGATTCCTCCTACCCGCCTGCTATCTCAACCACGAGCAATCGTTCCTTCGAGCTTAATTACCAGTGATTACATTACACGAGTCGACGTTACCCTCAGAGACGATCCCGCCGGCCATTAGTACAAATAGAACAGAACCGAACATAATTGCCGCGCCCGCGAAGCGGTTGCTGGGCGGGCGGGCGGGCGGGAGGGAGGGGGTAAAGGCACCTAAAACAAACCCCACGTCTCCCCCGGCCTTGTGCTCACGGCGCGTGAACGCCGGTCACGGAGGATCGGGCCCTGTAATGCCGCACTACACCGAGGCGTGCTAAGCGGCCGCTCGAAGGTCACGCTGCGCCGAGCCGCGGCGAGCACTCGCCGACGAGATACGAGACACGGCAGCGCCAAAAAAGATTACGACGGCGGGCAGCGGAGGTGGCGGCGACCGCAGCGGCCGCGGCGACGGCGGAGAGGACGGTAACGAGGCACCCAACGACCACTGCAACGTTCGACAACGCAACACACCGATAAGCGCGAGCGAAATAAACGCGACAAGAGATACCACGCGAATGACAACGGCTCTACGAGACCTTGAGTATTCAGCGCGATATTATTGTCGTCCGTTTCTGGAAATAAGTCAGCTAAAACGAATAGTCGTCGCAAGAAGGTCGATAATCTCCCGAAAGAAGACGATAAACGTACTGAAATAGCCCCAACACGACCTTCAAATACAATCGCACCAAGACTCTTTAAAGCCGAGGAGGCGGAATAAAGCGGCGAGGACGGCCACGGGCGAACGCGTCGGCGCAGGGAGCCGGTGAAGGTCGCCTTAAATCGCGGAGCGCGTTTGCTCAAGACGGAGGCGGGCGCAGGAGCGATTACGGCGGCGGCGCGACGTGCCTCTAGGACAAACACGCCGCGGGAAGTAAATTAAAACACGTCTGGAGAGTGGGTGGGGGGCGCGGCCTGCGCCCCCTCGGCCACGCCCCTCCGCGCCGGCTCCGCCCGTTACGGCTAGAGATCCTAGATAGAGTAGCGCAACCGCCGCCATTTAATATCAATAAATCAAGATTCCCCAAGGATAGACTGAGGCCACCGTAACTTCTGTTTCTACACCTTTCATAGCACTACCTTAATTTCAACGGAACACCTCAAACCGATCCTTGAAGCCTGAACTAATCTTCGAACCTTAGACCATGTTTTCACGAGTAGGAATGAATACTCATTTGCTATGGATGACCATATCCAAAACGTTATAATATAAATATACTGTTTTCAAACTCGTTGAGAGACAGAAATGTCGAAGGAGAAGAAATAAATTTAAAAACAAATAATATCCTGTCACCCGATAGTCCCGCCAGGCTGCAATCAGGAGCTGAAGGAAAGTTGTATCAATTGGTGCTGTTTATGGAGATTATCAAGAACATTCGTATAGGTTTGGGATATATTCATGGTCCTCAACCCACAACTACGACATAGTTCCAATTCTCCTGACAACTGGATATAAAATGGCGGGTTCGGTGGAACAATGGAATGCGCTACTATCCATATCTAGGGACTCTAGTTGCGGCATATCTGCAGCGCGACTTTTCTCGTGCACGCACGCAGGTTGTCGCCACAGAGGGAGTGATGGCTAGAAATGGTGGATTTTAGCTAAAAAAATGTTACCAACCGATGAAGAAAAGATTAATTTTATGTTTGACGGTCGGTGCAGTATATTTCTGACGGGTTTCAATTCGCTATTGCGATATTGCTGTTGCGAATTTGCTATTGCGATATTGCTGTTGCGAATTTGCTATTGCGAACTATTGCGATAAAATGCGAAATCGAACGCAAAATGCGAAATTACGTACAAAGTGCGAAATGGTCGTGAATCTGCTCGCAAAATGCGAAATCTCATACGAGGTACGAAATAGTCATGAATCTACCTACATTGCATTTTATTGTTTCCTTCGTGTTCGCACTCTAACTAGAGAAGGTAATCGACAACAACATAACGATGTTCGAAAACGTTTAATTTGAGTGTGGCCGTATTTATTAATCTATAATTATGAGTTAACTGACAAAACAAAGTGAAAAAATAATAACAACTGAAAAACTAATCCTGAACGCCTAAGCGCTTAGGGTGATCTCAAGAAGTCTCAGCGTCCTCAGTTCGCTGTCACGGGAAGATGAAGAGAAGGCCCTCCACCTACGACGCAAATGATATTTCTTACGCTTTTTACCTTCTTACACTTTTATATTTGTTGAAGTTTACAAATTGTGAACTATTTTATCAGTTTCCCTTATTTTTTCGATTTTTAATGGGAAGATCTAAAAAGCATCAACATAATTTTATCTCGTTGTCAGAATACTCCCTTGGTAATACTTTTCTCAACAAATGGTACAAAATGCTAAATCTTAAATTTATCGTGCTACAAAATGCTATAATCTTGTTTTTCAAATGCGTTTTTTTAAAATTTAAAGTGCTAAATTCCATCATCACTACTGATGGCATGTGACGCACCGCGGCTTCACGCAGCACAACCTAGTACGGCCGGCCGTTGCGAATCGATATAAAGCGATAACTGTAAGAAGGGACCGCTTTGACAGTTACTGCTTAGCCACTGCTGACGACACAACTGCAGGTTATGCCCATGCAGTCATTTTGTCAGTGTGTTGGTTTAAAGTCAGCTTATTTGTAAAATTCTTCGTCACTATTTCTTGGAAATGTCATCGCCCGTTGACGTTCATTTGCTTCCCAGCCTATCAAAATGGTCACTTCTTAGAGTAAATCCTCTATCCTAATTTATTGTACAAGGTGGTAGAGTTACAGCATCTAAGAGAGGAAGGTATTACCCCATGAGCGACAAAAAGCGAATGAGACGTCTTGCTGAATAGATAAGTATCTTTACAGTCGTGTGTAATATTTTACTTTATTTTACTCTAATATTTTAGATACTTAAAATGTATGTTAAACGACTCCAGAATAGTTTGCTACGCCGCCGCCAACAACACCAGCGCGAGCTCCACCGCTCGAAGGGCCCAGGAGAGTGGACTTAAATTTTGTTTATCATCTTTAGGTGATAAAAAGGTACTGTAACTGCACATTATTGGTCATTAAGAAGCGTCTTTAACTTTAAGAACACAATTAAAAAAAAATGAAGCCACTTCTTTACTGGATTGCCTCAACACGGCGTCGGCAAATCAATTCGTCAGTAAGGAATGCCAAGTGTGCGCAGTACTATATCTGGCCAAAGTCATTCTTTTTCAAAATGTATGTTGTGTCTGGCGACAGTTGCCCCCAACGGGTTCCGCTGGTGGAGCACTTCAGTGGAGTCACATCATTGCCTCTATTAAAGTTGAATTTCATCGTTTCACAAAACGAAAGTTCATCGTTCCCAGAAAGTGAAACGAGTTTCTTTCGATAAGCCCTATAATTAGGCGTTTTAACGTCCTCTTTCAGTTTTCAAAAGTGCACGGTAATTAATATTAATTTTGATACGAAGAACTATTTTATCAATATCAAACGAATAATAAAAACACAACTGTTGAGCTCAAACAGGGAAACACGATTTCTTTACAATCGCAATAATATGTGTACTTTATACAGCTTTTACAATATGTGCGATTAATCAGTAGATTTTATTACGCCGATTTCCTGATCTCATAATAAATAGAACTTATTACCACGTCCTTGTTCGTGTCTATTTTTATACAAGAAAATAGTTGCTCGTTTAATTTTGCTTCTGGATATTCAAAATGTGCTCAAAACCACACACATACACACGTATCTTTAAACGTTTCCCCGCCTCCCCGTCGTATATTCACTCTTGACCTTTAGAAACCGAAGACATGACGTGCTAGAAGAGAAAATAATTTCACTGCTGATAAATGCTCGATGTGGATGAAATATATCGTTTCAAATTAAAGGGCAAACAGGTACAACTCATGCATTTAGAAAGTTAATTAAAAATCGTAAAACCCGGTACTTTAAAAAAAATCGTTCCTGAAGCATTTTTTAAACACGGCTTCACTCTTGAGATCTTAATTCGTTTCAGTCTCAATAAGTCTAAGTGCTACTGGATGCGATGCTACTTCCGCCAGTAAAAATATTTTTATAGAGGGCTCTTCCAGCTGCAGCAGCTGTACCAACGGAATTAACAGCATCGTATCTGTAGGAGACTACGGAAAACTCCCTTGGCACTTTGTCAACTCGTGTATTCGCAGCTTTTATGCCAGTTTGGAAGAATAAAAAGACTAAAAATAAATGTGAGTAGCAGCGGTTCTGCAAGTCAGTTCATTCCAGTGCAGAGGGATAGCATAAACAACATAAAACTGATGAGAAAAAGCGAAGCTATTTTTCTTAGCAAGATACAGGTTGGGGCACTGAACCGTTTCTTGCTAGATTATTATTATTATTATTAACCCTACATAATCCTTTGCTTTATGATTAGTAGTAGTAGTAATATTAAATGGGCAATGCTGCTCTAACAGGCTCACATGCACATACCCCAGAGACTTACGTTACGTCTTACACGTGTATCAGTCACGACACTGAAATGTGGGAGGGAACGACAAAGCGGGCGCTGTTTAACCTTCAGGAAAATAACGTTCCACTTCACGAAATGCCTTGAAGGGGGGAAACCAACACAATTAAGAATAGAAATAGAAATATGTCTCGATGTTATTGAGTTCTGCGGGAGCCTCTTACATATTGCGCACAGGAAGAATATGGCAGGTGGTGTCAGGAAACGGGGAGGGAGGCAGGGAGACGGCGGGCGAAGTGCTTACTGTCACGGGGCCCTCGGGACCCGTTACGAAGTTTGCCGTCGATCGAAGACCTTCTGTGGCGCGGCCGTCAACTGGGAGAGCCTCCTCCCCCTTTGCCTCTGCCTCCACCACCGCCAATGCGTCAACCTTCGCCTTCACCTCCATCTCCGCCTCACCCCTTCACCACCGCATCCGCATCCCCTTCGCCTTCGCGTGTGCCTCCGCCTTCGCCTTCGTCTCTGCTTCCCCTTTGCCTCTGCCTCCGCCTTCGTCTCTGCTTCCTTCCCCTTCGCCTCCGCCTCCCCCTCCACGTGTGCCGCCGCTTTCGCTTTCGCTTTCGCCTTCGCCTTCGTCTCCGGCCCCGCTACGCCAACGCTTGCGCCCCCGCCTTCGCCTACGTCTCCGCCTCTCCGCCTTCCCTTCGCTTCCGCACCCCTTTGCCTCCGCCTCTCCCTCCGCCTTCGCCTCCGCCTCCGCGTCTCTCTTCACCCCCGACACGCCTTTGCCTTCGCCTCTCCCTTCGCTTTTGCTGTGCCTTCGCCTTTGCCTCTGCCTCCCCTACGCCTCCGCGTCCCCCTTCGCCTCCCCCTCGCCTCCGCGTCCCCCCTTCGCCACGGCATGCGCCTCCACCTCCGCCTCCGTCTCCGCCTTCGCCTCCGCTTTCGCATTCGCCTCCGCCTGTCGCCCGCCCTCGCGGTGCCCGGGTGTTCAGCGCCGCTGCCGCCTCCATGAAACTGGTCCGGCGCGGCGCGGCGCGGCGCGGCGCGGCGGCCGGGCGGCGACAACCATATCCGGCCGTTGATCGCCACGCGCGCGCGCCAGCAGGGCACCCGTAGGTGCGACGAGCAGCGGTGGGTCCTCGGAGCGACCGCTGGCTCCCAGTGTTTCACCTAGCGACCCCACGGGTGTGGTACCTCGCCCCGATTTCGTAAATCCCACCCACACGTACTGAAAAGTAGAGATTATCATGCCCCGTGGCAGATCCAGGGAGAGCCATGGGGGCCATGTTCCCTCCCAAAGGGCCTAGGGTTTTCGTTTGTTACCTTCCTTTATATGACAATTGATTTAAATATTTATTCACATTAAAATTATGTATTTATTTAAACAATATTGAATATTATCGTACATACACTATAAAAATAATGTACAATATAATGAATATGTTTGTTATTTAACAAATATCTATAATGGCCCCCCAAAATTATTGGATGGATCCGCCCCTGTGCCCTGTAGAGTGAGGTCTCACAATGCAAAACACGTTCACTCAGCAATGGGAATATGATGTACGGCAGAGTTCGAGCCACATGAAATCGTGCATCTAGTTCTTGAAAATTTCTTCACGTAAGACTATGTTTATATTTGTTGGACCGTTATTTTTTATTTAGATTTGAAATCTAAACATTCTAGAGAAGAGTCGTGCAAAAATTAAACACGTAAAAACCACTGAAAACGTAATTACATTTATACGTCGTGTCGGACATAATGTATACAATACATTCATAATCTAACAAACGTATTGCCATTGATTCCTCATAAAATATAATTAACATTAAAAAAAGACATAGCTTAACTTATTGCGACATCTTCTTAAGCAAAAATTAAGATCTAAAAAAAATGGCATCCCTATTTTTTTCATTATGCCCTCTTTAAAGTACACTCCTGTGTAAAACACTGCTATCTGCACGCCGCTCCCTCCCCACCCCATTCCTCACCCCCACGCCCCGCCCCATGCTCCGGCCTCAGCCTCGGCTCCCCGCCTCGCCCTAGTCCCATCCGCGTATCCGCCCCGCCATCCGGCGGTGCCATAATTACAGCGACCAGCGCCCGTGTCGCAGCCTGCGACCGACCGCGAGCTCCGAACCAGCAGGCAATAGCAACCATTTGTAATTATTATGTCGTTACAGCATCTGAAGTGCCTGCTTGAACGGCGACGGAACTATTCATCGGGTAAAGCAATGTTCCTGTCTGCTTCGACTCTGCTAATACTCCTCATTATAATCACGTTACCGCTGGAATGGACACGTGTGCAAAAAAAACGCACGTATTGCACAACTGCACTGTGCAATCTGAAACAAATTTGTCTTATTTTACTGAGATTATCTCTCCTTCCTGCGTAACTGGAGTGGCAAACACTGAATGTTTATAAGAAGTGAATTGTGCACAAGACTTCATTTGCAAATAAATAGAATAATTCAAGACAACTGTAGTTAAACGTTACAAAATAAATACAGCATACTTCAAAATAAATAATATACTATAATCACAGAATCAGCAATACGGAAAGTTGACAATTATTTTACAATGTTTTCACAGCTAAAGTAAGTATTGGGAGAGACGAATATAAGACATTATTAAGTGAATATTTCAGAATACAATATTTTTCATTCCCAAAAAAAGGAAAAGTAAAATAGAATTTACCAAACGCTCTGAATAAATTTTTAATGAAGTAATCTTAATTTAAATTTTCAATCATTTTTCTTTGCTTAATAACGCTGAAAATGATTTTCATGTTTGTCCGTAAATATACAAAAGTTATTTTATATTTAAGTAGTGTAACTGTTTTTTGAAAACGCTCTTACACTGATAATACGTTATGTGCAATAATAATCAGCAGCACGTAATTTAGTTTTACCGATTTAAACTAGTTGTTCGAATATCTTAATAATACATCTTAATACAAATAATCTTAATAATATATCTACTTGATAAACTTATTTTCGAGATTTAGCAGATTCTTCATGTGCTTCCGAACTGAAAACTCACTTTATCTAAAGTTATTTCGTAACTTGAAAGCCACTTCATAAATTGTTCAAAAATTAAATTCGCCGATGTGAATAATAAATGTCCTATACACAATGAGAATAAACAAAACTGTACGTGTAATAAAAATGTACTTTACCTCGCTGATTCGCCTTGCTCTTTTTCCAAAACAACTCACCTGCAACAAGCAAAGAAAAATGTTTATCATTTACAAAGCAACTAAATAAGCAAACAGTACTATAATTATGAACATTCAGCAACGTATACATTTTGAACATACGCAATGATAAACATGCATTTTAACAAAGCTCGATTCAGTCAAGGGTACTTAAAGTGATCCCGGGAAAACTTCTTATACGAATAGATTTCATTTTTCAAATGAGTTCTCAGCTTGCTTTCCTCTTTAACATGCAAAAAAGCTGCACCTTAGAGGAAAGAAACCGAAACGAAAACACTCTGTGAGACACTATTCCAGAATACCAGCTAAATGAAAAATTACTATAACGTAACTATCCCTAATTTACAGCGAGTCGTATTGAGTTCTCTTCTTCCCATGCTGCCCCTGAGTGTGTGGGGAATGAGGTCCTGAGCAACAAAAATTTGCTGTTCTGAAATGGCACACGTGGATTCTGATGCTCATTTCTTTCTCGTCGCTTGGCATCAGGAGTGACGCACAAAATGAGGGAATGTAGCCATAACATGAGACTCTGGAAATTGTGGATTAACACAATCAAATACTTGGATATTTCAGTCAAAATCGAAACTGTTTCATTGGTTTGAATTTTTTTCAAAATTTTTTAGTATCAAAACGAAACTACGTTTACATGGCAGATGATGCTCAATTTATGCATGTATTAAAAATTAGTACTATAGATATATTCAATACACTGCACCTAGTTAAAACGGAGCCAAAGCTGTAACCCAATTCGCCAGAGGCAAGTCAATCGGAGTGATATAACAACCGGACGAGGAGCACATCACAGCATTCTAGCCTATTTTTCACATACTGCATGGGGCAAAGTTAAAACATAGTTTTTTGTTGAGACACTAACATTTATCGTGGAAGTAAAATGAAGCCTAATTTATATTTTTTTAAGTAATTTCTTTTGTAAGATTTAGGATGTTGTTTTCCAAGATAGTTCTGTTGATAATTCCTTCCTTATTATTCACTTTGAGTACAGGAAGGTGACCTTCATTTTCATATCCCCCCCTACAACACTCAATCTCCGGTCAATCTTAAGGGTTCGTCCAGAAGAAACAGCTGACAGAGGAGCATCCTTCCGATTTCCGAGCCAAGCTCGGCCGCACAGCGTGTCTGCAGCTACGGGGCAAGTACGCGGTCCAGCGCAGCGTCAGCAGGAAGCGGTGTGCACTTCGGGCGAAGTAGAGCCGTGGGGTGGAGAGGGGAGGGGTGGCGGGGAGGGGGAGGGGAGGGGAAAGGAGAGCGGAGGGCGTCGGGTGGCGCCGTGAGATTCAGCGGCGCTGGCTCTCACAGGCACCACCCGAGCCGTCGCTTCCCTCCCTCCCCTCCGCTCCCCCCCCTTCCGCCCGAGAGGTCAGCGGCCCTGCGCCCCGCACGCGCGGAGCACCTCCCTGTGCTCCCCCTCCCCCCCCTAACCACGAAGCGGAGTCGCGCGACACTGCGAATAGTTTCACTGCAACTTGTTTGAAGACCGTCACTGGATCGTTTTGTATACAAAATGCAATGGACTTCGTTTCGCCTGACATTAAATTGGAGACACTTGCATTACTTGGCATGCAATATCGTGTTCAAAACTAGAAGATTTCCTTGTGCAGCGCGAACGTGCTGAATGTTAATTATTCAATACACATTATTTTTTATATGTAAGGACGTTTCATACGTATTTTACGAATTACTTTTGGAAATGGCCCGCGGACTATTGACTGTTCTTAAATATCAGTTTCTACGTAATCCAGTAATCTATGTTTTTAACTACCAACGCCATTTTAGTCCGATATAAGGATGGGATTTTAACATCGAAATCATTTATTTTAACACAGATGTTTGAATTTGATCGATGTATGTATTATTGGATGGAAAAAAGATCGTAATAAAACTGTTATAATTTTCCTCTCATCATTAAATTGAATACTATTGTGATTATGGACAAATAATAAATTGGTCGATTTTTCGACGATAAATGTAGTGTATTATTTTTGTATCATTCATTATGATAATTTTATGAAGTTGCTATATCAGATAAAACAACTTATAAATTGATATTCACTGTTAAATGAATGTTAATTTATAAATAACAGTCCCCGGTAAATGTTAGAGGTTTGTAAGATCGATGTTTAAAACAATTGACAGTTTAAGAGTGATAGATTATGAAAATCAATTATTTAATTTGGAAACATCGATGTATTGTTGGCGATCTCACATCCCACGCCGGATATTCGTTAACTTTCTGTGATTCCACAGCAATGTTATTGATATATCTGTAATAGAATACTGTAACAGCAATATTTTTGATATATCTGTTCTATCAACCAATATTTCTAAGGCGAACTCTGATTTGATGGTATGACATAGTCACAACCAGTGGATTTGAAAAGGATTGCAATCAGTAGATCTCGAGATAAGAAAAAACTGCCACGGATGTTTTAGCTGCCACACAGCAGCACGAGACTGGAAGACTGATAGTAGTTGGTACTCACCGACAGTGTACCAACTTAAAACGTTTCATGAGATGAAATATTCCTTTGCTTTGTGTTATAGGCAAGTAGCAAGGAAAATTGCTGGCCTATTAAACTAATAACATTATGCATTATTTTTTTCAAGTTATGTATTGGGTATATAGGAAGAGAAGAGGGCAATTTACTAGTCATCAATCCAACATCACACATATTTTTCACTTCATTAATTATGGTTTTGCGTGTTCCTGTCGGGCTTTTTCTTACGCTTTTAAAGAAAACAAAAGTAATTTGATTATATTACAATTTGCAGATAGTTGGTTAAATACACTCAACATCATACGCGTGTATGCCATTCGACTTGTACAGCAGCCGCAGCCGGAGCTGAAGACTGCGCCCTTGGTGCGGTAGGGAGTTGGTAAACCGACACCGCCTCCGGCGCCCTCTGCTCTGGGCGTGCGTGCGAGCGGAGCAGCGGAAGTGGAGACTCGTCTGCGCCCCACCCACCACACACCATCGCCCGCGGCGGCGGCGGCGGCGGCGGAGCATGCAAAGGCGTCTGCAGGCGCGAGGCGAAGATAGCGGCCGCCTTGTCCCGCCCGACGACCGCCGGCCCGCTGGCCGACCGGCCGACCCGCCGCCGGATGGATGGGGCACACGCCGCCTCCATAAATCACGCCCCCTCCCCCTCCGCGCCCCGATACCCTCCCCTCCCCCTTCCCTTCCCGTCCTTCGCTGCCACGACCCCACCCAGTGCCGGAGATAGACATCGCGGGCCTACCTCGCGCTCTGGGAAAGCGCTGCCGCCAGGGCCGCGCCCCCTCCCCCGCTCCTCCTCTCCCCCCCCCCGGGCGTGCATTCCTCTTAGGCGCCGCCGACTCCCTTTCGTTTCCTACTATGGCGCCAACACCACGTAATCTCAAGTACGGCGAGATCATCTTTACTATAGCACGTGCTGCCGAGATCAATGGCTGGATGTTCACTGCCTCCCAACAGATACAAGCGTGTACCTCTTCAGTTTAACATCTTTGTTCTAACAGGCATACCGCAGCAAGTAAGAGCCCTAGAGCAACTCCTTTTGTTGAGAATGAAATTATGTAATGTGGCACAATACACGTATGTGGGAGAGGCGGAACTGCTCTTCTTTTGGGAGCATAATAGCTTGCCCTCTGGTAACTTTCGATCAAATTATATTATTGTCTTGAAGTTAGTTCATGTTGATTTTCTGGAATTCCTCATATATTGCGAGTCAATGTTGCTTGCTAATGCTTTCCGAAATTTTATATTCTCGTTTAGATTAAATATTTCTATCGTATTTCGTTATTTAACATTTTGTTTCCTCGAGACTTGTTTTTGTCTTTTAGGGCCAGTAATGATCTACAAATGGTTGCTTTTGAAGTTAGAATACTACAATGAAATTCAGCAGTCTATGTATCGCTTCGATTTCCATTTATTATACTCAGCCTAATTTTCATTGACAACACTCAAAATGCGTTTAATATGTGAATACTTGTAAGTTCAACAATTTTATTTCTGAATACTCTTTTTCCGAAAATGAAACTCATTCGAGGTTTAGAATACTTAATCCCTTGCTTATCCAGTAGCGTGTCCCAAAACTCCAAATTGGTTCATGTCTGTGTTTGACAATTAAAATTTTGAAACAATTATTTGCAAACAAATTTATTCTTCAGTAATCTTGCAACAACAACGTTTCGAATCCCATGTTTTTGATTCTTCTTTAGGATTCTTCTTCGGGATGATCCCAAACATTTCCATGTGGTATTTTAACCAAGTTAAATGATTATGGGAACAGATGTATAAATTATCTGAAGAAGAATCGAAAAACATGGGATTCAAAACGTTGTTGTTGCAAGATCACTGAAGAATAAATTTGTCTCTAAATAATTGGTTAAAAATTCTAAGCGTGTCCCAAAAGCTTGCAAATATCATTTGGCTCGCCCCATCCTCGCGGCTCCTGCACGTCCGGACGCCGGTGGCGGCGCAGGCAAGCGAGTGCATGGGCAAGTGCATCCTGCGCGTCGGCTGCCGCAGCCTCGCCAGCGGTTCCCGGCGCGGAGCGGCGAGCGGGAGCCAATTATATTCCCATCACAGGCGAACTGTTACGAATGCGGCCGGCCAGCTGTTTGGGGTTTTTAAACAGAGGGCCACAATGGAGCTCCCCCCTCGGGCCGAGCGCGGCCTGGGAACCCGGGAGCAGGTAGCGGCGGAGCTGCCGGGTCCCGCCCCTGCCCCGCCCCGCCCCGCCCCGCCCCGCCCCGCCCCGCCCCGCCCCGCCCCGCCCCGCCCCGCCCCGCTCCGCCCCGCCCCGCCCCGTCCTGCCCTGCCCTGCCCAACACCGCCCCGCCCCGCCCCGCCCCGCCTCGTCTGCAGCGGAATGCCGGGCGGGCGGGACTTGTCGCGCCGCCGCCGTCCTGGACCACACGCGGCAGCTGCACGAGCTGGTAGCTGAGGGAGGGAGACGGCGAAGCACGAAAGCGGAGGACGAGAACGAGGAGAAAAGCGGGCGCGGCGGACGCCGTGGGGGTAGTAGTGGTGCACTGGCGGATCCAGGGGAGTGGCCATGGCCCTCCCTAAGTAGTGATGTCACGGTCGATTCCACGAGCGAGAGTCCGCGGCACGAGTGCCACGACGAAATCGCCTCTCCACGCAGTTCATAATCCCACAAGAGACAACGCCATCACTATTGTAAAACGGCGGGCCTACTAATAGTTTCCTCTCCCGACGCTGGTGGCGCAGAGAAGCTCGTGGCATTACACGGTGCCGCGAGGCGTGCCACTGCCACCAGTAGGAGACCTTACACCACTGGCCTAGAGTTTTCGTTTACCTTCCTTAATTGGGCACAATTGATTTAGATATTTATTTACATTCGAATTATGTGATTATTTAAACAATAATATTGTATAGTACCATACATACACTACAAAAATAATATGCAATATAATCAAAATATGTTGATTATTTAACAAAAATCTACGATGCGCGATTTCATCAAAAACTACGATGCAGCCCCAATGATCGGCTGGATCCGCCCCTGGTGTGATGCGACATCGACAACGACAACGAAATATCGATTTTGTCAAATATCGATATTCAACATTAAAACATCGACGTTAAGAATACATCGACCGAAAACCATCGATGTTTCCAAGTTGGTTTAGTAAACTCTAGTATTAAATTCGTGCGCAACAAAATTTAATTTGACAGTGAGCCTGCATATTAACTTATAATTAAAATATTACTGAAATCGAAGTTTAAAACGCTTCTCCATGTGCAAAATACGAGAAAACACGAAGGTAATATCATCGCATGAGGATCATCTCCAGCCAGGAATAGTAGTCTGCTCGATATACGAAGTACAAACCGCGTTCTTTCGGTTCCAACACAAACATACATTGGTATTACTCGTTCACTTTACATTTGCAGACGGAGCGCTGCGATCTGTTTACATGAGGTCACCGCCGACTGAATGAGAAACGCGCGTCTGCAGTATATATTGACCGTTTAATATGTTATAGATGGCGGTGAGCAGCACACAGAACCCCGGCGTGGCAAGAACATAACCATTAAGAAGTAGATAAGTGCAAAGAAGAAATAAAAATATTGTACGTGAATGTTGTGAATAGCGTGTGGTGTGATCTATTTTATTGTATATTACCCTAATCATTTAAGGGAGCGACTCCAGCTCACTGTCAGAAAGGCATAATTCGTCAGCTGTGTCCGTAGCGCTTGCGCTGCCTTCGGAGACAGCTAATTGGTCAGATGCTGATTGACATCGGGGCCATTCGTGTATTCTCGGTTGTGTGTTCGGGCCTTCACTTTCAAAACAACATTAGTTCCTAATTCTGCCGCCTGCAAATGTAAAGTGAACGAGTAATACTATTAGTTATTATTTCATGTTTTAACTTCTACAAAAATGTGATTATTATCATCCACGAACAAAACATCGAAAACGTAAGAGCATCGAGCACAAAACATCGGTGTTCAAAAAATAACTGGTTCAATACACCGATGTGTAAAACATCAACATTTGTATAGAAACTTCTATGTTTTGAAAATAACGGTATCAATGTCGCATCGGTGGTATTACTGATGGTAGCGGAGGTTAGTGTGGTGGTTGTGTGGTAGAGATCTTGGTGGGGGATTGACTGATGTTTGCTGGTACGTCAACTGTTATGCCATTAGTCCCGTCAGTGTACTGAATGTTTTATATCCCTGGAGATGGGGGAATTCCAACCCCCGCTGTATTGGGTGATCCGGCGCCGACCCACACGTGGGTTTCCGGGGAATTGTCCCTTCCAGGAAACGGCACTGCCCCAACCGGGATAAACTACGCTCACGACTGGTCTCCAGACATGTGTGGTAGTGCAGTGATTGTGAGTACGGAGACAATAGAACAAGGAAGAGGAAGGAAAGACACGCGCTGCCCGCGTCGTGTTTGTTCGGGTACTGCTCCGGCATTCGCCTAGTCCGGCTAGCTCCGGCATTCGACCAGAGAAACCACGGAATACTATCGATCAGAGCAGCCGGTCACCTGAATTCTCCAGACAGAAGCTGAATTCGATCTACAAGAACAGGGACTGACTTCCCGGTCAGTCCCTGCAGAGATAGTGGCAACGGTGACTCTGTGCTAAACTTCGCCGGTTAGGAGGTGGAGCTGGTGATGCAGGTGTATCCGACATCTTCGCAACAGTCGAGAAAGATACTTCCGAACACTGACTCCCTCCTCATCGAAGGTTGTTGTTCAAATCGGAACACACAGTCACTTTGGTTAAAAACGAGAATGGAGGATTCTTTCCCATTAGCAGGGCGCAGAAAACGCACCTGGCTCCCCTGCAGGGCAGGTGCTTGTCATACGCGCATTCATTGTGGAACGTATTCGGATCTGAAGTAAAAGACTGAGGGGTCATCCACAAATTACGTAACGCTAAAGGGGGAGGGAGGGGTCAGGGAGGGGCGCTGCGTTACACAGACATAGGGAAGTTACAAGAGGGAGGGGGTATAGAAAATACTCCAAATTTATGAATGGCCCCTGTATGTAATTCATCCAGAATGCAATCATGAGCGACGAAATGACAACATTCATAATGTGTACGTTTTCATCATTAAATATGACCCGAAGATATCTTATCAGACTAATTGAGATTAAGATCGCATCACATTATTTTCAATGAAACTAAAAATTCTAATAATACAATATCCTTTCGATGACGACAGCTTCACTATTCACACGTAATCCAGCAGACTCCGCTAGACGTATGAGACGATCTTAGGTGGCCCATTCACATCCAGGCCAGGCATATTTAATAGATTTTTATATCATTTTAATGGTACATGCTTCAAATAATACTTACGAGATACAGCAAAAGTTCCCCACAGAATTCCTAAGTAGTCTATTCGATTTCTTCGTTGAGAAATTGTAATGGCAGCCGTTGTATGTAATTTAACGTTCCTCTTACGACACCATTGTCGCCTCGGCCCACATTGGAAAGATCTCTTTCCACCATGCTTCGGCCGATTTTGGGATAACTAAAAACAGAGATTTTTCGGTAAAGAACAGTCCAAACCAAAAGTTTGCAAGCTGAGTTCCCTTCGACGAAAGGAAGAAGCCTCAATTTTATCAGTAACATATCCAACTGCTTGAGTTGTTCATCTTAATTGGATTTTGATAAATTTTTTTACGTTATTTTTCTTTGCATTTAGGGCATTTTAAAAACATTTCAAAAGCATTTTGTTGATCATTTTTGGCGGTGTACTAGGTCATCAAAATCCACCCCTTGTCATGATCAACCGCTCGAACAACGAAGTAGGTAGCAGCGTTGGTAGTTTTACAACGGGCGCAACGCAGGTTCGCCAAGTCTTGCTTGCATGTGAATGGGTCTGATCCTTTCCAATCCCCCCCGGCTGCGACGCTCGCCCACTTGGAACGGAGGCGAGGGCGCCCTTCCCTCTGCTCGACCTTCCACACGCGGCTGCCGGGAGCGCAGGCGTGCCCGGCCGCCGCTCGGGGTGACTCGGGGGCGGGGCGAAAAGGCCTCCCCCGCCCCCTCACGCTTTCTTACCGGCCTCCCCTCTTCCCACGCACGGAAAGTTGGCGCCTGTGCCGCTGCGGGCTCCGCCGCCGCCGCCATGCGTCTCCGTGAATGACGTCGCGCCCGAGTTCTCCCCTGCGCAGGGGAGGGGGTCCGAAGGGGGCGCGTGGGAGTCTGCCCCTTCTTCCCTCCCCCCACACGAAATGCATTGCCCCCAGGGGGCGCGCGGGCGGCAGGTGGCGAAGCGCCGGCAGGTCTTCAACTGCCGGGCCGCACGCCGCCATCAAATTTGAAGTTGCTGCACCGAGTCACCGAGTCGCAGAGATCCCAGGGTTCGATACTGAACATTTGAAGGACTGCATTCTCCGTTCACCGCTCTTGCGGTCACACCACCTGTATTTTCTTATCAGATTTATTAACAAAGAAATGTGCAATAAAGTGTTCAATACAACTCCGCGTCGAGTAACACGAAGCAAGCAACGTGTCTCGCACTGTTTTACACGTGGTGGACACCGAACCTAAGCTTCCTTTATTGAGGTAGGAAATGTAACTGCACGTAATGTGTAATGATTTTACGTACTGGCCGGGGCGAGAGACCGTCCGATCAGGGGAGCGTGCGATCAGGAGATCGCGCGATCGGGTGATTGGGTGATTGGACAGGTGGGTGGGTGGGCGGGCGGGCGGGGCGGGCGGGCGGGCGAGGGGGAGGGGGAGGGGCGGGCGAGGGGTTCGAGACCCGGGACGCGGTACAACGAGGTGCTCGTCCCCAGGGAACCACGAGGAGCCCAGAGGCGCGCCAGGCGGCGAGCAAACTGCCTCATCTGCATGAGAAAGAGGTGGCGCGGGGTGGGGAGGGGCGGGGCGGAGCGGCGGGCGATCTTTTCGCCCCGAACAGCGGGCTCCCTCTCGGCGAGCAGGAGAAGCAAATGTTAGGAAACGGCGCTCCGCGAGAGGATGGGGGGGAGGGGGGGGCGAGCCGTCCACGTCGCTCTTGTGGCGCTCGGGTAGACAGCCATCGCCTCCTTCGGACTCGTCTCGCCGCGTCGGCTGCAGTTGGCCCCGAATGACAACTCAAGGCGTATTGCATGTTTCCTCAATTTTATCGAAGCGGCCGTATTCATTTCTCAGGAAGCCCCAAATACACATGATCAAACTTGAGGTCTAAATTTCGCAATACTGAGATACTGAACATGTGTAAAATATATAATATTGAAATAAAAAATATTATATACGAATATAAATGTGTGGGTATTCAACCGAATGTGAAGAGCAATTTTCGCTGTATCAGCGGAGCATCACAGGATAAGGTAGTTGTAATAGTTAATCGTGAATAAAATAGTTAACAGCTTCTTTTTACTTATTACAAACTTACGTAAAATTCTGTTAAAAAATCAATGAATGCCTTTCAGACGGGAATCTGAAGCCGTGCCTTTGCTTATGATTCGGCCATGAGATTATCACAAGGAGTTAACAAATGAGATGAGAGGAATACTATTTCTGATGGAATTTGAACTTCCTTTAACGTTCTTATCGTTACTTTCTTCAACTGCCTTACAGATAAATTTCTATCGTAATAGAATTGCCAACAACGTAGACTCGCTTAACTTAATAAATTAATAAACAGAAAGAAGTGTTTTTTATCACCTCGTATCAAAATACGATATGCATTTGAAACTGTGATGTCTCTTTCTGTTTGTCCGCCTCTCGCTCCACTTCCGCCTAGTGTGTGAAGCTCTTGCAAGCAGTGCTGCGGTTAGCTGAGCAGCTCCTCCTCCTCATCTGCGGTTGGCGGCCGTGGGAGAGCGCCCCTCATCGCGCACACAGCGCCTGGTGGCCGGCGCCACTGCCCGCCGCTTGCTTCCCGTCTTCCGAACGACCACCTCACGCCCATTCGCTATCTCATTTCCTCTTTAGTCACTTGTCCCGATACTCGCTAGCTGATATCAATACTTTTATCTGATATAATACTTTTATCTCATTACACCGTCGCTCCGAATCGCTGTAAGATCGCACCCAGGCGATGACCTTGACATTTGAGCACGTGACCCAGGCATCTGAGTTACGGCCCAAGAACACTGTACTTAATTGAAGTTCTTAGAGGTAACCTAATAGTTAAATGTTTCCAAAGCTAATACCTCTAAAAAATATGTCTTCAATTCACATAATGTAGTTTAAAATTCATTAATATAATATGAAATAAAGAAAAAAAACAGCAAGAAAATCTTAGGTTATGAGGCATAGACTCTTTTCAATGACAGAAAGGGACAGAAATATACTTTTCTTAAAAAAAAAAAAGAAAAGAAAAGAAAAAAGCAATTTTCCACAAATTCAGCTCTGATAACATGAAGTTCAGTTGGAATCTTAAAACAACGTAGGAATGGACTAAATAATCTAAAGCAAGAAGAACATAAATCATTTCATTAAATATATTGCTTGGAAGAGGAGATGTGTTGACCAATGCACCCTTCCAATTTGGCATTTGAGAACCGGTCCCCCCTCCTTCCCGCTTGACAATGAAGTTCCTCTGCATCCTCTCCGTGCAGCGCGAGCGTGGTGATGCGATTCTGACAGGTTAAACAAGGGGCCTGGCGCGCCCCGTACTCGCTTAGTTTGTTATTCAGGATTGCGTTGGAAGTTGGGAGTTTGCACCCGCCGCCGCCACTGCCGCCGCCGGAGTTCCGGCTCCCGGGTCGATGGCCCACCACTGGGGCCCGCAAAGGGGCAGTGCCAGCCCGCCCCGCGGGCCCAATCCCATTTCGTGTTTAAACGCCGCCTCTATGTTCCTCACGGCGAAAGTCGGAATTACACACTAACGCGCAAGCAGCCTCGATATATAGGTCAACATCTCCGCGTGGAAGCAAACATTAGTAGACGCATTTGCCAATAAAAAGGGACCGGCGATGCAATTTATGATAGATATTTAACAAGTCATTACGCTAATAACTGAACACAGGTCATATTTATTACTTCTTCTGCAGTTACGCAAAGAAATACATGGCCAAGTATCCCTCTTGTTAATGAGTTTGATTTGTCTTCCATATATGGACTGAACTAATTTGAATTGAAATAATCTTTACTATACATATTTTACGTTAAGATTTCTACCCCAAAACGGATGTATTGAGTGAGTGAGAGACTTAACGAGCTGCATGTGCGTGAAGATGTGTGTAACAGAGAGTGATTTTTAAAATTACTAGAAACTGCCTTCATTTTGAAATTGATGACTAAGGATATATCAGACGTACCTCTTAGCTTCAACTACATGATTCGTAAGTATACGTACAGGACCAATTTTAGAGGTTAGGATGTCCTTTTTACAGTGTAGTCTGTGACACACAATCCGACTTGGCTTCATGGTTCAGATTTTTAAAAATTACTGTGATCAAACCGTTATCTATGCAAAAAATTTGTGACAGTTTTAATTGAACGCACTGGCGCGTTCGAAATTCAAGCTATTTGAGCCACGGCTTCAATACCCTACAGAGATTCCAGTTTGAAGGGCACGCAGGCTAAAATGCCAAAAACAAGTATTTACCGAAGCATTTGCACGTAAGTAAAAACGTGAAACGAGAAGTTTTCAGGAAAAGTTCCCACCAACAGGGCGGTGTAGCAGATTTCCTTTAGGTTCCCTGGAAATCGTGCAAGAGCGCTCTTCTCGTGTGGCGGCGTGGACGAGCGTGGGCGTGGACGGGCGTGGGTGTGGACGGGCGTGGGCGTGGGCGGGCGTGGGCTGGACGGGCGTGGGCGTGGACGGGCGTGGGCGTGGACGGGCGTGGGCGTGGACGGGCGTGGGCGTGGATGGACGTGGGTGGGCGGACGGATTGCTGAGTGGGTGGGCGCAGTGGCGGATCCAGGAGGGGGGTCAGGGGGGGCCATGTGCCCCCCCCCAAAAAAGTCAATGGTTTTCGTTTGTTTCCTTCTTTTATAGGGAACAACTGATTCAAATATTTATTTAGATTAAAATTATGTAATTATTTAAACGATAATATTGTATATTATATATTATCATATACACACTACAAAAATAATATACAATGTAATAAATATGTTTATTATTTAACAAAACTCTATGATGCCCCCCGTCAAAAATGATCGGCTGGATCCGCCCCTGGGAGGGCGGTAGGCGATGGACGGGCGTGGGCGGGCGGGCGGGCGGGCGTGGCTCGAGGAGGGCCCGCACGCGCGTCGCACTCGGCCACTGGGCCTCGGGCGCCGGTCACGCGAGACGCCCTCCCCCCTCTCCGCCCGGGGCGCGATCGCCTTCCGTCTCGGCTCGAGTTCCGCGCGGCACGCAACCGCTCAGCCATTCCCCTTTAAATGCTCCGCCGCAGCACGAGGCAGCGGACACGTATGGAAACGACGTGCATAAGGCGAGCAGGGCAGCCCACCGAAACCTTGAGACGCGGACGGAACAAAAACATCATCTTCCACAGCTTTCGGTGAAATGTCTTCAAGTTGAACAGCGATCCGTATTATACACAGGAAGTTTTGAATAGTTTCTGCTTTTTATTGAGTACACGGTTCCTTCCCATCGATTCGAGCAACAGTATTTTATCTCAGATTGTTTACGTGAAAAAATAATAATGCTCATTAAAGCTTTTTTATAAATGCCTTATTTCGGCGACAGAAACAAATTAGTAAGCTGTTTGAGCTCTCATCAAGTGGCTTCACTGCCTACACCCCGTCACGTTTTCATTGGAAATATTCAAGATAAAATATTCTTGGCATATTGCTTCAAAAAACCGGATGTTTACTTGTCACAATTAATGGGGAATTCTTCAACTTAATGAGGAAATCTCGAAACGATGAATGCTAATTTTACGTACAGATCTCAATTATGTGTAGATGCCACATTCAATGCCTTTATTTTTCCAAAGACGAAACCTTTTACCATTTTGCAACAGACAACTATACAATATGTGTGAACCATTTGCACTGAAAGTAGACAATTAGTGTTATTTCACAAATATTTCATTTAAAATACACTATACCAGTCAACTTTCGAAGTATTCTAACGAAATCAACATTCGAAGAACATATCAGAACGGGGGGGGGGATAAAAAATACTGGATCTAAATTCCTCAGCAATTCCTTTGATCCCAATTAAGCAATTAAAACACCTTTCTCCACACAACAGAGGACCCTTCGAAACTCGATCTTTTCAGCCTCCAGAGAGGCTCTCCAATTACGCCCGCCAAACGATGACGTCCATATTTTCCTCCCGCCTCAAATCTCGTGTGTCCCTCGTCGACGGGCCCGGCCCGGGGCCGGGGGAAAGTGCAATTAGGCTGCTTAAGCGCGAATTCAACGCGGAGAACAAAAGCGAAGGCCTTTGAACGAAGCTCGGGCTCTTTTCGCCGAGTCAGCGCCGCCGCCGCCGCCGCCTCCAGCGAGACGTCGCGTTCCGCGCCAGACGCGTCCGCTCGCGCGTAGCGGCCAAATAAAAGATAAAAAGGCTGCGCCTGCAGACAAGCGAAGAAAAAGACGAGCGCGGACCGCGGTGGCAGCGGCTGCAGCGGCAGCGGCGTTGAACGCCGAGGCAGTGATGACCATGATGCTGGATGGCATTTGCACTGTCGTCTTCGCCGTTGTGGCTGTTGCTGATGGTGGTGGTGGTGGTGCTGATTGTGGTGGTGATTGTGCTGGTGGTGGTGGTCGTGGTGGTGGTGGTGGACGTGGTGGTGGTGGTGGACGTGGTGGTGGTGGTGGACGTGGTGGTGGTGGTCGTGGTGGTCATGGTGGTGGTCGCGGTGGTGGTCGTCGTGGTGGTCGTGGTGGTGGTGGTCGTCGTGGTGGTGGTCGTCGTGGTGGTGGTCGTCGTGGTGGTGGTCGTCGTGGTGGTGGTCGTGGTGGTGGTGGTCGTCGGGGTGGTGGTCGTGGTGGTGGTGGTCGTCGGGGTGGTGGTCGTCGGGGTGGTGGTCGTCGGGGTGGTGGTCGTCGTCGTCGTGGTGGTCGTCGTGTTGGTCGTCGTGGTGGTAGTCGTGGTGGAGGTGGTGGTGGTGGTGCAGTTGGTAGTGAAGGTGTCGTTGACGGTAGTGATAGTGCAGATGGTAGTGATGGTGATGATGTCGACTGTGACAGTGCTGATGCTGCTACAGAAAATGGTGGTGATCATGGTGATGGTGGGTGTTCTTGGCAGTGGTGGTGGTGGTGGGGGAGGAGGGCATGGAGCATGGCGGAATCATGGACGGTGGCGCAGGAGCGGACGAGGGCGGGTTTGGAGAAGCTGGTTGCGGGAGACAATGGCGACGCTCCATTCCCAACCGGCAGAAGGGTTGGCAATACAGGAGATACACTGGCTCGGGGAAAAAACGCTTATGACAAGAGTTTTGGGGATGGGAAATGGGATAGCTTCGGTAAACGTAATAGGTAGGATTCTCGTGCCTCCTGTTGTGTTGAAAGCAGCATCACAGTGGTCCGGCAGAGCCATCGAAGCTACGGGTATTGCCATATTGGCGGACGGAATTTCGTTTATCGTCAGGGCGCTAGGACGACTGGTAAGAGAGCGACGGTGAAAGCAACGGGTGCGCCTTTGACAACGGTTCCACAAAGGCCGCCAACGATGGCGGCTCGGTGGAAGTGGAGACGAGACGAACGCTGAGGAGATCGTGGCGGCGAAGGCGAACACAGCGCGTTAGATTGCACATTTCGGCGCTCGCCGGCTTCTTGCTCCGGCTGGCGCCTCCGTCTCCTTGACCCCGTTACGTTCCCTCAATTTGGACGGCGCGCCGCGACTCCGCTGCAGCAGGCGATGCGCCCGCGAAACTGGCGACGCGAGGTGCTGTCGTCCCTGCCCCCGTCTCCGCCGCCGCCACCGCCACTCTCTCGGCCTCCGCCGCCTCCGCCATCGCCTCCACCACCACCGTCTCCTTCTCCGTCGCCTCTGCCTCCGCCTCCGCCACCGCCTCCACCACCGCCTCTACCACCGCCTCCACCACCGCCTCTACCACTCCCTCCACCACCACCACCACCACTCCCTCCACCACCACCACCACCACTCCCTCCACCACCACCGTCTCCGCCGCCTCTGCCGCCGCCTCCACCACCGCCTCCGCCACCGCCTCCGCCACCACCTCCACCACCACCGTCTCCGCCTCCGCCGCTTCTGCCTCTGCCTCTACCACCGCCTCCACCGCCGCCTCCACCATCGCCCCCGCCGCCGCCTCCGCCGCCACGCGCGTTGAATAAATCTGCATGATCATGGCCGCCTCGAATGGCGCCGACCCTTGCGCTGTTAGCCGCCCGCCTTCCTCCTATCGGCATCGCCGCACCGCGCCCGGAGACTGTCATAACCAGTTATGGTTGTGCTTCGAGTTTCATCGCGTTTTGTTTCCTATAATGTCATTATCGGTTAACTTTTCCGCCACTACTACCTACGTAATTTTCCATCACATGTTCTCAGTATACCCGCCTCTTACTACATTGACCTTAGAAGGAAAATTAATTTGCAACTCATGTAATTAAAATATGTGTTCAGTCACTTTCCCTTTGGCGAGATTTTGTGAGGTGATTTAAAGTCACGTCTAGTAATTGATGTATAATTCAAAATTCTGAAGTAAATTGTTGTAGAAGTAGTGGTATTTACCAGCTATTTTTAAAATGTCAATATATTTAATCAATTACAACAAGCATAAAATTCATCCAATCATTATTAATCCACTTTGGCAGAGAAAACCTCAGGCGTTACTATCCTCTCTTTCACATTTTGTATATTCAATAGTTTCAATACTAGCTTCAATTTTGAAAATATTTTGCTGATGCCTTTGTACAATCATTCTTAGTATTCCTTTACGCAGTTTCTTCATTAGTGCATAGAGAGTTTAATAATTCTAAAGCGCAGTTAGTCTCAATAACCTTCTTTCACGTATTTCGTAGAAGATGGATCGGCCACATGGAGAAGCCACAGTCATTTTGAAAATATCTCGAACGGCATTGGTTTATTATTCTATTTCACTTACACAGAGTCCGCAAAACGTGTCTCGTGTATTTAATTATTCTGAAGATTACTTATCCCAGATAAAATTCATCGGATTGTTTCTGGGGCTGAAAACGCACAGAAGAAGCGAACAAAATCGGATTATTAAAGGGGACGATTGCCAATAGATGGGAGCCACCGACTGCTCTCTTTCTCGGGAAAGTCTGAGTAAAGTCCAATAACGCAGCACTGTTGATATCAGTTCCAGGAAACTACTCAAAACCATTTACGATAAGAGTCTATTGAAAGCCCGGAGGGAGCAGTCTTATCTATTTTTATCCTTATTGTTTCATAAACACGCGAATGGGATATCGGACGTGCAGTATACGCGAACTTCTCGTCATCGCGTGGAATTGCGAGCAAGGGGCGGTTCCAGGAAGCCGTGACCCATTTCCGCGTCTTCAAACGCGTAACGGCACACGCCACCGGCCCGTCCAGACACAGTGGCCTCTAGCAGCCTAGCACCTGAGCACATGCTCCCCTCACCACGCCGGCGCGGCGGTAGAGAGTCCACAGAAATCGCGGCGTGGCGCGACAGTGTCGCCCGGGGAGCCAGCAGCCCGCTCGGGGGACAAGTGCCCGGTCCACCGGCCCGACGGGTTCCGCCACCCGACGCTCGTCCCCATTGCGACATTCACGAGAGGACAGCGACGAGGCAGCGAAAGGGGGGGGGGCGGCCGCGGTGCCCCATAGCCTCGGCGGAGGTCCGCCTCTGATCGGTAAAGGGAGGGGCGAGGAGAGAACAATCGTGGGGGAAGGGGGAAGCAACAAGGAGGAAGAAGAAGAAAAATGTCACCGGTGGGGTGGGAGACGGCGGTTATGAGGCGCAGGGGGGCGGCGAAGAAAGGCGACGCGCGGAGAGAGGAGAGGGCGGCTGGAGCAGGATCCTGCAGACGCGGAAGTGCCTCCGCCGCTGCAACGGCAGTCAGCGCCGGACCGGTTCTGGCGACTGTGAGGAGGGCTCCCCGCCGGCCCCCGCCCCCGGCCCCGCCCCCGGGCCCCGCCGCGCCGCACAGAACCCATCGAACGATCGATCCCGAGACCGCCGCGCGACTGCGGCAGGGGGCCCTGACGCGGTGGCGGCGGCGGCGGCGGCCGTGAGAATGCGCCGGGCCCGCTCCCTTTGCCCTTCGCCGCCCCGCGACTGCCTCTCGTAATCTCACGTTTTGTAAATCATGCGCTCTTATCTGCGCCCATTGTCTCGTAATGGATGCCTTGGCGGTGGGGAGTGTGGGCGGCGTCGCTCGCTCGTGAGGTGCCCGCCCACCCGCCCTTCGCCTGCCGCCGCCGCCGCCGCCGCCCCTGCCTCCGGCGCCCTCCGACCCGCAGGGGCGGAACGGGGCGCGCGCGTTTGCGTATTCTGTCTGTAATGGCTTCGCCGGCTGAGATGAGATTGCACACATGCGACTTCGCTATTGTCCTTGCATTGGCGAAATGACTCGGCAAGCGGCTCTTATAACTTTCATGGAACAGCAACAAAAGCTCGGAGGGAAAACAAACAGGCATAAAACAGTGAAGTTCGCAAACACCGTACGAATAAGACTCTCGTAAAAATCGATTAAGCCCTTTTATATCGAAACATCACGGTGAATTAATCATAATTCCTTTAAAACTTCATTCAATGTATTTTGCACGTAAGTATCGTGGATAAGGACCGTAAAATTTTGAAGATATACACAGGAGTTCCCACTGCAATACTGATAGATGTAAGTGATCATGGCACCACAACCGATCACGTTAACTTGCATAAAAATTCGTCAACATGCGAAACGTGCGCAGAAACGCTAGATGGCGCCAGCTCGCGCAGAGCGAAGGCAGCCGGGGTCGTGTCGTCGCGAGTGTAATCCGCGGGCGCGGGGGCGAGGCGAGATCTTTGCGCTCCTTCGCGCGCGGGGGCAGGGCGGCGCGCGGCAGAGAGGTGCGGGACCGGTGGAAGCCAAGAAGCCGATTTCAGGGCGGGCGCGGGCTCGAAAACAATTAAGGCATACAAGAGTGAAGTTCGCAAACACCGTACGAATAAGACTTGTAAAAACCGATTAAGCCCTTTTATATCGTCCCTTACATACTTATAGAAATTCGTCAACACGCGAAAGTTGCGCAGGAACGCTAGACGGCCGCCGCCAGCTCGCGCAGAGCGAAGCAGCCGGGGTCGCGTCGTCTCGAGTGGATTCCGCGGGCGCGGAGGCGAGGCGGGATCGCCGCGGCTCCTTTGCGCACGGGGGGGGGCGGGGAGGTGCGGGGGCGGTGGAAGCCAAGAAGCCAATTTCAGGGCGGGCGCGGGCGCGGGCCCGACAGCGGCGGCGCCATTCCATAAACCGCAGAGGCGGGGGCGGGGCGGGGGCGGGAGAGAAACCTCGCGAGTCGAAGAGGAAGCCCGCGCGGAGGATGTCGCCCGAGAGCGCGCGCGCGCGAGCGAGCGAGGCGGGAGGGGCGTGGCGGGAGGGGTGAGGCGGGAGGGGGCGGGGCCGAGGGATCGATACGCGCGCGGGCGCCGCTGAGAGACGCCTGAAACGCGAGAGCCCTGTTGCGCGCCGCCGGCGACGCGAGCCTCTCGTGACGCGCGAATGGAGATGCCAGGTTAACTAGCAGCTTTTTGCTCATACTGCTCGCTTTCTAATGCGACCCTTAAAAATTTAATGACAGGGAGTTATGGAAACAAGAAGTTGTTGAGATACAATGTTCTCAGTTAACAATATAATCTCTACTTTATTTTTATATCTACAAGCACATACATCTTAAAGTGTAATCGATATTTATTTTCTGTCTATATATTTTTTTTCAATTTTATCAGATTATATTGGTCATTTATTTAAAGACAACATTCTTTAGATAACTGTTTTATAACAATATTAAATGTGATACATAGTAAATTCAACGTTTCGGAAATTAATTATTTCCCTCTTCAAGCGTCAAAGTAAATAAATAAATATATTTTAAACAATCTATCTGGCCATTGTTTAAAATATAATATTTATTAGTTTTGACACCTGAAGATGGAAATAATTAATTTCCGAAACGTTGCTTTTACTATGTATCACATTTAATATTGTTATAAAACAGTTATCTAAAAATTGTTCTGTCTTTAAATAAACGACCAATTTATTCAGATAACGTCTGAGTGTGCTGTGTCTGATGCTTTCTTCTGAAGGAACGTGTAGAGAGAAGTATGTAGAAATATATTACTGTTAGTATACATTAAATTTTCCATAAGTATGTACGTCTCTTTAATGAATAAACGTATGCTTTATGGTTTCTGAAAACAAGTTCTTGAGTTTCAATTATCTGGTACCTAAAACTCATGTCTACGAAAACTTTTCCAAGTATAAATTTTTCATCAAATTATTTTCGTACTTTTATTTAACGACCGCCCGGAAAACTTGAGGATATAACGCGATGGATTACTTTGCCCACAACGATCAGTAATGAAGCGAAATAGGGGGAGCCATTGAAAGCGTATTCCCCGACAGGCACGAACGCGTTGTTTATGCTATTGCGAATCAGCATTCTATTTCATTCCAGAGAAATTACGTCGAATTCTACGAATTCCGAGACACAGTATTTAACCATTACATGTCAATAATTGATTATGACATGAATTGGACTGAACGTTTCAATTTTAGTACGTGGAAAATCGTTATACAATGTAGTCTGAGTGAGAACGAAATGGACAGGTATGTAGAATATGTAATCAATTGCTGTTTTTTCTTTTATTAGTATTTGAAGAAAGAAAAGTGTGGACCTGAAAAAGCAATCGAAACCCAGACATTGAATGACAGAGTATTATAGAGATTGCTGGACATGCGGAAGTGAAAAGCTTGTCATAAAAGAAAGCCACGACGAAATAAATGCCGACACAATACTTGATGCCGCTCATTGAATGGAAAGGTACGACCCATCTCGTTGCGACAGGCAATAACGGAGGAATGAAAGTGAACACAACGGTACTCAGCGACCGTGCGCGGGGCGTTCGTTAACTGCGGCGTGGCTCGTTATCGCGGGAGCCGTTTCTTTCCAGGGAGCGCGCGGCGGACGCAGCGCAGCACGGCACGGCGCGGCGCGGCGCGGCGCGGCGCGGGGCTTCCGGAAGAAAACAGCGACGAGCGCACCAGAGGAACGTTAACTAGATTCAATTCGGAGACGCTCGAGGGCGGGGTCGACGCGGGGCGTTGCGGGGCTTGGAGGGGCAGGGTGGGACGGGGCGTGGAGGGGGCTTGGAGGGACGTGGGGGACGGGCGGGGGATGGGGGGCGTGGAGGGGCATGGAGGGGAGTGGAGGGACGGAGCAGGAAGGCCGTGGCACGACGGGGGGGAGGTGAGGTGGGGTGCGTTGCAGCCATTCGCACGAGCACGAGGCCGCCACTTCTCGTGCGATTCAGTCGCTGGGTGCGGGGCGAAGGGCGCAAGCTCCGAGACAGACGGGAATGCGGAGAGGAAGGAGAGAGGGGGAAAGGGGGGGAGGGCGGAGGTTGCAGGACGTCTGCGAGGGTGGGTCGTCCGAAAGCCGCCGCCACAGCCCCCCCCCCCCGGGCCTCGCAAGCCCACGCGACACGCGCCGGGCTTTGTGGAAGCGCCGGAAGGGGGGAGTGGGCGGCGGCGGGGCGCGGGAGATGCAGGAATTATTTAACTGCTCTCCGCCGCCGCGGTGGCGGTGGCGCAACGGGAGGGGAGGGGAAGGGAGGGGAGGCGGGTGGGAGGGGCTGCGCAGCGCTGCGAGCGAGCGAGGGCTGCTCGTGGGTCGATACGCTTAAAGGGCGATGTCGGCAGAGCCCGGGCTACCGCGCCGTCGCGCCGCGCCATGCCGCGCCGCGCCGCGCCGCGTCGGCAGGGGCTGCGGACAATGGCGCGCCGGAGGTAAAATACGAGCGGCAATAGCCATTGTACGTGCCGGTGCGCGGCAGCCTCGGGGGAGGTGCCGTGCAGCGCCGTGAGGTCCGCCGGCGCCGCCCCCGCCGCCCCGAAGCGTTAGGCGCCGAAGCGAGCCCGTTAACGGCCCGCGACGCGCCCGTGGGCGCGGTCACCGGCGGGGGCGACGCGCCGGCGGGGGTGAAACCGCGCGACCATCTCGAGGCGCTGCCCTCCTGCGGCGCTGCCACTGGGGACAGGGCGACCGAGCAATTGATTTGTTTTTAAAGCAAAAATCACGAAATAATTACAAAAACCCACTGTTCGACCACGATGGCTCTTTCAAACATTGTATATATAATGCAGCCGCATAGTCGAAATATTATATACCGTCACGTACGAACTTCATTTGATTCAGCGCAAAGTGTTTGCCTAGAACCGACTTCAATTTTACTATCAATGTTATTTCCTTAGTTTTATAACTTCATCCACTTTCACTCGCATTACTGTGAGGAAAGTGCAGAATATAAGCTTAACACAAAACGATTACGATACAAACTCTACAAAGCAATAAATAAACGACTGATTTGTTGCTCGTACATTGAAAAATTAAATTTGCTCCAAAGTAAAAGTATATGCACTGATACATCACTCAACATTTAAAAATCGTCATTTATTTCACATCACTTTTTCCCCCAGCGCGCCCGCCGCCTGATTGTCCTTTTCCGCAGCAAAACCGAAATCTGCATCGCTGATTGAAAATGCGTTCGGCGGAGGGGCGGCGGCGCGCTCGCGTGTGTGCATCAGCGGGCCGTCGCCGTGCGCGAGGGGTCATTCGATGGCGCGGGCGAGGAAGGGAGGAGAGGGGAGTGATGAGGGGAAGGGGGCAGGGAGGGGGAAGGGCGCGGCCGTTGAAGCGCGCAGCAGGGCGCTGAGGGCCCTCCACCGGCAATGGGCGCGGCGAAGGGCGCGGCGCCCGCCAGAGTGATTTGCTGCGTCACTGCGCGCCGTGTATTTCCAAGCAGCTCGTTCGTGGAAGGACCTCGATTTAATTAAATCGTCAATACATCTATAAGGGAGCTGATAATTACTTATTGGAATTCTCAATAAAGAACATTTTTATTCAAGTGAGGATGGGTTCATGAATCAGTTTTCGTTTTCATTTCTACTCTCAATGCGCTGGCCGAGCGAAACAAATATGCCCATTACTGCCAGAGGCAACACACGATTCGTCTGTAATCGTAAAATCGAATTTAACTAGAGTATTTTGAGTAATTGTTTTAAATACGAGTTTCAATACGATACGTAGTTATATTCTATATCTCGCGCAATCCTAAAAATATTTAATTTGCCAAATTGCTGTCCACCAAAACGTAACTATCAATCCGCCATTTTCATCACAGTGAATAATCACATATATGAAAAGTGTGCACACTACAGGAAAGATCGCCCTTCGTATTAGAATTCTCAGTAGTCTTTCTCCTAATCTCATGGTTCCACTGGTGAATAAAATGGATTGCCCCATCATGTTTTCAGGGTATTCGTCACGTCCCCAGTGGCTCGCTTTTATTGATTGATTGATTCATTGTTTGATTAGTAATTCCAACCGCGTCAACTGCTAAGGTCATTAGTTCCTTAATTGTAGAGCATGATTTTTACCGCAGGAGGTGGCGGTGACCTACCCTCGCTTGATAGCGAGATCCGGCTCCGACAAACATGTCGGCTTAGAGGATTTTAACGAAACAGGTATCTCCTATCAGCGGGTCACCACTTCGTCCTGGAAAGCCCTAAGAGTAAGCAGTCGACTGGTCCCCTCGACTATGTGTGCTAGTGAAGTGCATGTAAGAGAAGGGAGTGTGTATGAGTGCCTGTGTGTAAGAGGAAGAGGAAGGAAAGATCGCGGTAAAAAACGGCTCGTTTATTAGGGAACTGCTCCGGCATTCGCCTGGTGTGGATTGAAGAAGAACCATGGAAAATACCGATCAGAGCAGCCGGCCGCCAGAATTCTCCTCCGATGCGTCGCATTGCGCGGCGTTCGCGAACGCGCGTCACGTGGCGCTCGCCGCCGGGAATGCGAAACGCCTTGCGGGCCGCCGAGCGCCTTCGCGCTGGCCGTGAAAGTTGGTGGCACCGAAGCGCACGCGGCGGCGGCGGCGGCGGCGCGGCGCGCGGCGGCGGCGGCAAGAGCGCGGTTTCATGAACGCCAGCCGCTGCCAACTGGCCGGCAGCAGCGCAACCGCCTTCGCCGCTGCGACCGCATCTCCGGCTGCCCGATGCCGCAGCCGCCGCTCACCCAGTTGGCGCGGTGACAGCGTGCGGCGCCAGCGGCGGTTTGGGGGGCGGGCGCGGGGGCGGCGCGGGGGCGGCGCGGGGGCGGCGCGGGGGCGGCGCGGGGGCGGCGCGGGGGCGGCGCGGGGGCGGCGCGGGGGCGGCGCGGGGGCGGCGCGAGGGGCCGGCGCGGGGGCGGCGCGGGGAGGCGTCGGGGGCGGCGCGGGGGCGGCGCGGGGGCGGCTGCGGGGGCGGCGTGACGGGGGGCGGCGCGGGGGCGGCGCGGGGGCGGCGCGGGGGCGGCGCGGGGGCGGCCTTATTTTATTTAACTTCATGCTGTCAAGATCATCATTTGAAGAGAAATGTTGAATCCTGCGTGTATTTTATTCCTTAGACGTTGTGTTCACAGAATAAACATTACATCTGAAGAACAGTTCAAAATGTGTAGGTTGCAAAGAAAATATTGTCTGCTATTTCGGAATTGAATGAACGGTACTGTAAAAATTTTACAACAATGAAACGTAATATTAATCCCCGCGAGAATTCAACTGCCCCAATCCATTGAACACGATTCCATTTCTAGTGATTCAAATTGAGAAATTTCTTTCACGTCCGATCTATACTTCAGCGTGCTCCCAATCACCAGGGGCGGTTCTTTATAAGGTTCACAGGTTCACAGCAACACCCAAAAATTTGAATAAAATAAAATATACACATCGTTATTACAATATCATTAATAGTATGTTTTTTTTCTGCTCCTTTGTATCATTTTTACACCAGTATTACATTGATGATTGAGCGATGTGGCTACATGGCTGTTCATGTTCTCGGAACAACACCTTCCTCAGACCGTTTCATAAGGACCTTGGGTACCACGCGACTTCGCTTCTGTGTTATCATAGGGCGCTTTCATCGCATCATGTTCACACTTACGCCGTGAACTTCGCTTGGCGCAGCACTCTGGCAATTACGCCACCCAACTCGAGACGAAGTCTCCGGTGCGCTGTCAGTAAAAGTGTCCTCGATACGTTACTCCGGAACGCAAGTTTTGTTTCTGATGTGGATGGTGAGGGTCGTCTTAAAATCCGTGTAAAAATGTAATTTACATCTCGGGCTCAAATAGTAATTAAGTTATGGTGTCTGTGCATCCTGGTATTCAATTATTCTCTAGAATGAACAAAATTGTGAATCCTATTGAACAAAAGTTTAGCTACGATGATGTTCTTGAAATCACGAATGAAATGTCACGATGAATCACTTGGTCCAGATCAGCTTGTACTGAAAATTGAAACAACAGTGAAATCAGCAAAACGAGAGTTTCGTCGACGATTCAGTCCTAATATTTATTCGACATATAAGCTGAACGATCATTTTCAACAATGAAGCGGATAAAAATATTTCATAGAAACATAATGACCACCGAGCGATTGTGCGCCCTAATAATGCTGTCAATAGAGAAGCAACATCCGTGAAACCAGTAACTTCAATGAATTAGTGATGGAGAAATTTGTGCATCGGCGATTGGATTTACAATTCAAGTAAATAAGGTAAGTTTGTAATTTTCATATTTCTGGGTAGATTGATCAAATTAATGATAAATGTTTCGTTCTGATTGTTGCCTAATGAAACTTTTAACTTTGAGGCTACGTATAGGAAGCATAAAGCTCAAAATTAATATATAGCAATAAGCGAGAAATTGAGCTTTTTTGAAGATTGGTTATATGTTATAAATAGTATTAATTTTTTTCACAAGCTGGTTAGGTCACTGCTGTAGCATAGTAAGACGGCGTGCTCCTTGCCAGAAAAGCAGTCGGCCAACGTCCACATATCAGTGGTGTGTATTGAAAGGAATGCGATATGCCGGACGTGCTGCGTGGGCCGGCCGACCTGTCGCCGGCGGATGTTGCGCTGACCTCAGCTCGATTTCGGAGCGGCTGCGCTGCCTCGCTCTCACGGCGCGTTGTCACACGTGGGGGGTGCGTCCGAGAAAAGTTTAGAATCAGTTTCTTGGAATGGAAAGGAGAATTTTTCGTGATATTCCTTCTTTATAGTAGTTGTGTTTTTACATCCATTTCCAATTATTCGTAAGATATCCAAATATTTTAAAATATATTTGAAATTTAAGGTGAAATGTTCTTAAACAATTTAAATAGTAATTGTGTCAGTTAATCAATAATTGTGTCCATTAATCGGAAATATTGGAGAGAAAGACCCCGCTCATGACCATTCTATGCAACACCCATTAATTTAATTCACCCACCGCCACTGCCAATCACATGTACAGATTTTTTCGCATTTCCAGATGGAAGGGACTTCAGTAACTGGACCTTCTACACAAGAACAAAGGGCTCTCTGAGAGAACTCTCGCGCCGCCCCAGCGCTCTCGAGTCCCGCGCTCGTCGCCCGTCGCTCTGCCGGGTTGGCTGGCCTGGCCTGGGCTGGGCTGCCTCTCGTCAGGGGCGGGCGCTTTACGTGCCAATGCTGGAAACAGGTCGCCACTCCGCGAGTGCTCCTACATATTCATTAAGTACAGTAAAACAATACCGTGCGTAATCCAGTATGCATGCGCAAAGCGAAAATCAATACGGCCGGTTGGCTCAGCGGGAACAAAAACGACGGCGGCAGGTCGTCGGCGCGCGCGCGCTCGCCCAATGAGGCCTTTGTGCACGCTGGCGAAGGCCGCGCCCCACAGCGCCTGCAAAGCACTTGCTGCAACACGCACCCGAGGACTGTCCTGCCACTGGGACTACCCTGCGCGCCATCGGACTGGCAAGGAGTCTGACTGATTGATGAGTGAATCTGGGTGCTTGAACTACTAAGGTTATTAGACTCGTAAGTGTAATGTACGTTCATCCTCGGAAGGTGGCGATGATCTTCCCAGGATGATGATCGACCTACCGTTTCGATAACGGGGTTTCCCTCCACCAGGTATCTCCCACCAGCGGGGCACAGCCCCAACCGAGACAAGCTCTAAGCTCCCGACCGGTCCTTCTAGTGCATGTGTGTGTAAGGGGTGAGGGGTGATGGGACAAGGAAGAGGAAGGAAAGATCGCTTGCGGTCCGTGACCCATTTGTTAGGGTGCTGCTGCGGCATTCGTCTGGTATTGATCAGAGAAACCACGAAAATCTACCGATCAGGGCAGCTGGCCGCTAGAATTCTCCTCCAGAGAGCGACTGAATTCGACCTAGCTCTCTAGCTACTCGGGATTCGAACCTAGGACCTCCCGGTCAGAGGCACATCAGTGACATCAATTGATGCCCTGAGCCACCTCTCCCGGTCAGGCAAGAACTGTTTAAAAGTTGGTTAATAATTATTAGGGTTACGCAACAGTAGTACTTTCACTAGCATCATCTTCAAACACATTAGTAAAGTAAGAATCTGGAGGCTTCCCACTCGCTTCAACTTGAATAATGTGCAACTTATTGTTTCTAGAGGTGAGAATTAGAACGAAGATAATTCCTTTTCTCCTATTTTATATTAAATATAAATTACATCTACTAGCATTTGCATTGCAATAATGTAACAAGAAACGGCACTTTTTTAGTCTCAAACACGTTCAGGGGGTAAAATATAGATTAGTCATTACTGAGTCGAGCATCTGACTACTTTCAAAATTTTTGCAATTATAAGTGGCCACTACTGGAACAATATCGGAGTGTGGACATGATTAAATGAAAACTTGAACTGGTTGTTTTAAGGCAAGGGAGCGATTCAGAAAGAGTGTACAATAGTCCATTCTGTTTCATCTAACGAATTGTGAAGAATCGCCCAAGAAGTTTAGGCGAGTTCAAAATGTTCTTAAATGTGGGCACAGCTTCTTTTACCTCCAATATCGAAAATACAAAACAATATAAAATTATGTTCTGGAAAGAGAACAACTTTTCAAGCAGCGTAGGAAGACTTCGGTCCTTGCTGCGCAGCCTGTGGTGAAGTGTGCTGTTTCCATGATCGCTCACCATCCACAACGGAGAAACGGGATTCAATTCTCGGTAGAATTCCCGGTGGAATTTGCGGTGGACCAAAAGGACACGTGGTATGTTTACTCACACAGTTTCCCTTTCCCCTGCCTTTTATTCTACCATTGCTCAATTCCATGAATCATCATTTAATTAAATAAGCTCGATTTGGTCGCCAGTGCATATTCAGGATTAAGTGGCACTTTCATGGATTCAAGAGGCATTGTGATTGAGGACAGAGTAATTAGTAATATTTGGTAAGCACTGAATAAAGATTAGGGTATGACACATCGACATCAATAGCGAAAGGAAAATGTGATGTGCTTTAAATCGCGTTTTTCTGAGAGGACGCGAATTAAAGCAGCGCATATCTAGTTTGTGTAAATGATTCAATATGTGGTCGGTGCTTTTATTATACAATAAAATATCGAATTGCATCTGATATCGCGATGTTCCAGGACTCGCATTGGCAGTCAAGCTCTCCTACAGAACTATTGAATCAGCAAGTACCTACAAGGTGAAACTACTGCAAGATTCGGCGAGCTTTTACGTATTATAACTTAAGTCATAAAATAATCTTCCATTCTAAAATCTTGAATGTGTTTAAACTCTAAAGTATTTAAAATTATTGTTTTTAAAAAGTGTATTAGAAAACTTCCTAACATCGCAAAGCATTGTAAGTTTGAAACGATAAACTTCCAAGAGTTTATATCAGAGTATCTGACCGGGTTGCTGACAAGACGTGTCAACTTTTACTACATTAAAACGTGTTACAAAAAATACATCCACTGTTCATTTATAGCAGTTTCTCGTAAAACTGTCCTCAAGTTGGTTTTCCGTCGCACGTGGATGTTGCTTCACTCTCGTGAGATATTTTTTCATGTGGAGGATGCGCGCTACCCACAGCTGTAATACCCTAATATCCTGCATACGAGGAGAAAAGCGGGGATGAGCCTCGCTGTTTCAACGCTTGCGGGCGGGCGAGGCGGTTGCGCTCGTGTTTCGCGAAGGACGGTGGGCGGAGGGCGCCTAGCAACAGCAACAGCGAAGCACTTGCTGGAACAAGGACAGAGAAACTAGCGGCGCTGCGTCCAACTTCTGCGGAAGGGACACGGGCAAAACGGCGGAGAGCCTGGCTTGGTTTCGCCAACTTCTACGTCACTCGCTCAGGACGGGCGCTGCCGTGATGCCCGCACGATTCAGTTAACTATCTACAAACACCCAACTTCGTGTTTCAGCGTTTACGCGCTTACTGAGGAGGATAAAAGAGTAGCCGGTCTTTGACCTGCTTAACGAGATCATGGATGCTGATGGTATGGCGCGTATGTATACAAGGTAAAATTAAATATGCTTTTCCAGCAAAGTTTCTCGTTCATAGATTCTAAGTTCATCCTTCGAAATGAAATCTCCCTTTTTTGAAGTTGTTTGTAAATAACCAGTAAATAACTTTTAAAAAAGCACTTCACAATGTTCATACAGAAAAAATACGAAAGTCACAATACCAAAGGACTAATTACCTCCTATTCACCCTTTTTGGCCATCGTAACTACAATGTCTGATTGACAATTTTCTTGACAGATTCTTCCAAAAATAAATTTTCCTCTTTCTGCGTTACGTTCCGAAATATTTTGCATGTAAAGTACGGGCTGGTTACATAAACTATACTCTTCCGTGACATTACTGAATGAATTAACTCATGCAATTATGTTACGTTCTTTCTGGGCTTCATCCTTTCCATTTCCGGACCATCACGTTATGGCCCATGAAATGCGGAAAACAACCTTAATTTAACCAACAAAAAATACCTGGTTACGTACTATTTTACAATGACCCAAATTATGCAACGAAAACATCTGTTTAACTTCCGCTTAACAAACGCGTTTTGTCACATCAATATCTCACATAACATCACGATGATCAATAGCTGCCGTACAAATAAAAATAACAACTCCATGTCTTTCACAGCTCGAAAATTAATCCCGTGATTTTACGAGCTTTCTATCTACTCATCTTCTGACCAGACCGTCCATCTACTTCACAACCCCTGACGCCGCGTGGCATAACCACTCCTCCTGACACTGATATACCGCTGCCTTATAAAAAGACGGACGCCCGGCACCAACCGGTGCGCAAGGCTGACCAAAGCAGAAGAACCGGTATCCGGCGCGGCCGTGCGCGCGAGAAGCCTTTGTCACGATCTGCCCGTGACGTCCGCGGCGCGAGACGCGACCGACGATGACAAGCAGCGCTTTCACATGTGAACACGCATGCATCATAATGCGAGTAATTCTCTTGTATTCCCTCGCGTGTACACCCTGCGGCGCGGCGCGGCGCGCCTGCATACAATTTCACCGACACCCCTTCCCCGCTGCACGCCCGCTCCCTCCGCGAGTATTGTTTTTGAAAAGAAGGCCTGGAAACAAACCATAACAGTTGGGTTGCTTGTGCAAACATAAAGATATTATTCATGCAAATGGAAGAGTGGGGCTCTTGCTGGCGCGCGTAGTCCAACGCCCTTCGCCCCGGGCGCCCGCCCATCCCCGCCCACGCCCACGCCCTCCAACGCGCCGCCCCCTCCCCTTCCTGCCCTGTTAGAGGAGGGGGGAAGAGGCGTCCGTCGTTCCCCACACCTGCAAGGCACGACGAAGCGGTCGCTTTGCATCATCACACGCACTGCAACCGACCAATCATTCTACCAAAATCTACTAGCACAGAAGTCAGATGCTGATCCATTATAAAAACTTGCGTTACTAAACACTGTGTCGAACATATAACTTCAAAACAAAGTTGAAGCTTCAAAACACACCAAAGAACTATTATGCAATTATGGTTAATGCGTTTAATCACAATATCTTTTAAACACGTTCACCGCAGCTTTAGATAACACAAAGATATTACACAAAATATTTAGTTATTTCTTGTTTGCTTGTTTTTGGTTTATTTTCAGTTCCATTTAGTTTTTAAGTCAAGTACGTTTTTTCATAACTTACGTTAAAAATATCAGAATTTTGAAATCCATTATGAAGTTAGAATGTTTTCAGGGCAATTGCTGCCTGCATTATAATATAATAATTTGGAAGGAGATTAACGTGTCATGAGGCTCATTCGCAAACGAGGCGCTCTGTCGCAACAACACAGAACTTGACAAATTATTTTCGTCACTCCAGGAAAATATCTGTACTTAGGAAAACAGACTTATTCAAATGTTGACATACTCAACACAAACGATCTGATGATTTATTTTTGAAGGACTTGGAATGTACACAAATCTGCAACCCATTCACACAGCGACCTTTCAAAGTCAACGTTTAAAGTCAAAGTTTAAGAAGGTAGGTCACAATGCTGTCCGCGTTGTTCCTGATCTTCTGCAGGTATCTCTTTCTCTCCTTTATAAAAAATAACGTATTTAAAACGACCATTAGAAAATGCAAAATAAAAGGCTCATTTATCCTTACACCCGTGTTGTTCATAGAAATTACAGGTACATTAAGCGCCGAATGCCGCTTCGAAGCTTCCGCCCTCGACTGCCAAGAACGCTCGGAACCTCCTGGCAGCAGACGGGGCTTTGTCATTCCGAAGAGAGAAGCACTGAAAAGGCACGCATGTCATCACATACGAGCCGGTTTCAATCCATTATTTGGTATCCTCAAATGAATGAACTGCCGAGAGATACGATGCGCTACAACGGATAAATCTAAAAATAAAGAATATAATCTAATAAATTGACAGCAGAATCTAATAAAATACTCGTACCAGATGATAAAATGAAAAAAACTCTCATAATTCGACTTACTCCAATAAAAAATGATGGATTGATCACAAACCAGTTCGCTGCAACTGTTTCTAGTAATAATCTGATAAACATTTTCCCATCATGGTGTCGCTAGAAACACAATCAACAACTTATTAAAAAACAAAACAACTTAGTAAAATCTACTTCAATACACCGAACATTGCTCATCGCGACTTAAAATAGTAGTCTATTAGAAAGGCGTCGATTATTGTAGTTTTGTTACCAAGATTACAGTAATATTTTCTTACAGAGGATTCTTGAGAAATGGAATTTCTAACCGGGACTCTTGGGCTGGACGCTGGCTTACCACTTCTCGATCTCCAGGAATAATTTCCGATTTATCTACGAATATTTGGTGCACTTTTCGTCACATGACAAATTCACTCTGAAATTATTTAAGCCTTCTTGTCTTGCCTTGTAAGTATTGACAGAAATTATTAATTATTCGCATTGTTAACAATTTTCTATAATACCGTCTTTTGGGGTGAATTTGTACCAGGAAACTGTGTTTTTGTGTTTGTGCAACCAAAATAATATTTTTTACTTGTTTATAATCATTTACAAATGTTAGGTAACTCCAGTGGTATGTTTTTACATAAAAGCCGTTTATTTAACAGTTTTTTTTATTTGGTAGGTGAGGAAGTTCGTGTGGTACAATGTCACCCTCCAGAGTAGGGTGACATTGTACCACACATTGCCCGCTTGGGTCTTTCTTATGAGAACCTAGGCAAATTTGAAAATATTAAGGGGTAGGACGTATTTATACCGTGTAAGAATCATACAAAAACGAATTCAAAATTGAACTATTTTTCTTGTCAGATCAAACCGTAATAATCAAAAGTACGAGCAGACGGGTGTTGCCGTTTGGTGCGTTCAACTTCCTAGAATCGACTAATGGTTAAATCACCTGAAAATACTCATGCCAACATTTATTCACAGACATTCTTTAAAGTGGTACGTGGTGCAAAGCCACCCTCCGTGGTCTTAACTCACTCCAAAAGATCGTAACTGTCCTGTTTAGAAATTAAGTAACTTCGATTCATAAAGGTGAAACCAATTTTGGTGCTTTCCAAACCACAGGGGTCGGGAAAGGACGTGGAATGTCTTATCAAACATTGTTTCACTTCTGAACTCTTGTCGTTCATTGTGTAAGTTCCCTCGCAGGAGATAGTGTCACTATCAAGAATATGAAACTGAAAAGCGGCGTTCCTTCCCCACGAGTTCCCCGTCTTTTCCCGACAATGCCGAATGCCCTTCCTCTCTCGTGGGCCGCTGGCAGCTCTCTTGTCAGCGACGCGTCAGCTCCTTCCGCCCCCTCCCCCCCCCGCGCGGCTAAAGGCGCCGGTGCCCGGAGGGGGCGGGGCGGAAGTGGAGCGGCCACCCCGCCGAGGAATTCGCAATTTACATTTCCATTGTAATGGCGCACCCCACAACGCGCGCAGCCGCCGGAATTGTCGCTGCTCAGCCTGACGTGCGCTTTTATTTCAGGGTCATTTACCGCTCTTAATTTATTTTTACGTTTTACAAGGGCGATTTTTTTGTACTTCTTTCAAAAAAAAAAGAAAAAAAGTACGCCCCTTTTGTCTTCGCGGACTCAGTATATGCAAATCCGGACGCTGGCAAAAACTCGTCAAGGTTGGAAACCGACGAATAATGGAGGCGCTGTTCAAAATTAAAACTTTTTTGACTTGTTCGTGTAGTTTTAATTAAGTTTCGGGGGCGTAAGCGCCGCCGGCTGGCGCCCGCCCCGACTTTCTCCGGGGGGGGGCAGGGGGTGACGCGGGGGAAGGGAGGGGCGTCTTCGCGGGAGACGGCTATCTCGTCTTGGCCTCGGGTCGCGGAGCGTGATGGCGCGGGGGCGGGCGGGAAGGGGAGGAGCCGAGACGAGGGCAAGGGCAAGAGCGAGGCTTGAAGAGATGAGGTGGGTGGTGGCGATTCCCGCTCCCGTAGAGAACTGCGAACGAGGGGAAGGCAGGGGTGCGGGCGGAGGCGAAGGCGGAGGCGGAGGTAAAGGCCGAGGCGAGATTAACGCGGGGACGAAGGACGCTCCGGATGCCGCCCGGGGGCGAGGACGAGGACGAGGGCGGGCGTGGGTGTTTCTCTTCTCGCCGCCCGGTCGACCCACTCCCAGGGTTTAAAGAAAAGCGTTCGCTTTGCGTCTCGTTCTGGAATGGAGAGCGGTAATACTCGCCCGAGTCGGAAAGGTTGTCGCTTTGCATCTTCAGGACAAGGTTTCCAAGCGGCCGAGGTGTCCGGCAAAAAGGCACTCAGCACCAAGCAACACAACTACACACATTTATGCACATTTATCTGTCAAAATATTTTCTAATATTTTGACCGATGAGCCTGCACTGATGTAATTCGCAATACAATACGAATAAATTCCATGTATTGTTCCCATTAATTCGTCCTCTATTTACAATTCATTAATTTCATTGAATATACGCGTATCTAGTTTCTACTTCACAATGCGTTACAAAATTACATTGATTATAATTTTTTTAATGCAGGGATTTCGAAAAATCGTTGCCATCCATTCAAATGTATTTCATAGTCAATAATCAGGGAGCGGATTTCCATGATTTTGCATATTTTTTTCCGTTGCTTCAGGGCGTAGCTAAGTGAAATTTCTTTACATTTGGCTAGAATTGGATGCTATGTAGAATAATATGTTAGTGCATATTTGTGAACATTTGAGCGATTTTTATTGTTGCTGCATATTCTTGTAATTATAAACCCATATTTTGCTTATTTCGTTAAACAGAGACTTATCTCTAAAACGTTTAATCTTTTCATGAAATCTTTTTATTTGGAACGTTCATTAATTCCAAAGAACTTGTCACAGTTTCAGTTTGTTTTCCTTCTTTTTTTCTATTGATGATAAAATACTTGGGAACATGTAGGTTCTTGATATTTTATTTCTTAAACCAGACATAAGAAATGCAACACGACATGCTAGGTGAATATTTACTTCAATTATTTCTCCCGCAAAGTAAGGTACATTACATTATGTTTACACTGTATAGTATATCATTTCATTTCAAGCATATTTCTCTTGAATTTTATTAAGAAACGTTTTTACAAGAAATGAAAGATTGTTAATTTTAATTGCATATCAAATTGGATATTTAAGAATTTTTAGGTCATAAAAGCATATTTTTAAAAGCTTATTTCAAGATTTTTAAGGCATGAAAATCCTCCATCTATTTAATGATACATGTGAATCAGGGTCACAATGGGTCATCAGAGAAGATAAGATACGCAGAAACTATATGGAGCTCCGCAAGTAGAAGAATTCTACACTTAGTGTAAGCTATTGATTTCGCGATGTGCAAAAAAACGTCTAGCGCAAAATCAAAGAACGTCTAGCGACATACACACATAATCTTTCCCAATTGTAAACGTTTCCTCAGAAAGCATAAGCCAAGAAATCTACAGAACGTATCTCGGATGGAATAGCCTGTAGATATTGTCATTGTGCAGATGAAATTACGATGCGTCTCGTCTTTGTAAAGGCAAACTTTGTGCCATACGGAACTCAGCGACTCTTTCAGAATGAAGAATGAGGAAGATCGTCCTGCGTAACTGATCAACTTCTCCCAACGTTTCTTTTCTTTTTCTTTCTTCTGTTTAAATAGGTCGCATCAACTACTAGCGACCACTATTGGATTTAAGGTTTTGGTATAAGGATGAAACGATGATACGGGGTGAAAGGAGGAACACATACAACCATGCCCGAGGCGGGACTCGAACCCGCAACCCCTCGGTCCGAGATCACTACGGCACTACTGCCTTAGCAATCTCGGCCAAGGGGCCGACCCAATGCTTCTTTGTTTACTCATTCTAAAATGTTTTATTCATAATCGTGGTTACGCAAAGAAACTGAGATACACTTGTGTGTTCAGAGAAACAATCTTCCCCAATCTTCTGGAATGAATTTTGAATTGATGTTTCCCCTGGCTTTCTCGTATCTTTTTGGCAGGCTTGAAAGATATAAGAAGATTTTAAAGATCGTTGATTTATTGTTATTTTTTTCCGATTGGAAAGGATGTAATTTATGATAAGGAATCTTTACAGATCTGCATGAATTTTTCTTCCTTGTCGAAAAAAAAAAAAGTCAAAATCGCATTAAAGCTCATAAGTGGAAATTCCATCATAAAAAACATCGATATAAGTGGCCCTTTTATGATTCAGTTAACATGTAGCTTAATATTAAAATTAAATTAAAGTAAATAAAAATTAAAATTGTTCAGTCCAAACGAAACTATAAAATACAAGCTTCTTCGATTTGCCAATTAATAAGTGGTCACGCCCGAGAAAATTGCACAGAAACAAAAAAAGAAAAGGAAAAGAAAGAAAAGAAAAGCCCGGTTCTGTTGAATCAAGCAGAATGCGCGTGACCCGCCTGAACGGGCCTGATCATCCGAGAGGATGACGTTCGGAAACGGTTGCGAAATGTTCTAACGAGACGCGCCAGCGGGTCGCGGCTGGGTGGGACCCCTCCCCCGCCTTCCCCCACCTCTTACCCTCCTTCCTCCTCGTGGTCGGCACACACAAGTAGGTTGCACTTTTGTTTAATTTTGTTGCACCGAAGTTAAGAGTCGGAGAAGCTGCGACAAGACATGTCTCCAGATTTTCAGCGAATGATAAATACCTCGAGATTGGTCCTCCAGTTTGGGGATTGACGTCAGGCTGACACCCAGTTGTAAACATCACAGTCAAATCATAAGGGATCGTAGTAAGCTATCAGAAAACGCCGACCACAACTAACAGGGATAATGTTTAGAAGAAGAAGAAGATGATGATAATGATGATAAATAACTAAAGATGGTAGATTTAGCAATTGCTAAAAATTCGAAATGTTACCAAATTGTGAAAAAAAACTAGGAATTGTATGTTTGACTGGTCGGTGCAGGATATCACGTACAAAGAGTAAAATGATAGTGAATGAGCCATATAATCGCCAAATTGCATTTTATGGATTCCTTCACGTTCGCTCCCTAACACGGATCTCTGTCGCTAGGGATGCGACACTGACACCAAAACGGATGTTTGAAAACATGTAATTTTACATTTGCCATGTTTATTAATTTATAATTCAGATTTAACTGACAAAACGAAGAAAAAATTAATAACAATTAAAAAAGCTGATCCTGAAAGCTTGAGCGATCATGGTCATCTCAAGGGGGCTTAGCTTCGTCCATTCGCTGTACGGAGAAGGTAACGAGAGGAGAAAGACCCTGCCTACGCCTACGGGTGCACGCGCTGCTCGCCTCCCCGCTGGTCATATCCCGAGTGGGGGGGGCGGGACATCTCTCGGGAGAAATGAAGGGACCGCATGTAAGGGCGAACGGGAAAATCTATTTTTTATTATTTAATAGAAATAATAATAAAAAGATTAATTCCCTTCCCGTTAATAATTTTCTCAAAAAATGCTACAAAATACTGAATCTTCATTTTTATAATGCTAAAGATTTCTTTTGAAAACGCGATTGTATTAAATATAAAGTGCTAAATTCTACAATCACTTTGCTTTCTCTTACGAAAACTACTGTATTATGCATTCACCACGCCGATTTGCAATTTCATTAGTGTGAAAAGCAGCATTTCCACAAATGTGTAGTCGTCATTAATTTATCATTAATTATCAATATTAATTTATCATTTTTATATACGCTGGCCAGTGACGTAGCCTGATTTTTGGCTTAGGGTATGTAACTCGAGAAATGACAAAATAATTTAAAACTCGTAAATGTTCCTTATTCCGTATTTTAAAAAATTGCCTCATTTCATTTCGGACCCATTAGAATAAGCGTAATTTATAAACTGGAAAGCAATGATCTTCAACTTGTGTAGTAAAAAACAATAGGAAAGAGAATATCAATTAATTTACAGTCACGTAATGAAAAACAGTTGACAGTAGTTCATTGCTACTTACATCAGGGATTTCATCCAGTGTCGATGAGACAAAAGTCTTTAGAAATTTCATTCACGAGACATTACCATGCTCACACTTGAAATCTAATCGTTCTGAATTTCTGGTGAGGTTGCATGAAACGGTGGAATTTTCCATGTCATCCTTGAGAGTTTAATCATATTTCAATATTTCATTTATACATTCTATGAATTTTTTTTGTATTTGATGATCTCCTATTATCATGGCCACGAAATGCAATCCCTTGTCCCCCCCAAAAAATTACATTATCGAATGAAGTGTGATAAAATTTCCCTGTTTTTCCTTATATCAATATTGTGTTACTCAACAAAGCCTGTGCTGGCTATTTAATAAAATTTCATCCTCTTAGATTTTCCGAACATTTTTAACAGCTTCTCACGTGCTATATGAGTGTACGAGTACTTATTTGTCTTGATAGCCTTGTAAATATTATTCAAATCTGCGTAAACACTGAAATCCTACCCTTTTTTCTTTTGAGAACATATAAGAAGATCAGTAACATAGTGTTTTAAGACTTTTACATCCGCATATCCATGATTCATTATCACAAATTTTATTATTAAAATGTCGCTGACATTTTGTAATGTTCGAAATGATACTGAAAGTTTTTGGCAGAATGCTTTAATTATATTTTCCTTTTCGGAAAATGTTAGTCTGCATATTTCTAGTTGTTAATTTGTTCACGGCACAAGACAATTCCATAATTATGTGCACGGCAAAATACGATTTCATAATTATATAGGTTCTTACTTGGATCGCGTTGTACTCGCCATTCCTCAGCACGGATGTGGATTGCATCGGACGCATACTCTTGTGCATTCAACCACCACAATCCCTAACCTAAATTGGCTACAAATATATATTTACTAAATGCATTAAAATAAGATAATAAAACATAAATAAAATTACTACGCTAATTAATTAACCTTGTTCTCTTACAAACACCGAAGAAAACCAAGAAATTTCGTAACAAGATTTATTTCATAGGCTCGCTGCTGGATGTAGTTATTGCCTGTGCATCTGATTCACAGCGCAGGCGAGGCTGCGTTTTCGAGTGAGTCATTCATCCATGTGAAGAATCGAATCTTCAACGGCGCGAAGTTTGAAATATAAAGAAATATTGTGTTATACAAAATGAAAATAACAAATGGACAATTTACAATAATTTTAAAGTAAAAATAACTGATATTGTCAGGGTATGTAACGCATCACCCACATCCATGGACGCTACGCCCCTGACGCTGGCCCTTACTCTTCTTCATTAATCGTGACGAATCTAATGATGTAGGTAGAGCGGCAGATTAGAATTTTAAAGAAAACAAGTTTGTTTTCTTTACATATATATTGTAGATCCTTCTCTTCAGAGAAGTTTTTACACAAAGAAAATCGATGTAAAACACTTGCAGAACGCTGTAAACTAATTGTCACCAAAATATTTTTCTTCGTTGTCTCATCATTACCGTTTAATTATAAACAAAGCAAGATAATTCCACTGATTAGCGATATGAATGTTCACATACTTTATACCACGTGATGTTTGAGATCAGTATTTTGAAGGTGAAATTAATAGAAAGAACCGAGCAGAACTTTGAAAATACCTGTGTCTCGTAAAATATCAGTTTACACACCGATTTAAATCCAGTAACTAAACAAATCCAAGCTCGCGATTGAGTCACAATATCCCCCTCTCCGTCCAGCTCGTGACCTTGAAATGCCACTATGTTTAAATCAGAGTATAGTTATACCGGTAAAAAAATCCATTAAATAAAGATGCTGTTTTCTTTAAAACGAATGAAGGTGACATTTCGAATTCAAAGTTATCATCGACTCTTCCCTCTTCATGCACAATGCATAACGCTTCCTCATTATCCCGCTCGCCGAAGCGACTAACACTCGTGCAGGAGTTCAAGGGCGCCTTTCGGGGATGGAGAGCCCGCCGAAGGCCATGGGCGTAAGGCACGCGCGTGCACAGCGGCGCCTCCAGCAGCTGCGCGCGTTATGCAAACGCTCAGGTCACTGCGCCGCGTCGCTACGCGGGCGGTGCGCGCTCAGCAACAAGCGGAAGCGAGCGGTCGCCTCGACCGCTCCCGCACCGCCCCGCCCCGCCCCGCTTCCTCCACCCCTGCTCACGCCGCCCTGCCCCACTACCCGCCCCACCCCGCTCCGCCCCCTTTGGATCTTCCCACACCTCCCCGCCCCGCTCCGCCTCGCCTCGTCTCCGCCACCCCACCCCACCTCACCCCCACCGCGACTCCCCCGGCTGCCCCGCCCCGCCATCCGCCCAGCCCCCTCGCCTCTGGCAACGCCTCCCAGCCTCGCGTCGCCCCCGCCACCCCGCCCCCTCCACCCCCTCTGCCTCTGTCCACGCCGTCCCACCCCGCCTCGCCTCCGCCACTCCACCCCTCCCCCTGCGTCTCCCCCCGCCGTTCCACTCCGCCTCGACCCCGCCACTCTTCCCCGCCCCTCGCCTCTGCCCCCGCCACCCAGCCACGCCCCTTCCGCCTCTACCCCTCCCCCGCCTCTGCCCCGCTACCCGCCCCGCCCTGCCCCGCTCCCTCTGCCTCTGCCCACGCCGCCCCGCCCCGCCCCGCCTCGTCTCGTCTCCGCCCCGCCCAGCCCCGCCCGGCCCCCTCCACCCCTGCCTACGCCACCGGGTGGAAAATTGCCTGTTGGCGTCCATCAGTTGGCCTCGTGCTGCTCGGCGGCGCCGCCGCTCGGCCCAGACCGTTTTTTTTTTATCTCTTCCCTCTCATCCAATCTTCCTCGACTCCCACCCGCCGATCCCGAGAATCTCTCTGTCTCTTTCCCTGGGTTTGGGAGCGCGCGAAGTGGTGATTCAGCTTCCTTCAAAAGATTTTGTTACAACTTTTTCATCTTTTATAAATAAAAACCGTCGCCCTTCAGATATCACTCGAGAGGAGGATTCGATTTCCGCCCGGGCAGTGTTCTTTGTGCTCGATTTAGAACTTTGCAGACGCGCCGGAGAGTTGCGTGGCGCCGGAAAAGAGGAAATTTTCTATTCCGCTGGGACTTATGGGGGCGGGGCGGGGAGGGGCAGGGGGAGGGCAAAAGCTTCACAAAGCAGGAAGCCTGCTGTCTGTCAGTCATTCGATCGCTGCGGTCAAGCCCGCGAGAGGCAACAAGAGAACAAACGGACGGACGATTTGTGCCTTGGGTGGTTTCAGGGGCTGGCCATTGACCTTCTAGGAGTCTCCCTCGAACCCTCACTGCCGCATAGTTTACGTGGAATGAATGTTACTATTTATTTGACATTGAATTGCTTTCACGAATTCAAGCGTACAAGATACACAACAGGACAACCTGTAAAGTTTTCACTAAAACAACCGTCGAATAAATTATAGTACATACCTAACATTGAATTAAGTTAAACGATATGCCTTTCAACCATAAAAATAGGTTCTTTGTCATCACAAGCTTATTGTATGTATGTGATTTATAGAAAAGTCTCAACCAATCAATATATAATGATATTTTCACGATGCTCTTGAAGAGTAAATTCATGAACACCAATGAAAAAAACCAAAAACTCTGTCAGTACGCAATTTCTCCGCCTAAGGGGTTCGAACCAGTGTGGGTTTGTCGTTTTTTCTCCATGACCTTTCATTTCTGGAGGTGAACGATTGCTCCTACAATTCACTGAAGAAAAACTTCCGAACAGCCTATCAAAATATCCCATAGGCTTTCTTCTAAAAATAGTACACTTCACGCTTCTGCAAAAAACGGAAAAAGAACGGGATGGCAAACTCCCGTCAGAAAAACTATGCCACAATTTCAACATATTAAATGAACGTCAAACTGGGCACTGCATGTTGAATGTCTCCGGCAGACTTGGTGGTTATTGCCTCAGAAACTACAGGTCTTCCCTTAGCGAGACTTCTACCATCTTACCTTCGCCCGAAGTCACATTTTAGATTGTTCCTGTCATACACTCATCTCTTATGTTAGTCAGCCCATTGTTGCCGTCGCGTCCTCGACATCCCACCTTCTATTCCAGTCTCTGTCGTCACGATCACCACCCTCTGTTTCTCCGCCTGCTTCGGTCCCCACCAGCACGACCTCGGCATTACCCGCCAGTCCCCGCCCCTGCCCGTCCCCTCCCGTCCCCGCCCGTCCTCGCCCGTCCTCACCCGCCTCCGCCCGACTTCGCTCGCCTCGCCAGTCCCCAGCCGTCCTCAGCCCTCCCCTGCCCGACCTCACCCGTTCTCATCCGCCCCCACTCGTCCTCGCCTGCCTCCGCCCGACTTCGCCCGTCCCCACCCGTCCTCAGACGTCCTCGCCCGTCCCTGCCCGCGCTTGCGTTCCACACCGCCGCACTCCCGTGACATAACGAATACTAGCGGAGGTTACGGCCACGTAAATTCCGGCGCCCTGAAGGGCCCATAACCCGATTTAACGGTCGCGGGAGGCGGCGGCGACGGAGGGACGCGTGGCACGGCGCCACCCGGAGGCGGAAGCGGAGACCCAGGGCGGGCGCAGCCACGCCCCCGCAACTGCACGACGCCTTGCTCTTCTTTTCTTCGACAGGCGGAATAAACCCTGAATTTTAAAACTCAACACACTTCACACCTCCCAAAGGATGACTTTCACATACAACTTCCAAAAGCCTCATAACTTTTAACTTTCTAACTGAAAATGTTTCTTTTCTACACAACTGTGTTTAGTTATACTCATTTTTAGTATATTCAAACTCAAAGTACACACAAACTAAATATATCACACATATAAAATTGTAACACAATTTATCACGTTTTTCAATTTTAGGAAAAACAGTTTGACCTACATTTGACAGTTTGGATTCACACTCAAAGATAACTCACAAGCAGATACGTTTACACTACAAATAATAATTATTTTATGAAGTTATTTTCGATAAAGATGAGAAATAATTGAAATTAATGCAGTTTTATGTGGAAATTAATGTGTGTTAATAGATGTCAACAATATTTATCTTAATCGCCGTTGATTTTATTAGTTTATCAGTATGTTTTTTTATATTTAACTCTTTATCAGATGAGAGTGCTTCGACTTGCGAGGGCTTCTCCACTTCTTCCCGAACCCTTCTTCGGCGAACCCAGGACTGGCCCTTTTAAGAAGACCGTAGGCGCTGGGGCTTAGAAACTGCTTTGTCCATCTTTATTATTTTTTAACTTCGTTTTCAATTAAAAATTTATTGTAAACTAATAAGCACGACCACCGACAGATTAATTTTTTGTTTTGCGCCGAATTAAACGTTAAGAGGTTACTTATCCAGCTTTGAAACAGCGTTCTTTAAAAACATCGACGGTGTTTTGTACATGCATTATTAACTTCAACGTTTTACATCTGAACTGTAACATCAGTGTTCCGTAACATCGATCCTAACCGTAACCGGTAACATCGATGTTCTCTTCGATGTTCATCGATGTCGCATCAGGGAGATTTTGCATCCTCGAACGTTACAGCAATCGCAAGCACAATCGATCTTCTGCGCAATGCGCAGTTCACATTTCGCATCTTTTGTGCATCTGCGCATGCGTAGAAGATCGAGATTGCAGTTGATCGCTGCCCGCTAAGGCGTGCAAAAACTCCCTACTTCTGCCGGGGCGAGGGATCCGTCGTGCGCGCTGGCCGGGCTGCACCGGGTGCGTCTCAGGGCGTTTCAGCTCCCATATAACGTGGTGGAGACCATTACATTGGCGCGCCCTCCTGTATCACCTTCTTACAAGAACTAAAAGACGACTGCTGCTGCCAACGATACTTCAAACGCGCGTGGCTGCTGCGTAGGTTCGCGAGACGCAAGCAGGCGCGTCGTGTTACAAAGGATAGCGTCGATGTTCGCGCTTTCTTCACCGGTTTCTTATATGTACATATTATAAATAATTGAACATTTAGAAAACACTTTTCGTATTTGCTTACTTGGCTGTCCGGAAGACGCCGCGTCCCAAGCACAGGTGACAACGTTTCGGCCGCCCTTTTTCGACCTTCATCAGGGGGTAGTAATGCTTGGAGATGGACTGCGTACGAGACCATCTCCGCCCATGACCTGATGAAGGTCCATGCCCCAATAAAGGTCGTCTCCATCCACGCCCTGATGAAGGTCGCAGAATGGCGGCCGAAACGTTGGCACCTGTGCCTTAGACGCAGCGTCTTCCGGATAGCGAAGCAAGTAATGACTCCGGCTACCTACGCTCTTACTTTTCGTATTTCAGGGGGACACAGAGTAGCTCAATAAATGTCTGAATAAAAGCACGACGAATTGAGAGCGCCGCTGGAAAACGTTGGTCCAGCCTGACGGAAACACCGATCCCCCACAATCTACCTCGAGCCACTAGTGTCGCCGTGTTCAGAACAACAACTGGCCACGACTATCTTGCCAGCCACCTGCACCGCATAGGGGTCTTCGAAACCGACGCCTCTGTGCTATGTAATGGCCTAAAGATGGATGCAACACACCTTCCGATGTGCCCAGCCCTGAGTGCCAACACAAACTCGGCAGAGGACGACTTATACAGAGAGACGGCCCGTCTATACTGGTCAGCGCGTCACCAAATGGCTAACCTGCCAAGGGTGGGCGTTGGCTAGTAAGTAAGTACCTTTCGTATTTCACACATATGAGCCAATTTTCATGTGCGGAAGTTGGCGAGCCTAAACTGCAGCTGTACCCGGCGCCACTAGCGCCTCCTACAGTAGCCCCCTCGAGCTTTGCCTCAGCTTTTGATGGGGAGTTACAAGGCTCTGATGCGTCTGCTCCACATCGCGGCCGTAATAAGGCGGCGCGCGTTCGTTTCCGCGGCGCTGCTGTGCTCGCGCGGCCCGCTTCGTGCGCGCGATGATTCCGGCGTAACTGTGACTTCGTTACGAGCGCCGCCGCCGCCGCCGTCGGGCGATGAATTATGCATAAGCCTGGAGAGGACACGAGAGGCGAGGAGAAGCGAAGGCAGATCGGGTGCGGGGCTTCGCGGAACCGCTGCTGCGGCCGCCGCGCAGCGTCCCGTCGCTTCGGAAAACACGTGGGAGCGACGAGGAGCTGACCTGGGCAAACGCATACTCTGCCTTTTTTGCGATCGGCACTTTCACACCATGCGGAGCAAAGGAAATGTGCACAGAGAACAATGAATTGACTAACTGAGTCGTGATTGTGAGCGCATCAACTGCCAAGGTCATTAGTCCGTAAGTACGGAGCATTTTGTTTCGGGAGATGGCGGTGATCTTTGCCCGCTGGATTCCGAGATCCGGCGCCGACCTACTATCTGCCAGCGGGGTTTCCCATCAATGTATTTTCCACCAGCGGGGGCACTGCCCCATCTGGGACGAACTGGAAGTTCCCGACCGGTCTGCTGGCATGTGTGGTAGAGTAGTACATGTCAGTATGTGTGTGTGAGTGGGTGTGTGTAAGTGTAAGAGACGCGTATAGGACAAGGAAGAGGAAGGAAATGTTCGCGCGCGATCCATGGCCCGTTTGTTAGGGTACTACTCCGACATTCACCTGGCGTTTCGTGGAGAAACCACAGAAAACTACCGATAAGAGCAGCCGGCCATTAGAATTCTCCTCCAGACAGCGACTAAACTCGACCAGCTATTTAGCTAGTATCGAAAATCCTGCCACCGTCGGAACTCGAACCTATGACCTCCCAGGCCAGAGGCACTATAGTGACATCAGTTGATGCCCTGAACCACCTCTACCGGTGGGGACAATAAAAATAGTATTTTATCTGCGCTGAAATTAAAGAGTACATTTCCATCGCACTTGAATAAAATATTCAAAGCATTTCATGTGCGAATACTTTGGGCGCCGAATCCAGAGTTTGACAAAGCGGTACCTTGAAAAAATGTTGGGAAAATGTTACATAATTAAACGAGCTTTATTGAACATCAATGGAAATGAAATCTAGAAGGACGTTGTAGTTTCTCAGTATTTATTCAGATTTGCAGCGTTTTATTGAATTATTGCATTTAAATGAAACGGCGTTGAAACACGTAATCGGATGTCATGAATACCGTAACTGAATTCTCGTGTAATAAATTTCAACGTTCACCTCCTTCTGGTTTGTGCAGGAACTGGTTGTTTTATTAAAACTAAATACGTTTAAGAGAATACGTCACACAATACCATTTCCACTACTAACGAAGGTGCATTTGCTTGACACTACACAACCGGGAGAACACGAGAAGACGCTAAGATGCCTCTGGGTTTTCTTTAGCCGACGTCGGGCAGGAAACTTTCACGGCACAAAGTCTGCAAGCGCAGAGGTTTTGCGTCCCGCGACTTATTGTGTTGGCAACATTCAACCGGCTGCTTCTACAAGAATGTAGCAGTTTCGCGGAGTTTAAAGCGGCGCTGTTCTTTGCCGGAGAGAGCGAGCGTCTCTTGCGAGAGGGGAGGGGGTGAGGAGAAGGCAACCCCGCAGGGGGAGGGTGGGGGATTGTGGGGGTGGGGGAGGGGAAGGGAGGGGAGGTCGCTGGCCACTTCTGGGTCTCCGGTGCGCCGCGCCGGGATGCTGCGAAGTGAGCCGAAGAGAAGGAGAAGGGAGTCGCTCTTTCCTGGCGGAAGCGCCTGCAAGTTCGCAGATAACTTTGCCACCGTGGATTTCGGTGCTCTTTCCTAAGGGCGACGCTAGCAGTTACGACCTCCGTTAAGTAGGTCAGACGTGCAGTTAACGAACAATGGCTACATGAATCACCCGTTGCCCAGACGTATCTTTGGCTTTTTTTTTCTTTTTTCTTTTCTTTTTTTTCTGCTCTATTTTCGCGGAATTTTTGGGGAACCATGTGAAAGAAACATTCTTAGGGAAACCCGATAAAAAATGCATAGCAGACGCAAAGCGAACTTTTCGGAACTCCCAAACTCACCCGGTAAGTTGGATGACGTGTTCTTCTCAGAACCACAAGCGAAGGAAAGGTCACGTAGAAAGTTGCTATCACTTTACAACCTGAACGAAAGTTTCGAAAAGTTCAATGTAATTTTCACTCAAATCATTAAAGAGCTGTCAACACATTACAATTTAAAAACTTGAATGGGTCCATTCCTTGAAGATTTCCCAACATTAACATTCCTTTCATGTCTATAATGTAAAGTTAGCTCCAAGGGAAGCACTTTCAAAGAAAGCACATTTAAATTCGGGCGTCGACTGAATTCAAAGCAGCCATGGCGAAAGAAATGCAAAGAGTTCAGAGCTGATCGTAATGGAGGGGGGAAGAATGCCATTAAAATGGCAAAGTATCTTCGGTTCTCAACAATGGTGGTGCGTGTAACAATATTGAAGAACATTTTTCAGTAACTACTTTATGTACGAAATGTAATGCAATGCTACAGAAGAGATAATACGAAAACTTCAGTTAAATTAATCATCCTTTGAAGCAAGTCGTAATATAACGACATTAGATATGTAAATAGTCATCGCGATCAAGAAGAACAGTCTTAAGTGTGTATCAGCATTTCGTTTGATCAATGCATCAAAGGGAACTAACCCAAAACAATGGTGATAGGGGTTTCTATTTAGTTTTTTTACAATTATATTATCGAAAGGCATTAGTATAATTTTTATAAAATTAATATTACAATAATTTTTAATGATAACTCTGAATGGAAAGAGTAATGAAGCAGAAAAGGTTTTCTTGAATCTCACACTGACCGCTTCTCCAGATAAGGGAACAGAATTTTACTCCGATATTCTTCATGAGGTGTTTCGAAGATAGTTGAGTACGAAGATGCAGAAAGAAGAGATATAGCGTTCGTAACTGGATCGCTGGTTCGTTTACGGCGGGATCTCTGACAATTCACACATTTCGGAGGTGGCTTCTCCTCTTTCATCTTACGTACTAATATCTGTTCATAATCGTCCCTTCTAGCTCCCCAATTGTAAACTCACAACCTAATTTAGTGCTTTTCATATTATTAAGTTCTTTTTTCTTTTATCTTATTTATTCGCAAATACATTTATCCTAATAACCAATTTTCAAACAGATGTGTCTTGAAAACGTATTGAATGTTCAGTAATACATTAACACATACTGCTGAGCACATCGTAAAATAATGAATTGAGATAAACTATTCTTTATCGAATTCTATTTACTCCATTGGAATGGAATTGACGGTCTTGTATCAACAAAGCAGAATTCCTTTAGACCAGGTCTCGGTCACTTCACCGATCGAACAAAAATGCTAAAATGCCTTAAAGGAAGGTATACAGCCAAGACAACAATTTTGAAGAAACTAACAAATTCCGGGGCAGATGATGCGTATATACTATAATTTATCCTCTACATTTCATAGTGAATATAAAGAGTGAGAATGATTGGCACGTTTCACTCTGAGAAAGGTTTCACACGTAGAAATATGCAAACGTTGAAAGTTGAGGACGCACAACAAAGAATGCTGCTTTGAAAAGTGTAGAATTCGAATGATCTGATGACGAAATAGTAAAAGATTCCCACTTACCAATGTGAAACCATGTTCAAGCTTTCCGACTGTTGCTCAATCCTATAGAAAGCAGAGGACACAATATCCCTGCGGCCTGAGTGCGCAATCCGCAGTGGACGGCAGCGCATCCAGCAGCGCTGCACGGGATAGGGTGGTGGCGGGGCGGGCCGGGGCGGGCCGGGGCGGGCCGGGGCGGGCCGACGCGCGGAGGGGTGGGTGAGGTGGAGTTGTGTCAGGATGGAGTGGGGGTGGGACGGTGTCGGGAGTATGGGGCGGAGAGTGGCGGGTCGGGGCGGGGCGGTATTGGATGGGGCGGGCAGTGTTGGGTGGGTGGGACGAAGCGGGGCAGGGCGGGGCTGGGAGGCGGGGCTGGGCGGATCTCGGCGGAGATGGGCGGGGGCTGTGCGCGGAGGGATAAGGAGGGCGGGGGAAGGGCGGGACAGGGTGGGGAGGGGAGGAGAGGAGAGGCGTTGTGCAGGCAGGGCGGGGGAGGGGAGGAGAGGGGGGGCAGGGAGGGGCGGGGTGGGAAAGGGTGGAGCGGGGCGGGAGTCACCGTCAGAACCGCTGGCGGCCGCCCAGCATGCACGTTGACGTCAGCAGAGGGCGTTTACGCTGGTTGCCCCGAGGCGGCGGCGGCGGCGGCGGCGGCGACCACGGCGCGGCGGCGGCTATTTCTGGGCGCTGCGCGCGCCGGCCGCCCGCTCTATTTACCAACAGCACAGGCGGCGCGACAAAGCGACGGGTGCGAGGCGGTGCGAGGCGATGGGGGCGGAGAAGCACAAGACGGGGAGGGGAAGGAAAGGGTTGGGAAGGGAAACGAACAGTTGGAACAGGGTCGGCGGACAGGAGCAGGTCGGGGCAGGACACAGCAGGACGAAAAGGAAGGGACAGTGGTGTGGCAGGGAGGGGGGTTGAAGCAGCGCGACGCTAAAGGTAGAGTGAGAGGCGGGCAATCGGGAGGACAAACCGACAGGCGATCTGTTTCGAAAGTAAAAAGAACGAGATTGAGAGTGAGAGAGGATTGATTGATGTTTCCGGGCGCGTCAACTACTTTGGACATTAGTCCCGAGAGTATAGTGCGTGTTTTTTCTCGGGAGGTGGCGAAGATATTTTCTACCGTCGACTAGAAGGGTTTTCCCCCTCAACCAGGTATCTCCCACTAGCGGGGCACCGCCCCAGCCGGGATAAGCTGTAAGCTCCCGACCAGTCTCCCGGCATGTGTGGTATGTTACTGTAAGTGTGTGTGTAAGGGGAGAGGATAGGACAAGGAAGAGGAAGGAAAGATCGCGCGCCGTCCGTGGCCCTTTTGTTAGGGTACTGCTCCGGCATTCGCCTGGTGTTGATCGGAGAAACCACGGAAAACTACCGATCAGAGCAGCCGGCCGCTAGAATTCTCCTCCAGACAGCGACTGAATTCGACCTAGCTGACAAGCTAGTGTCGAAAATCCTGCCGCCGTCGGGACTCGAACCTAGGACCTCCCGGTCGGAGGGACTGCAGTTACATCAATTGATGCACTGAGCCATCTCACTTGGTGAGAGGGGGGAGAAGGGAAGATGAAACAATATCGAGAGGCGGAGAAAATATGTTAGTACAGAAAGAAGATGGAAAAAATCCTTTGCCATTTTAATCATTCACTTGGCGCCACTTCCTATTTTCTTTACTATCCACGTACATCACTGGCTCCAAATACGATTTCCTTTCAGAATTTCTTTTTCTTTACCTTTTTAGAACTACTATTACGAAATATGATGATCAAATTATCAAATTAATATTATAAATCTGCGAAAAACTATACTACTTCAGGAAATGCATTTTCAACGCGGAAGTCTGAACTTTACATTTAGAACACCTAATGAAGTATTTCCATTTCGAAGAAAACATATCTGTATATTTACGTTTAGAGATAATACACTATTTATATTTACATTTAAAGAAAATTGTAATGGCTTACAGAGAAAAATTTATTTTATCTTTAACTGAGGTTACAATGGCTACAAAAATGGAGAGATGAAAACAAGAGCAGCAATTCTGCGATACGACGCTTTGAAACTTGCTGCTGCGGGCGCTGACGAAGAACAATTTGAAATAACTGACGTCGTTCATTGAAAGCGTGTGCAACTGACAGGTGATACAAATATCGCCAGTATCTCATCTACAATTGCAAATGCACGCTCGACCAATCTGGTTTGCCTGTATTCGCTTGGCGATGACAATAACAAAACGCTTTCCATTGTCCCAATATGGAACACATCCAATAGTTTACAGATAATGATCGGATGAACTACCGCAATAGAATATGAACCCTGCATTTTCTCAGAGTCACCACAGTGGATGCTTTCTTATGGCAGCCTGTTTAACACGACATTACACAATCACAGTGTGTGTGTAAACGTTTCATAATTTTGGTTTCGTAGACAATTTTCCTTCATGGTATCTCGCTACTTTTAATTACGAAAAATTCTTCTAGTGTCTTGGAAATAGCCGGCAATAATCATCTACATCAAACGCAAAAAAATACTAATATGTCTTCGATGATCTTCTCAAGTATACAAGCCTCAAGCAGTGACGGATCCACGCCATGGCCTTCCCCCAGAAAGGTCTAGGTTTTTCGCTTGTTACCTTCCTTTATATTACATAATTGATTTAAATTTTTATTAAATTAAAATTATGTAATTACTTAAACAATAATATTGTTTATTATCATATTTACATTACAAAAATAATGTACCATATAATAAAAATGTCTGTTATTCAACAACAATCTATGATCACCCAAATGATCGGGTGGACTCGCCCATGGCCTCAAGTCACTTCATCTACTCTTGATAAAATGCAGTAATTACAGGCAAAGTCACCACCCTGCAAGCGAGAACAAATTTTCTGGTTATTCCGGCGTCGTGGTAATTGCGAGCGAAGAGCGCATCGTAAGACGGAAGAGCGAGACTAACGGCCCTGGTCTACGCCACATTTAAAAGAGGCGCATTATGAGTGCGATGCGATAAATATCCTGCGGGTTTCACCTGGCACGGCTGGAGCCTCGTTCCCCCACACAACTCAACACGTGCTCCGAGGAGGATTCCGCTCGCGCTCCCACACGCGGCGGCAGGCGACTCCCACGCGAGGCATGGCCCTGGCACAGCGCGGACGAGGGGAGCGAGACCTCACCACGGCCAACTCATCTTCTCTTTTGCTTTAATATGGAAAACGAACACAACTCCGTCGCAACTTGAGAGCAATTGAGGGAAGTTTTGCAATATGCCTGAGCCCCGTAATTGATGACATGTAATTTCATATAACAGCTAAAAGTAGTATGCGATTCACTTACTTATAATAAGAGTAATCCGATTTTCAGAAGTTAATAATTTGAGAGACTTTAGGTTGGTTGTACCTAACAAGTAAACAATCTATTCCGGGCTTCTATCGGTGGACTACATCGAGCATCATTTATCTTCATTTGCAGGTGCACTTAGGGAGTTTTAAACTATCTCATCTGAATGCAGCTTACGACTTTTCTCTATTGCGTTAGCTGCAATCATACTGAACCATTGCTTTGAAAATCCAAATATCGTTAATACCCCAAGCAGTTTATCTAGCACCAGCGGGACACAGCCCCAGCCGCGACAAGCTCTTAGTGCCCGAACGACCTCCCAGCATGGATGGTAGTGCATCACATGGGAGTGGAAGTGTGTGTAAGAAGGGGTAGCATAGGACAAGGAAGAGGAAGGAAAGATCATGCGCAGCCCGTAGACTGTTTGATAGGGCACTGCTCTCGCATTCGCCAGGCATTGAGCAACCACGGAAAAGTACCGATCAGAGCAGCCGAACACTAGAGTTCTACTCCAGACTTCGACTGAATTCGACAAAAGCTGTCTAGCTAGAGTAGAAAATCCTGCCAATCACCGTCGGCATTCGAACTTAGGACCTCCCGGTCAGAAGCACTGCATTGACATCAGTTAATACCCTGAGACACATCTCCCGGTGTTTTCAATATTAACAAATCGAGTATTACTCACTATTATTCCTGAACTAACAATAAGTCAGTTAACTAATGAACTTGAACATAACGACAAGTGTATTACGAGACAGCGAACTAGCTATGTACAAGGCCACAAGTAGCTGACAGCACAAATCTTCCCTGAGAAAACCGGAAGCTTTAGCCCTACTTGGGATTGTATAAGCTAATAATAATAATAATAATAATAATAATAATAATGATAATAATAATAATAATAATAATAATAATAATGATAATAATAATAATAATGATAATAATAATAATAATAATAATAATAATAATAATAATAATAATAATAATAATAATAATAATAATTCCTGAAGACAGCTTTTGACCACTTGCAGACCATCGGTGGCCCGAGGATCGCAGGGTGGGAAGTAATGAGCAACTGGATCTGCGGATTTATAGCCACGGGGTTGGGGGAGAGGGGGGCGGCGCGTGGCCACGTGCTCGGTGACCTGGGGGGGGGAGTGTTGCCTCCTAAATTTACTCCCGCATGTTCTGGTGGACGCGCGCGGCCGGCGACAGGTGTCCCGGACGGCGCCGCCCTCCCTCCCCCTCCACCCCGCCCCGCCCACATTTCCGCCCGCCCGCACCGCTGGCGGCGGCGGCGAAGGGCGCTCCTCGCCCCCGCCGCGGCCGGCAGGGAATCCCGCGCACCTGCTGTGGAAGCAGGCGAGCGAAAATACGTGTTTGCGAACTCGCCGACAAGAAGTTCTCGAACACGGGCGTGGAAACGAGGGTTTTTATTCATTATTACACTTCTGCTTTCGTCGTATCAAATGTACATGCGTTAAATGCTTCTGAAGTTTGCAACCTTATCGTGAACGGGTAAAATTGTTAGATTGACTTAGAAAATTGTAGATTATTAGATTGACTTCCAGCCAGCTCAATACCCTACGAGGGGAAGCACAATCATAAGTCACCGTTCGTTAAGGTTTCGGTCATTCTCAATCGACGTGTTGTCCTAGCGCCCACTACACTCAGATATTTAATTATCATAGGTAATACCATGACTGCTTTGGGAACTGTCGATAAATCCCCAACTCGCGAAGCAGGGAAGGGATTTCTCTGAGAATTTCCAAAGCACGAGTGGTATTTATCAGAACTATTCCATGAATGAAATTACGTCCGAGTTCCAAGATGCACCAAATACGAACCAAATTGAAAATAACGGAAAGCATGTTAAAATCAAAGGGGTTATGTTACAGTACATACGCCGTTTATTGCACGTCAACATAGCAATGGCTACATACCGCCTCCTGAGATAGGTGAATTGCAGCTAATTATTGGCCAGTAGAGAAGAGGTAAGAAAAAAGGGGTAGAAAAGGCGTCAAATGTTTTGAGATACACCGTCCTGATTAGCGTATTTTATAAGTATAGATAAACACTACTGGATTTCATTTCACGAGTGGAATGCTCAATAGAACACATTCAGTAAATTAAACTGCCGCACAGTAAGTTTGAAGAACAGCAAGGTTGCGCGAGATCTGAGAAATAATTAACACAATGTTTGTCGTCTATTTGGGAGGGAGGTATCGAAACTCGGTGAGTCGGTCACCGTACGACGTCAGCAGCGCCCGCGGGCAAGGAATCAAACAGTCGTTAAAGTCGCACAACGGGTGCACGGGCATGGCGTGGTGGCCGGCGGCAGGTGTGTCCGCCGACGGAAACTTGACCTCGAACCAAGGACAGCGCCCTGCACGCAACGCAGCCGCCGCCGCCGGCGGCAGCGACGGTGGGTGTAGGAGAGGCGGTGGCGGTGGCGTTGGCGGCGCGGGGGCAGAGGTCGACAGCTCCAGCCTGGAGCCGGTTGGTGGCGGGAGCGCTGGGCAAATACAAAGGCGGCCTCTCTCCAGGGCCTTGCGGTGCGCCGCGGCGCGGGCCGTACGTGGCAACCTCCGTGCGTTACTCGAGAACACGGCAGCTCGCCTCGTTAAGCGCGGGCGACGGCGACGGTTACGGTGGCGATGACGACGACGGTGACGGTGGCGACGACGACCGCGGTGACGGTGACGGTGACAGCGACGTCGGCTACGACGAAGGTGACGGCGAGGATGACGGTGATTGTGGCGGCGACAGCGACGGTGACGGTGTCGGTGTCGGTGACGATGACGGCGAGGGTGACGGTGACAGCGACGGCGACGGCGACGGCGTCGGGACCGGCGACGGCAACGCACGAAGCTTTTTCCTGCTGCGGCGGCGGCGCAGGCCGTCGTCGAATATGCGACCGAACCGGAGCACTGGCTTTACCGCTCCGAGTTCCGGGCTGCCGACACCCCATGTGGAATGCACTCTTTTTTGCCCATTCCACTGTTTGCGACCCCTTCTCCAACAATATCCAATAACATTCTCGTCATTTGCTGAGAACCTAACAAGTACGAGCGGCAGCAGCAACAACTCTACACTATGTGGGTTCGAACCCTGCTTGCGGCATTGGCGAGAAACCATAATTATCCCGTATAATCATGTATATAATTATTCGTAATTCATTTCAAATTTGCCCGTTCTTGACTACACCTCAGGAGCAGATATGGCACTAGAAGAAGAAGAAGAAGAAGAACAAATAAGTGAAGAAAATTAAGGAGGACAAGGAGAACGGGGGGATGATTACTTTCCCACTCAATCACTAGCGTATTCTCAAAAATATTTTTTAGAATTCTTTTCTCAGAATAAAAAGAACACATATCAAATGTTAATCACACAAATATTTTTACGATTCAAAACGAAACTAGTAACACCGAAACTTAACACATTTTGCATTTTGTCTGCCACAAATCCGGGAGTCTGTGTTTGTGTTGTTCCAGTTCACTACATGTAGTTGTTTTACCCTACATATTGTTTACAAGAAATACAAGAATCCCGTAACCAACGTATGAACAATACATGACATGTGCACTATAAAATACGGAACCATTCCCCTCTGTGATCCGTTCCGACCCAGTTAGCCTCTCCGAAGAACACTGGACGCGGAAAGGGAGAGAAAAAATGCTCATCGGAGGGTAATTTACCGGAGACGTGCAACGGATGTAATCCCGGGCGGGAGGGCGGTGGTCCACGCGCATCGCCACAGCTGAAGGCTACGACCGACGACGACGACGGCGGCGGCGGCGGCGGCGGCGACGACGACGGCGGCGGCGGCGGCGGCGGCGGCGGCGACGACAAGAAACGACTCGGCGGCGACGACGCGGCGCGCAAGCAGACGGAGGAGCCGGTCAATTCCGACAAGCGGCCATTACGCCGCCGAAGAAGAAGCTCGACGCCCGGCGGGCGCGCGGCACAGCAGCCACACAAAGCAACCGGAGCGCACGCAGCCTCGCAAGCGCAGCCAACGCACGCGATTAGTCCCGCCCCCTCTCAGTGGCGGATCCAGGGGGGGGGGCATGGGACCATGCCCCCCCCCTAAAAGGTCTAGACTTTTCGTCTGTTCTCTTCTGTTATTTGGCAAAATTGATTTAAATAATTGTTTATGTTAGACTTATGTAAATATTTAAATAATAATATTGTTTAGTATATATATACATGTTAGTATATATATACATGTTTAGTATATATATACATGTTTAGTATATATATATATATATATATATATATATATATATGCTACAAAAATAATACACAATAAAATAAGAAATACGTTTATTATTTAACAAAAATCTGTGAAGGTCCACTCCAAAATGATTATAGATTTTTATTATGTAAAATACATTTGTTTTGATTTTGAACATTATTTTTAGTGTATATTGGTAATTATACAATATTGTTGTTTAAATAATTACGTAATTAGATAAAATAAATATTTCAAACAAATTTGCCAAATAAAGGAAGGTAATAAACGATCACTCTAGCCCTTTTGGGGGGGGGGCATGGCACCCCCTGGATCCAGCACTGGCGACCCCCTTTTTACCTCCCCCCCCCTTCAATCCGCCCCTGCTCCCAGCACAAAGCCTCTGCAATGGTTGAGGATGAGTCAAAAACACATTTGTATAGCATGACTGCTGACTTATTATCCTGATACAATGAAAGGTTTGTTTACAGATTACAATGTACATGAAAAGCAAAATATTTTTTTGAATATTGTTTTTAAATTGCAGTTTATATTCTCAAACTCTTCTTGGATATCAGAAATATTGCGGGTCCTTCACATTTGTACGTGTCAGGTCGTAATTGTAAAATAATTCAATTCAGTTGCGCCAAATTGGAGATAAGGGTTTTGGCCAAATGAACAGAAAAGCCATTCAGGATATGTGCAACTCTCATTATAATGAACTCATTGTAGAGGAGCTTCGGGAAATCATCAGTGAAGAAAACCTCCTCGACGGTAATGATGAAGTAACTGCGAAGGAAGCGAAAACTGCGTCCTGGAGCAACTTCAATGTCAAAACTGTTGATGACGTTCTAAAATCAACAAAGCTCTGGTGGAACTGGCATTCGAATGTGATATAAACATGGAAATAACTTCGAAATTTAAGAGAGATTAGAAGCGGCAACTCTTTCATATTTGGATATTAGAACAGCGAGAAAGGTGATGACACAAAAAAATTAGCAAATCCTTTTCAACTTCGAAATAAGTTTTAAACATTATTTTATTTCTTCATTTTGGAATGTTAATTGTGAATTCTGTTTGTAGTAGCGCTTAATCAATTGTACTGTAATTTATTGTCAGATTTTTTCTTTCCTTTTTAAACAGTTTTCGATATCCAAGAACCTATCCCACCTTTCTTCATTAAAAGGTAGACTTAACATTCGCGGATTTAACATTCGCAAGGTTTATGGGAACCTAACTCTTGCGAATGTTGAGAGATTACTGTACACGGCAGTAACCCTGCTCAGTAATACGACAGAGGGCTTTTTCGCTCTCGCCTTTATCCTACTCACCGCATCGTCCGGGCTTGACTACACACCGCGCCTCTCCTTCTTCCCCGATCGCCAGCGGCGAACTTCAGTTGATGTCACCCGGGGCAAAACTAATGGTACCCCCTCCCCATAAATTAAATATAAAAAACTATCAATGAATTATACATTCTTTAATAAAAATATATTTGCACATGACATTTATTTATTTATAATATATTTAAAAACTGCATTTAATTCAGAATAGTTGAAATTTAATTTTTAAGTAAATAATCTAAAACGAAGTATAACTAATTAACAAGTGCATGCTTTTATAAAAATATTATTTTTAAATAAATCATTAAAATTATATAATTCCAATTATAAAATTTTCTAATTGGTGTCACCCTCTAAAATGGTGTCACCCAGGGCGGACAGCCTCCCCCTGCCCTCACCTACGCCACTGCCCCTTCGTCTGTCGTCATCCACGTCGCCGGAGCCACACGCCCCATTGAACGGCGCCTCGCTCTGCTCCGCACCGCATCACACCTTGCATGCGGCACATGGCGCACACAAGTCCTTCTAAAGGCCCACACGCTACACGCGACGCCCCACATCGCGTTCCTTGCTTCAGTGTTGCGCCCTCAGCATTACGTAATCTCGTTTTGTCACACTTAATCTTGCGTATCGCTGCCTCAACAGCTTACGTTTCTTTGTCTGCCCTCAGCCGTTTCACTGGAGAATGCATCGCCACACATAATCTTTATTCTCGCATCCACACAAGTCCTCTAAACGTGAGTTTATTTATTATTTATTTATGGTGATTACTTACATATACGCACATAAACTAACATTAGTACATTACCAGACATGGCCAACGAATTCACTAGTAGCGAAGATAATCAGACCAATAATCGAGAGGAAGAAAGATACGAAGAATTCCGACTAAACCTACCGCAAATTACCTTAGCCCACCACATATTTCATAAGAGATCTAGATTCGAACCCGATAGAGCCAGCTAGAATCACGTGCTGAACCCTTTTTCGAGATTCGACAAGCTGAACCAACAACAGCCTACATTGCCTACAATCTACAACCTTTATACCATATTTCCTCGATTAGCCGGTATCCAATCCCTCACCGAACTCGTTTTCTCCCAAAATGGGTGAAATGGGACGCACCCGTCCCATTTCACCCAATATATCCCTCTAGCCCCATTCCACCTCACTATCCCTCCAGTCCCATTCCACCTCACTATCCCTCCAGTCCCATTCCCCCTCACTATCCCTCCAGTCCCGTTTCACCTCACTATCCCTCCAGTCCCTTCCCCCTCACTATCCCTCCAGTCCCTTTCCCCTCACTATCCCTCCAGTCCCATTCCACCTCACTATTCCTCCAGTCCCGTTTCACCTCACCATCCCTCCAGTCCCATTCCCCCTCACTATCCCTCCAGTCCCTTTCCCCCTCCCTATCCCTCCAGTCCCTTTCCCCCTCCCTATCCCTCCAGTCCCTTTCCCCCTCACTATCCCTCCAGTCCCTTTCCCCCCTCCCTATCCCTCCAGTCCCATTCCACCTCACTATTCCTCCAGTCCCGTTTCACCTCACCATCCCTCCAGTCCCATTCCACCTCACTATCCCTCCAGTCCCATTCCACCTCACTATCCCTCCAGTCCCATTCCACCTCCCTATTCCTCTAGTCACATTCCATCTCACCTATCCCTCTACTCACCGCATTCCTTTCATTTCATCCCATCGCACAAGCTGCAAGCCGGCCTGTATCGCGAAGGCCGAGCGCGCCCCGAGCACTACTCCATTAAAAACACAATGTATTGTGCGCGAGCTGGCGCGGAGGCGGCGGGAACGCCGCGCAAGAACGAAAGGAAAACATCTCATTTACTGCGATGTTTACAGGAAGCGGGCACGCTGTTTCCCAGCCGTGAATGACGCATTGTGAAACTAATTCCCTTCAGCGGAAAATAAGCGTGGGAGGCGGGAGGTGGGACGCGGGCAGAGGAGAGAAACGTTATATCAATGTTCGAGGGGAAGCATCTCTGCTCATTACTCTACTCCTCGCCGGGGTGCCGCGCGGAAGATTAATAGTGCGGCCCAGAAACAGAATCCTCTGGCGAAGCGAGCGCTGCTTGTCAGAATGATTGCGGCGTGAGTGTTCGTCGAGCCCACGTAGTTCAACGCAATATGACTGCTTTTAAAAAACAAAGGAATACGCTCATTTTTTACTCTTTTACAATTCCAAACTTTGACAGTGAAGAATACGAAGGCGATTAATCTGCATATAACAGATTTTTAGATTATTAGTTAATAGTAGGAGTATATTGTCGATGAAAACATTTATCACCTTTATTATGAACACAAAATTTTAAATATTGAATTTAATGCAGAGGTAGTGTGGAGGGAAGTTTAAGCAACGAGTCTGTTAAATCTTTCTCTTTTCAATGACTCCATAAACATGTTTTCATTCTTTTAAAAAGTATTATATTTGCCGATGGTATAATTGGGTAGCTCTGATGGCGATTTCCTGTGAACGAATATGTCAACGATGAGTCCAACGATCAATGTTCACAGAAAAATAGTATCGTACAGTGAGCTATCTTTTCAAGCCATCGTAACATCGTTAAATATAATCATATTATTGAAGTTTTGTAGTTACAATTAAACGAAGAGAGAACAAGCAAAGTACTGAAGCACCATTGTAGCATTCTTGCAACATTGTAATAACTTAGTATTAGACGTTTTGTAACAGTCTAGTACCCCTGTTTCTAAATCTAAAACAAATTCCTGGGTAATTACACACGAATAATTTTGTGCTGAAAGCTAGGGCCATCACCACTCCATGACGTCCCGTGAAGCATTTGCTTTGGATGTGGCACGAGCGTCTTCAGACAATATTTAAGGGAATTATTTAGGAAATTTATTTTAAAAAAATAAAGAAAGGCGTTATTAATTGTGACTTGAAAGTAATTGTCATTTAAATACATTACGCACCCAGAAGTTAGCCTCTAGGATGTCTCATGGGCTTCCATTGTTGTAGTCTCGAGTTCGATTCCCGGTCGAGGCAAAAATAAAGTTGTAGTTTTCCGTTAAAAGCTTGTCAGTTTCTATAGCTTCGTGACGAAAGAAAAGCTCAGGCAAGTCAAATTTGCTAGTTATGATGAAGGGAATATGTCATGCACGCCACACGTCTCTCTTACTCCCTCGCCTCCAACGTGGGAATTAAACTAGACCCGGGGTCACACAAACACCGTATCTCGTCAGTAAACTCGGATAATCAGCCCAAAAATTACAAATATACACATAATCAGAAATTTCTTTTCGAACACATAGAAAATATTTCTTATCCCCAGAAAAAAAACACAATTCAAATACAGTGATGGAGGGAATTGAAAAAATTCAATTTCGTCAAAATATCAACAAGTCAAAAGTACATACATGGAATATTTTTAATTTAAATCCAGTATTCTGTGCTTAGCTTTTTCCACGTGCTAATACATCTGAAACACTAAGTCCGTTTGTTATATCACATACTAGTACCTAATGAATCATTCTTATATATATCGACATTTTATATTAATATAATAGTACTTTCGCAATAAATAACATCATAAATCACAACCAAATTAAACACCATTTTTTTAGGTACACATTATCGAGAGTATAATTAAGGATTTTTTGACAAGAACATTCATTCAGGAGATGGAGGTCAAATTGCACAACATGACGTTGGGTCCCACTTATACACAGACCTCTGCAGAATGCTAATTGGCACATCCGCCCCAAGAACTCAACTCAACAAACAAATGATAAATGTGTGCATTGGTATTCGGTCAAATGGTCACTGGAGACTCATTTCGGGAAAAAAAAGAAAAGAAAAAAAAGAAACCAGACGATTGCCGTTTATATACTGCTATCCCACTTGGTGAGGCAAATGACTCTTGTTTTAGACAAGAAAACAAAAAGTGAATCTTATTTGAATTGGAGATTCTAAAATAAACAGTTTAGGCATTTACTAGTATACCTAAAATACCGAATTTCGAACGAACGTATTTAAAGTTCAAATAAATGCATTAAATTCTCACGTAAGAGGGTCATAAAGTACATTCACAAGTCTCTAAATATAAAAACGAACAGTAATAAAGTATTAATTACAGAACTTTGGATTCTTAGCTATTGAATTAGGAATGATTAATATGTATTATCCTTTTGATTCAAAACGTACGTGTTAAGGTAATTGGGTTAAATCGGCTGACCAAAAAAATAAACAATTTGATTGAATAATTACACTAACTTCGTCACCGCATTTTCAAATCGGCAGCAAGGCTCCAGTCTGCAGTCTCCGCAGTTAATATAAAACATTCTCGCGTCCTACCAATGCAAAACTTCCCAAGAATTTCTTCACCCAGAAAACAAGATGGCTTATCTCGACTAATTTTCCTCATATAACTACCAAAATTATTCATATTTCTACTTGATTAAAGAGAGAGCATTCCACACATATTTTTCTTTTATCCATTGGTTTCAGCTGTTTAAGACCAAAAATCAGTCGCTACTCCGAGCTGTCCCACCAACAACTGCAGATCACTCGAGCGGGATTTGAACGTCGCCACGCCGAGCGCGCGCGCTTGCCTCTCCAGGCGACGCGCGGGGCACAAAGGGGAGCCTCCGTCCTGGAGACGACGCCCTCCTCTTTAGTGGCAGCGCCAGCCAGCGAGCACGCGGGCGGGGCCTGCAGCGGCGAACGACGACAATAAACACTCCCCGCCCCCCCCCTCTCTCCCACGCCCGAGGCCTCGGGCACAGCCGCGGCGCGGCGCGGCGCGACCAGGCCCATTAGGAGGTCATCGTTCCTCCGGCGGCGGCGGCGGCGGCGCGTGACGCATCTGGGCGCCCCCCCCTCCCCCCGGCCGCAGAGCAAGGCCTCGCGGCTCGCGCAGGGCCGTTCCCAAGAACACGCGCGGCACTGCGGAGCTCAACTTACAATTAGGGGGCAAAGAAAGACTGATTGGTTGGTGATTCCGGGCACGCCTATTGCTACGGTCATTAGTCCCGTAAGAACATGTCTTGTTTTACTGCTGGAGGTGGCGGTGATCTTCCCCCGCTGAATGGAGGGGTTCCGGCGCCGACTTACCGTCGGCCAGTGGCCTGCCAATGTCGGGCTCGAACCTAGGTGAGAGGCACTGGAGTGACATCAGTTGATGCCCGAAGCCACCTATCGCGAGGGGGGGGAATGAAAACGAGAAAGAAACGCCATTGTAGGAGTAAGTGATTGATTGATTGTGTGATTCCAGGCATGGCATTAACTGCTATGGTCATTATTATGGTTTTCTGACATTCGCCTGATAGTGTTTGGAGAAATAACGAAAACTATCTATTAGAGCAGCTGTCTGTTAGAATTCTTCTCCAGATAACGGTTGAAGTCGATCTATCTATCGAAGAAGTGTCGAAAATCCGCCACTGTGTGGTCTCGAACCCTAGAACCGGTCAGAATTGCTACAATAGTAACAGTTGTTGCCCTAAGCCGGTTTATAGTTTGCATAGCCGGTTTATAGTAGTCATGCAATCATTTTCTTTAATATTAACATTCTATTATTTTTTATTCCATGCACATCATGAAAGACTAATTCCAATATCCTCAATCGGAATTAACCCTCAAATCGACACTCCGTCTCTCTTCATACCTAATGTGCACAGGCGACCAAATTGGACTGCCTTGATGAAAATGGAGCAATAGTGAAATACTATCCAAAGGAAACGAAACGGGTGCATAGACATGCAAGACAAGCCGCAAGCCCTTGTTGCCCACCTCAAATTCCACATGGATCAACCAGGAATTAAACGCCTCAGCGCAGCCGGAAGAAGAACGGTCAGATCATACCACGCCCTAATGTTTACATTAACATATGTTTTCATTTTAATTGTTGTAATTATTCTACGTTTTGTATTATGACTGGTAATTATATTATAGATTGGAGTTATTGCGAATGAAGCCAATACATCAGTGGCGACTCGTGCTTAGGTTGCACGATTGCACAACCCCCAGATAATCGAAAAAGATCTCAAAATATCTTAAGAATATCCATTTTCCTTTTAATGACATTCAATATTCAAGATATTGCAGCAATATCGATGTACAAAGTATATGAAATCATTTTGAAATCAAAGAGCGTCCAACTGGCGTCCTCTCCGGTGTCCGGTGTCTTGCCACGAATTGCACCACGCTCTTGGAATCTCGGCCGTGTTGACTGGGTTTACTGCATTTATTCTTTGGCCCTTCTATTAACACGGCTGACATTAGGCCTTTTTGGTTGTCCCCACCATCAAACATGTGGGTGGTGCTTTTGCACGCTGCGCGGCGATGCAAGGGAGCCTCACGGAATACCGATTTTGTGTCTTCGCCTGACTCGCTGCAACGTAATTTTATGAATTTCGCTTGTTATTGAAAGAACAAAAGTTCAGACGGCATTTAATGCATTGTTTATGATGTTCAGAGAATTTGTTTTCATTTGATATTAGATTTATTGATTTACAATATACCCTTGATAATTTTTTTGTGCTAAGTTGGCAGTTCTAGAAGGAAGTCCCTTTTTTCGGTAGTTGAATATTTCGCTTGCAGAAGACTGCAGTTCGCTGCAGTTACACATGGAGAGCGATAGTGGGAATACGAGCGTGTGTTTGTAGAAGGACTTTATTACAAAATATACTAGAGCCGTGAAATTTTCGAAATAAAATAATTTTATTTAAGTGAAACGTTTCCAAGCAATAGTGCTGGAGCCAAACCTAAGTGCCCTGTGGAATTGAAAGCCAGAACCACGTGCGCGGGAGGTGTTTAAACCTCAACGGACACGACGCATAAAATTATGTAATATTTCAATATATACATTTACTTAACTTGGTTTAAAGTAATTTGAATTATATTATATATTCGTATTTTGAATTTTGGAAATAACATTTCCGTCATTCGATCGAGGTGCAACCTACAGTCTGTTGGGGCTCCAGCCGCCACTGCAATACATGCATAATTGCATAAAAGCTATTCCTCATACTTCAAAATTGTGGACATAAAAGTGAAGAATTCGCCGACCTTTCGGGTAAAAACCAGAAGATTTTAGAATGAATAATATAGTACCTACCTCTACAGTAGAAAATTCTATTAACCTGCTGCCCATAACGGTAAATCAAGTATTCCTTTGGTTTGCACCCCCAGAATAGCAACATTCAGACTGACGTATGATCACGCCATAAGAGAGACAAGTTTCGACTTCCTTACTTCAAAAGCACACTCAAGCATGCAGAAAAATATTAGTTTCACAAGTCACATTTTATTAGCACCAGTTACCGCATGTTATTCAAGGTCATAATTAATTCACATGTTAAGTAAATAGCTTATTTCATCAGCATGAAAATATACACAATTAAACCATGTGAACTATATTAAATTACCATTTCCTCTAATGTATAAATGTCAAAAAATACTTTTTATGTTTGTAATTGTATACTGGGTGACCGTGAAAACAAAATTAGAATATTCATGTCATCAAACTCCTCGAGCATTTCCACGATGACGATATTACTGAATGACAGACGTTATTTTCCTTATTAGCAACGATTAGCAAAATAGCTAACGAGTTTGCCGCCTCACCTTCCTGCTAATGATGTTGCAGGAACTGCAGCCCGTGAGGCTTACACGGCCGTCCGCGCAACGCCGCTTCCCGTTTCACTCCACCGCCGGCTAACGGAAGCCGCCCAGTAACACGCGGATGAGCGCTGCTCTCGTTCCGAATTCCGTTCCCGATTAATTGCTTTACGAGTCGAGAAAGTGCGCGCCTTAGCGCTGCTCCTCTCCCAGGAGAACTCGCTCCCTTCCACAGGCTTCTCTTGTCACTTTCGCTACTGTACAAGTCTTTGGCCGTCGGAGAGGTGATCTTCCACGAAGGAATTCGGTAAGATTGTGACCTTGACACGCGCATCTTGATTATTTCCTCACTATGGCGATGAATATCAAATAGCTCACAGCTCACATTTAATAATGAACCCATTAACTGGCTCCCCATCAAAATGTACAGTGAAAGGTCTTAATATGGATACTAAACTGAACTGGAAGCAGCACATTAATAGTAAAATACAAGCAAAAAATAAGCTACATCAACTAAAGCCCATCATTATTCGACCTTTCCATCTCCCCTTCCCAACAGCCATTAACCATCTACAAAACCATCATTAGATCACTCCTCTTTTACGCCTGCCCAGTTTGGATCTCCGCCGCAAAAACAAACCTTAACAAGCTTCAAATAGTCCAGAACCATTTTCTTAGAACTATCACACATGCTCTTGTTTTGTCACAAACTCACAGCTCCACGAAGAATTCCAAATTCACCTCATAACACACCATATAACATACCTTCTCCACCCAGTTCTATCGCTCCATACCTCACATTCCACACCTAATCAACTTCAGACTCCGGAAAACTCCTTTTCACAGAACCAAAATCAAAAATAGATATCCCTACCACTGCATTCCTAGTCAAATTTTCGGAAATAGATTGTTTATAGAGGTGTCTGGAAAAGACTTCCTCACCCAAATTAGTTTATAGAGTAATTTTAAGTAAATTAGAATGTAAGCCTTCACTACATATGTATAGTATTTTACGTACTGATCTATGTATTCTCTGAACAAATCAATACATTTAAAAAATATATCAAATAGCATCCTCCCCAGTTGCCGCCATCCTCCTCAGTTGATATCATCGCTTTCACACCGCATCAGATCCTCTTGCGCTCCCATCCCTACAACTCTCTTTGTGTCACCACCTATTACAGTAACTCAACCCCATCACTCGCACTATCCTCCTGACCGAGATACTGTTTCAGACACCCGTACATCAGCGCCTTTGTCTCTCCGTCCCCTCGCCCTCCATAGTTTCCCATCCCCAGCTTGGTCTTATCTCCTCCCCACACATTTCTCTCCCCAGTCCCCGTTCCTGCAGCTCCAACCCCTCGCAACGCCGCGACCGACGCAGTCCAAGCGCTAAGCGCGAGCCGGCTTAACGACGGACGGCGGCGGGCAGGACGGGGGTGATGGGGTCAGAGGACGCAGCGAGGCGGGGGTGATAGGGGAAAAGGGCGAGAGGAGGCTTAGCGGGGTGGGACGGGGAGAAGCGGGGCGCGGAGGAGAGGCGCAGAGCGTGGAGTAGCGGGCGGGGTATGGAGAAGCAGATGGAGCGGAGAGGTGCGGTTTGCGTGGGGAGAAGCGGGCAGGGCGGGGAGGGTGGAGCGGGGCGGGGAGGGATGAGCGGAACGGCGAAGGTGGGGCGGGGCGGGGAGGGAGGAGCGGGTCGGGGAGAGTAGAGCGGGTCGGGGAGGGTGGAGCGGGGCGGGGAGGATGTAGCGGAACGGGGAGGATGGATCGGAGCAGGGAGAGTGGAGCGAGGCGGGGCGGGGTGGGTGGAGCGGGACGGGGAGGGTGGAGCGGGGCGGGGAGGGTGGAGCAGGGAAGAAAGGCTGGAGCGGGACGGGGAGGGTGGAGCGGGGCGGGGAGGGTGGAGCAGGGAAGAAAGGGTGGAGCGGGACGGGGAGGGTGGAGCGGGGCGGGAAGGGATGAGCGGAACGGCGAAGGTGGGGCGGGGGCGGGAGGGAGGAGCGGGTCGAGGAGAGTAGAGCGGGTCGGGGAGGGTGGAGCGGGGCGGGGAGGATGTAGCGGAGCGGGGAGGATGGATCGGAGCAGGAAGAGTGGAGCGAGGCGGGGCGGGGTGGGTGGAGCGGGACGGGGAGGGTGGAGCGGGGCGGGGAGGGTGGAGCAGGGAAGAAAGGGTGGAGCGGGACGGGGAGGGTGGAGCGGGGCGGGGAGGGGTGGAGCAGGGAAGAAAGGGTGGAGCGGGGTAAGGAGAGTGGAGAGGGGCAGGGAGAGCGGAGAGGGGCGGGGAGGGTGGAGCGGAGCGGGGACGGTGGAGCGGAGCGGTGAGGATAGAGCGGGTCGGGGAGGGTCGGAAGGAAGCTAGGCCAGAGTGGAGCGGGTTGGGTCGAGACCAGGCTGAGCGGGGAGGGGCGGGGCGGGTGGAGCGAGGAGAGGTGGGTCAGAATGAGGCGAGGTCAGAGTTGAGCGTGGTGGGGCGAGACGAGGCTGATAAGGGCGGGGAGGGTGGAGCGGTGCGAGGCGGGTGGAGCGGTGCGAGGCGGGTGGAGCGGTGCGAGGCGGGTGGGGCGGGCGGGGCTGGGCGGGGCGGGGCGGGGCGGGGCGGGGAGGGTCGAAGCAAGGCTACGTCGGAGTGGGGCGGGCGTGGGGCGGGACGAGGCTCAGCGGGGTGGGGCTGGGTGTTGCGTCGCTCTCGTAATTTATTGAAGAGCGCCGTGCGAGCTAATGGCGGAGCGCGTTGTCGGGAAGGGGCTTTCGCCGGGGGGGAAAGGGGCTGGAAGCTGCGGAAATGGGGCGTTGCAGCAGCGCGCCGGGCGGCGTGAATAATCTAGCTGCACGCTGGAACTTTCTTTGCTGTTTTACGCCATTCCTCCGGCCGCTGCTCTCGGAGGTCACAAGGCTCTATTCGCACACAATTCCGCTCACAAGGAATTTCACTTCCAGGAAGGCGGCAGGCGGATCTTCTCAATATTTCAAATCTTTTTATACATTTACCAAAAATACAAGTTGTAAAGGGCTGTCGTTAGCTCGACTTCAGAACTGACGTTTTGTCAAATTCTGTTCTTATTTTAGTAAAAAGTGGCGAATTTCAGAATATTACAAACTGTGCGGAAAAACAATTCGATAAAAACCTAAAAATAATTAGAGTAAAAAACATTTTATAATGAAATTGAAGGAGAAAAAGTCAACGGCTCGCAATAAAGTCTGAGATAAAAAAGAATAGTTTTAAAATAATTTTAAATAAAATGTATTTTGAGTTACATATACCCTTTTAAAACGTATTTCCAACTTCTAATTCTGTAAATGTCCGTGACTGACGCAAGAAATCTCTTTTTCCTCTTCACGTCACAGCGTATTTTTCAGGAAACTGCAGCGGCGGAGTGCACGCCGCTTAAAGAGAACATGCCGGTCCGCGGCCGCCGCCGGCCCTGCTCCGGCGTGTACCCGCGTGCCGCTGCCAGCAGAGGCGGGACGAGGACGAGGGCCACGCGTGCGTCACGGGCGTGCGTGTCGGCCCCGGGTGCGGCACGGCGCGGCGAGGCGTCTGCGGCGAAGCAGGGCATCTGCCGGGGCCCGCGCGCGCGTATTCCCTGTGGTGCATTAGTAAACGCCGCCGTTCCCTTTGACGCGGCTCCGCGACCGCCGCTGCCGCCGCCCACGCCCCGCCCCCTTCCACCCGTCCGCAACGCCCGCGCCACGTCGCCCTTGTGGCCTCGTCCCCGTCACTCCAACCCCCGCCGCGCCGGCGCTCGCCGTTGCCTCCCCCCTTCGTCTCTGACGTATTCGCTTTCCCGTCACGATGCGCTAACGCCCACTATCTCGCCCGACCCGCTCCTCTCGTTCTGCTCGACTCTCACGAAGTTACACTTGCGTCGGCCGTCAATGTCGCTTCGTTCTCACCGACCCATCCTCTTGGCTCAGCCCCACCGAACTCTACTGCTCGGGATTCCACTGCATCGTATGTCATCGCCACCTCGTCGAGCAATTTCGGGACGCGATTACGCTTTTTCTGTTCTGTGTGTGTGTGTTTTTCGGTGGCCATGTGCTTCTTATTGTAGTAACTAAATTTTCCCACTGTATTTCACAGTATATTCCGGGATATATGTTATCTAAGATTCCAAGTTTCAGCTTTAGGAGGGTCAAGTAATACAAATGGTAATAGACGCTTTGTGGTTACCAGGCAATTTAATTTCACCGAACGAGACAGTTGAATACTGATCCAGTTTTAAAGCATTCAGAAGGTTACTACCAATGCAACGAGTTTAACTCGCGTCGTGCTTCTCAAACGAATCGAAAAGAAATTGAGGTTTGATTAATCATACCACACACGAAATAACATCCTGTTATGATGTAGCGTTCTTTATTCCTTAAGACAACAGAATATCAAGATACTTTAGAGCTTGCCCCGCTGATGGGAGATACCTGGAAGGGGAAACATCCGCAAGTCGACGTGTAGTCGGAGAGTGATCTTGCCATCCACAAGAGAAAGAGCACCTCCCAACATAAAAATGACGGGTCAATGACCCCATCTTTATCAGGTGTTTGTCCAGTTTCCTTGTTCGTTACTATTTTGTTAGCAATGCAGAAAAATCAAATCAGCAGCTCCTTTACCGTTGAAATTGATTTTCTATAACTCGGGAACAAAAATTTTTCTAATTTCTATTTTTCTAAAATAATATTTTTTTCTAAATTCTTTTTCTAGTTTTTCAAATGTTGCCAATTTCGCTTTTTTTTCTAAATTTTGGGCCTCAAGAAAATGTGAGCAGATTATCTCTTTCCCCATACGTCAGTCTTTCCCCATAAAACAAATAAAAACAACACTCTTACGGGACTAACAGTTGACCATAACAGTTTGCCGCGCCTGGAAACACGGAAAAGTGAATCCCTCATGCCTTCAGTTGCCATCATTTCTCCTCCACTCGAGTACGGTGTCTGGCATGGCTATCCGGCGGGAGGATTTTTTTTTTAATGATTTCTGTTTATTTGCAATTTATTTCTACAGAAATATTAGGCAAATGGTTTAATACTACTATTTACACGAGTGGAAATGTTACCCAACAGTAGCATTCCTATTTAAACAAATCGGTACATAACATCCAGCGGTTTATGGCGTGGTAGTCTTGTTTCTTCACTATTGTCTAATAGATTAATAGCGAAATGATTTGGATGATTTTCCAGTCTTGTGTGGTATTCTGACTCGCAGACGTTATTTCTTCTTTGATGGTCTTGATTTGAAGGTCTTTGTGGAGTACTTCATTGCTGACATACCAGGGTGCGTGGAGGATTAAATCTGTGGTCATGGGGTAAAAGTTCTTAAGTCAAAAATCTCAGGAGAAAATAAGGGCTAGATTATTGATCCAACGCTTTTTCTTGTGCTCAACGCCATTTCCCTAACGCTTTTTTCTCGTTAAGGAGGCAACATTTGAATTCGGCCGTTTTTCTAAAATAAAATATAGCTACTTGACACTTACAGTTTCAGTACTTATATCAATTTTCCCAAAATTGACTTAAGACCTTTTACTCCGTGACCAGAGAAATGGTGACAATCGTTCAGGTTGTGAATGTGGGGCCGCTAGAGCGTGGCGGAGTGCGGGCCGCCGCTGGCTCGCCGTCCACGCGCGCCCACGCCATGAAATATGCACGCGCGCATCTCCGCGTATTTTTAGCCTCGGCGCTTCCGCTGCGGGATGCGCGGGCGTGCCCGCACGCGCCGGAGTTGGCGTTCGCCGCGCGCCCACGCTGATTTTTGCATCCAGGCCCGCTTTTCATGTACACATCATGTGTAGGTATGTGTATGTGAGGCGAGTGTGAGTGAATGTGTATGTGAGCGAGTGTGAGTGAATGTGTATGTGAGCGAGGTGAGTGATGTGTATGTGAGCGAGTGTGAGTGAATGTGTATGTGAGCGAGTGTGAGTGAATGTGTATTTGAGTGAGAGCGAGTGTGCGTGAGCGCGCGCGCGCGGCGCGCCGTGTACGTGTGAGAGGTGAAGAAATGTGTTTCGTATGACAAAAGATCTTCCTTCCAGTCTCCAGGTGATGTTAACATTCCTGATGTGCCTTGGATATTAATATGTAGGAAGCGTTATTCCTCAAATCAATATTTGCACGTCTATCACGTTTCATAAAAGAACGATTTGTTTTCTGAATTATTTTGCCGGAAAAACTAGCGGTTTAGGAATACAAATTGTAATTACTTCATCCGTCTATACATCAACTCTTTGACCTTCCAAATCAGTGACACTCTTATGGAGACCTGCACACGTCTACTCCCGCGGGCATTCTGCACTGCGAGCCGATCGCTGCCCGTGGCAGCGCCGAAAGTTCAAGTAGTGAGGAGTAGGAAGCTTTGCGGGGAGGGGAGAAGTCTGACGTAGCACGACGCGGCGCGTAGATTGAATGCCTGGGCGTCTAATAATGATCAATCCTTCAAAATTAAATGCCCATTTTTTAAATGGATTATGTCTAGTATTTCAAGTTACCAGGGTCATAATTCACTGTTTCCGTTCTGTGCATTACTGTATATCCACCTTTGTATCCACCACTGTATGTATTTTCATTTTCAATTTTTTTAAAAGAAATAACATGCCATTGTGACTCTTAAGCAATATTTTAAAGCATAGCTTTTTTTAGCTTTTTAAAAGTAATAGCTTTAAAATATATGCTTATATATAAGAAAAAAAATATTATTAATTCTATCTACAAAAAATTGCAATTTAATAATTGATTGTTCACAAGGAATGTTATAATCTCCAAATCATAGAAAAATGAACAAATCATGAGAGCAATCTCTCACATCAAGATTGACATAAAATAAATTTTGTCAATTCCAAGAAGGGTAATGTTTTAATAGCACATTTGTGACCATTTTTCCCCATTATGAAACTGAATAAAAGAGATCAACGAGCATACTTTTGTGACGATATGTTACGGACAATCATAAGATAATCATGGGTATTGGTTAAATAGAATGCAAAGGGCTTTATATTTTTATACGATCTCGTACATAACTCTACCTCTTGTCAGAAATTAGAACAGAAAATAATCATGATTTTTTAAGAACAATATGTTTTTGCTTTGAGAAACCGTCTTATTCAATTAAACAAAGTTAATAAAAATAGTTTATTGCTGTTATCATCAAACAAACACAATTCAGTATCAAAATTTTGTGTTTAGCACACACTAAATTTTGTGATTACATCGTAGCAAAGCGAATTACATTATAAGCCCTACAAGCATTATAATACTTGGTGTCGAAATCTAATATGTATAATTCGTTGTAGTTTCATATTTCGCCCTGTCATATACCCGAGAACAAACATTTGCAATATAATACAAAAGACAATATTACTGAAACTGTATATGACCGTCATGTTCTTGCCGATTGCTCTTTAAATTTACGCGCTATCTTTCGAATTGCGCATTCTGATTGGTGGTCCCCACTCCTAGATTGGGTCTCATCCCCACCCTTCATCGATTTTCTCATTTGCACCCGAGTTGCCCACACGCAGCTCCTGAGGTCAGTGAAAGTGCAAAATGTTGTGCAGGTCTGCTCTAAGGGTAGGATCAAGAAACCGTAATAACTACAGTTATAAATGTCATTAGGGTGATGTGGAGTAATTAACTGACGTGGTTGAAGTTTGCATACGGGGATTATCATCAAAAACGTCCGATATGTTTGACATTGACCAGGTATCATTCTAATTTCTTTTTCGTAATACCACCTTCTTATTAAAAAATTAAATAATGATAAATATATATATAAAATAAATAATAAATATTTTTTCATGGAATACAATTATTCATTCATTATCTTAAACGACCACTCTCGTGTACTTAACGGACTGCAAAATGCTTAATGTACGCCGGCCGTTAAGAGTGCTTTTGGTGCTTTGTTTCGTTGCGCTATATCAATATATCTCTGATCACGAGGTAAAAGATCTTAAGTCAATTTTTGGCGAAATTGTGTTAAGTAATGAACCTACAAGTTAACTATCAATACTTTATTGTAATAAAACGACCGAATTCAAATGTTGCCTCCTTGACGACAAAAAAGCGTTGAGCGTAGGAGAAAGCGTTGGCTCAAAAATCTAACCCTCGTTTTCCTCCAAAAATTTTTGACCTAAGAACTTTTACCCCGTGACCACAGATGACGGGGTGACGGGGGGTGACGGAGGGCCACAGCGCGTAATGGAGCGCCCCCCCCCCCGCGAAGGCCGCCATGGCTGCCGCGGCGGTGCGCCGGCCTGGAAGGGCGTCAGCTGATGGAATGGGCTCCGCCGGGGCGGGCCAACCCGCCGAGTCCCAATATCCCGGAGCCTCGGGGCGGAAGAGGTACGGCGCTCGGCCCGCTTGGCTGGAGGGGTGAGGGGGGCGTAGATCGTGCGTGACGGCGCGGCGGGGGATCCGACCTGCGCTGAAGGGACGATTCAAAACATCTCAACTCCGATCGCTCTCCAAGTTCCTTCACATTCTCTTGCTTCCTCTTTTCCACAAGAATTTCAGATTCATACGAGACGTTCGTTACCAACACCTGCTCGTTTCGTCGGCGAACATTTATTAAGGGAATCGATAATTTTTTAAGTTCTCACGCGGGTTTATATGACTGGAATACCTTATCGCCTCATTTTGGGGAGGAATAAGTTGGATTTGATAAATGTCCCTTCGCAGCGTTATGAAGAACTCCCTGTATTTAACCAATTTTTTTAATTTTAAAAAATAGAAAAGAAAAAGTTAATTTTGTTAAATAATAAAGAGCTCTTCGGAATATTATTGAAAGACCTGCAAATAACTGGTAATAGTGGTAAATAACAAAAATCTGGTAAATAATTGAAAGAGCTGCAAATACTATCTATGTTCGTATAATGTGTTCAGAAAAAAGTGCGATTTTGAAAGTAAGTCTAGTAAATAACCACCTTATCTTAAAATGCAGTGGCTTTCTTGTACTGTAAATAACATTATGCCTTTTTCTTTGTGTCTGAATCGTTACAATTATGAATCAAGAAGTGCTCAATAATAGCGTATGCGAATGAAGAAGATGAGTCAGCGAGTTGACTGATCGGCAGCGGAGTGGGCGGAGGACGCGGTGTAACGGCGGGCGGGTGGAATAACCAGGGCACGAAGGCGCGGCGGCGGCGGCGGGGGCTAAAAAATCGGGTTGCGAGCGAGCTGGCAGATGCGGTCTGCAAGAGCAGCCGCCTGGACGGGCGAAGAGATGAGTTGAGATGGCGGGGGCGAGATATAGGGCGCGCCGCCTTCGATGTCATAGCGGGACTCCCAATCTGAGCGAAGCGGTCCGAACGGCTCGCAGAGCTCCCCGTCGCATTGGTGTGAGCAGCGGGTGAGCGCCTGGACCAGGAACCTGTCTCCTGCCTCCCATCGACGACGACCGATGATAAGCCACGGAGGAGCGCGCGCCATTTCCACGACGCTTGCAGCCTCTCAATGCGCGCGTTGGCGCTAACGGGAACTACAGCAGAACCGCATGCAGGGGGCCAATACGCATTTCTTGTCATACAGATAAGCTCTTTTGCAAATTTCGTTAAAATAGGGATTTCTCTTTAAAACGTTTAATCTTTTCGTAGAATCTATTGCTTTGCGAGTGTTCATTGATTCGAAAGAGCTTGTCACAGTTTCCGATTTTTTTTCTATAGATGATAAATACTCGTGCAAATATAAGATATTTCTTGGTAACATATTTTTAAACCAATCAAAAGAAATACAAGACATTCAAAGTACTTCACTCAGGTGAATATTTACTTTTCTCGTGAAGTAGGGTAGATTATATTGTTTGCACAAAAATAGATCTTTTCATTCTAAGCATAATTCCCCTGAATTTTACAAAGAAAGGTTTATAAAGGAAATGAAAGATGTTAATTTTAATTGTATATTAAAGTGCATTTTTGAGTCATAAATGCATTTTTGAAGCATATTTCAAGATTTTTTAGGGTATAAAAATCATCTATTTATGTCCATTCCCTTTAAAGATGTTCTTGTTTCCTTTACTCTTCAAGACATCAGTAGCTCAGCAGGCCTGTCTTGGTCGAGGAACAAATTAAGTGTCCAAAGATCTATGTTTTGGTGAATGTGATTAGGGGTCATCCATAAAATACGTAACGCTAAAGGGCGAGCGAGGGGGTCTGAGGCAGCGTTATGCTGCGTAATATAGAGATAGGGAAGTGAGTTACAAGGGGGAGGGGGTATTGAAAATACTCGAAATTTGCTTCACGTAATTTATGGACGGCCCCTTACGGGTAAGGGTAAACTGGGGACAGTTAGGGGGATCGCCCGACTGCATCCCACGGTAAGGTATCGCTCACAGCGCTTGCAGGTTAATCCGCTTTCACTATTGGCTGCTTGAGAGGGCGATTGCATCTCGACCGGTGTTTAGTATTTTTGTGTGTGACGTAGAAGGAAAAAACAGCTTAATTTTCCATTCTTGTGTAACGCAAGTACATGTTCTCACACCAGTCGAAAGAAATCTCTAACACATGTGACAGAGGCAGAATCTTAGGAATTGTGTACGTAATCTAACTACAATATAATTGTTTTAATGCTGCATATTTTAAGGGAAGACAATGGCCACTTGGAGCAGCCCATAGTTTATGTAGAAATCATTTTCAATAAATTAAGTGCATTCGATTCAAAATCACAAGCTTTCCTTACTCTATCTGATCACTGGAATACAAGAGTTATACAAAAGAATATCGTTAAAAGAATAATTTTTCATTCTGCTCCTCAAATATGAAAGCGATCTGTGAAGCATTAACACCTGTTTGAGGTACGTGAAAAGACGTAGGAAAGTTGACTGCGGACACCAAGATCCGCAGATGCAACGAGACCCAACTAGATTCATCGACAAATGAAAGATGACAGATGACAGGACCAAAAACGTGCGTCAAAATAAGGAAAATCGGGTCCCGGGATTGAACTGGTATTCGCCCGAGTACGTAGGCAAACCATTCCTCTAGGCATATCTCGATACAAGTCCCGGCCTCTATCCTTTTTCTCGCGCGGTGCGTCTAGTCTCCCGTTACTACAATACACCGCTGGATGATGAATTACGACGATTTTTTGTTCCACATAAACGAGATCTTCATCAGGAACAACTTTTTTCAATGAAATGTTCACTCGATCATTTCTGTACGGTAAATCTCAAATACACCGTTACTGGCATTTCTCGCCGCTATTTCTGGTTAACTTCTTTCAATGTTCCCAATAAAGACACACTCACGAGCACAAAGGGAGATCGCCGGTGAGTCTAATTGTGAATGCAACCCCTTGCAGTTCGGATAAGGCCCATTATGACTATGTATCATTTTTAACGTGTATTCAATACATGCCTTCGGGATCACATACACAATGGCAGTTTAATGTGCGTAACGCAATGCCACCGGCAATCAACAGTGCGCACGCTCTGAAGACAATGGAAAGCGCACCCGTTCGCCGTAGCGTAAACACCGCGCATTTAACGGAACCAATGGCCGCGTTCATAAACGGCCACGAGCACAAAGACGCAAGCGGAGAGAGCACGCGGCGGTGAGCGCTGCGGAAGTGGAAGCTGCGATGCGCCAGGAAGCGTCGGCGCTGCTCGCCTCGGATCCCGCACCTCACCTCCTGCCGCTCCTCACACTTCCCTGTTTCAAGCGCCTGAAGGGGGATGAAGGGTAACGTCTTACACAGACCCGATTTACACACTTCCATTTGACAACCGATATTGTAGCTTCGATGGTGTCACGGATGGCGTAACTGACTGGTGTCAAGGAGAGCGTAACCCAAGTTCGCGGGTTCAAACCCGATGGAAGTTGTGATTTTGAAAGGTGAAAAAAATCTTCAGACGGTTTGTTTCGGAGAGAAGTAAAGCCGGCTGTCCCATGTTGTAGATACACGTAAAAGACCCGCAAGCCTAAAAGAAGCATCTGAGCAAAAATTCAAATCGTCTCTTTCGTCACCCGAGGGACACCAACTTTCTCTGTCACACGGCGAAAGGAGCGTCGCGGAATTTGCGTGGTCAGGCGGAAGAGCAGGCCTCATGGACTGGGTCTCGCCACGAAAAATAAGTCATCACTTCTTGATTGAAAAGTGTAAGGGTGATTGATTGAAACGATTTCGAGGATCTTAGTGAACGTGCGCAAGCGCTGAGCAGGCTCGAAGCATGAGCGAACGCGCACTAGAAGCTTCTGGGGCGACAGAGGCACTGTGCGCAAGCCCTGGTTAGGTAAAACTACGGAAGAGTTCGTCAAACGAAACGTATAACTCCGATCGTACTTGGTTCCCGACCTGTCACGATATCGGATTTATCTTTCAATTGGTGCGTCATATTAATTTTAAATCGATGTACAAATCCTCATCACAAAATTGGTAAAACTGTACACAACTGTAAGCTTCCGGGTACACAATTGTAACTGCCGGTGAAGAGTCGAGAGCAGATATGCTCAAGTCAGTTATTAAACGGGCGGCGGCGATTTAGAATCTGAGCCGCTAAACACAGGTTCTTCCACCTTCATTACGAGACGCAATTCTAAAAAGAAAGTGGTAGCTAAAACTTTCGTTACCATAAAAGTAACGTCCCTTTTTGTAATTACTGTCTTAATACGCAAACAGTTTGTAATGAAATGATTTCCTCTGAAGAGAATACTAAAAAACAATAACTAGTTCAATTAAAGAAAAGGTCAATCAAACAAGCGCGAGATCAAAATTCGCATCCGCAAAATTCCCAATTCGTTTTCAAATAAAAGGCAATTAAAGCTTGGCGTTCCGTATAATACCAGCTTCTATTACAAAACCCTGCTCTACAAATTACATAAAATTCACGTCCACTGAGGCAGGGTAGAAATAAATCTAAAGAAGCACACTGTATCTGTTTTTTAATTGTTATTTCCCTTTCGTCTCAGGCTTCCTGGAAACGAGTTCATTCATGTGTCACCCGCGTTGGTTGAAGCCAGAACACAGTGAAGAGGGTTTTTCATTTCGTGGTTTTTGTTGGAGGGCGGCCGCTTTATGATCCCGAGCGCGGTCACAGGGTTCGGCCTGGGGTGGGGGCGGTTTTGGGGCAGGGGAAGGAGGTGGAGGGAGGGAGGGGGAGGGGCGCGGGGGCGGCAGCGCTGGTGCAGGCCGTGACCCGCGCGGCCCCGCCCTTCCTCTGTCTCCGCCCCGCCCGGCCCCGCTCCCCTGGCCGCAGGCGGGCGGCGGCAGGGAGGGGCCCGGCCTTTGTGGGCCGCTTCGGTGGGCCCATTATGCTAATCCCGTTGTGGCGTATCGCTCCGGAGAGAGCATACAGGTAACTTGTTGCACCTGAACCACGCCCGAATGCAGATTACGCCATCTATCTTGAGACGCCCATTCTCTTCCTTTGCCGGCTGGCAGCTGGGTGCGCGGCGTCGGCGTCGGCGGTGGCGGTGGATGCGGGTGGCGGTGGATGCGGTGGCGGTGGATGCGGTGGATGCGGTGGATGCGGTGGATGCGGTGGATGCGGTGGATGCGGTGGCGGTGGCGGTGGCGGTGGCGGTGGCGGTGGCGGTGGCGGTGGCGGTGGCGGTGGCGGTGGCGGTGGCGGTGGCGGTGGCGGTGGCGGTGGCGGTGGCGGTGGCGGTGGCGGTGGCGTGGCGGTGGCGGTGGCGGTGGCGGTGGCGGTGGCGGTGGCGGTGGCGGTGGCGGTGGCGGTGGCGGTGGCGGTGGCGGTGGCGGTGGCGGTGGCGGTGGCGGTGGCGGTGGCGGTGGCGGTGGCGGTGGCGGTGGCGGTGGCGGTGGCGGTGGCGGTGGCGGTGGCGGTGGCGGTGGCGGTGGCGGTGGCGGTGGCGGTGGCGGTGGCGGTGGCGGTGGCGGTGGCGGTGGCGGTGGCGGTGGCGGTGGCGGTGGCGGTGGCGGTGGCGGTGGCGGTGGCGGTGGCGGTGGCGGTGGCGGTGGCGGTGGCGGTGGCGGTGGCGTGGCGGTGGCGGGTGGCGGTGGCGGTGGCGGTGGCGGTGGCGGTGGCGGTGGCGGTGGCGGGTGGCGGTGGCGGTGGCGGTGGCGGTGGCGGTGGCGGTGGCGGTGGCGGTGGCGGTGGCGGTGGCGGTGGCGGTGGCGGTGGCGGTGGCGGTGGCGGTGGCGGTGGCGGTGGCGGTGGCGGTGGCGGTGGCTGGTGGACGGTGGCGGTGGCGGTGGCGGTGGCGGTGGCGGTGGCGGTGGCGGTGGCGGTGGCGGTGGCGGTGGCGGTGGCGGTGGCGGTGGCGGTGGCGGTGGCGGTGGCGGTGGCGGTGGCGGCGGCGGCGGCGACGGTGGCGGCGGGTAGGCGACCGGTCGAGGCCATCACCTCTCCGCTGCACCACTCTGGCGCGAACAGCTCGCTCACCGCAGCAAACAAAAAGGGAAATGAAACCAAGCACGTGCCTGGGATGCATTCGTCTCTGACACGCTTTCAGTTCCCTTTTGGGAAAAAATTCTCCCATAACTGACAGAATGGAAGTTATAGTTGCTTCATGCAAATCCAAATCAACTATTTGCATACTAATTGTAAATGGTATAATCCCATGTATACTACTGGCAAAAGAAATAACTGCATTGACGTCTTTCATTGAATTCAATTACCTTTATAAATGTTTTATCACGTGTATGTATATATATGCGTTCATACGTAGCACAACGTGTGTGCACTTTGGTACGGACAGGCGTGACGGACCCAGCGTTAATTAAACGGGAAACCACGGATCTTTTCCTGCATAACTTTCTCAGCAGATACAGTATTCATTTTTCACCCCTAATGTTTACAGTTTCCCGGATAATTAGAACACCCAAAATGTTATGCACGAGGAAGCGAAGGGTATGCATAGGGTAAATTTTTCTGTAAGACAAAATAAATTCTGAGATTCTGAATGCTGAATCACACAAAAGAGCCGCAGTACCTCAAGACTGGAAAGGGAATCGAAAAGATAATGAGTAATACATTAATCGATCTATCTTGGTTCCATTCTTCGAAAATCATTTTATTTCATCGGTAGGTGAAAGTCAATAAATTTTACGCATAAAACAAAAACCAGCCATGGATGTTTAAGAGTCATGATCATTGATCGACTACATTATTAAAAACACCACAAGAAAACTATCATTTGTTCACGAGAAAACAAACCAAAAAAAAACTATCAAAACAACTTCTTATCCCATAGAAAGGCCAATATGAAGAGTTCTTGGAACCAGACGACCGCGATTCCTCCGCGAACTCGTATTACAAGTACGCAGTAAAAAACAAGTTTGGAGCGCGCTGTAATTTCCTCGGCGTGGAAGAGCTTGCTCCTGGCTAGCGGCCTGACTGCGCTAGCTGCCGCCATGAATGAAAAAACAGCCAGGGGAAGGGGGGGGGGCGGGGCGGCGCGGCGCGGCGTGAAAGGAGCGGTTAACAGGCAAGGCGCTTCCGCGAACTCGGGCCGCTCCCAGCGCCGCCACCGCCGCCGCCGCCGCCGCCGCCGCCGCCGCCGCCGCCGCCGCCGCCGCCGCCGCCTCCAAGCACAAGCCTGGCGCCGAGGGAGGAGACGGAGGCTGCGGGAGGTCCGTGGGATTCGGGAGATGGGGGGGTGGATGATTGAGTATTACGAGTTTCCTGGAGCGTTACTTTCTTTGATGAATGATTATGATCCGATTAAAATAAGTTGGTGATTGCTATTTGTGCTTCTGAAGCTGTAGCTTCATACAATAAGAGTATATGATATGGTTACTTTACAAGTCTTCATTTCAAGTGTTTATTTTCGTGTCCCGTGTTCCGTGAACACGTGCTCAGTAACACGCACCCTGTGAACGTCGGTCCTTTACATTCGCAACTGTCAATCACCAACTTCTTTTAATCGGATCATAGTATCTCGTGTGTGAGATATGATTAGACCTCGGATTTTGGGACAAATGCCTATTTAGTTCCTTTAGGATGTTCTGGAAAATTTCGTAATTGCAGATGTTTACGACTCATGAACTAGTGTTGCTGCAGAATGGTACAGACTTTCCCACATACTTTTTCTATTTCTTTTGATCTCGGATAGCTATTCGGCCTTTCACGTACTCTCGCCAGCTGCCATCTATCGCCGCCTCAAGTACATTTTTTTGACATTTTCTTAATCTTCCGGTTTCGTAATAGTAGAACGAAAATATTATTTTAAGATTCTTAAAGAACAGTAAAAACTCGTCCTACATAAGAATTTTCTTTAAAAATTTTGGAGCCGTTTTTAAGAAAATGGCGTTTAAGAGGTACGGTAAATTCGAAATTTGAAGCTCTTTTTCACAAAAATTTTTTGAGTTTTCGAAAAACTTCTAATGAAGTTATTTGAAGCATATTAACTCACAAATACAACAATGTCTACAAATTGCTGGAAATGAGCATATTAACGGTGTAAGAGATCTTTAAAAAAATTACGTTTGTGTAATTTTTGGAAAAAAAAAATGAAATTTACGCCACATTAGAGAGTACAAAGTATCCGTTCCAAAAGTTTGAAGAAGGGCAAGTTGGCAGCCAGCGAAGACCTTCTTGTTAGCTTCGGGGTTTTCCCCTCCAAAAGTCTTTCCCAACCGCCCCAGCCTACATTAGCTGTAACTACGTGCGAGTTCCTGACATATACTCTAGTGTGTGTAATACTCTAGTGTGTGTATGTGTGTATGAAAGGGGGGTGTTTGTAAGGGGGAGAGGAAGGAATGATCACGCGAGCTGCGTGGCCCACTGGTTAAGGAACTTCTCCGGCATTCACCTGGTATAGATCGGAGAAACCATTGAAAACTATCAGAACAGTCTGCCGCTAGATTTCTATTCCGTAGAGGAACTAAATTCCATCTAGTGCTAGCTGGCGTCGAAATTCCGTCCCCGCAGGACTCGACCCTGCGAACTCTCGCCAGAGACTGCTGTTGCACCGGTGCTGTCACAGAGCGATCTCCGTCGGCTGCGCTAACAGGAGGAGCAGGAATCGCTGGATTGCATCCTGCGGTCAGCTGTCCCCAAGCCAATCCTCTTTCACTCTGGGCTTCCCCAGAGTGCAAAGCCCGATTGCATTCCAACCGGTTTTTTTGGCGGCAGGGAAGGAGGAATCTATGAAACTAGGTCTCCGTTCAAGAGTTACAAATATGATTTGTTCTTGCACTCTCGAGGGATAATTGCGAAAAAGGGCCAACATGATACAATTGAGGCATTGAATACGTCAATAAATTGATGTTTTGAATTTTGTGGGTTAGCTCCTCTCACTGGATGCCTCAATTAAATTTGTACTTCGAGATCTGCTTAAATACGTTAAGAATATTTAACATCGATTAATTCCAAAGTAAGAGGCGGAGAAGTGGCGTGTCGGGGCGTGGCGTGGCGGGGCAGGGCGAGGCGGGACGCAGCGTGGGGTGGTGTGGCGTGGACAGCCGCAGCCGCAGTGCGTCGCTGGCGGAGTGCGGGGCGTCGCTCTGCGGCGCGGCGCGACGCCCTGGCGGCGGGCGCGCGGAAGCCGCCCCTGTGTTGCTAATGTCGGCCTGATAATAGCGCGGCGCGGGGCGGCCGCTGCACCGCGCACCCACCGCCGCCGCCGCCGCCGCCGCCGCCGCCGCCGCCGTCGTGTCTACAGCGCCTCAAGACAATGCGGCCGAGCGCGCCACGCCGCATTCATGTTAATTACATGCAAAGGCGGCGGCGGCGGCTGCGGAGGGGCTTCGCGCAGCTATTGTGCCCCGCGCTCGCCTCCCGCCGCGCAGGCACCGCCCCCGCGCCCGCCCCCGCGCCCGCCCCCGCGCCCGCCCCCGCGCCCGCCCCCGCGCCCGCCCCCGCGCCCGCCCCCGCGCCCGCCCCCGCGCCCGCCCCCGCGCCCGCCCCCGCGCCCGCCCCCGCGCCCGCCCCCGCGCCCGCCCCCGCGCCCGCCCCCGCGCCCGCCCCCGCGCCCGCCCCCGCGCCCGCCCCCGCGCCCGCCCCCGCGCCCGCCCCCGCGCCCGCCCCCGCGCCCGCCCCGGGAGGCCGGTCTTTGACAAGCGCGCGCTGTTATGGCATATTTCGCTGCTTTTACGTGCCTGGGCACGTTATTTCCGAGCTGTGCTACGAGATACCGCCGCGCAATGTCTGGGTTCTCAACGGCGCCACCAAAGCAAGAAGATTAAAGTCGACATCGTGTGTAGGGCAACAGCGATACTCCTGCAGACGCCCTAGAAGGGTGCCGTTTTAAGCAGAAAAGCTCAAGAAAACCCCGTCGGTGTGTTGAGCCCATTCAATTTCCATAGGGCAGAATCGGCGGCCAACGAAACCATGATATTGAATTTCTGCATATTTCAAGGAAGCCTTCCACGGATTTAAGATCTTTCTTATTCTATACATTAGCTATTCATAATATCGATTCTCTCACTGCTGTTTAATTGTCTACGAAGATCATAAAATAGGGCGTCCTCTTGGCTTTTATGCTACTTTTCAAACTTATCCTGTGTAGTACGATAGTAATATCAATATACTCAACCGATTTATTAAGAATATATAACACAAAATGAAACTTTGTTTTCATTTACATGACTTTAAGAAGCTATTCTAAATTCCGCCTTCATGATTTTATACGTTTTACTGGGCTCAGACAACTCTCTCAGACGACCCCTAACAGAAAACTTTCCGCTATTTGCCATTTTTGAGCCCCGTTTGACTGGACTATTTCATTTCCACCTTCATTACCTATGATACAACATTCCTCGAAAAAAGACCTTCCTCACAAATTAAAAACCCTTTTCTCATTTTTCATTCCGAAGCTGGAGCGCGCCTAGTAATGGCATTTTTTTTATTAAAACATCGATATTTCAATACATCACCGATATTTCAATACATCACCAAAAGGTTTTCGATGCCGATGAAATCGTCGACAAAAAACATCGATGTGTAAAATATGATAAAACACAAGGTATTTTCCCATGCCGTTTCTATTTTTAATTCGAGTACTTAAATTGAATACTGATACATATCATTGTTTGGTCATGTACAATGTTTTAATTATAATGTTTACTGAATGTAATGAAGGAAAAAATAGAGACATGTTTTGCTGCCATTCGGTTTATTCACTTTCATTTATAATCATCCCAGTAAAACGCCCTGTACCTAATAAACATAATACGTAAATATTAGTTTAAAATAGATTCTGTCTTAAATAACTCTTGTCACCTTAATTTTCTAATAAACGTTATATAGAGACAAGATTCAAAATGCAGTATAACGGTATTACCACGTACAAAATCATGAAAAAGTTGACAAAATTTTTTTAAACATCGATGTTAATATATCGATGTTTCTAGTGGAAAATATCAATTTTTTTAAAATCTCGATGTTTATTTTTTTTTTTTTTTGCCATCCCTACTCCTGCCAGCCACCCTGGAACGGCCTTCTCGAAATCAACTTGGCGCGTTAGACATTGTGCGGTCTCCGCAGCAAATCCACCCAGCTCGAGGCTGTAATTCCGGCGGCGGCGGCGGCGGCGGGTTCGGAGCGTGGCCGCCCACGAGCGGGGGAGGCGGGTGCAGAGCAGGGCTGTCCTCTGGCGGGGGCGGCGAGCGCCACCGACGCACAGCGCTTCCGAGAAGCTCGTCAGCCTCCCCCCGCGCTTCCAGTTCCGGCATAACGCCGCCACCGCCACTGCCGCCGCCGAGGCGAGGCGTTGGCCCGCGGCCAGCCTGCCCGCTAAATCCGGGCCACGATCCACGCCGCCTCCCCCTCCTCGTTCCTCCACTGCAATGCCCGGCCCTGCCCACACACTGGGGAGTAGGATTTCGAAAACCTGGCCGAAAGTGGAAAAACGAACAATCTATTTATGGTTCATGATAGTGTGATATCCAAACAGTTGCGTATTTGAGAGAAATCAATCCGACTATATCCATTACTCAAAAGAACATTTTCACTTGAACTCTCAAACGCCGTCATGCAAAACTAACATGTGTCTTTCTTTAACTTACGCCTCCGTAACATGATTTGAGGCATCCCTTATTAATCTCAATCACCATCAAACACATCAAAACAAATTTCTCTGTAAAATCACAAACGCCTCCTGGTTTTTCAGAAATACTCAATATCATCGCGAACTTGGCGTACAATCCTTGATATCATTCCTAAAACAATTAAATTGCAACTTTCTCCTATACCTCTCTTCAGTCCCAAATATTCCCGCATTACGTATCCTTTCCGCTACGTAAAACATCCGCACGCTTTCCATGAATGAAGAAATCAAACCCTCAGGATGTCATTAAATAATAATTTATTTTCGTTGCAACCCACACTACCACCGCCAACAAACAACAAACATACAATTTACAAATAAAAAGTACACAAGCTCAACTGAGTTAACTTCAAATATAAAAGTGGAACTAATGTTGTTTGCATTGTGTTTTTTTCTGAAATCATCACATGCAAATCCTTACGAACTGACTAGTAAATAAAAATAAATAAATACTAAATAAAATTTGAAATATCTTTCTTTCTTTCCTTGTGTCTCACTCTGAAAACTATTTCCTTAGAAATTTGATGTACTAATTGTAAAAGCATAAGTGACGTGTGATGATCGCACCCACCTTCCAGAACATTCGGGTCGGCGGGCATTCGCTTCGTAGTAGTAGTAGTAGTAGTAGTACTTGCGAGTATTTTACACCAGTAGGCGTCTCTCGCATCCTAGTTTACATTTAAGTCTATCACTGCAGTTAATCCTCTTCTAGGCATCGTCTTCTTCACTCCTTCCTTCCAAGAACTTCTGGCCTTCCTCGTTTTCTACGTGATGTTGGTTTCCAATTTCAGAGCTTCAGAGGCCATCGTTCTTCACCTATTCTGATTAAGAGACCATACCATTTGAGACTTTTAATTTCAATGGTATCAATAAAGTTGAAACTCACTTCTGCTTTTCTTCTAATGTCTTCGTTTCTTACTTTGTCCAAGAATGTCAGTCGCCAATAGTTCATTTCTATTGCTGTAAGTTTATTCTCATTACCTTTCGATATTCCCCAAACTTCAGACCAGTGTGTGGCAATACTCTCTGTGATAGTCTTATATTATCTTCTTTTAACGTTCTTCCTCACAGTTTCGCTTCGTCACCCTCCTATTCCCGTTCGCCTGCCATTGCACGCGCTGACCCCTGGCGCGGCCGCGGCCTGATCGGAGATAGCAAGCCGGCCCGGGCCATTTCCTCGCCCTTCTACTCTCGAGCCGGGTTGCTCACCATTCTCTTTTGGCGTGAGGAACCACAAGCCACCTCTTGCGCCATCACGCCGGAAGACACCGTCTTCGCCCTGCCCGCTTTTTCCTTTTCAAGGATCGAATTTACGGAACCCGCACATTACAGAATGATTTCGAGGAATAGCCGGAGGGCTTTCTACTTTCATTATCCAAATATATCTAGTTGAAAAAAGGAGAGAATCACAAATAAATACCAATGATTTATTCACAAATTGAAATATTTACTATTTTTACTACTAATAATCTGTTTACGAACAAATTGCAAATAAACAAAATATAGAAAAAATGATCTTCAATCAGTACTACAGTATCATGTTACGATACTACATACTACACCCTTATATTATCAAAACCTTTTTTTTTTTAAGTTTATAAATTTTTTTGAAGATCATGTTCGTCGTCACAACACAATTAATTTCAACGTAAGTTCTGTTGAGTGTTAGTTTTCCTTTAATTATTCTCAGAGCCGATCCTGAATTTATTTTCCAACAAATGATGTCATTTGTGTTTATCACACGAAAAAGATAATTCAAATATAAAATAGACAGTGATTCCATATGATGTTCGTAGAGAGCAACTAAATAAAATCACGGTCATTTGATGTCGGTCTAGCAACTACGGTATGAACACTTTTCCTGCACGATATAGCCTATTTGTGACACCAGCCCTTGAACGAAATCATTGAAACAATGATTTCACAAATCATCTGAAAAATATTTGCTGTAAAAGAGTGTGTGCTGTGCTTTAGAGTACTTCTTTCTAATTACTACTATCAACACTCGCTTTCAGATATATCTGGTTTTTTTGTTCACTAAAAAATCTGTGGAAAATATGAAATGTTATTCACAATTTAAAAAAATCTGTTTCTGTGTTTACGATGCGGAATACCTGAATGCCATATTGGAAATCATCATCATCATCATCATCATAATTATTATTATTATTATTATAATTATGATTTCCAACATGGCATTCAGGTATTCCGCATAATAATAATAATAATAATAATAATAATAATAATAATAATAATAATAATTGAAGGAGGATCTGAGGGAAGACCTAGGAACGGACACAACGGCGACTGACAGGACGTTAAAATTCCTGAAAGAAGCAAATCTGTTTCATAAAATTTGAATTGTAACTGTAAACTGTGCTTGTATATGTGACATTTTATAATAAACAGTAAAAAGGCTAAAGGCCTCAGTTGCCAAGCCTTCAAACATTAAAATAATAATAATAATAATAATAATAATAATAATAATAATAATAATAAACTACCGAGAATCATATGAGATTCCCTGGATTCATGTCCGGTGAGTTAATCAGTGCTCACAGCGAATTGAAACTTACAATTTTAGTACGAAATGTGTATGTGGCCATAATTTTTTCCAGAACATTTCAAAAGAGCTGCTTCAGTTTATCAGAAGAATGTAAAAAACATGGTCAAATGTTTTCTATATTATATAAACTTACTTTATGACAAATACTCACCACTTCAATAGCATAATTAATACTCATTGGAGGAATTGTGAATAAATCACAATGGTAATGAATGACATGAGACGCTCTGAAAATCTCGTTTAGGAAAAGAAATTGAAATTCGATATTTAAAGAGATCTTACTTCTGTACTTCTTCGGTTATGAAATGATATCTGAAATTATTCAGTTGAATTCGCAAGTACATTGTATTTATCGAAAAAAGATATGGTGAAAGCAATTTCAAGAAATATAAATCATTACGAGTTAACATTACGATTATATTCGCACAATATTTTTCACTTTAAGGTAATTAAATATTGTATGATTATTACGGATTGCTCTGGCAGAAATTACATTCCCAACAAGTTCATTTCAATAATTATAATTCAAAAACTTATGACAATTATTGTCGTACTTTATTAACTAACAAACAATAAAAAAGCAAACTCACGTTTTGTGTCACGTAGTAAAATGGGGTTGTTTCTCTCGAGCCGACAACTGACTTTTTTTTACTCTCATGCAATTTAAACAAATTTCAGTCAGCACGCCAAAACTGAAAAATCGTTCAACGAAGATAAATAACTACATTTTAATGTCATTCTAATGAATTCTGTTAAGCAAATATGGTCTTGGTCAGTTGATTGTATCTTACACAATACGAAAATTCACCGTTTCTCTTACTGCTCATTCTGTAATGAGCTCGGCATTAGCCCGCAGGCGATAAACACATCTCGCAGATATTCACGTCTCGCCAGGCGTGACCTCAAATTCCGCAATCTCCCTTCTGCCGCCTGGGCGAAAGTGGCGGCGCCGCGCCGCGCCGCCCGCGTCGAACTTTCCACCGGATTACGGGACTCCGCAGCGGCGCCTGAGGCAGAGGCAGAAACGGTGGCAGAGGCGGAGGGGGAGGCGGAGGCACAGGCGGAGACGGTGAGGCAAGCGGAGGGGCAGGCGAAGGCGGAGACCGAGGTGGTGGCGGTGGCGGTGGCCGTGGCGAAGGCGAAGGCGAAAACGGTGGCGGTGGTGGTGGCGGGGGCGGGGGCGGTGGCGAAGGCGAAAACAGTGGCGGTGGCGGTGACGAGTGCGGGGGACGGGGGCGGAGACGGAGGAAGAGGCGGTGGCGGGGACGGAGGCGGGGGAGGGGTGAAGGCAGGGAGGGAGGGGGGCGGAGGCGGGGGCGGAGGCGGTGGCGAGGCGGTGGCGAGGCGGTGGCGAGGCGAGGGCGGTGGCGGAGACGGAGGCGTGACCAGGGGCGGGGACAGGGGCGGGGGCGGGGCCGGGAGGGGGGCGGTGGCGGAGGCGGTGGCGGAGACGGAGGCGTGGCCAGGGGCGGGGGCGGGGGCGGAGTGGCAAGCGGGCGCCAGGGCGATGAAGCGCCGTGGTGTGGAGCAGTCGTCGGCGTCGCCCAGGCCTCCGACGCAGCTCGAGCGCACCCGGAGCTCCGGGCGGCGGCGGCGGCCGTGGAGGGGCGCGGACGTGACCGGAGTTGCACCGCGTCTCTTACCTGCACAAAAGGAACAAGCGAACGAGTTAGCAGAGCCGTAACCGGGCGGCCTCGATTCGCCGCCACCGTCGCCGCCACCACCACCCCACCCTCTCCACACCGTGGCGACGGTGGCTGCCGCAATAACACGACGCCCGGAGGCGGGCGACACGAAAACAGGGGCGTGAGGTTGGCGCGACGTGGGATGAGATGAGACACGTGATACCATACGACATGGCAGGACGGGACGGGACAAGACGCGCAGAAAATGATCAAGATAAACACGGGTCGGATCGGACGAGGAGGACGTCTGGGTGAGGGCAGAGGTGAATGGATTACGGTAGGGCAGGGTAGGGGGAGGCGCAACGGGCTGAGGGGGTTGGATGGCGCTGAACGGAGTTGCGACGGGGTCGCGCGGGGCGGGCTGGAAAGAGATCACAAGGCACGGGCCGGGACGGGCTGGGTCGAGGGGCGGCGCCCGGTCGTAACAAGGGGGGGGGGTCGTGGCGCCGGGAGGGGGAGGGAGTGGGGACGCGCGGATTTGGGCGGAGCGAAATGAACTGAAGTACGACGCCGTATGCATAATGCATGCGTAACGGCACGCACGCGTCGCGGGCCCTAGTTGGAGCCGGCAGGCGAAGTGGCCGCGAGGCGGGGCGTGGAGGGGAAGGGGGGAGGTGGGTCATTGCGGTGTCACAGCGCGTTCCCTGCTGCCCGCCCGCTATTCGCGTCACGCGTGCAACGTGAGCACTCTCTCCACAAACAACTGTAGGCCTTTATCATTGCGAGGGCAGCCAGGGCAAGCAAGGAGTAGCAAGATGAGTCGAGTGGGTCGAAACCGATTCATTGTTCAAACTGCATGTCCACTACCAAAAATTGTTGAAGGCATGAAAATATAGCATTAAATCTAGTCAGCAATACCTCTTGGAATACATTTCCACTTGATGAAATTTTGGCGAATAAATACAAAATGAATGGCTTTTCTGAATTACATTCACTCCGCCAAACATAAGATACAAGAATGTCAATTCTCAATAGAATCCATGTATGCAATTCATAAGTACATTCATCTAAAATATTTTGCATCGAAAGGTTTTTAACGCTAATCCTTCTTTTATGACGTCAAGACATGCTCTACAAACCTCACGAAAGCAATTTCCACTTTCTCGAGCACAGAGCAAGGTTAATTGTCAGGTTATGAATGCGTGGCCCCAGATATTGTTTACGGCCATGATTAATAACCGGAATTCGTTCCAAGACAATAGAGAACGGCACATTAAAATACATTTTGGACTGGGCAGTAGCAAGTTCCGCATCACGATCTGATCAGATTTCGTAATGGAAGGCCAACGCACTGTGCTCTCTATATCCAGAGACCGCAGAGAACAAATGTCTCGTTTTACGACGGGTAATATTACAGCACAACGAAATAATACATTCTCTTTACTCAAAAGAACATTAATCAGAGTAACAGAAGTGAGAGAGTGAAGAAAATAAATGAATGAATGAATGAATATACGTCTAAGACGTTTTTGAAAATGACAAGACCACTTAGATATTCCCCATCATAATTGACTCAACAGTAAAGGAAAAATAAATTTTGTGCAACAGAGGGATGATCTTAAACGATGTAAATCACTAATGAACTAGAGTTGTTACAATCACACACTTTCTCGCATTATTTGTAGCTTCTGCAATTATCGAAAATACAGAGTTCAACAAGCATCGGACCTGCACCGTTTTTGCAAGCGCACTTTGCACTATTCAAGAAAAACATTAAGAAAAAAATGGCCTTTTACATTTTTTTCCTTTTGAAATTGCGTTGTATTTTGAAAACAAAATGTGCATGACCTCATTTAAAATTTAAATTTTAAATATCTAAGTATGAAGGGAAATCAAACCTGTATAATAAGTGTACTTCGCACTAAGCGATAAAAAATGTAATCGGAAAATTTGGAGACTATTTTTAGGACAAGAAACGAAAATATAGTTGAGACTTCACGTAAAGGACCCCTGAAAATCAAAATATCCGATTCAAATTGAAATGTTCGTGTCACCAGCCAAACTGATCGGGCCGGGAATATCAATTTTGGAGAAAATACTGCTTATGGTTTACCCGCAATCGTTTCAACGGAAAGTCACTCATTCAGACACCTTTTATGTTAACCAATTTTTCAGAATCAAGGACTCACAAAACAAGAATTCTGACGACACTATTAAAGATATAAACACTATTAATATTAACAATTTATTTATAAACACTATTAAAATTAAATATTATAGTTTAAGAGCAACAGTTATCCAAGTTTGGGTTTCAGGGAGTTTTTCTGCCGAAAAATCGTCGTTTTTCTCTGTGCCATTACAATACTTTATCTTTACTACTATAAGTGTTATGCGAGAAAGTAAAAAGGACGCAAATCGGGTCCGAGCGGGAAGTCCGTGAGTACAAACAATGAGAATGAGATGCGCATTTCAGCGCATTTCGCTGCGCAAGCGCAGTCACACTGATTGCGGAAATGACATGCCCGCCGGGAGGGACCGCAGAGGCGGCACCGCACCTGACCTTGACCTCACCGCGACGCTGACGTGCGGCGGGGTCGGCGCGACGAACAATGGAGCAGCGAGCTGAGGCGGAGGCGGCGGCGGTGGCGGCTGCTCGGCGCGGCTATGCAGTCACGTCCGGCTCCCTCCCCACTCCCTCCCCGCCACTTTCTCCACGCCGCCACCGCCAGCACGTTCCCTTCACCGGCGTTGCAGTAACTGCAGGCTGAGGAAGAATATAAACGGGGAAGGGAATAAGGGGAGGAAGGAAGTAGGAACGGCGGCATACCAACATCCGAACCCCTCACCCAACCCCTCATCGACGCTGTTCCTAACGCATCTACCAATGCATTTCCATGACGGTATGGCGCATAGATATACGACACTTCGGTTTCGTTTTCTGAAATGTGGCATGGCGCTGCAGTTTTGTCCTATTCCACTCCAGAGAGGGCGAGTCACAAGTCTGCCAGGGAAGCTTTTGTGCAAGGGCACAAAGAAACTGTCAATATTGGGAATACCCTTGAAAATGACCGGTTATAACTGGTTTCTCGTTGAATGGGTTTCTCTTTTCGGGCGGACCACAATACACGGGGAAAGAAAGATAGGCCCATTCTTCGATTTCGTTTGTACGCCGAGAGAAAAGGAAAACCAAAAAGTTATGTTCCTCAGTGTTGGGATCCAGCCACTAGGTCATTGAATAATCAAAAAACTTTGTTTAGGACCGGATGTACGTAAATTAGTTGCTTTGTAAACGTAAGAGAATTATGGGTATGAAATGTTCAAAATAGCGTTAAGAAATTGTCATTTACGTAACTAATACAAATAGTGAGAAGTTGGCGTTGAAGTTGGGAATAGTGGCGTTGAAGTTGAAGGTGAAGTGACTATGGCATTCTGAAAGGATTACGCCAAAGGCACTTTCGTACGAATTGCGTACATAGTTTTTTAGTAGGAAGTCTTGGAAACTTAAGATATTTCCTTGGAATCCTTCTCAACAGGCGAGGTGGCAGCCATGCATACTCATATCGCCCCAATGTTTTTTTACTTTGCAGTACCCATTTTTTTAAATGGCCATGACTTATTTTCGGTGCGCCTACAGCATAGTTTATTTTGCCGTACGTCGAAGCAAAGTAATAGTTTCCAATAAATAAACAGTGAAAGTAAGAACTGGTTTTCATGAATGAGTAAGGAAAAGTATTTTCTAAGGATGGAAATACGAAATATGAAAACATAACTATAAGTTTTGGCGTATTCCGAAGGGGACTGAGAAAGAAAAATGTATTTTTTCGGCATGAGGGAGTATAACGTTTCGTGCATTTCTCACATGTTTATTTACGTTTCGTAACGAAGTAACGGATGATGTACTTCTTTTGTTTGGAATTTGGATAACAACGGATATATTGAGAATGAATGGAGACAGAATTGAACGTATTTCAATGTTCCTCTAACGAAAATTGTAATATCCTAATATTATGCAAGGTATAAAGATTGTAACATGTTAAAAGTACCAAGGACATTGTAATAAAGATTTGGGAAACTACAAGAGATTGAAATAAAATCGTATAAAAATAAGAAATTGAAGTGCTACTACATTAGAGAATAAGTAGTAGCAGCACATGTTACAAAGGAAAATTGGTGGCAGACGCGGAACGTTTCACGAGCCACAAAACATGTTTTTACGGCAAAATATCAATCCTCATTTCTGCAACCTACATCGCATTATACGGAGCACACCAGAGTGTAAAACTGAATATGGACTGAACCTGCCCTCGTTTTTCGCTCGGTTTATTCCAAGGCTACCAGCAATGCATGTGAATTTTCAAGAATGAAGGTAGACTAGCCTCCACACTTAGTGCGCTCGAAGGAAACAAACGTCAGCTCAATTAGCATAAACATTTACAAGGAAATTAATGAGCAGGCCTGACTCACGGCCCGCAGCACATTCCCCGCGGTCGGGGCGGGCGAGGACGAGGGCCGGGGCGGGAACACGCTCGCGTGATGGCCATCGCGGGTGCTCACGCCGCAGGTTTTTTTTTGCATCGCTGGCGAAAATACAGCAGCATACACGGCCCGCGAGGCGCCCCCACCCCTCCCCGTTCTCCCCCCCCCCTCTTCCTCCTCCGCCGCCGCCGCTTTGCCCGCGGGCCCGGGCGTGTGTATGGCGCGGGGTCCGAGTTCGTTCAACCTGGGCGATCGTGTGACCGCCGCCGCCGTGGTCACGGCTTTCCGATCTCAAGCGGGGGTTCCGATTTCACGTCTCGTCTCACGCATGACCGACCGCAGACGGCGGCGGGGGCGGAGGCGGAGGCGGGACCGAGCCAGATCGTAAAGAGGGCGACCGCCGAGAAATGATGCAATCGATTCTTGCGTTTGAAATGCTCGCGCCAGATTACAATTATTACCGTGTACAGCTCCGCATTACAACGTTCCAATTTACGCACTTTTATTGAGTCAATAGGCCCACCGAGATGATGAAAGAGGCTCAAACAGTAATCATCAGCCCACATGCTGGATGTTGGAATCTCATCGATATTTTCTCGTTCTGATTCGCTGCGAAAGTCAAACAAATCACTGAGTACTCATCAAATAATCATTCACAGATCTTGATTTCCTGATACAGTTTAGCACCATTTATCGATTATAGGGTTTTAATTTACCTCATTCAAGATTGGGCATACTAGGAAGACGACGCGACGCCGTGTTATAAAGTGGTCTGGAATATTGAACCCACCGCTCATGAAGATACACCGAATTCTACGACTTGTTTGGGATGCGAAAATCATAATAAATAATACGCAATGAAATCGGGAAGTAAGAGCACTCCCATACAGTGGAATGGAAGTCAGAAATCGAAGAACCCACTGAAAATCTGCCGCGAACCTGTTTCGTCACCCACCAATTCCAGAAAGCGAACCCGTGATACCAGCATGTGGAAGGCAAATGTGCGAATTGCTGCGCCCCACATCGTCCCAGAGATTCAGCTAACGACCGGCGTAGAGTAACTATTTACACAGCTCCGCGAATGCAGACGTAGCAGGAAAATATGCAGTAAGTTTTCTATCTCCTGGGAGCAAGGATGTAGTAGCAACAACACAATCCCGCCCTCTCCGTTACTTCAGGGTTCCATTTGTCAGTTGCCACAGAGTTAAGCTTGATAAGTAAGGCATAAACTAACCACTTGTTCCAAACTCCTTTGGAATTTTTCCGCCGTCGTCATTCTTTTCTTTCTTTTGTAGCTGTTCTTCAAAGTTACTGGAGGCAAATTGGTCAATGCTTGCGATTAGATATGGAACGTACATGTCGCTTTCAATGTGTGATACTAAATCAGTAAATAACATTGTTACGCGGTGGGTGGGAAAACAAACTGACTTGACATAATGAATACTATCTATCGCCTTCCAATATTTTGGTCGTTGAACATCGAAAATAAGACTGCATATCCTTCCAAATGACGATAGTCCTGAAGAATGATGACATGGACAAACAGTCTCGTAAACAGTAAATATTTAATAAACTTATTTACCAGCAAACTGGATATCTGAAATGGGCGTTGAATCACGGAATCGTATACGATAGGAGAATATATCTCTTCCGGGAATAACCTCGATTGCTTGAAGACTCAATTAATGAAAATTATTGAATCATGCTAAATGTCGATAAAGGAAAAAGAAACCACGAGTAGTTTTGCGTCAGAGATAGGCAGCAGAGGGAAAGCAAAACAAGCCATAACTAGTAACGTATCTACAGTCAAGTTTCAGCTCAATTTGATCGTGACCCAGGAGATAAGAAAACTGCAATTGCTGACAGTGACATACATGTATTTCAAACATAAGCTAATAAGAATGGTAATTTTCCATGCGACTACAAAATGTAGCAATGCATCACTAGATTGTTTTCTCACAATCCACTCACGAAAGAAACTTCTAGACTAATTGCAATTGACACTCGACATTCATGAAATGTTTTTGTCTCGTTTATTGCAGTATTGAATTAAATTTTTCTTTCAGTCATTTTCATTGAATTCTAAAAATTGATGAATAGCTACCAAAATATCAGCTGACAAACAGAAACTTTCCTTCAAATTATCTTTTGAAAATAATTATTTCTAAAACTATTTAAAACCTAGGCGAATGTTTCTCCATGTTCTGCGCGTACTACGAGTACATAATGAACCGGATTGAATGCAGTAGTGCAATTTGAAATAATTCTTATTTGGCAATACCTGAAATCAAGAACAGACGCTTCGCTAGGTTTACGTGAAAATAGTACATGCAATCCTTGAACGACCTTAGACCCTATTTACACGCTTCCTTTTCACAAACGATTCCAGAGAGTAGCGAACGCGCTCATGCGTAGTATCCCAGAAGCTTAGGGCACGTGTGCGAGTTTGTCCAGACACCGGAATCGGTTGCCAAAAGGAAGAACGTAAACCGGTTTTTACTGATCTGATGGATGGTGGACAGTACGAATCTGACATGCATCACTCACCGTGCTGGATACTCAGATTGTGGATGAAAACATCGTTGTTTAAACCATCGATGTTTTAAATATAATGAAATATTTTGAAGTAAAATGTCATGGTTCTAATGTGATATCAGCTTATATTTGTTTAAAGTTACACGTTAATATTACTTTAAAGTACATTCTACCTTAAATTTGACAGTCATTTTTATTTTCTAATCAATGTTCTATGTAGACAAGGTTCAAATGGTAGTTTTACGATATTACCATGTGCAAAATAAAAAAGTAACACAGGAGAAAGATTGCGAATAGCAAACGGTTTCGTGCCGCCGGGGAATCGACAATAGTGATTGTTGTCAATTAGTTAGCGAGGAATCCACAAAAAAAATAGATGCAGGATATATTATTTAAATCACGAGATTTGTTTTTTGAAAACATTCATGTTTTTACACAAGTATAGTGATAGGAAAAAAACACCGAAAGCAAAACATCGATGTTACATTATCGATGTTTCTGCTCGAAAATAATCGATTTTTTGGGGGCCGTTCTTACATGCACCCCGCGAGAACAAGGTATCTCGAGCCGCGGGAGGCGGAGATGCGGCAGCGACGACGCCCGTGGCGACGAAGGAGAAAACCGGCCACTCCGCGCCGCGGCGGCGACGACGACGACGGTGGCGGCGGCGGCGGCGGCGGCGCGGTCCCGTTAGAGCGAAGCAGACCGCGAGCAGACGCGGCAACGAGGTCGCTGACCCCGAGCACAGAGTCGCCAGCGCGACGCCGCCGCCACCGCCTCCCCCACCGGAACTGACCGCCGTCCCCGCGCCTTCGCCAATGTTATTGCCGCTGTCCACGCTGCCGCCCCTGCTGCTGCTGTTGCTGCTACCGCCACCGCCGCAGCTGCAGCGGCGTCTGCTGCCGAGGGAAACGGTACTCCCTATCTGTTCGTGCCAATTGCGGTGTCGTGCGTGACCGGCGCACTTACCACATCTCCACTTTCGTCACCGCCCCCTCCCCTCGCCTTCCCGCGGTCGCTAGCTCCGTCGCCATCGCCGCCGCTCTCGCGACAGCTGGACGGTAGTACAGCTTGCATGACTAACGACTCGAGAGGAAGGTGAGATTTTTTTGTAAAAAAAAAAAAAAAAACCTCCCCCCCCCCAAGCACGCACCAACCACTCGCTGGCAATCTCGCGCGCGCGTGCTCACAATTCCCAGCTGTCGGGGCATATTTCAGGGTCGAGCCAGCGCCCGGAGGCAGCCAAGAGAAATGCAACGCGTTCGAAAGTGATAGCTGTGCAGAGCTGCTACCAGAACCAGAGCCAACCTGCGAACTAATCCAATATTTAAATTCCAATATACAATTACTTAAAAGTATTGTCAATTTCATAATTAAATTACCACATAATGTAGAAGTTTGTTGAATGAAATTTAAGACTTTTTTACGAAGATTTGTAGCCTGTAAACTTTGTTAATATTAGTGTAACGTAAATATGCTTAAAACATTTTGTTAGTTGTAAGTTTTTTTTTGTAATTTTGTTTTGTGTTTTAGTAATTGTATTTTTATTGATTTGACTATTGTTCATTATTTCTATAATTGTATCGTGGCGTATAACTGTGGTTAAATCCAATAAATTATTATTATTATTGTTATTATTATTATTGTCCAATATCATTTTCTAGTTTTTTGAAATATTTTCACATACACTTAGCATTCATATTTTATTCCTCTCTGAGTTACGATAACATTTTTAGATTCTCTAAACATCCATTTCGAATTTGTACACCTCCAGCGAGCAATTCTTGTGAAAATTTTAGTCACAGTTCAAAGGGTCAGGCTGTTAGAAATACATGGAGAGACACTTGATGATGGTGCTAAAAGAATTGCTTCTACGGTAAGTAAGAGAGATGTTAATGACAATTTGTGTTTGGATTTTAACAAGAATAGAACCGTTTTCCGATGCAACAAGACTAGCCACTGATTTAGTAATGAGCACGAAATCGAATAATTTCACGGAATCGTTTCCTAACGTTTCCAAATGTGTTCAGATGTAAGGGAATTCAAATGGAAATTAATAGTAGTAGAAACGTAGCCAGGATATTATTATTATTATTATTATTATTATTATTATTATTATTATTATTGCCACGCTGTCTGTCTCGCTATTTCTTCTCGGCTGCTCGTGAGAAAACTGTCGAGGAAAGCGTCAACAGGGAAGAAACAGTTCGAATCGATGAAGGAAGGTTTTGTTGGCAATTCAAAAATATCAAATTTTTGATCGCGCGTCTTCATCACCTTTCTCAGAAGTAAAATACATAAAATTAGTTATTTATATTTTGCAATTTATAGTTTTAATAGTTTGACGAATCGTTAAACAATTAAATACCACATTAAGAAAGAAAATAAAAAGTTGCTCACAATGGAAATACTATCAGTTAAGGAAATTTCCGTAGAAATATAAGAAATCGACAGCATTTATAACACATTATACTTGGAGTAGAACTGTAAGATTCTAGTTTTAGTGCGACCCTACATAATTACATGCGGAACAAGATTGTATCTTCATAATACTGAAAAGATTTTAATAGCTTCCGGGAATGCGCAACTGGCCACGAAATTGCACACGGATGTCCGTACGGAATGCAGGCTGTCATTTGACACAGCTGTAGTTCATGATCGATCGACTTAGAGAAATGAAATCGTACTGTCTGTATTTAGTAAGCGAACCCTAACGATTTCAATGGTTGGATGCCGAAGGGGCATCCTCAGAGGAGAAAGGGCTTTACCCAGTGTGGCAAATTTCTTTTCGTAATAGCAAATCGCGATGGATTCGGTGCATTCTGAAGAACTTACTCGTGCAGTAATGGCACATAAAGTATCGAAGATCTAATTCATTTCCTGGACTGGAAGTCAGTGGATGATACGTAACAACAAGTAGTATAAATAAAAGTAGTAGAATTATATTACCTGAAGCAAACAACAACAAACAAACTTAGAACATCGTTTAATTTTGAAATCCCTACATCGCATATTAACGCGAGTTGTTAAGAAATTCCACACGTATTTTCTCCTTTCGTAAATAAGCCACATTTATGTGGTGGATAATGCGGTGCAAATCCTGTAGTGGTATGTATCCCATGCCACTATTTTTTTTGTGACGGGTGCCAAGAGAAACAGCCGCCAGCGCACCTCGACCCCCCGCCGCCGCCTCCCCCGCGCGCCAGTGCCAACCGAGAGTTTCGCGAGGCGATGGGCAGGCACGTTGCACCTCACGCGTAAACATTCCGAGGAAAGCCGTGAGCTCATCGCTCTCTGTTTACACGCGGGCGGTTGGCGGGTGGGCGGCGCGGGGTGGGGTGGGGTGGGGTGGGAGGGGTGGCACTGGCGCTGACGGCAGCCAGCCCGCGGCGTTGGCAGGCGGCGCGCGCCAGCGCGGGCGGGGGCGGCGAAGGGGGCGGGGGCGGCCTAAATACGAGTCCGGGAGAGCACAGCGTTGCCACAGCCACGGGCGCTTTGCTCGGCGCTCTTCCCCTTCGGCGTTTGGGTGTGCTCCGCCCCACCGCCTCTTCCACACAAGAACACACACACACACACACACACACACACACACACACACATGGAATAGGTGTTTCTCGCACTAAATAGTTTTTGTAAACAGTGATAAAATGAACTATCATAATTGTGAAAAATGAAATTGAAATACGTAAAAATGTTGAATTCAAAAATAATAAAGATGCATGTGGTATTACTGATGTAATGGAGCATGCTGTAAAAAAAAGTCTCACATTCTCTGTGACCCGCCCACACAACACAGACACATTCACACACAGACACATATACACCCACACACTCATACACACAAAGAGCGTTCCCATCAAACAATAAAAAAAATCAGCAGCAGCAGCATTCCGGAATAGCAGTTACTATCAACCCAGTGTCAAGGCAATTAATTTTTAAATTCAATAAAACATCACATTCCAAACCTACAATGAAAGCGAAATGTTTCAAAAAAATGTTCTGACCACTATTACTGCGTGAAATGACATTCAGTAAATGCGTGGACATTGTCAGTTGAAAAATGCCAATCATGCCGTGTTGACAATCGATGAAAGTGAATCTGCGAGAACTTCGAATGTAGTGTTCAATATTGTCATGTAGTCATGATACTAAATGAATAACATGTATATTCTAGATCGAAAAATATATACAGAAGATCTGTATACGGAGACATGACGGTGAAACCTTTGAAGTAATTTCTGCCTATAGTAAGAGAATAGTATACAGTATAGAGAATAAATTATAGTAAACCTCTGAAGTAATTTCTGCTTATAGTAAGTGACGGCATAGATATAAACAAAGGACCTTAAGTACAGAACACCTTAAAAATGTTCATAACGTTTAATCAGTTTTCACTAAAACACAAAATAAAAATACTATCTAATTAGTTTATGGCTTCCATTCCCATTTATAAAAGAAAAATTCCCCTTTTTTTTCAATTGGAATAGTAAAATCTTTCTGTTTTTTAATTTATCATCAACTTTACTCTTAAGAACATTAATTTTTATTAGAACTAATTCATGACCCGCCTCATGACCGCAGAAGCTTCATTCAGGATGCAGCATATGATGGTAGAGATCCATGGTGATCAACTCTAACTATTAATGAATAGAATTAAAAGATTAGAAATAACAATTTTGAAAACACCTTTGTAAATTAATAGAATTATAAGCTTCATAACACGTTGAGGAAACGTACTGCCCTGCTAACTAACGTACTGTTGATTTTTTTTGTGAAAAATGTTATCTTTAAACGTATCTAAGTTGAATTCATGTTGCACCGTAACATGTGTAACCTTTTTGTAGTGTAACCTCTTTGGCACAATCTAATCTTGAGGAATACTGAAAAATGCGACCGAAATGGTAACAGTAATTTTATAAACAATAAATTTCACCAAGAAGCAAGAACTGTGTTTAAGCTCAACCAAATAAATATTTCGATGCAATCCTGGTTAAATTTACTTGCGATGTGTTACTTCTTCTAAATATTCTTCATTCAAGGCCGTCTATCCATAACTAATGCCCTTTATACTTTACAAAGGAATTATCAAACCCTTAATGCTGTACCCATGTCCCATATGGACCGATGCATCAATTACCAACAATTAAACTCCGAACCGTACAAAAGTGACCTCTCAGACTAGCAACACTCTGTGGTTGCCCCTGTGGTTCATTGCAAACGCCCAACTTCAAAAAAAGTTAAATATATCACATATGACTAAACATGTCGCCCGTTTTCTCTAAAAAAATTATTCCCACTTAAATTCAGTAAATCATGTAGTCCACTACAACCTGACCCCATTAAATGACTTACCAATAAGAATTGAAAACGGATTCCCTTTTGAAGCGTTCTTGAACATTTTCTCCGTTAATTGTTAATAGTAGGGGCTCTTGTAGTTTACTATACCATGTGTAGTGTAGTTAAGTTAAGCACAATAAGGTAAAATGTAACCCATCACATATGATCAAGTATTATCATACTGAATTATTTAATCAATGAATATTTGTATTTTATATTTTAAAAAGAAGGCTGGCTGGCATTACAGAGGGCGCCACGGTGTAGCGACCGTCCTTCCGCAGACCCACTTAAAAGTTCTCGAGGGTGGGCTGAATATCACGCAGCATGGGGAGGGCAGAAAGGAATTAGGGAAGAAGTATGCCCGTGCCTCGTAATTGCGCGATCGTAATATTTGTTTCCGCAGACGCGATAACGCCCAATTAAACAAAGTAATTCTACAATCAAATCCAACCAATGGCAGATGTAATTTAAATTATGTTTTAAGAAACATGTTCCTTGAGAAATGATACTGTAAAATCTGATATATTTCAAATCATTGTGCATGTCTTCACATATGACATATGGAGTGCTATGTACTAGTACATACAGCGATTTACATGGAGACCTCCAAACATACAGCGATTTACATAGCCGGCCCCAAAACAAGTATGCATGAATGTGTGCGGAGCAATCATGCATCGTCCAGACCAGTCCTTAGTACTCTGTCCTAGTAAAGTGCGTCATTAGGGAAAACGACGTTCAAGAGCTTTTCGAAAAGAGGAAGGAGGCGTATAACTACCACGCACGCGAACAGTGAAACTTAATGGTCGAGACGCAGCCAGGCCCTGGGGCGACAGGCGATGGGCTTCGTGCCCGACCTCTCCGCTCGCGAGCGGCCCACTAACGCCTGCGGGCGCGTGGCGTGGCGGGAGGGCGGGGCAGATCGGGGTGGGGCGAGGAAGTGGGAGGGGAGGGCGGGGCAGGGCGGGGCGGGGAGTGGTGGAAGAGGGAGTGGCGGGGCGAGGCGGGTCAGGGAGTGGCGGAAGGGTGAGTGGCGGGGCAGGGGCGGGTACGGCCTCGTGCCTTCATTAAGACGCCGACTGTCTGTTGCAGCGGGGAGTGGGCGGGCGTGCAGCACAACAGGCGGAGGGAACTCGACTGCGACTGCTTACTACACGTGGGCGCAGCGAGTGGCCGCGCGGCCGCGGACATGCACGCGGGCGAGTAACGGGGCTTGCTTTTTACTCTTAATTGTCGGTCACGGCGCAGCAGCGGTAGCGGCGGCGGCGGCGGCGGGGACAGTGGACGCTGGCGGGTATTGTGTGGCAATCCTGTAGAGGGGCGGATGGGGCGGGGGAAATGGACGGGGAGGCGCACGGCATGCGTGGGGGAAGGCGGACGGAACGGGAGATGATGGCAATGGGCGACGTATGAGGCGAGCGGGCGTCGCACATCGAACGCATAGAGGTACGGCTGTGTATGTGTGTGTGTGGGGGGGGGGGTAGTGGATTCCAGCTATTTTTTACTCCGCAGTTCTGAAACTATAATCCGAACCATTGTACTTCAGAAGAACGACGAAGTTCATGCTGGATGCCAGTACGCTGAAAAATTAATTGTACGTATGAGTATTTTCGAAAAATGAAATTCCTCTGAAATACTAAAGGGCGAACAGAGGATCAGTTTTGAAAAAAAGAAGCCAAAAAATGAGGTGGTGGTGATGGTGGTGGCGGTGGTGGTGATGGTGGTGATAGTGGTGGTGGTCGCTCTACTGCTCGCTCAATCCCGAAAAGCTGATATATTCGGCGAATGTACGCTTTCTTTGATGTGTCCAAAACACTGACATGTGGTGGGTAGGGCGAGCACCGAATGTTCGTCACTCGGCAAATAGCAAGCAACTCATCCACAATACCGCCTTCATGTTGTGGGAGACAACTGAGGACTGTCATATTGTAAGTTTCGAATAGTATACGCGTATGGTAAGAATCCCTTCGTGTGAGTGCGGTGTGGTATGGGGGGTATGGGGAGCACCAAGTAACGCACACGGAGTGGAAGCCGGGCAGTGCGGCAGATGTGGCGGGGGGGGGGCGGTGTGTGTGTGTGTGTGTGTGTGCCGGGGGTTCGACGGATGTGGCATGTTGGGTGGCGAGCAGTTTGATGCGAGGAGCGAGTTGAGAGCGACGGGAAGTGTGGTGAGCCCTTCACAACCTCCCCCTCCCCCCTCATCCCCTGCGCAAGCCCCACCCATGCCGCCGCCGCCGCCTGTGTCGCTGCCACCGCAGGCTCGCTCGTTGCCGGCAGGCAATTCATTACTGAGCGACCCTAACGAACCGGCGAGTCTTTAGCGACCCCTGCCGCCCCGCCCGCCCCGCCCGGTCTTGTGGCGGCCGCGGCCGGGGGTGTCAATCTAAGCGGATGTCTCTGACTACACAGACTGCACGTGCTGGTAGAATTATATACTGAAAGCGGTTACAGTGAAAGCCGATGAGTGAATGTTACCGATAATGACGTAACACGTGCTACATTTAACATACAGAGAATCCGGCTATTTGTGTAGGAATAGATTCGGTGAATCGCCGCAATGCAATGAATTTCAGATCAAATCATTCGATTATGCGCTTTGTATAACACTGATAATTAAATAAATCAATATTTTTAATATACAAAAATATTTCAATTCAGTTTTGCCAGAATTATCTACATTAACTATTCTTTTGAGAATACAGATTCTCACATGATGGTTCTGTGATACAACGTGAAGTTCGAGTATTTGGGTAGATTACTTACCATAGATAAATGCTAAAGCATAGGATCCGCATAGTAGAAAATGAAGTACATAACGACACTGATATGAGCACTGTCTTCAGAAAAAGGAACGACTGTTATACTTAATACTATATAATATTACATATGTTCATTGAAATGTTTTATGAAAATGTAGATTCGAACATCACAACATGAAATGGAGCTGATCGTCTGCTTACTGATATAGTACAGCATAAAACGATCTGAAACTCGTTTAAATTCCCGGAACGTTTAAACTCTAGGCATTAAATCGACTATTGCACCATTCATTAGTCCATTGCCGTTCATCTACAAACGTATGTTAACGAAAGTAATGGATGATACATTTTTTACGATGAGGCAATAAAATTCAATGATCTACATCAACAAATGTGGTTATTTAACTGAAGCAAAACGTGTAGGTCTTTCTCATGACAGTACGTGCATTATATCGAACGTAACATTTCACTCTCGCTTGGCAAACAAGTCACATTCATAAAGCACATAATTTATAATATTAAGATTCTTAAGTTGTTGGCCGAGTTCAGAATGGTTCAAAGTATTTGGTAGAGTAGTAAAAACACTTTGAAAATCAAAACTCCACGCTTTTTCTTCAGTTGTCTTGTAAATTTCCAGGGCATGAGAAAATTAAAAAATTCTAATCTTTACGTTGGAATAGTTTCCCATGTACGAGTACGTCAAGTTTCAAATCCGGATTATCTTTTGGGAATTTAACATCGTACCTGATACACTAGAAAAGAAACCTGACTGAACATGTAACGAACCTCAAAAAATATTTCGAACAATAATATAACTTGATCTTAAAATAGTTCACATTTATACGATGCTGCTTTCCTTAGGTTAGGCCTATGTTTTCGTTTTCTTTTCTCTCCCCCTTTCTTCTTTTTCTTTTCTGATTCACCCAGGACGAAAATACATAACAGCATCACAAAATGTTGACAAATACATTAGAAAAGTGACGGCGAACTAGCAATATTAGATAATTCGTTCAATATTTCAACAGGCATTCTGCCACTATCCACGCGTTTTTAGTGGCAGGCCGCCCATGCATTAGGTGCCAGTTCAAGAACTACGGACCTCCACAACTGACGCCAACCCGACGCCTCGTTCAAAGCCAGAGCACGAGACGCCCCGGGGCGAACGCTGCATCGCGCTGCAAACAGGTTAGCGACCCCGGCGGCGGAGGCGCCGCCCGCCGCGGAAATTGGACAGCCCTGCGTGCGCGCGGCAGCGATGGAACGGGAGGAACGGGGCGGGGCGGGGAGAGGGTCGGTCGAGGGCAGGGGCGAGGGCGAGGACGGCGGGTCGATAGCGAGCGGCATGAGCGAACGCGCCCATGGGCTGTCTGCCCGCCCGCTGGGGGAGTGAAGCGCGTCGAGGGGCGACGAGCCGCAGGGGCGGGGCGGGGCGGGGCGAGGCAGGGATGGGCGGGGCGGGCGAAGCGGGGATGGGCGGGGCAGGGGCGGGCGGGGCGGGGTCGACCGTCGCGTGAATGACCGACCGACAGAGCGCTGCCGCGCCGCAATGGCTGCGGGCGGGGAAGCGGAGCGCATTGGCCCACGCAACGCACGGGGGACCGCGCTCGGAAAGCGGCAGCGGGGTTAAAGGATTCGAGGACCAATGGAGAGCTGCGGGACGGACGAACGAGCAGAGACGAGAAAAGAGGCGCGGGAGTACGGAACAGAGGAGATGGAGAGCAGCAAGGACGAAGAGTTTCGGGTGCACTAACGCAGACAGTGGAGGAGCGAGGGCGGACGCAGTGGTGGGGCTGGGGGCCGGCGGGGAGAGAAGGCGGGAGCGGAAGGCGCGGACACGGTAAAATTAGAAGAAATGAGACGAGTTTTCGGCGTGGCTGGGAGCGCGCGGTGCAATTAGCGGGGCGAGGGAGGGGGCGTGGCCGAGTTCGCGGGAGCGAGCGCCAGTGCAGCGCGGCGCCCGCCGTTGCGCTGACTGCAGCGGCAGTAGGTCAGGGCCCCGCCCCTCCCCCCCCCGCGCGTGGGACGCCGTTCCGTGCACGTAATTGCGCCCCCGCTCCCGCCCCGCCCCGCTCCCGCCCCCGCCCGCCATCGCTCCCCGTCGCGCCAGTTTATCCCTCGCGCGCATCTAATGAGATGTAAATGGGCGCCCGGGCGCTTTATTACGCAGCGGCGCGCGGCGGGTGGCTGTATGGGCGCCCCGCCCCCGCTCCCCACCGCACCCGCCTGCACTCACGAATCTATCGTGACGGGTCGGCCGACGGCGATGCGCGCAGCACGTGAACGAGCGCTTGTTATTGTTAGTGATGGTAGAATGTAGCGTTTTAAAGTTGAAAAAATCGCATTGTGAAAATAAGGCTTTGGCATTATATAGGATTATAGAAATTAAGATTTAGCATTTTGAAGCATTTGTTGAGAAAACATTATTAACGGAAGACTCATTCAGATTTTCAAGTTTTCAGGATGTTTTATAAATTGTTCTTATTATTTTTTCACTTTGTTTTGTCAGTTGAATCATAATTAATACGGCCAATCTCAAATTAAATGTTTCCTAACATCGTTGCGTTGTTGTCATTGTCACATCCTTAGTTAAAGAGCGAATACGAAGCAAACCATAAAATGCAATATAGGCATTATATCGCAGATTCACGATTATTTTGCACCTCATATGACATTTCGCATTTTATCTCAAATTGAAAACCTTCAGAAATATACTGTTCCGACTGCCGAACATAAAATTACAAATTTTTGCAGAGTTTGGTAACATTTCGCATGTTTACCAGTTTCTAAAATCTACCATCTCTAGTTATTGTGCCTACGCTGCGCACGCCACCCTTCAACCTTGAATATTCCCTCAGGAAGAGAAAATTACTATTTACGAAACGGCGCTCGCAGATACTGCAATGTACGATTAATAATTTAATAACCTATTGGTTAACATTTCGCATATTCGCATCTCACGAATACTGCATGTAACGGAACACAAGTTGAAAGGAAGAGATGTTAAACTTGAAATGGGCATACTTACAAGATTTTCATGAGCTTGGAGACACCTCAAGACTGCAGCTACCATTATCATCATTTAATGCTAATCCGGTTTGAATACCGAGATTTCACTCAACTATCCTTGCGAGAATTCGTGACATCGCAAATTATTTATTTCGAGGTCATTGAGTTTCGCGTGTTTTTTTTCGGAGATTTTATTTCACATATCAATTCAATTATAACAAATACTAACATTCACCATCTATTCTGGTTCATACAGTGTCGTTTTTCACAACAGCAAGAGTACTTTCTTTTGTCCAGGAAAGTAGGAAATAGAAAAAAAGTAGAAATGGAAATAATCACCGATATCACGTCAATTATCACTATTATGTTTGTATGTTGTTGACTTTTTTAATGTTCACGTGACATTTTATGAACAAAATTCACTCAGATAGTGGTATTAATGTCCACATTTCTTTAATGTTGATCTTTTCGCAGCAACGCCCTCATAAACGGCCATGTTGAAAGTGTGGGTGCGAGGCATCTTAAAATTAGGAACTGGGGCAATGCACGGAGGAGGAGCTACAGCGCAAGTGTGTCTAGTGGGCCTGGAGATGGCACGGCGCCGTGGGTAGCAGTAGCGCTTCAAGTGGTAATATTAGCGGCGTCGGCGACGATGGTAACGGCAGTTACGGGCCCTCCGAGCAACGAACGACGCCATAAAAGAGGGCGGGGAAGGACAGAACAGGGTGGGAAGGACGAAGCAGAGCGGGGAGGGATGGTGCGTGTCGTAGCGTGGTGTAGTGGGGAGCGGCGGCATTTGGCGGGGTTTGGCGAGGTGTGGCAGGTCGTGGTGGGTGGGGCATGGCGTGACTTGGCGGGGGGGATTGACGGGACACGGCGAAGCAGGGCAGGGCGGAGAAGGGCGGGGAAGGTTGGGGCATGGCGGGGCAGGGCGGGGAGGGGCGGGGCAGAGCGGGGCAGGGCAGGGCGGGGAGGGTCAGGGAGGGACGAAGCAGGGCGGGGAGGGGCAGGGAGGGGCGGAGCAGGCAGGCGGCGGGCGGGACGGGGCGGCACAGGGCAAGGCAGGAGAGGCAGGGCGGAGCAGGGCCCCCGACTGGTCTGTCGGCAAGTGCACCAGTGTTACGAAAGATGGAGACACGGATGAGAAAGGAAAGATAGCGCGCGATCCGTGGACAGTTTGATGACAGCTCCCGCATTCGCTTGATCCTGATCGAAGAAACCTCGGAAAACTACCGATCAGAGCAGCTGACCATTAGAATTCTCTACAAGCCAATGGCTTAATTCGACCTAATAGCGAGTGTCGAAAATTCGCTACAGGCGGGACTCGAACCCCAGGACCTACCGGCCAGTGACACTGCAGCGGGTTGTTGGCACGAAGTTATCAGTGACAATAAGAATGTGATATATTTAAAAGTCTTTTGAAGTAGCATCATTGCCAGAGCTGAATTTCTCTTCGGCGGAAAACAGGAAGTTGAGCAGCGCGTGTCTGGGCAGGCCAGGAGCCGCCAAAGCGCGTTCGGGTATCGGGCGATCTTTACAGTCGACGGAGGCAAACGCCCCGCTGGAACCCTGACAGAGAACGCGCACGAGAGGCGACACGGTGTGAGGGGGGAGCTGCTGGGGCACGGCCGGGGCGAGGTCGGGGTGGTGGGGGCGGGGAGGGTGAGGAGGGGGCGGGGGCGGGGCGGGGAGGGTGAGGAGGGGGCGGGGGAGGGGCGGGGCTGCATTGCGGTCGCGACGGTATCTCCCGCGCCCGGGCCGCGCGGCCGCGCTCCGCCGCAATAAAGGAACGCTAAATAAGTTTTATAGTCGCGTCGCCTTCGTGCCGCCGCGCCGCGCTCCGCCCACCCCACACTCTCCCCCCCCCCCCCAGCGCGCAGTCAGAGGCGACCGCCGCGCTCTGCAGGCGCCCTCGCCCACGGCCGCCTCAAGGACCGCGGCGCAAACAGGAAAATAAAGGGCCCTACATTTTAGCAACTTTCCATGTTGAGTTTGAGTATAACATGTGTGTGATTCTTTTTAAAGCTAAAGAATTCTGTTGGAAATATAAATAAATAATGCACATAAATGTTTTGGATGCTTACTAATTCTGCCCTTAGTATCAGAATATAAGTATTTGTATTGTTTTACATTTCGTCTAGCCACATTAGAAATGGTAAATAATTATTAAAATAAACACTACCTTTAAATTGTAGATATTCCAACTTTTCCTCCTTTTCTTTTGTACTACATGAAATAAATATCAAGTGTGAGAATGCTTGTGTTCGAACTTTCATTTGCAAGAAAGGACAAAACAGGTTGTTCTTTTCAGGTTTAAGTAAAATTGCAGAAAAAGACAGGTCGCAAAATAAACATGTAAATAAATCGAAAAGGAAAGCAATCACAATGAGTTTATAGTAAAAGGGTTACATTGTTAACAAAAGATAGTAGCACTAACACTTCAATATCTATGAAAATAGTGTGGTCTGAAAGACTTTTTAAAATTAAAATTCGTCTGAAAAAATTATTTTGAATTAAATTATTCTGGATTTCTGAATATAGTCTACTAAACAGTGGTAATTACGGAAGGTCAAAGGTCATCCCTTCGTACATTCGAGACCTACATCCCATCCCGACAACCTTCCCCTCAGCATGAACCCCGCAGAGGGCTATAATTCCTATTTAAACCGCGCATCCAAGGAAAAACACTCCCGAAGTAATTTCCTGGCTCCTCGCCAATGAAGGCGAAATCTGTTTCCGCGCCCCGCGATTAACCAACTTCCAGCAACTTCTTCCTAATCTTTCGACTAGGGCGCAGCGAGTGGCCAGGAGCGGGATGTGAGGAAGATGGCAAGCCAGGGGTTGGGTGAGAGAGCGGGAAGGGGGGGTGGGGGCTGGGGAAGGAAGCTGCGAGGAGAATGGAGAGGGGGCTTAGGGCGGCAGCACCGCGGTCTGGCGACAGTTCGGGGTTCACTCCGGCCCCAGGCGACTGTTTATCCTCCCGCAACCAATCTAAGTTTGGTTCGAAGGCGACGCGCTTCAGACCGCTCTGTTACCCCGCTTGAATAATTTATAAGCGCGCGGAAACCAACATCGTCTTTAAAGCGAGTTCATAAACTGGCTGTGGGGGCGACGGGGTGCCGAGTTTGCCACGACGACCACAGTGACCTCAGTTGAGCGGAGCTTTTGGGGCGAAAATCAGTCTTTCTTCGAGCAGACGGAAAGGTCACAGGAAGAACCAACGCAGGGGAAGACCACGTGAAGCAAAAGTATAAATAAAAAAAGAACGAAGAGGCTCAGAAAAGAAATACGTAGTGTGTGACGTTAGAGGAAGACGTTGAAGGAAACGAGGGAGAGGATATGGATCGAGGCGGAGGTGGTAGTGACGAAGTCAACGACGATGATGACTACAAATCAGAATTACGGCAGTGTAAACTTGTGGAGTTAAATCATTACGACACGTAAAAAGACTTTAAGGAACTTGCCTTCCGGACCAGTAAATAACACGAACCAGAAGTTACCAGAAGATATGAATAGCAAGTTCTGAGAGACGGCCGCGTTTACAAGTTCGCCGCGGTTCAGAAAATAAGCGGGAGGCGTCGAGGGCGGGCCGGGGAGGGGGAACGGAGGGGTAGAACACACAGCGACCCTCCCCCCTTATTCCTCCAACGTAACTACTCTTCGGCCCCGTCTTTTGAAGTTCTTCTTTCGAGTAAAGACGCTGCGTTTAGTGCCTGAAGAGTAATATTTCCTCCCTTGTAGATTCGATTTAAGAAAACTATAAAAAAGTGAACCGAAGTAAGTTATCAACATGTGCAGCAATATTTTACGATACCATTTTGAATAGGACACTTTCACTCGAATACCGTTGTTAAAGGAAACATTTCATCTTCAGCACAGAAACTTATACTTAGCACCCATTAGAAAGATTGAGGTCAATGAACCACAGATGACTCGGAACAGCAAAGGAAAATATTTTGGGGCTCGAAATGAAGGAAGTCGCTTTTAAAGGACCCTCTAGTTTGCAGGAACACCCACTAGTGTGTGGAACGAAAAAGAGAAAGCGTGAATTAAGAAAAAATAGGCAAGGCCATTTCACTTCAATTTATGTTTGGTTTGAAACCATTACAGAATAAAAAATGCATTCCTCGTTAAATCCAACGCCGCGACATCGGACACAGCCAGCACGAGCGAGAAAACGCCCAACACTACTCGGAGCTAGGAATAAAACATCACCAGCGATGTTTTCAATAGATAAAATAGATAGTTTCTATAAAAACATGGGTGTTTTAAACATCGCGGTTTGTTCTTTCTTCATCGGGCAGACTATCCCTCACCCTTTGTTTTCAGTTACATTTAAATGATAAAATAATATTCACCGCCGCGTCAAATTACATTTTGTGGCACATGAATTTAATGTCAGGGGTCACTAAACCATCTTTAAAACATCGGTGTTTAAAAATATTTTTGGTCAATGTACAGTCGACTTCGGTTATAGTGAACTTCTGGGGACTACCTTTTGGTTCACCATATCCTATGGCAGGGTTGTCCCACTGGCGGCCCGCGGTGCCATTTATTGTCTCCGCGAAAGGTTATTAGAGCAAAATAAAAGTTCCTTGCATTCATGTCTGGCGAGAACATTGGGTGCCTAGCGCAAGCGCCCACCCGGGGTCCACACTCCTTAATGTAAAAATTGGTGAAGTTTAGACTTGAGGATTTTTTTTTCTAGTGAATTCAAAAAAATCCAAATTGTCCCAATGTGCTTCCCTGCGATATGCATGGCACGGCCTGATATCAAGCATGGCTCTATTTCCCCTCCCCCGTTTCAGAGCAAGCCGGGCAAAGTACCGAGATCAACAATACGTGAAAGTTAGGTGTGGAACGCCCAAATAATGAAAGTATGATCCACATCCATATTAAAGGTTTTAGTTGTGGCCCTTGAAGCCTTGCAAATTGGACACCCTTGTCCTAAGATGTCAAATTACATAGAACATCTCCAAAACGATGCATTTTATTAATAGTATAATTAACATGATTTTTTGTTGTCGATGTATCGCTAAAGATCGGATTTTTATGTAATTACATATTTTTGTTTTCTACTTACCGTTCTAAAAATTGTAATCTTGGCGAATCGTCGCATTTCTAACACTATTTTCGTTACATGTTTTGTTTCAAAATTTTTCTTAACATATTTTTACATATTTAGTACTTAATTACATATTTTGCCATTTTCACGAAATATTCTTTTTATTATATCAATTTTCTTCAATTTCATTACGTATTTTTTACGAAAAGAAATATTTTCAAAACATTCAGCAATTTTTCCGGCATTATTACTGCGTGATGTTTACTCGAGGTTTACATGACGCGGTCGGTGCTCACACAGTCCGGCGCGCCTGCTTCAGTTAACTCAGTGTGGCGGGAAAGTGCGTCGGTGGCTATTTCGTGCGTCGGTGGTTATATCAGTTTCACCTTTAGGTGTGAAAATTATCACTGACGCCGCGTTTTGTGACCTTTAACCTGAATTTCTAAACGTATGTATTATATTTAAAATTTCTTTGGGAATATTTTTATAAATATAAATTCGTTTTATGCAAATGTTCGTTTTTCAATTACTGTATTTCATTATTACATATTACATACAATTTTACGTTTTTATTACATATTATTTTATATATATATATATATATCATACGTTTTTATTAAATATTTATGTACATATTTTCACCTTTCATGCTACATATTTTTGCGGTCTCTACGTATCACTGCAGTCGGAGCAGGCCCAGGCGCAGGCCCCGCGCTTCCTCCCTGGCCGGGGGGCAACGACACACAGCGGCACGTGTGCGTGCACGTGCGTGCTGGGAGGGCTCGTCCGTCGAGCCGCACACGTCTGCGCCCGCCCCTTCCCCTACCCCCCACCCCCGCCCCGGCGGCCTCGAGCCCTTTGTCTTCCGCTGGCGCCCCCTCCGCCATAACTTTTAATTTCCTCTCCCGGCCCCCCGCAGCGCCCGCACGCCCGCCCGCCCCGTTAGGCCCCCGCGCCAGCATCCGCTGCCTTTCACGCAAGCCAGAGCACATCTTGCAGCAGGGCAGAGCTGCGCTAAGGCAGATCTGAGTGCAACAAATATGTCTAACAATGACATCGGATGGAGAAAACTTCTAGAAGTCCAAACTCGCAGAAGACTTTAGTTTTAATCCCACCATCCTCAGACTGTGAATGAGATTTCTGTTTGTAGAGTTTTAGTCCAGATTTATTTCAGACAGTAATTTCTAATTAAACACATTGAAACCAAAAGCACATCAATCAGAAACCATAATTTAGACTCAAGACTTTTATTAAAATGTTCCCTTAATTTTCAAGCCTTGTTTTTCTCATCATCACATATCTTAATTTTAATAGAACAGACTCTTGACTGGTATTAGAGAAGCAAAGGTAATCTGAAACTTTTTTCATTGATACTCGTAGGAAGGCACTCTCATAGCTGATAAGTCCAGATTTACAAGTACTATTAAACATTTACGACACTGTTCACTCGCATTATGAAGTGAGGCAGAATATCAAAATGGATGGTATAGTGATATTCAACGAATGGATGGTACAGTGATATTCAACGTATTCTATATTCAACGAAGCGTTGTATAGTATGTATAGTTTGGTGACTAGTTCGTTTATTCATAGCAAATGGTGATTTTTTTAATTAACTGATATTTTTCTTACCTAATTTCGTTCTCCTTTCTAATTGTTTCTACGTAACGAAGATGACACCAGCAAAATTAAACGATCTAACGCTTTCTCCACTCTCACCACTCGCCGATCACGTGTGGTCTTCCTAGCACCGTCTTTGTTGGTGTATTTACAGTTGACCCTTCGCCTCCACTCTCACGCCGAGACATTGCGGCTTTGTTCAGCGCAACCTCAACAGACTGCGCGGACACCACGTCTAGTTCCCAGCTGTCCCCATCGAAACTGCATCTGCCTACATTTCCGCAGCTTGTATCTCTACCATCGCCTCCTTCGTCTTCGGTTCTGCTCCAAGCCTCGCCCTTGCTTGCACATCTGCCAGTGCCGCCTCCTCCGTCGACTGCAGGGTAACCGCCCACGGCCGCCGCCGCCTCTGCCGCCGCCACCGTCTCCGCTGCCTCCGTCGCCGCCTCCGCCTTCGCCGCCTCGGCCGCCTCCGCTGCCTCCGCCGCCGCCGCCGCCGCCACCGCCGCCGCCTCCGCAGCCGCCGCCTCAGCCGCTTGCCCTCCCCCTGTTATCGTCCGATCCTGAATTAGGACCGCCCTTCTTCCTCTTCCCGCGCCTCCCGTGGTTGTCCGCGGAGATTTGCATACAAAAGAGACGTAGGGGGACGGTTCGGGTGAGGGGGGAAAGGGGAAGGGGCCGACGTCGTCTCTGGGCGAAGGCGGCTGCACACACGGCGGAAGGAAGCAGGGGGGACCAATTATCAACTCGCACACTAGACGGCACGGAAAGCTGGCAGGAAGATGTCTACTAAGAGCGATGCTTCAGCTGTCTTGACTCCGCTATACAGAGCTCACACCACTCTACGAAGATGAAATGATTTTAGTTTTTATCAGAACTTATTTATAGTATCTGCGATTTATTTAATACATCCATATAATCTCATGTTCTCAATCTCATATTTCGAAGACGTATTTGGACAAGTGCAAAGTAACAATGTCTCAATTAATTTTAAAACATCAACATCAAAACAGTTAATTTCAAAATCTTGTAACTCTTCTTGTTAATTAATTAACAGAAAATAACAACAATGTTGAAGCATTACAATAGATTACAGATACACAAATATATACTTATACATGTCCTGAACGGAATTAGCTAGATTTGAAGTGGAAAGGTAAACGCAACATTTCTCTAGTAAAAGTGATTACTGAACTTAGATGGTATTCTTTTAGTGGAAAATGTTCACATTATTCAAACCGGAGTCTTTTTCTCCCAAATCGAGAATTACACCCAAATATTTTTCGAACTGAACATGAATTACAGGATTATCAACATAAGAAGGAAAATTTACATTTGATGAAGGTATTTGCAACACTTTTATTCAGATCAATGGCAAAATGTATGAAAATGAACTAAGAAACAGGTTGGTCATATTTAAACGATAACACAACAGGATCCTTCATAAAGCGTCACTCACAAATTTCCCCCGGCCGGCAGCGCAGTGGCGATTTCCAGGGGGCGACGGGGATGTGCTGGGGAGGCGAGATAAAAGCGCAGTTTGTGGTCCTTTTGTGGCAAGTGGCGTCTGGCCGGAGGACGCTGCAGCGCCTAACGGCAGGTACGGCGGCAGCGGGGCTGCTTCCTGGACACCGCGCGCAGAACCGGTTCGTTCGTGCGCTGTTCGAGCGGGCGACTGGGGCGGCCCTGCGACGGGACACGCGGCGAAACGCACGCTGTTCCACGCACAACACATACTTGACTGAGAGTACTTTGCTTTTTTGGGATCTTCTTTAAATTCAGAAATGTCAGTCAAATAAACTCCGACCTAGTTTTGAGGGGAGAAAATCAGTAGCGCGCCGTTCAGCCAGTGTTCAAAACAATACTGTGGCCACAGGGTAAAAGTTCTTAAGTAAAAAATCTTTACGTAAGATTACTTAGAGATTAGATTAAGATTAGTTACTTAAGATTAGGGTTAGATTATTGAGTCAACGCTTTTTTCTATGCTCAACATTATTTCCCAAAGGAATTTTTGTCGTCAAGGAGGCAATATTTGTATTAGGTCGTTTTACTAAAATAAAATATAGATTCTTAACTTGTAGTTTCAGTACTTAACTCATTTTCGCCCATAATTGACTTAAGAACTTTTACCCCGTGACCACAGAATTAACTACGAACAATTCAACAATCGTGATTGTTTTTTCAGTAGATCCCCTAAAAAATGCTTTCAAAACAACATTCAGTTAGGCTGTTAGATTATGCAGAAAACGAAAGTTTACTTTAGTAATAGCTGACTGTCGTGGGAGAGGATAATTGCAAATTAGCCTCAGCTTGTTAAGTACAAAAAATATTTTTAGGACATTTACAGGAGTCTATTAGAGCAGGCAAAGTCGCAACCTTCCAGCAAGGACTCATCACTTCCAAAGAGAACCAATTTAAAGTAAGCGTGACGGGTGTATCGCACATCAAAAGCGCTAAACAGAAGCAAATCTAAAAGATTTTGATAATTCTGCATTCGGTAAAAAATAATTATCCCCTGAAATATTTATTTAAAATAGAAACCAGCAAGTATAATTACAAAGTGTACGATATATTAAATGTAAGAATAAATTAGTTCAAACTAATCTCCGATCTCAAATAAATGCTCGTAAGTTTAAGGAACAAGGAGAAACTTTCTGAGCGATTGATTTAAGAAAAACAGAAAAAAAGTATACATTTTAAGTAATTGACGACTAACAGGAAAATTCTATTCATGCAGGTCGATACATTATCGTTGTGAATTGGAAAACACTTGAAGGTTTGGCTGCTATCGCATCACTTGCATTGTTTCAGAATCGATAGGTGGCTTTTACTGAGCTAATCATGCGCATACAAATCCAACTAGTACCGACATTCTCGTTAGCAAAGATAACACCATGTTGTAAACAAGAAATAATGCGAAGTAATTAATGTAATATGTTAATCTGTTCGAATGAGATAATGTAAATGCCAGATGCGGATACATTCACTGGTATCAGTTTCGTAATTCGGTCATCTGATCCACATCACATGGCAAACAATAATCTAATTTTTTTTGTCTAACGGAATTAAATGATCAGTAATTCAATACGCAACGATGTCGTAATTCATTCTTTCACACAAATGAGTTATGAGGTCTTAATTTTTTGAGGAGGCTAATGAAGGTAATGGATACTTGTGTACTACATGAAATCATGACACATACAACTTAATCATATACTAATGGGATGGCCGTAAAAAATAAACATGTTCACAATAATTAGTTGAAATCTGATAAAATGAATTGGCCAACCAAGCAAATTCCAACAGCATGCGCATTTTTGCTGAAATCGATGATTGGGTGTCATACTAATTTCCGGGGCAGAATGGTGGACAAATTGCGATATATATTTGGGATGATATCTGCTAGCTACGTACTCTATAAAAAATAAAATATCTGCTATTCGCCACTGAGGAAGTGTACCTCTTCCCTCACTAACATTTTTATTTAGATAGAATATGAAATTAGAAAAGGGGATGAAAAAACTCACGTTAAGTGTTAACGTGATTGTATGAATCGACTTCATCACATCACACGTTGAAAATCACCTGTCAATATTAGAGACTTTTTCACGCCATATCGGACAGCACTATCGATCTTCTACACTTGCGCAGATGCACAAAAGTGACGCGAAACTTGAACTGCGCATGCGCAGAAGATCGATAGTGCTCTCCGCTATGGCGTTGCCAAAACTCCCTACCCCTACTCTCTAAAAAAAAATTCGATACCTATAACGATACTAATGTGTTTGTATAAATCGATATCATGTTTACATCTAAATTGATACTGCTAATATTGACAAAAAGTAGGGTAACGTCCATAAAGGTCACGTCCGGCAGACGTTCGTCGATCTCCATTTGATTGCCGGCGATAGTCGGATTTGATCATGTGAGAATCTCTTCAGAAGATTCTGTGAGCCTCCTACAGCTGAAGGAGGCGGAAATACAGCTGAAATACGGCTGAAGCCACACATTCAGCAGAAGGCTTTGAAAAAATAAACCCTTCCATTGTGCATGAGTTACATTTTCACTCACACTGCTGGCCCCTTCTACACCATCGGCTGCCGGAAGCCAACTTCCTTTGATTAATTGATTAGAAATTCAGGGCTCGTCAACAGCTAAAGTCATTAGACCCGTAAGTGTAGTGCACGTTTTCATCGCGGAAGGAGGAGGAGGTGGTGGTGGTGGTGGTGTTCTTACCCCACTGGAAGGTGAGATCCGGCGCCAACCTACCGTCGGCTAACGGGTTTTCCCTCACCCAGGCACCTCTCGCAAGCATGGCGCCGCCGCCGCGAGCCGGGACAAGCTCTAAGCTCCCGACCGGTCTCCCGACATGTGTGGTAATGTAGTGCTTTTAAGTGTGTGTGTGTGTGTGTGTGTGTGTGTGTGTGTGTGTGTGTGTAAGGAAGGGATGAGAATAGAACAAGGAAGAGGAAGGAAATATCGTATGCGGTCTATGGCCCGTACTGTTCCAGCATTCGCCTGATATTGATACGAAAATCCACGGGAAAGTACCGATCAGAGCAGCCGGCCGCTAGAATTCTCCTCCAGACAGCGACTGAACTCGACCTAGCTAACAAGCTAGTGTCGAAAATCCTGTCACCGTCTGCACTCGAACCCAGGACATCCCGGTGAGAGGCACTGCGGTGACATCACCTGAAGCCCTGAGCCATCTCTCCCGGTGCCAACTTCCCTTCCCCTTCCAAACTCACACTGGGAACGTTTTCATGGCGTGAACTGCAGAGAGGTTGGGATAAGTCAGCGCAAGGGCCGACGTCGCCGGACAGACAGACAGCCTGCCAGCGCAGTGGCGCCGCGCCGGTCGGCGGGAGCGAGATGACCAGCGGGAGTGGCGGCGCACGGCAAGGCGAAGAGGAGCGGAGAGGAGATGGGAGGAGAAAAGAGGAGCGGAGTCGAGCGGGGAGGGGCTGAACAATGGCCCGCGTGACCGCAGCCGCGCGCAGGGTTTCGTTCCAGACGCCGCCGCCGCCGCCGAGGCAGTCTCGACGCACACACAATGGCTCGGGGTGTGATGGCAAGGGCTCTCGCTACTCCAGTCTGTTTCCACATGTAGCCGATCTTTAGATGCTTCAACTGACCAAACCTTTGTTAAAGGCTGTTGCATTACTGTAAATTGGTAATTTCGACACACCAGTACCGAACCACCACGTCCATGAAGACTAACTTTTCTTTATGGACATTCTATACCCTTAGGCAAAATACACAATTTAAGAAATGATAATCAAATTAATCTTACAAAATATGACTCATTATCTACTTTATACAGAGATTTATCGCAATCATCGATTAAGCAGCCCTGTTCTTCCTCTCGCCCTGCCTAACCCGCTACATACAGTTAATAACAGTCTTGTTTGTACAGTCCATATTTTGCTCGAAAATCATTCATTATAAATGGAAAATTAATACTAATGAAAAAATATTACAAGATAATTGAATAATTCCATTTAAATAAAATGTAACTTTGTACACCTAGACGAAACGGCTTTGAATTTGAAATTCACCAGCATATTTTGTTGCTTGGAAACCTTCCTAGCGGCTAATTCACGAGCGACTAAATGTACTGATGAATTTCAAATTCAAGGCCATTTCTTCTGGGTGTAGAAAGTTACATTTTATTTAACTGGAATTATTCAATTATCTTGTAATATATTTTTCATTAGTATTGATTTTCCACTTGAAATTAATGTTTTTCGAGGAAATTATGAACTGTACAAACAAGACTGTTACCAACTGTAAGTTGATTCGCCCGCCCCGCCTTCTCCGCCCGCGCTGCCCATCCAGCCCTTCCCGCCCTGCCCAGATCATTTTGCGACGTTCTCCCTCCTCTATGAATTGTCTCGACTTCTCAGAAGTGTTTGAGCAAAATGTAAGTATAATCGCTCCAATGGTTAACCTTTTTTGTGGAACAAACATACATATCTCAATATATAACTTCTTTATATATTGAGATACATTTATTGCAATTAATATAAATATCCTGAAAATCTTTAATTTTAAGTTAAATATTATTTGAATCCATTAAATACGTATCAATACCAAATTGTATTGGACTTATCGATACTAGAGGTTAGGTAACATTTTCATCTTGGTTCTTCGACCTTTTGTTGGCAACTACCAAACATCGTATTGATTCTCTAACTCGAAATGTCTCCACAGTACTATCTCACATGAAAGGAAACCCACTTACGATATGCAGCTGTTTCGTGAAAGACTGAACATGGTGCACAAGACTCCCAGCATGTCTCTTCACACTTGTCATATTCAAATGGTGAATGTTCAAAATCCGTTGGAATATTCAAGGACAAATGGAAAAGCACTAATGCGAAATTAATATTCATAAAGCGAATCGTGAATGTATCAAACTTTATTTTCGTTTTCTTGGATACATTTCCACTGCAACTGAGGAAATAACGCAAATGTATATATACCAGCAATAACCTACTAGGATCAAATAGTAGATAATCATCCTGCTTCGCCCTTTATTCTCTGCCCTTGACGAGATGAATGTTCAATTCATAAATGGTAAGAGGGAAATCGATGAAAATATGCCACCGTATTAATTTCTTCGAACATAGTACTTTAATTCCAGACTGTGATTGAAGGATTATTAAACTTCTGTTATTGATATTACTTACTGTCTAGTGTGTATTTTGCATTTGATCATGTAGTTCAATTTCCAACTACGAGGCAATCCTTTCATTTGAAGCGCAAAGGATATAATCCATGATACTTAAATCATAACTAGGACGCGAATCATTGCCACAACTTCAGATACGCCTGTACACAAGGCGCGCTCGTTACCGCAACAAATGCCCTATTCATCAAGGGGCCCAACGCGCGGACAGAGCGAGACATCGGCCAGATCTTGGGCGCAGCTTAGCCGGCAGCTATTCAAAGCCCATAAAGGGTTACGGTCGTTCGCTCGGGGGGGACACTTCCGGCCGGCGGGGCGGGGGAGGGGCCCGTGCGGAGCGGAGGGGGGCCACGCAAGGGGGCGGGCTGCTCCGGGGGAAGAGGCAGCCGCAATTTGCAGTAAATCAAATTAGAGCGGGGGACGGGGGAGCTGTCCTCGGCGGCTGCGGGGCGAGGGACGGCAAAGTGCCGGCGACAGGCGACGACGGCTCTGTGGGCAGCGAGGCGGCGGGTGGGTCTACGTCAAGTCCAAGTTTTGCTGCGGAGACAAGTGCTTGACCCACTCCCTCCTGACGCAGACCAGATTTCGGAACTCCTCGACGTACAGGTGACAACAAGACGCAATGTAGGATGTTGCGCTTGGTGGCATTGACACAAAATACATAAATAATACATCACGTCAAGAGGTTTCCAATATAGGTTGACATCCACACACGAATGAAGTCTTAATGGATTTTGATGAATTTTATGGATTTTTCTAATTGCAAAATATATACCCGTTTAATGTTAATACTTACATAATAATTCACATTTATTCCAAAAAACCATCGCACATTTTAATCACATAACACGAAAGTCACATACACTTTTTCTGTGACGATGGTAGATAAGTCGTACGAAGTACCCATGGAAAAAGAAAACCCTTGAATTGAAAACATGAATTTACTGATTGATTTATTTTTCGGAAGACTCTCTACCGCTTCCACACCGAATGGGCCAAATTGGCATCGATACTGCGATAATACTTAGAAAAGAGCTTGGTATGATAAACGGAAGTATCGCTACCTTTAGGAGCGGATTCAGGCGATCATTTTAGAGGGAAGAGGCATAATAGATTTTTGTTAAATAATAAACATATTTGTTGTTAAATTATTTTTTGTTATTTTAGGTCGCATTAACATCAAGGTCATTAGCGACCACTAAATTATTTTTGTAGTGTATATATGATGCTATACAATATTATTTTTTAAGTAATTACATAATTCTAAAATAAATATTTAAATCAATTTTGCCAAATACAAGAAGGTAACAAACGAAAACACTTTGGGGGGCGGGGCATTTTTAGGGGGGAGCGGGGAGGCATGGCCCCTATGGTCCCCCAGGATCCGACACTGCTACCGATGCAGTTAGCGGTTGTATCGCGTCCTGAATCGAGCCGGCCAGCGCGCTCACTTTCCACTCTCCAGTCTCGAGGCAGAGATCACGAGTGGCGTCCACTCCAATGGCAGACTGGGTGCAAGAAAGATCTCTCGCTTTTCAGTTTTCTTACAAAAGGCTTCGTATCATCACTTCGTCTATGAATCATATTCATCGCCACTTCTGTTATGGATATCGAAATTACAAATTGTCAAACGAAGAAGGAAAATGCCTCTAAATGAATCATTTCATTTCTTGCTCTGTAATTACCCCCTCCAGTATCCATAATTTACACTTTTGAGGAACGCAAATAGTCGAAGCGGGCGTGCAGTCGGTATTATTCAGTTTCTTTTTCACTTGTTCATTTGGGGTATCGAACATCTCGTGGGATATATGGCTGATCTTGATCAACTCACAAAAACGATATAAAGAAGGGAAAATGTTCGAATTATCAGGAATGATGGCCATATTCATATATGTCCAACTAGTGCTCACCAGACGTATGCATGCTACATGTTCAGCACGCATCGTCTGAGCATTACCTCTTCGTAGATAAAATTGGCAAGGACATGTGGTGATTCCAAATGTGAACAATATGATGCTAACAATTCTTTTGTTTTAGTATAAGTAAATACACTATGTTTTTGATTCCAATTTCATTTTAAGTTAGATCACATCGTTAAAACTGTTTGTTAATATAATTGATGAATTAAGAATATGGCTACTTAAACATTGTGTTGTTAATTATTAGTATTATTATTGTTTAATAGCTTTATAAGAACAAATGAAAATGATTCTATTTTAAAATTTCTTTTAATTTATGATGCGTAACAAATTGTCCTGAATGAACAATAGCGTATTGTAAGCGACGTAGGCACACAGGTTGGAGCAACGCTCAGGGACTTTTATTTACGCCGCGGATTGCCGCCGCTTGCAGCGTATTGTACTTTTTTGAGTTGGTAAATAAATTATTCTACATTGCATTCAAAAATATACCATTGATATTTACAATTAGATACAGGTACATTTGAAGAGCACAATTTTGATCGACCAAATATTTTTCCTTTTAAGTACGAATAAAGATAACACAACGTTAAGTCGCAATGTGTTAACATTCGTACCTCAAAAAAACATTACTCTTCAATTAAACCAAACCAATTACCATTCCTCAATTTCCACAAATTCGCATTACAACTTTGCTAATGCGTGTTGCTGGAGCCTGACCATAACACTGGTTTCTTATGAGCAGGGCACAAGACCTCCCTAAGCAAGATAAGTCTCCCTAACACGACCAAACGTTCGGTTTAGCTCCGGCACGCTCGGAAACAAGCAACCCCTCCAGCGCCCGCCCCGCCCCTGCTCCGCGTCCGGCGCAAACGCTGCCCGGCTAACTAGAGCAGGAAGTCTAACTACGTAATCCACATACTCGGGGCGCCCGCGACGGCGAGAATACGTTTAATAGAGCGCGGAACTCCCCGCGGGCGGAGACTGCGCGCGGGGGCGGGGGCGGGGGCGGGGGTGTGGGCGTGGGCGGCGGCTGGCGCGCTGCCAGCTGCGGTCACAGCGCGCCCCCGTGCCGCCCCCGAGGCTTCTGCCGCTTCTGCCGCTGGCAACGCGCAGTGGGACGCACGACGACAAAGCGAGGCAGCAATTAAAGTACTTAGCGAAACTGATTTGAAAATTACGTGAAATGAATTCTGAGGGCGTTGAAATCATATTTGTATTTGAAATTACATTAATTTCACAAAGTGGATTTTACAATAGAAATAAATATTCAAAATAATTTTTTTGTGGATTTCTTCGGGGGTCAAACAGGAGTTATGAACAAGTACACACATAAGGACATATGAACATCGTACACTCATAAGGACACTGGAGATAAAACTAAAGGAATTCCCTGCACAGATTCTTGAGCATATTAATCCCACCTTACCTAGATCTTAAATCTTACTTCACGAACACAGATAATACGTATGATGCAACATGCTGAAATTTAATATCTACAAGTTTTTAGGAAGTGCACTATTCCCTGTCACTTTACTACCTTCATGACATCCACATAAATTAGTCAGAGACTTAAGAAATGCATTTTAAAGATGTGTACTTAATTTTCAGAGACTAAAAAAATACTTCTATGTCAACAGAAAGAGATATCAAGGATGATCACGGGAAATAATAAGCTGAACATTGACGAGCCAGCCACAATCTTGAAAGAAGGAGACAGCGAATAACGAAACGAAGACGAATGCAACCAAGAGGAATATTAGTTTCTTCCAGTTTTATGCTCCTCAACCCCACTACGCCTGGCCCCGGGGCCGGCGTCTCGCGTGCGGCCGCTGCGACGGCGGCGGTCGTCGAACTCCACACCGCAAATACATCGCCGAGATAGCCACCATAAAGGCGGGCCGTAAAAATTCTTCTATACAACATCCGACCTCGCGCGCCGCCCCATAACGGCGACCTTGAGGGCGGCGCCGGGGCCTGGCCCATAGGCGTGGCGCGATAGCGGGGATGGACGGGGCAGGACGCAAGTTTGAGGGGCGGTACTCGAGCGCGGAGGCGCGAGGCACGGTGGAGGGCGGGGACGGGCAAGGAGGAGCGGGGACGGGCAGAGCGTAGCGGGGAAGGTTAGGTTTGGGGCGTAGCGGGGAAGGGGTAGGTTGGGGCGGAGCGGGGAAGGGTGAGGCGGGGTGAAGCGGGAAAGGGGTGGGGCGGGGCGTGGCGAGCGAGGAAGGGGTTGGGTGGGGTGGAATGGGGAAGGATGGTGCGAGTTGGTGCGGGTGGTGCGGGTGGTGCGAGGTGGTGCGGGGTGGTGCGGGGTGGTGCGGGGTGGTGCGGGGTGGTGCGGGGTAGTGCTGGGTGGTGCAGGGTGGTACAGGGTGGTGGGGTGGTGCGGGGGGTTGCTGGGGAGCAGGAGGGGTGGCGGAGGAGAGGAGCCGTCCGCGAGACTGGGTCAGGCCTTGGGAAAGAGGGAGCGCATGCAAAAGCGCCGGAAACGGCAGCGTTTAGCGCTTCGAGAGATAGAGCGCGCCCCCAAGGTTCCTAATACTCGCAATCTCGGCCGACATTTGCATTGTTCCATTGCTCACACGGTCGAGGGCTTTCCTTGAGCGGAGATGAACAAGCCAACAGCAGAGTACTTGTGACCACTACGCGAGAAGGACATAGCACGGCGAATCTCTCGACAATGAAGTCAATACATTACTCAGGGTTTATGTAGTAAATCAGTACGGTTGGAACATATACATTGAACTATATTTAAAATAGACATTTAATTACTTCGTTGATTATTGATGCACTGTTACTCCATATTTTTTAAAAATCTTACGAAGTCTAATTACTAGTATGAAAAAGAAAGAAAGAAAGGCGGCAGTTATTAACACGAAATATGAGAGTTTTCTAAAGTGGAACGTCAGAATTTAATTTGATTACGTACTTAATATATCAAGGACTCCAATTTTACTTAATCATTATTACCAAACATCCATTAACTCCAAGACTCCTATTTCCGAGAGATTCATAGCAATTCACTGGTCTATTCTTCGTTTCTAGAGATTTAATAGTACTCAATCCCGGTATAATTGCTCGACAGATGAAAAAGTCTTCTTATTAATAGTCCACTTCCAACGAGCAGCCCCGCAAAGACATTCGAGAGCCGCCTCGTCGAAAGAACATTCCTCTGCATTCCGCGAGTCCCACCCGTGGAAATGAATCCGCCTCTCATTCGCTCGCGTAACGCGCCGCCCCTGCGGACCAGCGCCAACTTTGGCGTGCCGCATCATCAGCGCCGCGCCATCCGCCATCGCCGCCGCCGCCGGCACAGCTCGCCGCGCGCGCCAACGCGCATTCCGACGCGCCCACGGCCGCCGCCGCGCACGGTGGGCGATGCGAGGGCGGTGCGGGGTGCGGATGCAGGTGTCGCGTGCGGGGCGGTGCGGGGGCGATGCGGGTGCCGGGATTCGGGGGGATGCGCGGCGATGCGGGCGACGCTGGGGGGCGCTGGGGGGGGGGGGGGCGGGGCGATGCAGGGGATGCGAGGGCGATTACGGGGTGATGCGGCGAATGCGGGGGCCCTTGCGGGGCGATGCGGGGGCGATGCGGGTGATGCGGGTGATGCGGGGCGATGCGGGGGCGATGTGGGGCGATGCGGAGGCGATGCGAGGGCGATGCGGGGAGGTGATACGGGGGCGAATCGGGGGCGATGCGGGGCGATGCGGGGCGATTCCGGGGTGATGCGGGGCGAAGCGGGGGCGATGTGGGGCGATGCGGGGCGATGCGGAGGCGATGCGGGGGCCGATGCGGGGGCGATGCGGGGGCGATGCGGGGGCGATAGGGGGCGATGCGGGGCATGCGGGGGCGATGCTGGGGCGATGCGGGGGCAACGGCGTGGGCGACGCGGGGGCGATGCGGGGGCGACGCGGAGGCGAAGCGGGGGCGAAGCGGGGCGAAGCGGTGACGAAGCCGGGGAAGCGGGGGAAGCGGGGGACGCAAGGTGAAGTGTAGACGATCCGAGGCTGACGCAGGGGCGAGGTGGGAACAAGGTGGAAGCAAGGGGAGAGCAAGGGGCGAGCAAAGTGGGAGCAACGGGAGCAAAATAAGGAGTAAGGGACGAGCAAGGGGACGCAAAGAGCGAGCAAGTTGAGAGCAAGGGGACAAGGCGGGAAACAACGGGGGAGCAAGGCTGGAGCAAAGCTGGAACAAAGTGGGAGGAATGGGGGAGGGAGGTGGAAGCGAGGTGGGAGCAAGGGAAGCAAGTTGGGGACAAACGGGGGAGGCAAGGGGAGCGAGGCGGTGGCAAGGCGAGGCGGGTGGCGAGTCGTGTGACGTTGCGGGTGGCGTGGCGGGTGGCGAGGCGGGGAGGCAAGGCTGACGGGGTCGGGTCGTGTGGGGATGAGGAAGGAAGTGGTGGAGGGGCGGTGGCGGCGATTCCCAGCGCTGGCGAGCAGCCCGGGCGCCGAGACGCCGCCCACCGCTGCTGGTGAGTGGCCTCGCGCCCCGCAGCCGGCAGCTGGCGGCGGAACGACGCGCCGTGACGGGGCGCCGCAGGGCCGCACGGGGGCCGTGTTGACGCACGCGGGGCGGCGGAGTGGGGAGCTACTTTGTTCGAGTGGCCCCTGCCCTTGAAGAGCGCGCGCGCACACCTGTTAGCCTCCGCCCCCGCGGTGCCGTCTCGTCCCGCGCCGCCCCGCCCCGCCCCGCGGCACCCGCCTTGCACCTGTCGGGCGTCAGCCGCTGCCTGGCAGGCGGGGCGGCACGGCGACGCGCTGCGGGCCGGGCGCGGCCAACGCGGGCGGCGGTTGGCGACGGCGGGGGACAAAGGTTACCGCGTCCGCGGGCGTGGCCGACGCGGCAGCGGCGGCGGCGGCGGCGGCAGCGGCGGCGGCGGCTGGAAGCGAGCCGAGCGGGGTGGGGTGGGAGACACACGCAGAGAATAGAAGGCGAGGGGATGCCGCCATGATGCGGAACTGCTTGCCTCATCAGCATCAGCGCCCGCAACACACATTTGCATCATTAACTGCGTCAAGTGGACGGCCAAAGGTTGCATAATCGGCGTCTTCGGAGAATGATTAGCAGAATAGAACTATTCACATTCAAGGATTTTCGAAATTTATAACGTGAGATACGATTATACTGATACTTTTTGTACTTATTTCATTTCATTTCGGTGAGTAATTGGTTTCCTTCAACATATTTTAATTGTGCATTCGGAATATCAAGCAGATTGTGAAAACAGCTCATTTTTGTCTGATAGGACTTGCAATTAGGGGGGGGGGATTTGCCTGCCACCTACTGCAGGACTGTGTCTGTACTACAATACAGGTTCAAATTATGTAACAGTAAATGACTCAAAAATGAATATTTGAAATGTACAATAGATATGTTCCTTCTGATTTCTTCTAATCCTTCCAAAATAGCATCCACAGGTAAACACCCACTACAAATACTTTATTCACTCAATTCCACCTTAAGCAATCTCAATACATTTGAAAGTATTATATCGCTATTGATCCCAAATGGATCTTCTTTTGTTTTGGTGAAATCAGGAAATGTTTACTTGTGTCTGTAAAGGATAACTCTTCATGCAGCGGTTATCACTGTCTCTAATTATCGTTTGATGGTATAACATACATCAACACAACCACCACGTCCTGACACTAATACACACAGTGGTATCGCAGTGTAAGATATTTAATGTACACAGTGTCATATCGCCTGCAACTGAGTAGGGTTGCGGTCTGAGCTCTAAAACAGAACTTAATTTTTCTAAGTACATAAAAAAATTCAATAATTTCAGGATTTTTTGTAGTAGTTTTGGATTCGAAATATGATGATCAGTAAATATTCTAAAAGTACCCTGTGCAACTAACTAAGGAAGAGGAAGAACACTTCGGCTCGCGGCCCGCTCGTGGTCGTGGCCCATGTGATTGAGTTCTACTCCTACATCCGCCTGGTATTGATTGGAGAAACCACAGAAAACTACCGATCAGAGCAGCCGGCTGCTGGAATTCGCCTGTGATCAAAACTATCCGGACAAGGAGGCGGTGGTGTTATGGTGGGGGCGTGTTTTTTTCAGGGAGGCACCCCTTGCTGTTTTGTTGCACCCCTTGTTCTTTTGTGTGGCACTATCACGACACAGGTCTGCGTTGATGTTTTAAACACCTTCTTTATTCCTACTGTTAAAGTGGATTCGGGGATTGCATCTTTCAAAACGATCGTGCACCTGTTCATATTGCACGGCCTGTGGCGGAGTGGCTACACGACAATTACATCCCTGTAATGGACTGGCCTCCACAGAGTCCTGACTTGAATCCTACCGAACTCCTTTGGGATGTTTTGGAACGCCGACTTCGTGTCAGGCCTCACCGATCTACATCGACACTTCTCCTCAGTGCAGCCCTCCGTGAAGAATGGGCTGCCATTCCCCAAGAAACCCTCCAGCACCTGATTTAAAGTGTGCCTGCGAGAGTGGAAGCTGTTATCAAGGGTAAGGGTGGGCCAACACCCTACTGAATTCCAGCATTACCGATGGAGGGCGCCAAGAACTGGTAAGTCATTTTCAGCCACGCATCCGGATACTTTTGATCACTGAGTTTAGCTATTTAGTTTGTGTCCGCCATCCAAAATCCGCCATCGGAACTCGAGCCTCAGGATCTCCCGTTCCAAGTCGCTGCAGTCAACACGGCAATGCTGATTGTGAGGTAAACTAAACCGGTCATGGATTGAAGGGGTTTTGAACCGCAGCCCTAGCGATGGAAGTGCTGCATTCTAACCGCTGCCCCACGAGTTCCCCAATGAACAGAGTTGCTCGCATCCGAAAAGCACCGCCGCGCGAGGCGCGTGACGGAAGCGAGCAGAGCAGAGCAGAGCGTTCGCGCGCGCCTCGGCCGAGAGCTCTCGCCGCTGCTATTTGCGGTTGACGAATGCGCGGGCCGAGCGTTTGGAGCGTTGCCGGAGCCCGCAGCGACCTATTCAATGCGCCCGTCAACCGCTAAAAGGAGACGCCGCGCCGCGCCGCGCCGCGCGCCGTGGGCGCTGGCGAGAGCCCGACAAAGCGCCGCGCTTGTTCGACGCGCGCCGAAACGCGCCGGCCGACCGCCAGAAATACGCGCCCACCGCTCCGCCCACCATCTCGCTCCACGCGCGCCGCGCGGGTGAGCAAACGCCCGCGCCGCCAACTGCCTTCGGTTTTCGGAGCCTCCTCTTGACCTTCTCCTCCTTGACCCTCCTCCTCGTTCACCTCTCCTCTCTCTTGTCCTTCTTCCCCTCCTCCTCGTTCACCTCTCCCTCTCTCTTGTCCTTCTTCCCCTCCTCCTCGTTCACCTCTCCCTCTCTCTTCTCCTTCTTCCCCTCCTCCTCGTTCACCTCTCCCTCTCTCTTCTCCTTCTTCACCCTCCTCCTCGTTCACCTCTCCCTCTCTCTTGTCCTTCTTCCCTCCTCCTCGTTCACCTCTCCCTCTCTCTTCTCCTTCTTCCCCTCCTCCTCGCTCACCTCTCCCACTCTCTTGTCCTTCTTCCCCCACCTCCTCGTTCACCTCTCCCTCTCTCTTGTCCTTCTTCACCCTCCTCCTCGTTCACCTCTTCCTCTCGTCCTTGTTCCCCCCCCCTCTCTCTCTCTCTTTGTCCATCTTCTCCTACCTTTTCATGCTCATTTACTTTTACTCTCCTTCATGCTCCTTTTCCTTTAGGATTGCACGTCTGTTCCATTTTAGTATTTTATGCTGAACGTATCTGAGCCTTCCAATGACTCGTGTTCTGATTGCTATCTCATGCCTAAGATGAGATTTCTTGAAAATATTTCACATCATTTTCGTTCAATAATGAGAATATAACAGTAAATAATTTGGTATTTGTATGGGAAGTTCACGACCCATGGTCCAACGAACGTTTACGTCCGCTAATATTGTTTTGGCAGTAAACATCACTTGTGATCTCACTCAATGTGCGGAAAAATGAGCGTGGATTATGAATCACCCAAAATGAACCTTATACATTTATTTTTAAAAAATGGAAATGTCAATTCAGGACATAAAGGAACTAAATGACTAGAGGTCTGGAGACTGAGTAATGTTCGTTTCTTTCCATGGCCGCCAGGCTCGCGATAAGTGGCGGGGAGGAGAGGGGTGAGGGAAGGAGAGCTGAGAAAAGCTGCTTCAGCGCCGAGGCGACGCGGGGCCGCGCCGGGCGCTCTCCGCCGACGCCGAGATGCGCCGCCCTGGCTCAAGGGGCGTTTGTTTGTAAATGAGAAGCCACCGCGCGACCTCCGCCGACTCCGCCCGAGGAGTGCACGAGTGGAGATGTGGGTGACTGGGAGGGGGGTAAGGAGGGTGGTGGAGGGGGATGGGGAGAGGAGCCGCACGACGCCTTCGCGCGCCACCTGTCTCCGTGCGAGGCCGTTTGAAAAGCGTATGTCAGTGGGTTGGAGTAGTGGAACTTCCACTCTATCCATGCATTGAGCCGAATCCTTCCTCCTAATCGAAGGAAATAACCGCAGCGGTCATCACTCCGCATTGAAGGGAGGGGAAATATATCAAGAAGGAAGGTACATTTTATTAAAAAACATTTGAGTCTTACACAAGTTGTCTCGTTTTATGCGGCACTATGTAATCGTATACCCCATAAATGATTGTGTAAAATGTTGTTTAATTTGACCAATGATACGCAATTTCATTGTAGGCCTACTAAAAATTATAGCTTATTGCTTTAACAGAATCATCAAAATTTATTTATCGTAGAAGTATGACACTCATCCTAGTTTATTAAATTGTCCTAGAAATGCACCAATAAACTCGTGTGATGATATTAACACGTACTTCAATACTTTTCCTGCGTACTAAAGATTGTTCAAATTACTTCTCCCCCTTATCTCTTCAGGTTAGAATGCCAGACATCTGTAAAGCTACGTGGAATCTTTTGTAACATTTGGAAATAATTTAAACCTGTTTTCATTCAATTGAATTCATATTAACTATTTTTTTTCGGAAGTTTCAAATCCAATAACGGAACCTCAAAGCTTCGAATCCAAATGTGGGCAGCAAAATATTGTGTTATGGCGTACATCGATCTAAGAGGTTCGAGTCGCTTAATTCAAAATGTGGCGAAAGTTAAAAGAATGTGATATATCACGGAATGCGATCTAGCGAGGTTGAATTGTTTTCTATCTAACTTTAATATGGTTAAATTTCGTCCGAACCCCTGCTCTCCATCTGAGGCCGGGCGCACACGCGCGGTGTCGTGTGACGCCACTGATTGCGAGCTGAAACGCGACCCGCACGAACCCGTAGTACGCTGCGCCGGGGCTCTCCCCTCCCCACTAGCTGCATTCGCGCACGCCTCGCCACGAGCCCAGCGCAGCGGCCCGCCCCCACCCCCCGCCACGCCATTCTCCCACCACACCCCTCTCCAACCGGCCCCACCCCGCCCTGCCCTGCCCTTCCCCGTCCGGCTTCGCCCCGCCCCTCCCCTCATAGCTCCGTCCCACATTGTCCGTCTGTTCTCCCGCCCCGCCCCTCACAGCTCCCCGCACTGCCCATCTGTCCTCCCGCCTCGCCCCTTTCCCTCCCTGCCCCGTCCCTCCCCCAAACCTCTCCTCCTCCACCAGCTCTGATTCCACCATTCCCCCTGTCGCTCCCAGCGCCGTCCCTCCCTCACCCACCTCCGCCCCGCCTATCGTCCACACCACCACACCCCTCTCCAACCTTCCCCGTCCACCCCCTCCTACGTCGTCCATCTCCCACCCAGCCCCGACCCTGTCTCAATCCGCAATGCCCCTCTTCCAACAACCCTGTCCCACTCCCGCCCTAAACGCTACCTCGCAGCCCCGATTTTCTCCCGCCCGGCCTCGACCCTCTGCCACCCCGCTCCATCCCTGTCCAACCCCGCCTCGCCCCACCCGCTGCGGCGCACGCTTCGCTCGCTCCTAATGAGGAAACCTGAGCGGCTGCGCTGGCGGAGAGCCGCCCCGGCCCAACGGCGCGCAGGGCTCGCCCAAGGGCACGCCCCTTCGCCAGCACTTCTGCGGGACGCGAGTGAAGCATTGCGGAGGCAGCGCTTAATGCGGGAAGTGGGAGGCCACGTACAGGTAGAAGCGGTGAAGTGAGATGTACGAGAGAGCAGAGGAGGAGATGGGGAAGCCTGAGAGAGGAAACGGGGAGCGCGGGGGCGGAGCGGCGGGAGACTGCTGGCAAGGGAGGGGGCGGGGCGGGGATAGGGAAGGGACAGTAATGTGTGGGGGATGGGGTGTCGGTGTAGTGGGAATGGGGTGTGGTGGGGATGTTGTGGGTTAGAAGAGTGTTGGGGACGAAGTGGGGAGGAAGTGTGGTGGGAATGTGGTGGGGATGTGGCGGGGAAGAAGTGGGTTGGGAATGTGGCGGGGAGGAAGTGGGAGTGGGAATGTGGTGGGGTGGAAGAGTGGTGAGGATGTGGTGGGGTGGAAGTGTGGTGGTGTGGGAGTGTGGTGAGGGTCTGGTGGGATGGAAATATGGTGGGGGTGTGGTGCGGTAGGGTGGCAAGGGGGTGGGGGTTGGGGTGCGGGCAGGGACGGAGCGGAGTGGAGCGGCGAGGCTGGAATGACAGCAGGGGGTTGTTTGCGGATAAGCGAAGACATCTCCGTCAATCAATAAATGACAGTGTTATAATTTTAAATGTGTGTTTAGAAGGAAGATATTTAACTTACTACATATTTAAGTCAACCAAAACTGTTAATGTTGTTCTTGAATCATCTGAGCTTGGTTTCTATTTCTTTATTAGGCTGAGGAATTCCAGAGGCCCATCCGAGCTCCTTTGAGTAGGGCCCGGATTTTAATGACAAGTCATATATTTTTTCTGAATCTTCCAGTGAATTTTAAAACAATTTTTGCACAAATCCAGGTATTGTCGAATAGAAAATCGTATTTTTATTGTGCATATAAAGTCATATTTACATCGTTTTTAGTAAAAGGTCATATTTTGGCCAAATTGTGCCTTAAATGCATGTATTTGTCATTTTTTTAAGGACCGTTTTAGTAACAGGTCATATTTTGGCCAAATTTTGTTGTAAATGCATATATTTGTCATATTTCTAAGGACATAAGAATAAAAAGCTTGCAAATGTGATATTGTCACAAATATACACAACAATTATAACATAAAGGATTATTTGAAACTTATTATTCCTAGTGCTACGATGAACCCCTGATAGCAAACGTGCGTTTCTTTCTTGCCTCCTGCGCGTTGTGAAAATGGAACGATATTGAGCAACGTGCGGATGAACTGGAGATATCTTTATAGCCAGCGGTGACCGCGGAGCGCTGATAATTGGGAAGATGACAGCGAGGTTCTCCGTCCTACGTGATTCCCCGGAGGAATTATAATCGCTTCGTTCTCTCGCCGAATGAAGAAAAGTAGGCGGCTGCCGACGTTAGCATGGCACACGCAGTCACGCTATTTAGTCTGATCTGATCACCTTCTCAGTGTGGATCAAAATGCCCAAACAAAAGTGCTCCAACAGCATGAAGCTGCGAGAGTATGTACGTGATTTTGGAGAGAAGTTCTTCAGCACTGACGGGAAAATATTATTTTGTAAGTATGTGAAGTTAAAGTTAGTGCAGAGAAACGGTTTAATGTGCAACAACCCTGTAAAACCGCTAAACACAGCAGCTGTGTGAAGAGAAGTGCAGGAAATGACAGCAGAAAAAGGTTGTTATTTGAACAGGCAGGTCCATCTTCAACTTCGCAATCGTTCTTCAAGGATTAGTGTGAGATGATGGTGTCTTGCAACATCCCATTGGAGAAGCTGAAGAATCCACGCTTCAGACAGTTCGTGGAGAAGTACACAACACATCCCATTTCAGATGAATCAACATTGAGAAAACATTATTTAACCGTGTGCTATGAAGAGGTGCTCAATAAAATAAGAATGAGTATTGCTGACCAAAAGATCTGGGTTTCCGTAGATGAAACCACCGATGTAAATGGGCGTTATGTTGCAAATGTTGTTGTTGGTTTTCTAAAATTTGACGGGCCTGGAGAAATTTTCCTCCTGACATGTGAAGCTCTCTCGAGAGTAAACAATTCGACAGTTGGCATTTTGTTCGACAATTCTATGAAACTATTGTGGCCGGATGGTGTGAACAGAGGCAAAATTTTGCTACTAGTGACTGATGGTGCTTCGTACATGACTAAAGCGGCCAAGGGGCTGCAGATTCTCTACCCTAGTACGGTAAACGTCACTTGTCTTGCGCATGCCTTACACAGAGTTGCGGAAGAAGTGCGATCAAATTACCCTGATGTGGACAAATTAATTTCCTGCGGCAAGAAAATATTTGTCAAAGCTCCACTACGGGAACAGAAATTCAAGGAACAAGCGCCTTCACTATCTCTACCCCTCAGCCTGTTCTTACACGTTGGGGTACTTGGCTTAATGCTGCTAAATATTCTTGCACCAACTACAAGGAAATAAAGAAAATCTTCTGTGAGCTAGATAGCCAAGAATAAAGTGCTATCAAAACTGTACAAGAAGTTTTTTCAGATAGCTTGTCTGGAAACTTAGCATACATCAACGCAAACTTTTCAGTAGTATCAAAAGCCATCACCCTACTGGAAGCTGCTGGTACTCAACTGTGTGACGCCTCGAAAATTGTGCAACATGTGCAGAGTGAGTTGGGACGAGCTCGTGGTCATGTGGCTGAAAAAGTGTACAACAAATTGCTCAGTGTTCTCCAGCGAAAAATCCTGGATATTCTACAATATGCAAAATTAACGATATAATTTCCGGAAATTACGCAACATTGGAAGACAAAGAACCAAAGCTGCGCTGCAGTGACATCGCCGCGTTCAAATATGCTCCCGTGACGTCATGAGAGGAGCTTTTCCTCTATCTATCCTCAGCGACAACCGTAGGTCTTTTAAGATGGAAAACCTGAAAATGCACCTTGTGATCCAATGCAACTCTCCAGAAACTGAAGACTAAGAGGAAATTGGAAAACATTAACCAAGAAATAGGCACTAGTAAAGCAAGACATTTTGTTCGATGCGTTTTATTGTACTGTACTTGATTCGTTTCAGAGACACAAGTTTTTTTAATGCTAGTTAGTTTCAAGGACTGGTAAATGTAAGTACTACACTCACAATCTGTTCTTGAGTGAATTTTGTATTTATGTTATGCCTAAAAAATCAACAGGAATTTTTGAAAAATAAACCTATATAAAGTCATATTTGATTTTTTTAAGTTATATTGATGTAAGTTTTAGGTCATAAATGCTTGCACTGTTTCACTGAGTTTTAGGTCAATAAAATCCGGACCCTACTTATGAGGTAGAAAGTGAGAGGGTTGAGATCGACAAATAAGTGAATGAATGGATTTTGGTACGCCCACCGCCAGCACCGTCCTACTATGCGGTACCTGAAACACCTTTTTGTACTTTTTTGCGCATTGGTGGAGGTGACGATGAAATGAAAATTGAGGATACGACGCATAGAAGGAACTTATCCATGCCTTACGCGGAATTAGAAGCCACAGCTTAAAATATAATGCGCACTTGGGTGCAATGTCCCAAGCGTCTGTGCCAGTTCTGCGAAAAAATGTTCGCTATATTGACAATATTTGTAATAAGTATAAGTGGTACAAAATGAAAGAAGCAAACTTTTATTATAATACTGTACCAACAAGATCAATTTACATCCCTGTAATTATCCAATTTTGCAAAGCAAAATTTCCACGCTCTCTAATTGCCAGTGGTTCTGGAAATCTTATACTGCGTCCCTGTATGAAGAAGTGCGCCAGTGAACATGTGTGCATTGCCCGCAGTCTCTTGCAGCAGCTCTTTAGAGCTAACAACATCGTTTGAAGTCGGAGATGGCGTTTCCTTTCGAGACAACTACTCTGTTCCTATTTGCTCCGTCAAGCAAGGTCACGACTCAATAGTCACTGTCCCAGTCCCCAACAGTTTGAAGTCTAAAGGTACATCCACAGTGACTTTAAATTATTAAACATCAATAAAGGGGATATTAAGATACATTGAGAGCAAGGCAGATGTTTAGCACGTTCTCAACTTGCATATTTGGAGTCTCATTCGAAAAAAAAAACTAATAGAAATAATAAACAAACGGGTAGTAAACCAGAAGACGATTATAGGAAATTTTATTTTTTCTTAACTCCTACTCTAATGCCATCGTCATCATTTTAATAAAGCTAACAATTCAACCCGCACAGAAAAAAATATAAAAGAGATCTCTCAATTCCACGTTTAAATTATCATTTATAAAAGGCTGTCAACAAGGAAGTTTTCAGACAGTTCGAGTTTTCAGTCAGATTTTAGGAATGAGACAAAAGGTAAATTTTTTAATCACTGACAAGTTAGTAAAATGTACTCAGAATACGGATTTGAATAATTACGCTGTAATTCTGTCTTTACAATCTTCTCTCCCATGACCTTGGTTCACTGCCATAATATCGCAGACTCGCCAAACAGCACAAAAGAGAGAGAGAGAGAGAGAGAGATTAAAAACTTATGAGATATGTATCATTGATCTCCCTAAACTCATGAATTGGAAAGCTTAACGTAAATAGACCGTTCGCTATTTCAGGCGAGTCGCCAAAGTAATGAACGCGGCTAAAAATGGAATCACTTCAACGGCCAACCTCTTCATCTCCCCGCAAAATAGACCATAAGCTGGCGCCAAGGACGCATAAATCAAATATACACTCGCCGCGTTTAAGATAGCATGTCGAGGCAAGGTCAAGCAGCGAAGACATTGCATGTATACGGAAAGAGTGCTATCGGACCCCCGAGCGAAGGTTATTCACGGTCTGAAGAGGAGTCCGGCTCGGAGCAAGCTTCTGCACGCGAACGCTCTTGAGCAACGTTGCGTATTTAGGGGGCCACCGCCGCGCCGACTCGCCCAAGGGAGCCCTATGCATGGATGTGGGCAGCGGGTACTTAGAAAAATCCATCGGCGAAAGGGCTTGCAACACTAGGAGGAGGGGGGCGACGAGAGCCTGCGAAAGGGGCGGGGCACCTACGAAAGGGGCGGGCCACCTGCGAAAGGGGGCGGGGCACCCGCGAAAGGGGCGGGGCACCCGCGAAAGGGGCGGGGCACCCGCGAAAGGGGCGGGGCACCCGCGAAAGGGGCGAGGTACCTGCGAGAAGGGGGCGGGGAGCGGTGGAGAAGGTGCAGAACAGTGGGGTCGAAAGACACAGAGTGAACCCAGGAAACGGTGGGGAACGTTGGGGACAAGGGAAGGTCAAGTAAGTTCAGAGTGTTTGCAGATTTTTCCAGAGTTAGCTAAAACACAAGTTATTTCATCTTGATGACGTTGGTACATGTTCAGCTATATCCGTTAAATATTAAAGAAGAAAGCACATGAAACCCTTAAAATTTGACGTGGTCACCTCGATTGAAAGTAGGTTATGTGCTACCTCTCTGGAATCCTGGCGTTTTTTATTTTGCAGTGCAGTAAGTATAATATGAAATGTTGTGACAGTGATATCAGTAGTAGTAGTAGTGATGTGAGATCAGAACAAGTGCAAATGTGCAGACAAATTGTATAAGAGTGAAAATGAATGATATTATGTCTATCGTTACCATCAAAGTAGTAAAAAGTAGTGGTAGGATAAACAAAAGCCCTGTTGAAGGCTTAATAAGAGAGCCGAAACATCGTTTTCTATTATGTAACTTGTTTGATCCACAACTAACCTAAAATTACCCCATTACGAAGTTTATAATCAGCTTACTGGGAAATTATCTTCACGTAGAGTTAATTGTTTAATCTCGTGTATTAGATAGTTCCCGAAGTGTTAACATCCAGAATCATACTTGAAACCCTCGGCAAACGTAAGAGGTATCCTTCAAACAGTCTTCCGCGAGTAGTAAAGCCACGTCCCGCTGACAATCTAGAAATTACGATCGTATGGTCGGTGCGCACACTTCCATCCACATAAACAAATTTAAAACGATGGATGCACGTCGCCCGCACGAAAGGCAACCAAACAAGTACGTCCGGGGCTGAATATAACTCAACCTTCGCGCCCTGAGTCATCGTTTAACATAAATGCCTGGGGGTCAAGACTCCAGTATATTTTCATAATTCGGGTGCACGGACGCGGCGCGCATGAGGATACGCGGCGCCGCCGGCAACAGAGCTGCAACATCCCCAGCGGGATCTCCCAGCGGAACAGCCGCTAAACCGGCTCCTGGGGCAGAAGGCAGGGGGGGGGGGAACCCTGACCCAGGGCGAAGGCTGTCCACACGCTCCAAACCAGCTCCACTCGCTGCAGTTGGCATGCAGAATTTCACACAGATATCGCCAAGTAAATGGATGGCAAAACGTTTCCGTGGGTGAAAACAAACTTGCATATATACAAGGAGAAATCTGCATGGTTACAAAACTTGCAAGATAACCAACAACAAAATAACACCAGGATGGTGTCGCTTGAAACTAAGAATAACAAATCAGCAAGGATCTCCCATTTCATCTCTGTAGCGTAAATTTTGTAAAATTGGAAATTGTGGTAACGCCATAGTTTCGCGGAAGAAACGTTCACTGGATCTTCGGTTACTGATTTGCGCTTATTGGATCTTTCTCATGCAAAGTATCCCCCCCCTTTTTTTTCGAAATAGTTCGTACGGTTTTCGATTGAGTCGTTTCTAGACCTCAGCAGAAACGGTCAAGCTGTACAAAAGAACTGCAATGAACCACGGCTTGTTGATAGCAATGTGTAAACTCGATGTTCGATTACCTGACGTGTATGTATGTCAAGGCGACGCGAAGATCGAAATGACTTGTCGATGTGAACACACCTCAACGTTACGTCCGATATTAGCAATTTGTTTAAAGTTTAGCGAGTTCAATAGCGTAGCAGCGCCTATTACATAAAATTGCTCTGAGAGGTTGAAACGATGACTCACATTTTGGAAAGAAATTATTACATTCCCACTGTTATTGCTAATTGTCGAGAGAAGTGTTATTTGTCACGACAGCTGCCAGTCGTTCTCGAAAATTTCCATCGAAAATTCTTGAATTGGATATTTAACTACTCTGCTTATGTGTTGCGAAATTATTTACAGTCGTTGGCGAATCTAAGTTTAATTCTGTATGAATCTTATAAGTTACCAACAATGGTCCAAATGAGTTTTGGAAATTAATTTTACTATTTTATTAAGGAGTATTTCGTGTACTCTATTCAAATGGGTTACAACAATTAGGAGCATTACACATAATTGGACAGACGTAAGTTAAATAAGTCTAATAACGGTTTCACATGAGAATTCTGCAAAAAGACTTTAAGGGTAGCCTTATGGGTAATAATGAAGTATCATTTGATAATTTTAATGTACAATTTCGTCGAAACATTCTACACTAATCGAAATAGTCAGCTTAAAGCACTTTTTCTTCGAACTAATGCACCAAACGTTTCTTTTCAAATTCACATTCAAAAGAGTCACTTTCGTTTCACATACTCATTTCAGTATCACACACAATCACACAGTAAATCACATTCTTGCTATGTTCAGAATCAACGAGTATCCACATCAACCTACGTCACTGTTAAGTCCAAACTTTCTTGAAGCACGTTCGCCTCTTCCAAGGCAAAAATCCTCGCCCGGCCGCGCCTCGGGAGCCGCCTGCAGTTCGGGCCTCGCCAACCCCCAGCTTCTCACAACCTTCACGGCTTAACAACTTAATGAGGCGGCAATTGTGCGGTGCAGCGGCGGCGAGGACAAGCGCGCTCGCCCGCCCGCCCGCCCGCCGCGTGACTGCACTTGACCCCGTCCGCCCGCCGCGCCAACGCTCCCCAGCGGCCGCTCTCCGACAACGGGTGGCAAAAAACATCCATGTTTTAAATCATCCATACGATGACATCGATCGAAGCCATCTTCAAAAACAAGAAGTACTACAAAATATTTTTAAGAAATATTTTAAAAGCACCATGGTGTATTAGAAATGATCAAATTTTAAAAGAAATATCTATAGAACCGCTAAAAACTTGGATTCTAAAACTCTCTTCCAATTTCTACTCCTCTCTTTCGTCTTGCCCAGCCACTCCTTTGTACAATCTAGGTAAATCAGTCAATCTTTTTCCTCGAATCAAAACAAGATATTCTAAAGACCTACTGCATTCTCCGTAATTAGCTATAAAACAAACATTCCTAAATTAAACATGTATTTCTTAAACCAAATATGATATGTATTTTTCTGAAGGACCCTTCCTGTGTTTCCTTAGTAGTTAGTTTGAATATTATTGTTTTCAAATATTGTACAGGTATGATGAAATGTAGTTAAAAGTGAATGTGTATAATTTGGAACATAAAACCCTTGAAAGACATAATATTGTCGAACAAGGATAATAAAAGAATTATTTAAAAAAGAGTAAAATTAAAAAATTAAAACACGATGACTCGATGTTTTAAAAAACCCCTCATGATATTAGATATATTTCCATTATCTATTTTATTTGTAGATTGCTGGCAATCAATAAACATTGACAACATCGATGTTATGCTTTCGATGTTTTCTTCAACTTGATATATTTGTCCAGGAAACATCAATGTTTTCAAAAAAATTCTCATGATATAAATAAAATGTCTAGTAACTGTTTTGTTTGAAGATGAACAGCCGCTGGTAACTGTCACTGTTTCCGATCGCCAGGCGGCACGAAACCGTTCGCTATTCGCAACCATTCTCCAGTGTTGTTACCTGTTTTTGATTATTTCGTACATGGTAATTAAGTTAAACTGAGATTTGAACCTTGACTTTGTCAAATGGAAATCTGACTGATGTATGTGACTGATTTTAATGAATCATTACTTTGTTAAAATTAAAATTTGAAAGGTTTGAGTAATAAAAATTTGAAAATTACTGTTTTGAAATGTGAAAATTCAGAAAACTTGTGAGATTACAGTATTATAGGATTCGATTATTCGACAATTCCTGTAATCTATCTAGTCTAAACACACTAAACGTGTCTGAAAGGAGAAATTTGCCATCACATTTCAAGAACCCGTATCCCACATTTTTGTAGATTTGAAGAATCATTTGATTTACCACCATAATTACATGCAGTAATAAAAGATGTCATCTCCGTCAACTTAGTATTTAGAGCCGGCTTACGACGGCTTTGCCTCATCATCAGTCTCGGTGTGTGTGACTGATGACGTCGAAGCCGTCGAAAGCCGGTTCTAAATACTAAGTTGACGGAGATCACATCTTTTATTATTCCATTTAATTACGTCAACAATGCCGCATCAGAGATCCCACACACCTCTATTACAATTGTTTCAGTAATCAATATCCAAACGCTATTCATGTCTGTGGTAATGTAGCAGACAGCCCATTTCCACTCGGGGCTTGGCCCCGGAATACTGGCCTGCGTGCCGGGGCGAAGCAAGCGAGGCCGGGAGCCAGCGGCGCAGCGCAAAGGAGCCTGCACTCACCTGCAACACACAGAAACAACGGCTCATTAGCCCGCGCCAATCCATTTGCATAAGAAGCAGCCGTGGTGCCTGCGAACGCCACTCATTACGGCCGCACTCGAGGAGCAGTGCGTCACCCGCGATCCCACGCTTCGCAATGCACAGCCCTCCAACCGTGGGCGACCCGTATGATACAGGTACCCGCATGATACGGGTACCCGCATGATACGGGCACCCACATGATACGGGAACCCGCATGATACGGGCACCCGCATGATACGGGCACCCGCATGATACGGGCACCCGCATGATACGGGCACCCGCATGATACGGGCACCCTCATGATACGGGCACCCTCATGATACGGGTACCCGCATGATACGGGTACCCGCATGATACGGTACCCGCATGATACGGGTACCCGCATGATACGGGTACCCGCATGATACGGGTACCCGCATGATACGGGTGGGTTTGACCCGTTAGCATATCCGCATACACGGGTCCTGGGTACCAGCATGACTGAAGACCCGTAAAACTCAAAGAGCTCTACTCCAACGGGCCACCGATTAGTGATGCGACATCGACAACAAAACATCGATGTTAGCGAACATCGATGATCAAAATGAAAACATCGATGTCAAAAATACGTCGACTAAATCATCGATGTTTTTAGACTATTTTAATAGCCTCTAACATTAAATTCTTGCGTATTAAAACTCTATTTGATAGTATTCGTGCTTATCAATTCGCCGAATAAGGGTACAGAAGAAGGGCCAGACCCTACACCCACAGCGTATTTTGTTGACCACATCTCAATGTGCGAAATGAATATGAAGAAAGAGGGAATACAAGGGCATGGACGTCATCTCGAGCGAGAGTGTTTGGTAGATGAAGGTAGAAGAGCGTTCCTTTGGTTCCAACACATGAACTAACGGTGTTACCATTAGTTGATACTTCATATTTTAACTTTTACAATATTGTGATATTGTGAATTTTTCATTCAGAAATAAAACATCGGAAAAGGAAAAACATGGATCACAAAACATCGATGTTAAAAAACATTTGCTTTAATACACAGAATAATAAAAACTTCCATGTTTTGAAAACATTGACATGAATGTCGCATTCCCGCATTAATACTCCTCTGCCTTAAGCACTTTAAGGTAACGCTGAAAAACAAGTTCGCAGTTACTAATGAGAATAATAAATAATAAGATAATGAAATCAAATAAATAAAAAAATAAAAATCAAATCATAAGAATCACCTTCGGGGATCAAATCACTGAATGAGAGAAGGAAACCAAGCTTAGGTTTATTAATTGTTAATTAATTGGAATTTGGAATAAATATAATTTATTACGAACAAATTACATTTGTAGTTAGAAATTTAACAATAGTAATATATTATTAATATTTTTCTTTTTACATTCTGTAAAGGTTGACTCGAGATAGTAGAAAAAAATAATGCATTTTACTAATGGTACGTTCTTCATAAGATCGGGCCGCGTACCACGTGCCCCATCAACTGTTCCGTTCTGCACGCCACTGCCGGCTCGTGAGGGAACGGTGCTCTCGCCCTGTTTCAGAGAACATCCGGGAATTAAGAGGACTCGAACACTCTCAGATATGGACGCCAGAGAACAATTCTGTCGTCGCGATTACATCTAACTGCGAGGAACGTAGTTTCTTCGTGGCTTTGTTATCTTCCACTCTAGGACTTTCCAGCGAATGTCAACGATTGTAATCCGATGTCCCCAAGATTCAAGTTAGCCCCGTTCTTTGTCAAAAGCATAGTTCTAATTTAACGAAAACGGAGAGGATTTCCTAAAAAAAACAACTTGTAATTCATTGATTCAAAGTATATTTTGTATTATAGACAATCATATATAAAACTGGAGTTAATAAAAGTTACAACGGAGGTTGTAATAAAAAAAACTTATATTTTTGTCATTCTTAAAATACACAACGTTTCGCGGCTTTTTTGTGTCGCTTCCTCAGGTACTGCCTGTGAAACAAAGTATATACTCTACATCAAATTAAAATGAAACATTAACCATAATTAACTAATACACATACGTGCAAAGTACAGCGAGGTTTTTAAGGCTCACCTTGTTCCATTGCCACAATTCTTTATTGTTATAAAAATCAAAAACCTTTGAACAGACTATCCAAAAACTATTCGTTTCTATGATTCTATTCGTTTGTTTTACGTAATATTCACTAACGTAAAACTTATATTCAATAAAAGGTAAAGATAACATTTTATCACAATTTATAGAACACATTGATTTGAAAGTCAAAATGTACCTGATGATGGAGACAAAATATCTCCGAAACGTTGTGAAACTCCAACTGTAAAACTTCAACTTCGTTCTTCAATATTGTATTAAATATATTTAATTTCACATGATATGATTGTCTTTAATTAATGGAACTTTTCTTGATACAATCCAAAAACTACTCTGTTATAACTTGTAATTCATTTTTGCATGTTACCTTAATTTTTCAGAAATCAAAATGAATTCCATTACTAAAAAAATTAAGCAAAAACTCATAATCGTAAAATAATAATCATACTAATAATACTAATACTACTAATAAAAGTAACAATAATAATAATTTCTATCATCGTATGCATTTATGAGGTCAGTTGAATAATTCCGAAACTTCTCCAACATCCACACGGACGTAACTGCAATAACAAAGGTAAGCACCTCACCGCATAAAACGTTAATGTTGCGAGAAACTTGAAGAGCGATAGCCTCGAAGGCGGTGCAGCAGCCCCCCTCCCTCCCCTCCCTTCCCCTCCGTGCCGCAGCCACATCCTTCTTTCACTTAATCGCTCGCGCTCGCCCCCGCCCCCACCCGCCACCGCGGAGCGCGCGATCCCGAGTGCAGGGTTTGGCACGGCCGCGCGCGCACAAACTCCGCACGCGAGGGTGCACGGTGCCTGGGAGTCACGGCTCCGCGACACGCACGCACGCGACCTCGCTCCGCAGTCTCCCCGCCCCCGCCCCGCCTCCGCGCCGCGACGGAAGTCATTACCCGCGCGACGAAAATCTAGGCTACCCGCGCGCACGCTTATCGATGGCGTGAGAGACCGGAATGAATTCCAGGCTGCGGACCAGCGGCGGGGAGAAGGACTCGCAGGGTGGGAAACCTGGCCAATGTCGAGGACGGGAAGCGAATTTCTCTTTCTCAGCTCACTATCGATCCATGGAATTTGAGAAAACTTAATAGCGTTCTAACATATATCACATTCGTCCACAATCTACCTTCAGTTACCGGTGCATTTCATTCTATATAGGCAAGGAGCATTCCGTAGAACCTCGTCTACGTAACCGACTCCCCTTTCACATGTTCCTCCGTAATCTGGCTGATATCAGGTATAAATACTCCTCCCATTTTCAGTCAATAATATGTATTACTCCACTCAAAAATTCGCACTGATTCATTCTAATGTTTAATGGGATGTCGTCCTAGCTACCCCCTTCGCATATTTTTCGAATGAAATAACTCGCTCCTAACAACCGAAAAGACGTATGGCTGAGCGTTCTATAATCACCTCATTCCGCATTTTAAAAAAACAACTTAATAATCAAAACCAGCACCTATAGAATAATATTGTTTTACAACATTTTAGAGATAAATGCTATACTGTGCCATGATGTACAATACAAACTACTCTTTACATGAACTCTCGATAAAATAATACGAAAACGTAAACATAATCTATTATTTACTAGTAAGTTCCCCCAAAGTAAATCTTGCCTTTCGATAGGGTTTCGATGGCTTGAATTGTGATACGTGTCTACGAAAGCATTTATAATTACCAATGCACGTAGAAAATGAAAGAAAACTATGCAGCTTCCGGCCATATGAGAGGGATTTGTGGTTTCGTTAGATATCCAAGAACTTGGGAAAAATATAAAGCAATGACTCAGTTTCCATTTGGACTGAAAAAACGCGTTATTCCGCGATTGCGTTATTCCGACTACTGTCATACTCAGCGCGTCACTGCTTACCACACAACTGACGTCATGAGACCGTAAAGCTTCGAGGAAGCAGTCGCCTACCATTAAGATTGTTATATACGTATACGTTATGGCACAACAACATTGTTGATATTTTCGCGTTGTAAATAACTTTTGTATTGTGTATCTGTGTACATTACTGTATTATTGCAGTATTCTTGAAGACTGCATGAAGATTTTGTTAAAACATTAATTTATTATTATTTATTAATAAGCGCGTTTTATTTGTTGTTCTTCAGCAGTGGGCGCTACCTACTTTTTGGAAAATTATTTTGTTTGCTTTTATGCAAAAGTATTACTATTTCTGCTAGGCCGTGCTGAAGAAATTCTACGTACCAGAAATGTAACTTTTCATTTATTTTACATATTAAGCAATGGAAATGCAAGTACTTAGAAATCGAGACTTCCATTTTGCCAACTACAGTAAATGTATAACTTCTAACAAGCATTTTTAATTTTACAGTATGTTATGTAGGCGAGAAACAGAATGGAAAATTCCGTATGTTGCTTGATTAAGGATAAAATGCTCCCCTCTTCCCCCCACAAAAATGTTCATGGGCTTCGAGGAAGTTTTCAAATGTCCTCGGTTTTCTCTCTCACCACAAAAATTAGATGTTATTCGTCTCATTAATAGTCGAGTCGACGGGAAACATTGGAAAGCCTTACCCATGGCAACATGAATCGCGTAAAGAAGGCATCCCCTTCTTGGGAAGGAGAAAATAAACGAACGCATCAGTCCATACATTTACAGTAATTGAAATACGAGGCTCTTAATGAATGCAACAATTGATGTAGATTTCTTCCCTTGAGAGGCGTCCTGACAAAAGATAATATCTTAAGGCCTGTTCCAATGAAGGCGTTCGATCTCAAGGATCGGGTTCTGGACGGGTTCTAGACGAAACAATACTCGAAATCCTGGCAGCTCATTGACGAATTCAGAGATGAGACGCGGGAATGCGGCAAGGCGTAATGTAGGAGAGTGCGGGGAGGAAGGCGGGGACGAGTGCGGGGAGGAGGGCGGCGACGGGGTGGGGACGAGTGCGTGGGCGAGTGCGGGGAGAGCGCGGGGGCGAGCGCGGGGACGAGTGCGGAGATGAGGGCGGGAACGATGGCGGGGACGGGTGGGAACGGGGACGGGTGGCAAGGGTGTGGCGACGGTTTGGGGACGGTGTGGGGTCGCGGTGGGGACGGTGTGGGGACGAGTTGGGGTCGGGGTGGGGACGAGGGACGGGGTGGGGACGGGGTTGGGACGGGGTGGGGACGGGATAGGGACGGGGTGGGGACGGGGTACGGACGGAGTGGGGGCGGGGTAGGGTCGGGGTAGGAACGGGGTGGGGACGGGATGGGGACGGGGTGGGGACGGGGTTGGGACGGGGTGAGGACGGGGTAGGGACGGGGTGGGGACGGGGTAGGAACGGGGCGGGGACGGGGCGGGGACGGGGCGGGGACGGGGCGGGGACGGGGCGGGGACGGGGCGGGGACGGGTGGGGACGGGGCGGGAACGGTGTAGGGACGTGGTGGGGACGAGGGAGGGGACAACGTCCGAGCACGGGCAGTCGCCTCCCTGTGAACGGCTGGTTTGACGCGAGGCTATGAATAGCGCCCGCAGAACGCCAGCGGCCGCCCTCGCTCTTCACCCGCCTCGGCAGCGCCGCGATCAGGTCGTTGTCCTCCCACGTCCCCTCAGCGCACTCCTCTCACCTCACCCGTCCTTCTCTCCCATTCCCCTTCCTCTCCGACAAACCTCATCCCCACTCGCACCCTGCAACTTTAATTAAAGAGTTCTTCCTTTTAATTTTCTATCAAAGTTTCGGCGGACTTCGAAGGGGCGACGGCAACGTCTGTGTTCCTTTCGTCGCTTCTTTCCTTCAACTTTGCCCAGTTGTCCCTCTTTACTTCAGAAGTTATTAACAGAAAACAGTTTTAGCATTCATTAAATGAGGTAATTGAGCCGTCATTTTCTGGTTGTATGTCACTGAGGAGCCTACCGCGAACTTTGACGTAGTTGTATCAAAAACCAGAAACAAAGTAGAACTAGTATTAGAGTAAGGTTTCCCCAAAAAAGTACAAATTATGTGTCAATTTCTTCATGTCGATTTCCTTCCCTGTAAAAACATAAAGCTATTATTTGAGTAATTCAAACAAAATACGGCAATTTACACACGTGAGTGATAGTGCTATAATTCAGTTAAAAATGAAGGAACTTTCATAAGAAAAAAGTAGTTTACATAGTGTTTCAACAAAAAGCCTTCGGAAATATCATTCCTAAAACACACTGTTCTGTAAAGAACAAGCAAGAGGCTTTGCACATGGAACATAGGATTAGAGGGACTTTAATAACGGGCGCGCAAGAGGGCGCTGGCAACGGTGGAGAGCGGTCGCAGACGAAAGTGCCGCCGGGGCGGGCGCAGAGGGGAAGGGGGCGGTGGCCGAGAGGGGCGGGGCCGCTTCCGGGGGCGACCGCGGCTGATGAATTGCGTTCGCGTTTGCGCAGCGCGGCAGTGGGGGGGGGCGGGGAGGGGTCGGCATGTTTGCTTCCCGCCCCGGCCCCCGGCCCCGCCGCGCCCTGCGTCGTCGCCAGCGCCGGGCATTAGTCGCTCACCCGCCCGCCATTGGCAGGCCTGAGCGCGCATATTTCACTTTATCCCCTCCCCCTCCGTGCGCCCTGACCTCCGTGACCCGCGGCCTCCCCGGAGCACTGGCCTCGCCGCGCGGCCTCGGGGATCGCGCGTCGATTCGCGGCTGGCGGTGCCGTCCACCCTCCCCTCCCCTTCCCCTCCCACGCCTTTGTCACCCGCCCCTCCCTCCCTTCTCCAGCCACGGAACCGGAAACGAAAACCTTTCACGCGTTTTTGTTACTTCGAAGCGGGAAAGTGTAATACCCCCATTGTAAAGACGAACACTAAATTGCTTGAATAAATGTCGTATTCAAATGAGCGGGGAATAATTCCATAAATTGAATTTCCTTCGCGAGCGCGATGATTGCGAGTCTTACGCGTAATGTTCGTTTGCCTGCGCTCATTCACGAGTTGGGGTCCCCTCCAGTGGGCGCGGGAGTCTGTCTCCGGTGCCAGAGTAGTGGCTCTTACGGTTCGGAAAATTGAAATGAACCATAAAGTTTTAAGAGAGGAATTAACAGAACGGGCGTCGTTGTGAGCTCATATCGGGGGGGGGGAGGATAGGAGAAAACAAGCGAGTTTCTTTACGCGGGAGGTGGGGAGAGCACAGTGTTTTGAAACGATACTAAAAGCGCGTATTCTATCAGCTGCTGTTCATTTGTGATTTTGGGTAAGTATTAACGTAATAAATTACAACACGCGTAGCGTGAACAAACAAAAGGTATAGGTTGGCGAAGTTTTGATCTCACGTTCCAGCGAGGACGGAGGGGAGACAATGCCAACCACAGAGTTATAAAAGGCACTACACTTGCGGGACACTTATTACCATAGTAATTGAGAATACGGGACACTTATTACCATAGTCCTCTTTTTAATTCCCTTAATTGAAGGTGTTCGATTACTACAAAGCCGTTTTGTTATTTTCATTGGATTAAATTTCGATTGACATAGGTACAGAAAACAAATTCGATTTCAAGGGCTGCACGGGATGGGGTGTCTTAGAATGGATTAGATTGATTGTTTGGTGATTCCAGGGGCGTCAACAGCTGAGGTTATTAACGCCGTAAGTGTAGTGCACGTGTTTTCCTCAGGTGGCGGCAGTGATCTTCCCCGCTGGATTGTGAAAACCGGCGCAGATGCACATGCGGAGTTTTCCCCAACTAGGTGTCTACAATTGCCCCATCCGAGACAATCTCTAAACTCCCGACTTGGCATATCTGGAAGTGCAGTTCATTGTAAGAGGTAAGAATAGGCCAAGGAAGGGGAAGAAAAGATCGCGCGCGGTCGGTGCTCTGTTTGTTAGTGCTTCGGCATTCGCCTGGTGTCAATCGGAGAAACCACGGAATACTACCGATCGGAGCATGTAGCTAATCCCACCGCACCGTTGGGAATTTACCCTTGGACCTCCCGGTCATACGCACTGCAGTGACATCAGTGGATGCCCTGAGCCACCAAAGTCGGTCTGCGAGTAGAGATGAACTGGTCAGTGGGGAGGGGTGGAGCGGGGGGCGGGGAAGGGCGGGGACGAGAGTCGCGTGTGGCGTGGGCCGTGGCGGGGCGCAGCGGGAGGGCGGCGGCGGAGTCGGGCGCGTCGCCAAGAGAGCTCATTGTGTCATCCGTGAAATAGGCGCGACGGCGGGGCGGCGGCGGGGCGGCGGCGGAGGCGGAGGCCGGCGTGTCGACGCTGCAAGCGCTGAGTATTTCGGGACGTGGGACGAGGCACGCGTCGCGTTTATAGTGCGGCGGGACAGACGCCTGGCCGCGCGCGCCGCACGCCCCCACAACGGCCTTCGTCATCGCCCGCCCGCCGGGAGAGCGATAAAACATATTTATGTTTATTATTTATGTTATATTATTTATGTACTATACATATGATACTATAAAACATTATCGATTAAATAATTACATAATTCGAACATAAATAAAGCTTAAAATAATTTCGCCACATAAAGGAAGGTAAACGAAAACTCTAAGCCTTTTTGAGGGGGGCATGGCCCCCATACCCCGCCCCCGCTGGATCCGCCACTGGATATTAAACGTGCAGTTATATAATAGCTATTACCTTTTTTCAGTAAATATAAAAGTTAGTGTGGGTAATCTTCCGTTGGGTGAATGAACTATCAAAGTAATCTTGATGAACTTCCTTGCTTTTTCGCTTGCTTGCTTATGTGACTGACATGTTGTGGCTTTGCTCCAATATTTAACTAATTTTTAATTATTCGTCTGTATTTTTCAGGTATTTTTCACCTTTTTCTTGTTTTCTTTACTCTACTTGTTACAGATAGGCTGAAATTGAACAATTTGCTCGTACTGAAAACGAACAAAAATACAACACAGGCTAGTATAATATTCAATTATTTTGTGTCATTGCATATCACACTCTATGAGATTTCACACTAGAATCTTACCGGAAAAGTTCGTTGAGTGAATGGTAGCCAATACCGGATCCTATCGTATAAAATGCGAATTACGAGCTCGAATTTCGTTGCACCTGCATTAAGATATTACCCCACTTGAGGTTCTGAAATAGAAACTCGCTTCAGTTTGAAAGATTATAGCTTTTGAACTTGATAGAAGTTGACGAGTGACGAGGCGAAAAATGATTCCACCACAAAGCAGACATAAAATAGCAAACAGCCGCACACCGATGTCCAATTGCTTAGATAACGTGACGCCATTGGGACTGTCAGCGATGTTTACGGAACTGTGGTCTTGGGGAACAGTTTTGAGAAGGGATACTAAACCACAAATCAGACGTCGGTCAAAAAAAACTGACCGAAAATTTAAAACAAAAAATAAACCGAATAAAAAATAAACAGAATGAAAAACAACAACAAAATAATATCAATAAACATTATACAACTTATGTGGTTCATAAGTCGAGTGAGATTAGGAAATTTAATAACTGCAGAATAATCAAATATGTTCACATGTTTCCGAGACAAACGGAGAAGTAGGTCAAATTAAATTGACGAGTTAGTTTTCTTTATTTGTACATTTTATTACGATAATAATACTTGGCTAGCACATTGATGATCATAAACGAGGAAGATTAAAGAAAAGCAAAATATCGGAATACCACGAACACTCAATTATAGACCTTACTTTGGTCCGGGTGGCCCTTTCACTTAAAACCCCCTCTCCATTGCGGAGAAAGGCGTACGTCTTCACTATCGCCTCCCAGCGGGCTGGTCGCGTGCGGCGCGCCTGAAACGGAGAGGAGCGGAGCGCGGCGGAGCGAGGGGCGGGGCGGGGAGGCGTCGCGCTGACCTCGTTTCGCTGCCTCTGGTCGTTGGCCTTCCTTAAGGCTCTCCCAGGGCGACAGGCCCTGGCGCCCCCCCCCCCAGGGTGCCACGCCCACGCCTCTGGCCCGCTTCCGCTTCGCCCCCGCCCCTCCCTTCCACCGCCCCGCCCCGCCCCCGCCTGCGCCCCAGGGGGCAACCAGTGAGTTAGCATTTTATTGCTCGTGGCTGTTCAAATACGAAGGTCGCACTCGCCACATCCATTCAGATTATATCGGGCAACGGGGTTCATGCGAAGCCTGGTCCCGTTGTCTTGCAGACGGAATTCGAAGCATCCGGACGGTTTTAAAGGAAATCGACAAAGTCCAATTACCAGAAGTTGAACTTGCGAAGGCGTCATCAACAAGCTAGAACTGTTAAACTTCTAAAACTTTTTCACCTTTTGAAAACTGGAACAAAGACGCATCAGATCAGGCCAAGTCGTATACAATGCAAACTATGAAACTCCAAAGTTCTTTTTCATTTGAGTGGAGAGAAAAAGAGCACTTCACGCTCCATGCGAGGGCTTTCGTGAGAACCCCCGGGGAAGTAGGGCACACTCGATGCCTGGCCTCTGCAGCCACCGGAGGGAGCGTGGGGGAGCCGAGATTACGAGCCGAGGGGGAAGGGCGGGGAGGGGCGGGGCCCCCCTCGGTGCAGCGCCGCCAACGCTCCCATGTAGTATCTCGTTGGGGCGGCGTGGCGCAGCGCGGCGCCCGCGTACACCCGATCCGCGGGCCGGGGGGCGCGGAGCAGTGTTTGTTTTCGAGAGCACAGCGCCGCCACCGCCGCCACCGCTCCGCCCGCACCTCCACCTCTACTCCGCCTCCGCTCGCATAACTCGCGGCGCGCGCTGTTTGGTAAACAGTCTGCCGATTCCGCTGCGCCCGCGTGGCCCTCTCCCATTGCGACCACCCGCCACGCCCCCCCACTCACCCTCCTCGAACCTCCCTCCCTCCCACCCCCACGTCCCATCCACCGCCTGCGGTGCGCGCGCAGCCGCCCTCATTCCGTTCGGGTTGCGGCGAGCCGGCGTGACGCGCTGTGTGTGTGTGAGGTGGGGGCGGAAATCGACAGAGAGAAGCGAGCCGAACGCAGCCGCGGGCATCCAATCCCCCGCCCCCGCCCCCAATCCCCGCCCCCATCCCTGCGCCGCCGCACCGCCGCCTTCAATTTATTCCTATTAAAATAACATGAAGCGAGCGCACGCGCTGAGAGCACACGGCGCCCGGGAAGCGTTTGCTCTGCGCGCGGGCCGCCGTTAAATGAACCATTGCGAGCGCTGCATACGAAAGCGTTGCACAGGAAAGTGTTGGGAGCGTATGAGTGTGAAAGTGGCTGTAAATATGGTTTAAGAATGAATGAGCGTGTGACTGTAAAATAAAAATAAAATCAAAGAAATCAGAAAAGTATGAAGAACTTTTGAAACACACTTATACACGTTTTATGTATAACTAAAGTTCACTCAAAGTGGCACTGTAAATATTAGTTACAATTTAGTAATAATTTTAAGAAAGTCTTTTGAAGACAGGCCTTGCCCGAACTGCAGAAGCCTAAACGACTGCAGTAATGTATCCTTAATATTTAATAAACTCCCGCCTCCTCAGGGCTACTGAAGAGGGAAAATCTAAAGAACGAATGAAAAAAAAGAAGCATAGGAAAGAACGGCGTAGTAACTATCGCGCTTTAGAAGTGTAACGAGGTAAAATGTTTACAAGAATTCCACACTCAACTATGCTTTTTTCAATTTATTACTCTGCACTAATGCCTATATTTTATGTTAATTAATAAGTTGAAACCCCACTATCTAAGCGGAAGAAGGAAAAAAAACACTATCCCTATTCATTATTAGACGTAAATGTTAGTCATGACATTTACGATAAATGTATTTTCACAAGAAGATACATATTCACTTGAAGAGAATGTCAAGGGCATTCATTACTATTATCAGAAGTATTCGTATTGAAATCTATTGCTGTTCTCTTTCAGTCGTCTGTCGTTTGAAGTTAAAGAATTAAGTCGGCGATATGCAATTTAGTAATTCGATCACAACCGATTCAAGTGTTAAGACACCTCTTCGGGAACGGAGATGGAAAACATGACGCGAAATTTTAAAGAGTGGCTCATAATTACGATGGAAAAAAGAACACAACAGTAAAAATAATTACGCACGCATGCACTCACACACAAGCAGGCACACGCATAAACAGAAGCACAGACCTACAATTACTGTTTGCTGTTTGCACCAGTTTCATTTTAGCGACTTTACTCACATGTGCACCATAAAACACTCCAAAAAGTTTTTCTGTAAGAGGATTTAAAGCTAATTCCAAGGAAATGAAAGTATTGTACTTTCTTTGAAACATACTTCGAATTAAAGGAAATTAAAAAGAAGTAATATTTAATATGAAAACATGAGTTGTCTTTGAACGATAAAAAAAAGCTTGCGGGCTTTTTGTCGGTCTAGATCATTAGAATCAGTTAACACCCGTGGTACATACATGATTTTTTATATAATTTTAATAATCTACATTTACTAATGTACTAAACAGCTATTTGTTAACCTCCCCCAGTTTGCCATTTCATATTTCCCTCCCATAATTCCTTCTCATTATTCCCTCCGTAAGAGAAAATGTAGCATCATTCAACTGTTTTCAAATTTCCTTCGTCAACACGATCCAGGTAGGATATGCAGTGAATATCGAGCTACGTATCGAAGGCTATAACAAGCAATAACGTATCAGTAAAATAAATTGTAACTCTTTGTCACGGACAATCAAAGATATTGAAGTGGTTTCGTTCTGTGGCGGTGTTCTTGACAGCGTCGAATCCCTTCGGGTCTCCGCAATCACTTCAAGAGGTCGCGACCAACGGTGAGGTGCGCGGAGGCAGGGGGCGTGGGCCGCGGACGGGGTCGGGGACGAGGCGGGACGGGTTGGAGCGGCGAGGGCAGGGCCGTCACGGGGACGGAGACGGGAAGGGGGCGGGAACGGGGAAGGGGGCGGGGACGCGGAAGGGGCGGGGAAGAGGAAGGGGGTGGGGACCGGGAGGAGCGGGGTCGGGGAAGGGGAAGAGGCGGGGACGAGGACGTGGAAGGAGCGGGGAAGAGGACGGGAAAGGGGCGGGGACGGGGACGGGGAAGGGTGCGGGGGCGGGAGGGGAGGGGTCGCAGGCGGGAGGGGCCAGGGCCGCGAGGAGCCGTCGGCGCAAGCTGCGGGCATCCGTCACGCGCCCTCTGGGGGCTATCTCGGTCGGCTCCGGGGCCGACGCGGGGGCGGGAGGGGAAGCGGAGGCGGCGCTGCCACCGCCATGCGTCACCTCGCCGCTTCACCGCCCCCGCGCCTCGCGCTGCCCATGCAAACGGTTCCCCCTCCGCGGCTGTCTCCATTTACCGCCTCGCGCCGCTCGGGGCCGCGGCAAGTGCCCGCGACACACACTGCCCCGAAAGCGCGCACGCGGCGCCTTCAAGCGACGGTGCCGAGCAGCGCACGCGACGACGCGACGATGGTTCTTCCTTCTCCGTCCCAAAACACCGGTCGGGGTGCAGTCGCGTTATGCCCTTTCAAGCAGCCAACAGTGAAAGCGGATTGACCGGGAAGCGCTGGGAGCGATACCTTACCGTGGGATGCAGTCGGGCGATCCCCCCTAACTGTCCCCAGTTTACCCTTACCCGTAATGGTCCGTCCATAAATTACGTAACGCGAATTTCGAGTATTTTTCAATACCCCCCATGTAACGCACTTTCCTATCTCTATGTAACGCAGCGTAACGCTGCCTCAGACCCCCCTCTTTAGCGTTATGTTATTTTTTCGATGACCCCTGATCCGAATTGCGTATGGTCGGACCAAGTGGGTACGTCCCTTACTCGTAACAAGGGTGAGTTGGAGGTGAATGACCACAAGGTGATTCAGTAGACACTTTCTTATTCAGCCTAAGGAAACTCGTAGTATTTTATCATAGATGTCTACAGTACATTATGGTTGAAATTAATAACAAAACATAATTAGGCGGAATCATCCCATTTTCATGTTCGTACAGGTGAAAATCGAATTTTCAAGAAAAACATTTGTTATTGCAATTAGGGACACTAATATTTCATTCCTTTTAAAAGAGGGCAGTGTTTTCTATTTGAAAGTTCTTTGGATTTGTTGGATTTATGAAAATAAATATTTCCACCGACTTTCAAAAGAATCAAGTTTTTTTCACAATAGGGTTCACCCATCAACTGTATTTTTGGGTATAATTAGCTAATGTCTAACAGAAACGAAATTAAGCAATTCGAGTAAATATTGTAGTTTAGATAAGAATAGAATAGAAAAATTAAAATAAGAATGTTGATCGTACATGAACTTAGAACAAAATCATAGATTAATTGCTCGGATATTTCGTACAAGCTGTTCCTTTCGATTAATTACTAGCCTTTCGATCAATCTTTTACCACGATGTGTTAATTTACAGTACTCTCCGGAATTCGGGGGCATGCACCTAAATCCAACCAACAGCGACGCCGATAATGCCAGCGTTTTCAATACTCTCCGAACTGCACGGCCAACCTATACTCAGCAGAAGACAAACATTCAAGCTGTTGCCCCCGTTCCCAGCCCCACCCTGCCCCCTCGTAGCCAGAAAGAACCTTCCGGAATTCTCGCACGCGATTTATGCAATTTATAAGCGGCGTCGGGAGGCAGCCTGCGGAGGATACATCTCCTTTATCGCCGCCACCGCCAGCCTCCTCCTCTGCTCCCCCTCCCCGCACCCCGCCTCCCCCCCGTCGCCGCTGCCGCCTCCGCCGCACTTCCCCATCCTCGAAATATCTCGGGGCACGCCTGCATAAAAGGAGGCGCTCCCAGATCCCGAGAGTAAATAAACCGGGCGACGTTGACGCGCCCCACACCGCAGCGCAGTCACGCCACGCCCCGCCCCGCGACGCCCAGTCCCGCTCCGACCCGCCTCGCCACGCCCCTCCCCGCCCCGCCACGCCACGCTCCGAAACGCCCCGCCACGCCACGCCCCGCTCCGCCCCGCCTCGCCACGTCCCTCCCCGCCCCGCTACGCCCGACCCCGCCCTGCCCCGCCCCGCCACATCACGCCCCGCCACATCCCGCCCCGCCACGCCCCGCCGTGCGTCGCCCTGGGCAGCGCCCGATCCAATTGCTCTTTCTTCTAGGGCGGTGGGCGGGGCCTCCGGGCAACTAAAGCGAGACAGGGCCGCGGCTCATAAGTTCTGCGCACGAGGCGATACAAACAGCGAGAAGCAATTCCATTCCCGTACAAATTGAAACAAGGTCGCACCAAGAAAAACCTTGCGTTAGAGGTGGTTATATTTACATGACACATTGAAACAATATATTTCGTCTTTTCTTCGTGAAAGAAAAGAATAACAAAAAATATTTCCACTGACCATTTTTAATTTTTGCTTAATGGGTTCGTTGTATAGTTATTTTTCAGCGGTTTTCCACGTTGTTTTACACGTTCGTTAAAAAAGATACAAATAAATATTTTAATGCTCCGTAAAAACAAATTCAGTATCTTTTGTCACACGTCCCTAGATTAAAAAGTAGGTCGACCACATACGAAAATTATACGAAACCTTTTGTTAGTTGTCTTCTGTTCTTCATTCGAAAGGACAACGAAATGATCGTGGACTTGAGAAATATTTTCTAACTTGCGAGTTCCATTTGACTTAATGCTTCTTTAATTGCTAGGATTACGTAACTCCACCAGCGTCACCTTTTCGCCGCGTGAAATGAGCCTCATTGTTATGGAAGCTCGTATATCACAAGGGTCCACTTAATTGTCGGTTGTCACCCGTCTAATGACACGGTGGGAATAAGGAAAGTGGCCGCTGCCGCCGCGCTGCGACGCCGCCGCGGCGTCCCGCCTTATGGCGCGCGGCCGCCGCCACGCGCGCCGCGATAGCGATCGAAGACGACGCCTCACCTGCGGCGGCAGCGACCGGTGGCTGGGCTGCCTGGTAGGGGGGGGCGGGGGCGCCGGTCACAACAGGAAGCGACGCGTGCGAGCGCCGCGCCGCGCCGCGCCGTGACCTTCAAACGCCCCCCAGCAGCGCGCCGGGGCCCACACGTTGCTGCTCCCCTTGCGCCCCGCCGCCCCCGGCCGGAAATAGAGACGCAACTTCCTCCTTGAGCCCGGCGGGCGGCGCTTCTTATCTGGACGTGTTTGCAGAAAAAAAAGAGGCAGACTACCACCTCTACGTCGGCGTGCTCCGCCCGCCCGCCCGCGCTCTCGCCCTCGCTTTCCTCCCCAGGCTCTCCGGAGCGAACCGGCGTTCGACGCGGAGGGAGGAACCCACAGACGGAGACAGAGAGTGAGTGAGAGAGAGGGAGACGGGGGGACAGGGAGGGAAAATAACTCGCTAGAGGGCGGGAAGGGGGAGGACACGAGCGAAGCGCAAAGCACACAGGCGCAGCGCGGAGCGGGCGGCCGGGCGGTGGGGGAAAGCGCCGCAGTCGACCGAGGGCGGAGAGGCGAGGGGCGGCGCGGCGCGGCGCGGGCGGCCGCCAGAGTAGCGAGTTTCATCCCATCTAACGCGTTGCTAGGCAACTGTTTCCAAGGCCGAGAGAAGCGAACTTTGGCAGACGGGGGAGCGGGGCGGCGGCGGCGCGCGGAATGAGTCTGGCTGCAGGTCGGGGAGAGAACACGCCGGCGCCACGGGGGCGGGGCGGAGGGGGCGAGGCCGTGAGAGGCGGGGCAGGGAGGAACGAGGCGGGGCAGGGAGGGGCGAGGCGAGGTGGGGGGCGGGGCGAGGCGGGGCGGGGAGGGGCGGGGCGGGGCGGGGCGAGGCGAGGAGGGGCGGGGCGAGGCGGGTCGGAGCGGGACAGGGATGACGAGGGGCGGAGGGCGAAGTAAAGGACGGAGGCGGGGGCTTACGTAAATGGAAGGGAAGAACGCAGGCGAGCGCGGACGCCCGTTCCCCGGGATGAAAGAGCCACTGCGCGCGCCATGGTCGGGGGAGGGGATGGGGAAGGGGGGCAGGGGAGCGGCAGACAGCGCGGCAGCCCGAAGGAAGGCGGCTCCTGTTAGCGCGCTGGCGTCGCCGATTCCTCGCAAAGGAGCGAAAAGGGACGGAGGAAGCGGCGAGAGAACGGAAATATGCGATCCGGCACCCGCGGAGGGAGGACTGCAGCCCGGTTTCCATTTCAGTTACGAGCCAGCTGGCGCAGAATGTTGATCAAGCGCCGACACGCACGAGTTTATACACGCGCGACGCGATGTCTCTCTACTCCGTGTTTGCAACAAATGTAGTTTATCGTAAACAACGTTATTGCATAATGTACTGATAGTGTATTACAACGAACACAATCACAAGTTCAACTACTAGATTGACGTAGCCTTGCATCCCAAATCAAGACCTAAAGGTCCCACAACAAATTCAACTTTCGGTTCTTGAAAACAGTCCATCAACCTAGGAAGATGCCTGTTAAAATACCTAAATACATGTTTTCCCCAGTGTAACGTTTCTCTTCATACCCATGTCTTTTATACAGATTTAACTTTTTTGTTCATTTAGAAAAAAATGAAAATTTTTCTGGAGAAATTTGAAACAATTCAATGCAATAAGAAACGGAAGTACATTTCGAAATGTCGAATGTCACCTAGTCAGACACAACCGAAAATAAAGAAAAACTTTCATTTCTTGAAAAGAAGGCTGTCTCAAGATCGATGAGCAACCTCTGTCATGGATCAGCTCTTGAACCGCTAACCAACGATTAAAGAGTTTTTAAAATTTAATGGACACTGAAACATTTTGGTAGGAAAAAAAACGATAGGGGCCGTGTAATTATAAAAATTATGCCAGTGTTTCGATTCTTTGATATTTCTTCTGCGTGCACCATCAAGCGAAAAATGGTAACTGAGCAATTAATATTAGTGAAATCGTAGGCTTCCGTGGCCAGAGTCATGCAAAGTCAGTGGACCTTCAATATGAAATGACATGATAGTGTGCTCTCTTTCGTTAACGTTTTTATCTCAACGTAAAACGTCTGATTCCCTCAGGTTGTACTCATCTGCTGTAAAGTATATTCACTGATCATTACTTATTCATTTCATTATCCGTTCCTTGTGAACTGATATATTGTATACAGTTAACGCTGAATTCACTATCCACTAATGAAGACAATGAAATGTTAAAAGTAGATTTTTTTAAAAATAATATGAAATCAGCCATGCATAAGCTTTTGCAGTCGCTAAAGACCCTCCTGGTAATGTGACACACGACACAAAAACTTCAAAACTAAATAAATAACGAAATATGAACTCGTAGAGGCGTGCGGCGGAGGAGCGAAGAGGGGAAAGCAGCGGAGGGGAAGACACCTCACACCGTCCCGGCGCTTTGATGTCGCGTCCGAACGTCCGCGGGTCGACCCATAAAGCTCGCAGAGGCGGGCGAGGGCGGGAGCGGAGGCGGGGCGGGGGCGGGGGAGAGCGCAGGTGCGAAGGCCACGCGAGGGCGACGGCGGGGGCAAAGGTGGGGTGGGGACGAGGGCGAGGGTGATGGCGAGGGCGGGGGCAAGGGCGGGGACGAGGGCGGGGGTGAGGGCGAAGATGGGGGCGGAGGCGAGGGCGGGGGCGGGGGCAAGGGTGAGGGCGGGGGCGAGCATGTGGGCGGCGGCGGGGGCTAGTGTGGTGGCGAGAGCGAGGGCGGGGACGAGGGTGGTGGTGAGGGCGAGGGCGAGGGCGAGGACAGGGGCAGAGACGAGAACGAGGGCGAGGGCGAGAACGAGGGCGAGGGCGAGGGCGAGGGCGAGGGCAGGGGCGGGGACGAGAACAAGGGTGAGGGCGAGGGCGAATGCAATGCTGGGGCGGGTGGCGAGCGCGCGTGACGCAGAAGAGGCGGGACGCAGACAGGCGCCACCCGCGCCTCCGCCCCCGCACGCCGCTACCACGCCGTGCAGGGAATAATTTAAAGAGGCCAGCTGGAGCCGCGTGCCTCGGCGCCAAGATACTGCCGTGTCGTTTAAAACAACCGCGCGGAAGGGAACGTTACGGCACGCTCTGTTACACATAAGGAAAACTTTACGTCCGCATACACTTCTGCCAGCCATCTGGGGACGTTTATGGTTGGCTTTGCGTGCGAATAGGAATCTTGAGAGAACCTCTAACGCAGCGATCGCGGAAATTATGTTATTTAGAAATTTTGTCACCTTACAAAGAAGGTTTCCTTTTGAACAAGAAAAAAAGTACCATTGTAATTTCAAAATTAGAACCCGTTACGGTAAGTAAACGTATATGTAAATATACATCATATAAACGCACTTATTATTCTGGAGAGAATCTGAGTTTACGTCAGATCACTTAAAATCCTAGAAACTTGGAATTCAATGTTAACTGAGAATCAAAAGAGTGGAAATTACCTCTGCCGCAAAATTAAAATCTAATAAAAACTTTGCAGATAAAACTCTAAAAAGACGTCCGCCCAGTTTCTCTTGGCGGCCTTATCACTGTACGATAATAACCACTTTTCATTCAAGAAACATTCAAATGAACGAGTACGAACAGTTGTTTTCGTCGTAACGATCAAGATTGAAAGTTAACTTGGCATTACGCAGAATAATTACATTCGTCTGTAAACGAAACCGACGTCCGCATTGCCTTGACGGACCGGATGGCGCCGCTTAATCTGTGTATCTAATACGTGTAAAGTATCCTCCACAATCAGATGCATCGCGGAGGCACGAGGCGGCGCGCACAGGCTTCCTCGCAGTGTTTACCAACGCGCCACGAATAAACAGCAGCAGCGCCCTCTGCGCGGCGTCTCCACTTCACGGAAGCCGCCCGACGCCAGCGCCCCCCACCCGCACCCCACACACGCACACACCGCACCCTGGCGCGGGCGAGGCGGCTCTGCCTCGGCCAACGCGTGGAACACGTGCGGGAGATGGACGGGACACGAAGGAGGAAGAGCGAAGGAGAAGGGGAACATACGGAGAAGGGAATGAAGAGGTGAAACACGCGCAAAAAGCGAAGAGAAATATGGAGAGGAAGACGGGGAAAGAAGAATGAAGAAACCGGCAAAGGAGGACATGAAGGAAGAAGAGAAGCGGTGGAAGTGAGTGAAGAGAAAACGAAGAGGAGATGAGGAGGAGTACGTTCAATAGGTCGAGTGGGAGAGAAAAAGTTAAAAACGCAACCGGAAGAACTGGTGGAGGGGAAGGTGGGCAGAGGCAAAGGCTAAAACGACACTTTAAAATTTTGAGGTGAATGTCGTGGACAAGGACGGAGAGTAGGTGAACGAGAAAAAAGGGAAAAGCGGAAGAATAGACGAAGACGTAGACGAAAGTCAGAAAAGGTGGCGGTGCAGGAAGAAGTGAAGACTACGGCGGAAGAAGACGAACCAAATGGAAGTGGCAGTGGAGAATTAGAATAGAATAGAATAGAATAGAATATTTATTTCGCTACTTCGGATACATGAAATAATTCCGGTGGTAGCGATTTCTAATCAATTAATCTACATAAAACAAACATCAAACAACTACATAAATAGACAAATACACAAAATGAACATCAAACAACATTACAGAATACAATTTTATAAAATTAATGTATTAACTCTATTCTAAGCTAACCTTAATATAAAATAACAAGAATAATACAAACAAATAATTAATGTTAACATATTCTAAAAAAAAGAAATTAAAATTTATTTAATCTAATTTTAAAATTTTTGACATTCTGCATCACAAATTAGCAGGAGGGGGGGAAGAGACGAGAGGAACTGGCGGAGGTAAACGAGGACATAGGCAAAGGAGAAAGCGACATTTACACATGCGGAGCTGAATGAAGTAGCGAAGAAGAAGGTGGAGGTGAACGAGGTGATGCAGAAAAAAGGGAAAAGGAGAAGCATAGTCGGAGAAGAAGGCGAAAGTCAGAAAGGGTGAAAGAAGTGAAGACTGCGGAGGGCGTTGGAACGAGGCGAACGGAAGTGGCATTGGCGAGTGAGGAGGGGGCGAGGCGGCGGGTGAGGACCGCGGCAGGGCGCCGCGTGAAAGCCCCGCGGCTTTGAACTCGTCTGCCGCCCGGCGCCGCGCCGCCCTTCCCTCTCGCCCCTCACCCGTCCACAGCGCGGCCGGAAATCGCGTTAATTACCTCCTCGGAGACGCAGCGCGCGTTAACGATCCCAGCGCCCCCCACCCCACCCCCTACCCCGCCCTCCACGGCGACCACGCCCTCCACGGCGACTTTTACGCTCCGCCGCCGCCGCCCCGCGAGTCGCGCGTTCGAGCGTGACGTAATTCTTCACAACACCCATTTCGTCAAATCCTCGGGTTTCCTTTGTCAAGATTCCACGTCGCGTCGCATCAATGAGCGGTATCATTCATTCCGGCGCTTAGCTTAAACTGACACAGAGAGAGGTAGATTTTTTTTCTCTAAAAGCGTATTTAAAAATCTCTCGGCAAAAATACGAGAAACTTTAAGGAACTGTTTCATTCTCTCCGAGTCTCACGAACCGTTTTCCAGGAGGTGTTTAACCAACCTAATTTGGACAAAAGAGCCCGATCACGCCTTCATTAGACACAAAGCTTACAATTTAAAAAATAAGATTTCAAGAGAATTCATACAACTCACTGTTACTGCCTCACTGTTACACAAATTTTAACATAAAAAAATTAAAAACATTTCATCTGTGTATAAAATGGACTTCCCTCATGATTAGAAGCCCTACACACAATGAACGAAGTACCATATCGTAAAACTGCAAATTCTCGCTGCTAACAAAAAAATGTTTTAAAAAATGGGGGAAGCAAAAGCGAATTCGCATACAAGAAAAAAAAAATTTAGTAGTTTTTCACCTTATTCTGAACTTACTCGTAACCCATTTCCTTCATCTGCCATTACAGACGTACAGTCGCAGGAGAAACCTCTCAGAGGGAACAGAACGAACAGGGCCGCAGAGCTCGTCACGAACCAATGGGTTCGCGCCCTCGCCCATAAAATATTTCGCTCCGCTCGTCGCCAGCCCTTCGGGCGATCGTTCCGTGCGCGTGCCACCTCCCCGCTCAGGTGGCGAGGACGCCGCCCCTTCCTCCCTTACCCAAACTCCAGCACCCCCGTGACCTCGCCCCTCCCCGCCACGACCCCATCCCTCACTTCCCACATCCCCACGACACAGCCCCTCCTTTCCAGCATCCTCGCGATCCCGCCCCTTTCTTCCCGGAACCCCACGACCCCGCCCAGCCCCGCCAGCATTCCCGTGACAATCGCCCCTCCACGCCAGCAATTCCACGACCCCATCCCTCCCTTCCCACATCCTCACGACACCGCCCCTCCACTCCAGCATCCTCGCGATCCCGCCCCTTTCTTTCCGCAACCCCGCGGCCCCGCCCCACACCTCCACAATCCCCACGACCCCTGCCCTCCCGTATTCCTGCTAGCATCCCCGTGACCCCATCCTTCCACACCCACATCCCTGATACCCAACCCCTCCCCTCCACCATTCCCACCCGTCCTCGCCAGCATCCCTGCGCCCCGCCTCTCCCCACCACCCCTGAACCCCACCCTCAACCCTCCACACCCAGATCCCCGCGACCCCTTCCCCTTCACCATTCCTCCCGTCCCCGCCACCATCCCCGCGACTCCGCCCCTCTCCGCCAGCGACCGGCCACGCGCTCCCGCGGCGCTCGTAAACCTTCCAGGAAACTTTCGGACGGCGCGGCGCGGCGCGGCGCGGGGTTGGGAGGCTGAGGCGGCGGCGGCGGCGTCGAGACGCCCCGAGCGTCGCGCTTCGCCTTCCACGCGCATCGCCTCCGCCGGGCGCATCGCCTGTTTTACTTATTTTGCGGCCGAATGGAACGCTCTTTGTAAACCAAGAATAACAACCATAAAACAACAATAAAACTGACATAAAAAAAGGCTCTTTCGTTTCATTATAAGTCTGTAACAACATCTGTAAAAACTGTTTCTCTATATAATATTTTCACGATTTTAGTTCATTCGTAAGGTGATGTAATTTCTTTTTTGAACGTAACGTTTCATTTTTCTCAATAAAGCACACTGTTTGAAATGAATATCACAGCATATTCTAGCATATTGTATACATCAGAAACAACATACGACATATAACGTGTAATTACAGTACAAGTTTTTTTTTTCTTCGTAGCTTTAGACCTCAGTTCAATTGCGTTCAACTGTGAAGTAATAAAAACCTAAGCGGCTGAGGTGTGAGATGACGCCATACACGGATTAACAGACATTCTAACGAAAAACGTCAATATCCCGGCGTATAGATTATTTTTTTGTAGCCTTTTCATGTAATCTCCGAGTACCAATTCCTTAAAAATAAAATACATACTCGCACTTTTCAATTTTACTTGCCTAGGACATACCGATGTGGTAACCAATGATTACTAAAATTGTAAGCGATAAATTCATGTTATTAACACATGAAGCCCAAGTCTTACCTACACTGGGACTTCCCTTATAGGTTGATAGTCCCTGTTCGGGGTCGGGGCTACTATACACTTAATGTTCATGAGTGGACTGTATGAATGGACTGTATTGTTGAAGTACAGTAGTCCCGAAACCCTTTGATAGCTCTTGGGATTGGCGCAGGAGTGCAGGATGCATATACGAGCAAATTTCCAGCACAAACAATATTTAATAAGTAAATGTACAGTATTCACACAGTAAATGCACAAGAAGCACAGAATTAAGATGAAACTTTCTCTTGGTGCATTAATACACCTGTCCAAGCGTAGTCATTGTAGTGACACCTTGGACCGCCGTGGCTACCTTGCGCTGACCAGAAGCAGCCGCGAGTCACATAGTTCAACCAAAATTGCGGGCGCAAACCCACGTAAGAGCGACAGACACAATTAAAGCGTGCACTGCCACGATTAAACAATTTATGTGCGAGCCGTATGCAGCTCATTTGCACGATTGTAGATTCTTTACACGCTACTGCGCGGAGCCCTAACACACGCGTCTATCTTGCACGGTGTCTTTATGCGGACTAACGAAGTCGGTTAAGCCGAATTCGGTTGGGGCAGAGACGTTAGGAAAGGGCTCACACGCGCGGCAGAGGTGGGGATGGCGATGGCCAATTACCATTTGCCATTTGATCTGGATTTGCAAAGATCTGGCAGTTTTTTTGTCCGTTGCTCCTCCAACGGACCAAGCTGTGGGGGCGAGTTGGGCAGGCGGGCACGTACGAGCGGCCACGCTCGTCCGTTGCCGTCCGTTGGGAGAATACGCGGAACAACGGATGTGAAGGCGATATGTGATCTCAGCGGTCAACGGCTGCGCTCTGCCGATTACGCAATTCAACTGTTCTGCCTTGCTTGTGAAGTAAACGTATTTATTTCTGCTTTGCTGTGGGCCCGAACAGTCCCAAGCCCCAGCATAGTTCGGGCGCATGTTTCCATGCGCGCGTTTTGAGTTTAGAACTGTCAGCATGCCATAAAATTATGACTTTTTGGAAAATAATTCGGAAATTAGCTTCGTCAAACTTTGGGAAAAAATCGAAAAAAAGATTTGGATGAAATATAAGAAAATACTGATTCTGAAAATTGTGCGCAATGCAGTCCATGTATAGCTGTCGGTAAGATTTTTATGCTATATTTTCGTAATATATTCACGTATGTGAATAAAATATAAAAATTGGTAGAGTTACGTATTTTTCATTCAACACAAAAATTAAACTTTCTAAAAGTAGGAAGAGTTATGCATTTGTTTCCCCAAAATAATTACCGATGTCACTTAAAATACCACCAAATATCCTGGATTCTGGGACCCAACTGGTAACTGGACTTTCTAAACGCAAAGTTAATGTGGGTGTAAATGTTAAACGTCTCCGACAATCCAGCAAAGAAGACGTCTGAGCGAGCATCGTTCCGTGAAAGCTGTGGCGGGAAGGACCGCAGGGCGGCGAGCGAAGCTGTGTGAGGGGGCGGGGCGGAGAGAAGGGGTTGGAGAGGGGGTGGGGGAGGAAGGGAAGGGGAGGGGGAGGGCGGTAGCGGCAGCGTGGCGCCATAAAAAACCGCACGCAGCTCCCGAGGCGCGCCATTTGCATCAGAATTGTAGTTTTTACTCAGCAATTTAAATAATCTGTCGGGAAATTAACCAGACGCGTCTCTCAGGGTAGAACAGGAACGCAGAGGGGGGAGGCGGAGGCGGGCAGAAGGGAGCGGAGCGGAGCGGAATGAAGGAGCAAAACGCCGCCGTACACTACGCACGTAGTTAAGCCCCAGGCGCCGTCTCCCTCTGGAACGCATGCCACTAAATTTCACTTGTTTTGTGTGTAAATTAAAGTGCATCGTAATTAATATACAGTTCACAGACGGACAGTAATTTCACGATTTAAACTTATAGTATAACAATAACTTACATTATAAGTAGGGCGCGGATTTTAATGAACTTTTTTCACTTTAGAACAAAGCTGTTTAGTGTGGAAATTCAGTTTTTGTTATGACAAAACGAAATGACCCATTTTTATAAGTAACTGTTTTGCATTTTTCGTCGATTTCGACTAATAAGTCATTTTTTACATTTTTACGTCATTTTTAATGCATTTTGCTAATTTCATTGATTTTAATATATTAATGAAACTTGCTGCAAACAGTACTTACGAGATGCAACAAATGCTCACCACAGACTTCCTGAGTGAGTACTATGTAATCGAAAATCCCTATGATGCTTATCGGCGCCATTGTCAGTCCGGCCGATTTCGTGATAAATAAAGGCGGAGATTTTCTTTTAAAGAACAGCCACAACCCAACCCAAAGTTTGCTAGCTGAAATCACTTGAACGAACAGAAGAAGCCTCGATTACATCAGTATTATATACAACAGTTCGAGTTTTTCATGAAGCAATTTTGATCAATTTTTTACGTCATTTTCCTTTATTTTTAGGGCATTTTACAAACATTTAGAGAGCATTTTATTCATCGTTTTTGGCCATGTCACCACCCCCTAATTATAAGTATTTCCAACATCCAAGTGCACGGCAGGTAAAACCAGATTGCGAACACTCGAAAAAGGCAGTAATCGCCGTGTCAGTTGAGAGTGCTCCTTCTTTTGAGAAAAAAACAAATTGATTACGTGGGCCGTATTAAATGGTAATCGAAAATATTGAATTACATATTCATTTAATTATTAGTTTTCGGTTAACATCGAATATTACCGCGAAGTGTCTTGGTGAAAACCCTGAAGGATTCACTCTCTTCTGGATCCCACGTTACGTGATCTTTTGGCTCAATGTTTTATCTGGAACCGAGGGCCACTCCGATCTTCCGTTTTCCTCTCTTCGCAATGGGTCTGCCTTCCCAGCCTCCACGCCGCTCCACACGGTACAGTTTGTCCACGGGCTTGAGCTGCCAGCGCCCTCCTCCTCCCTCGTAGCAATAAGGAGCATTCGTCTGCAGCCCGCGCCCTGGGGCCCCACGGTCCACGCTCAGGGGCAGGGCCGGGCCGGCCTCGGTTAGGCAAGAATTCGATTAGCCACGGGCGTGTCGGCGGTGCGGTGCGGTGCGGGGCGGGGCACAACGGACGGGGCGGGGCGGGGCCGGGCGGGGCCCGCGAGGCATGGCCGCTCTTTCCGGAATTCCGAAACACGAAAAGGGCAGACGGCGCGAGAGCGGCGAAGGGTTCCCCGGCGGCGGCGGCGGCGGCAGCAGCGGCTTGCCCTTCCCCCAGAGGGGGATGGGGTGCGGGGTTCGTTGAGGGGGAGGAGACAAGGCGGAAAGAAGACGGAAACAGCTGTCGGTTGTGTCGCTCGCCCTAGCGAGGAACAGAACACGCATGTGAGGGATGGGGCGGGACAGAGAGGATGTTTCTTGCCCCGAGCACGGAACAGGTCTCGCTAAATGGAAATAATTCTTAGAAAGGCGGAATGATGAACATTAAAAGGAACAGAACACACTACCGCACAATATTCAAATACGGTGCGAACGTTATTGGAGTGAACTCTTAAGTAACAGAAACATTCAACGTTTGTTTATTTTGAAAACCATTCCTCTCACGTTTGTTTACACTCCAAAAATAATTTTATCTTCACAAGATTAAATTACAACAGCAGAAATCTGTATGTACTATTTGAAAGTTCATCTGCGAATTTACACGAGAGTTCTGATTTTGTAAATGATTACTGCATGAAAATGAAATCCTTGGAAAGCATTTTGAATAGTTAATCGTCATATGGACTTAGGACTTTGGAATGAATGAGTTTTCACCATGAAAATTATGGGAGGTTCTCAAAGTAGCAATGTTCCGCATTTCAAACTGATGTCTAAAGCCAAAGGAATTTGAAACTAGGGGAGCTTCAATAACACATACTTTCTCAAATTATTTTACAATTTTCTACAAATCAGAGAGTTTAACGCAGCAGAGACCTGCGTAATTTTTCTAAGCGCCCTTTGCTCTATCTGGGAGGAGGTAACTGAAGAAAACATTTTCATCTATTTTTTAAAATAATTCACATTAACTTTAACCAGAAATGCTGCGCAAGCTACTCATTAAAAAGAAAGAAGTATAAGAATTTATTTAAAAATCTTTTTTAAAATATTTCGTTAAAGAAGAAAAGTTTTTCATCAATGTTTTATTTTGCCTTTGGTCAACGACTCGTGGATTCTGACTTCACGTGCTGGAGGAAATAACCAAATTTCTCGCGAGCGGGAAGTTCCGTGAGGGCAGGTGGCCTCTTGTCCCTCGCCCCTGCCCATCGCAACTCGCTCATCGTCTATCATCTGCACCCGTCGCCCCCGCCCTTCACCCTTCGCTCCCACCACGCCCCTCGTCACCCCCATTCGCCCCGCCACTCGCCCCCGCCCCTCGCCCCTCACCCCCGCCGTTCGCCCCCGCCCCTAGCTCCCTCCCGCCCCTCGCCCCCGCCCCTCGCCCCCGCCCCCTCGCCCCGCCCCTCGCCCCCGCCCCCCCACCCCCGCCCTTTGCCCTCGCCCCTCGCCCCCGCCCCTCGCCCCCGCCCCCGCCCCCGCCCCTCACCCCCGCTCCTCGCCCCCGCCCCTGACGCCTCGTTCCCCGCCGCGAGCCACTTCCACGAGATGGATGGGCCGCGAGCGCTTTGTTTATCTGCTTCGGAACCCGCGCGCAGCCCCCCACTGATGCGTGCTTTGTTTTTCCACGACATCCGCGAGTCACTGTCTTCGTCACCGTCGGCGTTCACGCCTCCACCACCGCACGACACAACTCGCCGTAATGCGCACACTGTCGCCAACGGAACCGGTTTCTTTCTCGCCACCACCACCTCGCTTATCTACACAACCTCTGTCACGGAATGCCACGATATTTCATTTAAGTCGATATTTGGTATAGATACGTTGAGAAAATATGTAAATGTAGGAATCGTCATAATCGTCCCTCCAATGCCTAAATATGCACTCCCAATACAGAATGTTATAAAAATATGATTTAATCTCGTATCATCATTGTGATAACAATCTGTACATCAAAAAATTTAGTTTTCTTCGATGGAAAATGGAATATATATATCCATTTTCCGCACCACCCATTCCGTGACATTGCCACACAGCACATATCAGTGGGTCAAGTATTGGATGGACGCTCGTCATGTCCCTCCCCCGAGCCACCGCCCCGACGCACATCTACGACTCCGCCTTGGCCCCCATCGCTCCGCTCAGCGCGCGCGCAGCCGACGGAGAAATAAAACCGCCCCGCCCCCGTTTCCGCCCCGTCCTCCGCCTTCGCTTTCGCCTCCGCCTCCGTCACCGCTCCGCTGCGCTGCGCCGCGCCAGCGCCCGCCCCTACGCCGCCGCCGAGAACCTGTTAGACGAGCCCCATTTAAGGAAGGAATTCGGAGGGGCGGCCGATGACAGACGCCGAGCCACATAAATACGGACCGGTTCAAACGGTAGGCCTTTGTTCGAGCACCCCGCGCCGGGCGGCCGCGCCGGGGCGGGGAGAGCGGGATTTAAACGCGTCACTTAAAGAGAACGGCGCATACACGATCGGATCGGCGAACGTCTGACGCGGCGCGAGGGAGAGACGAGGTAGGCGGCGAGGGAGGGGGTGGAATGGGGCGAGGTGGGGGGAACCAAAGCATTGGAATCCGGAGGGCAATCAGAGAGCAGCCTGCCAGAGGCAGAGGGAGGAGCGGAGGGGTTGCTAGACCATCATTTACGAGACAGGTTTTAAACTCACTACGAGCCACTTAGAGCGCGCTGCCCTCACAAACACGTACCATTTTTAATTACTTTTACTTTAGCTCAAACAACCAGAGAACGATTTTTAGTTCACTAGTGAAAGCAATAAAACTACAATACGGCAAACGACATAATGGCATTTACTTTTGTTCGCTGCTAGCTTGAGTTAGCATACGTATCAATGTATTTATAGAATTTATCATGCCCAAAAACTCAATAGCTTGGTTGTATTTAATAAATAATTCGTAAACTGAAAAACAAAAGAATAGTGAAAAATAATTTTCCCCAATTTAGAATAATTTTGGATACAATAATAATTGTTTCAAAGAGTAAATTAGAAAAGAAATATAAAGCACCCACAAAATAACATTCTATGCGTACGCACAAAATCGCGAGTCATAAGCGATTACTTCGGCTTAGCTCGACGGCGAGTCAGGTAGCCCGGCGCGGAGTTCCCGTTAAAGCTCTGCGTCCATCAATCTTGCCGGGCTTCGTCCCTTGCTGGAACGCTTCCTGGGCCAGCCGGCCTGTCCGCCTCCGCCCACGCGCCCGCCTATGCCTCCGTCCCCGCCACCGTCCCCGCCTCCGCCCCCGCCCCGCCTTCGTCACAGCCCCCGCCCCACCTCCGCCCACGCCTCCAACCCACGCCTCCGTCTCCTCCCGCGCCACCTCCGCCTGCATATCCGCTTGCGCCTCCGCCCACGCTTCTGCCCTCCCCACCACCCATGCCACCGCCCATGCCACTGCTGCCACGACGAGACGCGGTATTTGTTCGGCTTGCTCGCCCGTGATTAGCGTGACTCGGCGGTTTCGGGAACGACGGGGCGCCCGTAGGCGGACAAAGCGACACGGGCACAAGGCGTCCGGCAGAAAGGACACCGAGAATGGGCGATGGGGGGGCGTAACAAGGTGATCGATGAGGGACGGGACGGCGCGCGCAACACGCACTTTTCCTCCTTGACCGCAGGCGCCACTCACAACTCCTCGGAGCAGACGATGCCGGAGTGTAAACTCTCCTGAAAAAGAGACCTAGCCTTTGAATTATGTTCGTGTTCAATTCAGAAACGTCACTTTGGATCAAAGAGACAGCAACAAAAGAAAAAAAAAAGAACAAGCGGAAGAGAACTGGAAAAATGAGCGATTGTGTTTGTGCTCACTAGTGATGACTAACTCGTGTTTTTATGTAATTTTTTCTGAGTATTTGTTTCGACGTCGAGGATCTTCACTAAATAATACTGCATATGGAAATGTTTCATTGCAAGAGCACATTTATTAAAGAATATATTATTTTTCATACGTCAGACCGTGTGACTGTGATAGCAACTTTTCATTAGCACCACATAATATCATTTCAACTTATACTAGTAACAATACATTACATTTTTAAACAGCATTTTTCATTAATTCTGTAGAATACATTTCATCCTGTTTTTTCCATTCCCAAGCTTTATTTATCAGTTTATGTATCTTCGTCGCACACTTATTATTCAAAATATGCAACGACTTATTTCTTCGAAGAAATTCTCCTCCTGAAGCAGTATTTTAAACAAACACGGAATGAATAACAAATGGTACAATATTGACTGAAAATGTTCATACAGACATTTCAGCAGGATATCTGCTGGCATAAGAAATGTGGTGGTTGGGGCGAGTTTCCACGGTGGCGACGCTTCCGGCCGCGTGTAGGGAGCGCGGATTGTGCCACGTGTATTGGTTTAGTGGTGAAATGTCGTTGGCATTTAAAATTAAATGATTACAGGTGTTGTCATTGCCAACAATGTTATTTTTTTTTAAGAGCAGCTTTCGATGGCTTAGCCATCATCATCAGTTTTCTGCTGTCTGGAAGCCGCGTAGTCGTTTCGTGGCTTCCAGACAGCAGAAAACTGATGATGATGGCTAAGCCATCGAAAGCTGCTCTTAAAATAAATACCATTGTTGGCAATGACAACACCTGTAATCATTTAATTGTGCCACGTGACCAGGGGTGTCATGCTGGCGGGTCGCGGGCCGAATGCGGCCCGTGGAGCCCTTTATTACGGCCCGCGAAAAGTCCCTTGGGTCCATGGCGGGCGAGAGTCTCGAGCGCCTAGCGCACGCGCCCTGTCGAGTCAACATCCCCTTTTAATGTAAAAATGGGTTACGTTTACACTTCAGTTTTTTTTAGTAAATCCAAAAAACATTACTACTACCCCATTGTAAATTCTGAGTTGGCACCAGAGATCTTGTGGTACACCATGATAAAATTTCTAGGATAAAGTGATATAAACCACAACAGTAGACTAATATTTTATAATGTGTAGAAAATTCAGCCTTTCACGTGTTTCGGGAATGTTTTCTCATCATCAATGTCTCCAAGTAAGATCATCAGTGGCTTCAAGTAACTTGGAGACACTAATGATGGGATAAACACTCCCGCAACACGTGTAAGGCTGAATTTTCTACACATTACAAAATGTTAGTCCATATATTGTGGTTGATACCTCTCTATCTTTGAAATTCTACCCCCGTTTCACAGCGTTATGTATGTATACGGCCTGATATCACGCATGGTTCCATTTTCCGTTCCCGCATTTCAGAGTATCTGGTGAAAGGGGCCGATTTTAACAATACGGGGACGTGAGGTGTGGATCGGCCGAGTAAAAAAAATATGGCCAGCAACCATAAAGGTTTTAGTTGTGGCCTTTGAGGCCTTGCAAGTTGGACAGCCCTGTCCGTGACGAAGGCGGGCGCAATGGGAACCGGTTCGCTTCCCGATACGGAAACAACGCCCCGCCCGACTCACCGCCCACGCGGTTTCTTCATCGCCGCCTCGGAAAGCGCTGACGGAACCACGAGAGGCACTCGATGGAATCACGTTTCGTTTTAGGAGCTCTTCTGCAAACGTCACTACACACTGAAGTAGCTGAAACAGCTTTGAATTGACATGGATCGTTAAATATACAACTAGAAAGAATTTTCCTTCACAAGCCCCCCCCCCCCGGATCCGAAACTGACATGACAAGCATGTCTTTCCAATTAAAAAACGGCTGCGCAGCATGGCATGAACTTCATGAGGAATGGACGATGATAATCTATTGAACATTAATCTCTCTTGAGTTGGGGGAAAAACGTAATATTTTCGCTTGGAAGTGGTACAATGCACTTTAATACACTCAGCATCACGTAAATTTATTGGTTTCGAAAGGTAACAGTTCGATATCTAATGGCTTCCTATTATTAATACATTCACCCGGGAAATCTCCAGGCATTTCTGGCGTGTTCAGCGACGCACAGTGTAGTGATCCCGGGGGTGGGTGAGAAATCAGCTGGTGCCCAGGGAGAGTGGAAAGTCAAACCGAAAGTGTCCTCAGAATTCGAAGAAGGCGGGTCGCGACACGAAGACGGGATTGGGCGCGTGCATTGGCGGATCCAGGGGAGGTCATGGGGGTCATGCCCCTCCCCAAAAGGCCTCAAGTTATGTATGTTACTTTCTTTTATTATACCGACGTATGTTACTTTCTTTTATTGCGCAAAATTGATTTACATGTATATGATATAATTATGTAATTATTTAAAAAAATATTGAATAGTATGATACATACACAACAAAAGTAACTTTCAATTTAATAACAAATGTTTATTATTTACCAAAAATCTATGATGGCCCCCTTCCGAATGATCGCGTGGGCGAGGACGAAGGCATGGGCGAGAGCGATGGGGGGTGGGACTGGGGCGGGGGCGTCCGCGGGGCGATGACGCCCAGAGACGCGCCCAGCGGCGATGTGCTCGGCCGCGGTCGTGGGAGGGGTGAGTGGTGAGGGGGAGGGGGAGGGAGGTGCGCTTTCGACGCGTGGCGAGTGCGGTATATTTGTCTTCCCCTCCGCGTAGAATACGGCGCGCCGCGGAGCCACGCTGGGGAAATAAACAATGAGCGAGCGAGCGAGCGCGCCGTCCGTCCGCCTGTGCGCCGCCGCCGCCGCCGCGCCGCGCCGGGAGGCTCTGGCGAGGGCGGGGGCGGGAGTGGGAAGGGGTAGGTCAACGTCCGCGGGAAATGGGACGCCGGCGCTGCGCTGCGCGGAGTGGGAGGCGTTGGGGGTGGGGGGAAGAGCGGCTCGAGAAATGGCTCCTCGTGTTTACGTTCCACGCGAACGACGTCGCCGAGGAGAGCCGGGGGGCGGGGGCGGGGAGGGGGGCGGGAGGCGCCACGAAGCGCGCCCACGCACGGCGGCGAAGGAAGGGAAGCGAAGGCGGAGACAGGACTCGCCCCGCGCCATCGAGAAGCAGGCGTCGCCACGCACCGCTTGGGGCTTCTCTTCATACCGTCCTCGCTTCGCACTAACTGCTTGACAATTCTGTGGTCACGGCCTAAAAGTTAAGTCACTTTTTGACGAAACTGGGTTAAGTACTGAAACTACAAGTTAAGTATCTATATTTTATTTTAGTAAAACGACAGAACTCAAATGATGCCGCCTTATCGACAAAAAAAGCGTTCGGAAAAAGCATTGAGCATTGGAAAAAACATTGGCTCAATAACCTAACACTGTTTTCTCCAAACTAGGATTTTTTACTTAAGAACTTTTAACCCGTAACCACAGAATTGACATTTGCGGGAAGCAGCGGTTGAAATGAAAAATAAACCGCCCAAGTAATATTGGAATAATCTAGCAGTTCGCAACCGTGTTATCTGAAAACACATCAGAGAAACAGAGGGAATCCCGAGAAATTGTTGGAAAATTACCTACTTTCGGGAGTGAATTCATGGCGGAAAAGAGCAGAATTAGCAAAACGTTCGAAGGAGCTGGAAACAGTTCGAAACTATCTTTTGTGATACAGAGCATTTCAATAGGATAGAAATGATGTGGACACTTTGGTAAAATGATTGCGTGAAATCATTTACCATTGATTCAAGTATCTTTGTGTAAGAAGAGTTTTCTTCAAAACACAAATTAAAAGACGGGCGAGGTGGATTCACTCACACAATTCCTTAAGAATGGGAAATGTATTTGTTACAACTCGGATTTCAGACAATTCCTTAATAAAATATCCACACGCGGAAATACGTAACTGCTCACTCGCACGTCACATCATATAGGCTGAGCCGTACGAATTTGTAATTATGTGTCACTCTTCATAAATAAACGGGTGACCATGTACCGACTTGGCGAGACGAGATCAGCTTAGATTATTCTAATTTAGGCAATTTTATGGGTAGGGGGTTGCGAAACTCAGGAGTCTTGACAATTCGAAGTAAAAAATAGTGTCGAGAACTGATTTTTTTTTCAGTTAGCGTAACTAAGGAGACAAGAACCACACTTGTAGAACTAGTATATTGCGTTTCATCCAACATGTCTTATATAGTTTCAGTCTATAGCATCGTAAACAAATCGTTTAAACTATTTTCTGCCTCGCTTTGGGCAATCATCCTATCTGTGTATCTATTTTATTTTTTCAATAGGTCATTAGACCAACGCACCATATACATGAGAGCTTACTAATCATACATATGAAAATACGTCTCTTCATTCATAAATTATATTAATTTACGCAAAAAAGTTACATAATATTGATTACTATTTTGAATTTTCTAATGTATAAATTATAATATGAAGGATGACTGGAGAAGATACACCAACAAAAAATCGGCGGCGACTCATTTGCCAGTGCACGAAGCGCATCGCATCGCCTGGCGCACCTTGAGCCGGCCTTGAGCGCAAAAAGTCCGCGTTTGCGTTTGCGTTCGTGTTCTCAAACAAACGTGCCTGCCGGCACGGCGGCCCGAGGCGGCACGGACGGCAAGTCAAGCAATCCGAGCAAGACCAACTTCCAGATGGATCCTCGGAAAGCGCGGTGTGTGTTGTGAGGAATAAATTTAGCTCCAGAAGAACGGGACGTGCTCTAGGAAGTTTTGTGAGACAAAGCAAACTTAAATTTATCCACCAACACATAGTTGGGAAATTCGACAACCAGTTAAATACGCTGTTCTTGTTTCACAACCAGATTTATAAACATACTTACGTACAAGTTATTTACTATAACTAAGGAAAACAATATTATTTGTGCATTGTACCCTGACTTAAAGCTGATGAAATGCGCTTCTAAGTAAACAGAGTCTTACATTCAAATAAAATTTTGTGTTCTAGAACTTCGAAAGATTGTAAGTAAAGACTTTTTAAACACATTTGCAACTACTACCTAGCGGATTAACCCTACGAATCTAAATAATAATACTAATATGAGGAAGCTCTTCATTGCAGCAACTCCATATTTTTGTACAGATAAGTTATGTCTTGAGCAAGAATGCTCCGACATTTTTTGAGATGTAGCAGAGTGATAAAGAAGTATAATAATATAATTGTTATTATATTAATATGTTGTGGATACGTATGTGGTACGATTAAATATGTTTGGACCATACAGGATCAATCTAGGTTGATCTACGTCTCTACAACGTAATACCAGGACCAACTGGAAGAAATAACAACAATTTTAATATATTAATAATAGTTATTAATATTATAATTACGGTTATTTATTATTATAATTGTCTATTTAATCTTAAATACAGACAATTGTGCTGGCTTTTGGGACGTGCTTCTCAACTGTCCATACACAACAAAATTTTGATCTACAACCAAATCTTGAAACCGATTTGGCTCTATGGTGTTCAACTCTGGGGATGGCTGGGGGACTCTGAGGATGCACCAAAGAAGGCAATATAAAATCAATACAGACCTTCCAGAACAAAGTACTGCAAAACATTGTAAATGCCCCGTGGTACATTAGAAATAGGGATCCACATCGTGATCTTGAAGTGCCTTATGTGTGAAGTGAAATTAGAAGATTCGCTGCCAACCATGAAATGAGACTGCATGAACATGTGAACCTAGAAGCCACTCAACTTTTGGATAACCATAACCAGCGGAGGAAACTAAAGTGGACCAAGCCCTTTGAATTAGTTTAATATTCACAATAAATTTATCTTGATATTATAAATTAAATACATACTACACTATTGAGTGAATATGTAAATATTTTAACTTAGATTGAAGAATATATGTAAATTGATGGTTGGTCATTTGTGACCAGTTTCAATCTTTGACGCTCTGGCGTGTTAAATAAAAATTATTATTATTATTATTATTATTATTATTATTATTGTTGTGTTGTTGTTATTATTGTAGGTTGACGCCTGGGCTCCACTCACTCCTTTTGCCGGTACTCCAACACAACCCAATAATTCTGCTTATTCCGCACAACCAACCCAGGCGGCAGAGATCTGTTCAGTGGCAGAAAAACTCGGCGGCGCGGGCTGCTGGAGCGGGCTCGAGAGGAAGAGCAGGCGGAAAGGCGGCCCCGAAAGCGAAAGTGGGAGAAATCGGATGCGGCTGCTGCAGCCGCGGCGGGGGCGGGGGGCGCGCGCCGGAGGTCGGCGGCTGGGGAAAGGGGGCGGAGAAAGCGGCAGGTGCGCGCGGGTCCACGGCGGAGTCGGCTCGGCGCGAGACGGCGGGCATGGGAGATGAGCCCGAGAAGGGTTTTTTTTTTTAGCGGAATTTGCAGAATAAAATTTGGCGATGGAATACCCTGTACACAGGTTCGGGAACTTTAGTACCACGGAGCTCCAAGGAACGTCGTTATGGTTGTTGGTGGCAAGCCATAATGAAATTGCAGAGATTCGGTGTTTCTAATTAGGGAGATGGAATGGTTCACGTGACAGTGTCGCTCAATGAACTCCTAAAGGGGTGAAGTTTGAGCAAATATTATTTCTGGCGTTGTTCTTGTCAACCATTTTTTAAAAAATATTTTCAGCTTTTCATGGCTTAGCCAGCATAATCGCATATCTGCTGTTTGGAGCCAGAAATACGACTACCTAAGCCACCAAACTCATATAATAATATAATGAAAAAAAACTTTTATTTTAATATTTGAAGTATCAACAACACATCATCAATACAGCAATATCTTGGAAATCAAAGGTCATAATTATTATTAGCGAGTACGAACGTTTTTCTTGATTTAGTGCAAGAGCGTCACGACGTTTTTATATCAAAGCTAGCTCATTTCTTCGGCGTAAATTTTACAAGAGAAGAAATAAAATTACCCGGCCATATGCTGTTTGATACGAACGGATATTCTCAGCTTATTTTAGATGAGAATAAGCTGGATTGAACTATTCACCTTGTGTCTACTTCCTGACTCAACAAAAATTCAACAAAGTGGATATTGATAAATAATGAAATGAGTTGGTTTTAATCAGATAGCACACACCTTATACGATAAATAGTATGCACCATTTCATGATTGCATGTCACAAAACTGCTTATTGTAGTACATGAGCGTTGAAAACAATCACGGGAAAACGCGAGAATTTAAGATTTAAAATCCTTTAGAGATAATTAGCAAGATCCTCGTGATGTAATAGAGAGTGAACCTGAAACACATCCACGGGTCTACAGGAAGGTCAGAGTTCATCGCTTATTGTTAAAAATACCTCCCCCGACCATTTTTCCAATATACGTGGAGATCGCTTCCGTGAGCGCAATCCTGTGGCCGTGACGCTTTGCTCGCGGGGGCCGCCGGCACGAACGCCGCCACTGCCGCCGCCGCCGCTGCCGCCGCCGCCGCCGCCGCCGCCGCCGCCACCGCCGCCACCGCCTCCCCAACCACTACCGCCGCCACCGTCGCTGTGACCACCGCCGCCGCCACCACCCGGGGACTGAATTATGCGGGAGGAAGGTGTGCGGGCTCGCAGGGCGTACATTTGAATGCAATTGCGAGCAGCGCTGGCGGGCTGAGTGGAGAGCCGTGTCCGGGGGCCTTTGTCTGCGCAAACCCCGGCGCGCCGGGGGACGGTGGCCGCGGTCGCCCTGTGCACCTGCCGCCGCAGCCACTCCGGCCCGATTGGCCCCGGCGGGCGGCAAGGAGATGAGGCGCGGCCTGAGACCGGCGAGGGCGCCGCCAGCCGGGGACCCCGCCGCGCAAGGCGAGAGCCGAGCGCGGGGAGGGGAGCGCACCATGTGACCCGGCCACCTTTACGGCATGACTCCATAGAATTTGGAACCGCGACCTCTTCAGTACCACTTCGTAATAGAATCGTTATTCATGATTGGTATTGACCCAGGATGAAAAGAATGAATTGGTGTTGAAAATTCAGAATTATTAATACTTTTATACCAGAGTTGTCAAGGTCGATGCCACGAGCGGGAGTCCGTGGCACGAGTGCCACGACGAAATCGTCCCTTCACGTAGTTCGTTCAACCCAGCACCAGACAGCCCAATCCCTATTGTAAAACGGCGGGGTTACTAATAGTTTCCTCTCCCGCCGCTAGTTGTAGTTGTGCAGAGTAGCTAGTGGCATGCTATGGAGCCACGATGCGTGCCACTGCCACCAGTAGAACACCTTGACCCAATTTTTTATGTGATGAAATAAGGCGGAAGAAATGTACTTTTTTCCTTTAAAAAGTACTGCAAAGACGTAAGCCAAAAGAAAATACAGGATGCGCTTGAAGCGTTTATATGGTTGTAACAATCATCTTCATACGATTGTAATTTTGCTATGTACAAAAACGATTTTGATAATATCCAAAATAGAATTATTTTGTGATATTTTCGATATTTTAAGTCTTGGACGCTTCCCAACCTCTCGTGTTATGCCTCGTGTCGGGGTCGCATCGTGACAGGAGCTAGAACCTATAAAACTTTATTGTTTGATTGAAGCTCTGCTCGCCAGTTTGATGTTTTGCAATAGAAAAAAACTGTTTTTACAAATTATGTTATTTTCTTTCTTCGAAACAACTTTGTTCCGTCCTATTTTTGTTTAATTCTAATACAGACAAAATGCACATCCTTCGATATCCGGTATGCGGAATTAAAAATAAAGTTCGATACGTCTCTCTCATTATAATTTTGTAAGGTAGGAACAAAACAAACACTGATAAAAGTATAAATTTCTGTAATACAAATACAGAAATTTATACTTTTATCAGGGACTTTTCTTCTCCCTACTGCTTTCATATATTATTCCAAAGAATACATACTTTTTTCTGCACAATTAGTCGCTGTTTCCACTCAGCTCCCCTCAGTGCAGTCCACAAAAACTACTTTTTACCCATGCAGAATTTGTCTTCCTTAATTCCATACATTTTTCTAGAGGAGAATTAACAGTCGAAAAAGCTCTCACGGAAACGGAGTACGAAATTCACAAAATACCCGGCGCGCGGGCAGGGGCAGCGCGGCGCAGCGTGGCGTGGCGTGGCGTGGCGTGTTCTGGAAGACGGCAAAAAGTCGCGCCGCCCCGCGGGCAGAGGCGGCCAAACGCCCACGCCGCTAAAAACGCCGGCGGGCGGCGGCCAACGCGGCCATTGCAGCGCGACACATGCGCCTCGACGCACGCGCGCCCGCCCGAAAATAACGCGGGGCTGGCGCGGAGGGGCCGAGGGCGGGGGCGCGGGCGGGCGCGCCCATTCAGGCGGGAGGGCCTGGAAGCGGTCCAGCGGAGGCGAACGAGAGCGACGCCACGGGGGGGGGCGGTGTCGGGTTCGGCTGAGCAAACGGGCGGAGGCGGCGGTGAGCGCAGCGCAGGGGGTGGTGTGGACGGGGGCGGGAGGAGGGGGACTCAATGGTCCGGCAGCGGTCGAGCGAGAGGCGGAGGCACTACGGCGGGGAGGACGGCTCGGGCGAGAGACCCGCCTCCTCCGAGTCGAGACGGGCCCACGCCCCGGCGTCACCACCACCGCTCTTCGTTTTGTATCCGCCTCTGCTCTTCCCCGCCCCCCTGCCGCCGCCACTGACTCATCCGGCCGCTGAATGAGCGTGACGCGTTCTGACGCACCTCTCCTTTCTCCTCTCTTCCCCGCGCCGCCGCCCACCTTCTCCAGGTGGATACACACAACCTCCCCTCCCCCTACTCCATCTAGACTGCGCCGCAGCAGATAGCCCGAGATATTTACTGTCTTTAGACATCGGCAAGAGGGGAAAACGAAGGCCGCATGGAATGTTACTGCCTGCAAGCTAACGCGCCGGAGACGGGAAAAACGAACGAAAGAAGAAAAAAAGGAAGGTCTCCGGGAGAGAAAAAAAAAGAAAGAACGCGGTACACATCGGTCGCTCGCTGCGAGGGAGAAGGAAAGGAAGTGGGGGCGGAGAGTGGAGGTGCAAATAAAGAGCAGGCAGTAGGGCGAATGACCAGGCGAATGCGAGGACCGATTTGGGGAGCGCGCAGCCACCAGTGGGGAATGGAACGGGCGGGGGTGGGGAAACCGGGGCCTGGGGGGGGGGCGGGGCTGGCCGGGGCTGGCCGGGGCGGGCCACGGCGAGCAGCCGCGGAGCGCCGGCCCAACGCTGAGAGCCCTGGAGATCGCGTAACGACGCCGTAAATTAAACTGCGAATCCCGCTGTTCTGCGCGGGCGGTGGCGCCTGCGGCAGCAAGGCACCCGCCCAAGGCCGGCCGCACCTCGAGATCGGGCGCTCTTTAAGGCCCGGCGGAACATCAAGTCGCAGTCAAACATTGAAAAGAAAATCGTTTTGACAAAACATTCTCACTTGATTCTTCTCGACATAATGAAATCTTAAGCCCGTTTTATGCGGAGGTTTTTCTATACAGAAAATGGATGGAAAGGATCATTTATTTTTATGCGCTTCTGTTTCGGCTTCGAAACTGGTTGGACGAGATCGCGCATTTTATACGGTCATTTCGTTTTCTTCATGCAATGGCGAAGAGCGCTGATACTACGTTCACACAGTTGAACATAGTATCTATGGTAACAAATTATTAGGATATTAGGACCAAGCACTGAGCGAGATGACATTGGAACATAGTACATGTTTTATTTCTCACTACATAATCACTTCACATCCCAATTCAACACTTTAGAACGCTCTCGAAACTGTACAAAAAGAACAATTTGCACCATAGCATAACAAACCAGAGAAACTTCCAAAAATGGACGCCAGAAGAGCGGTGGTCAAATTGGATGAAATTTGTACCGAAAGATGAGGCATGCGTCATTTTTTCGTACAAGTTACAGTACATCGTCTGATCCGTCGCTTTTCTCAACCAACGAAAAATGATGAAAAAATGACCATGTAAAACGGACTTAATTTCTCTTCAAAAATGTTTTGACTCTCATTACGGATCTTTTCTTTTACTAAATAAAAATGGTTAAAAAATTATTTCAGATAACAATAAAGTCAAATTATGAACGGTTCGACGATACGGAACGTTACGTTTCATTTTTATTTCGCGCTAATTGATAAATAGAAGATAAGTCACGTGACTAAGAAACTCCTGTTGGTTCGTCCCCGCCTGTCTTCACGTGATGCTTAAACGGCCGACGCCTAGCATTTGAACCGCGGTGTCAAGGGTGGTCTTTCAACAAAGACTTAGTGTGACTATTGAAAACAAACAAAACAAAACAAAACAAAAAAGAGCATCCCGTGTCTCCCAAACAAAGGGCGCGCGTGGGCGGGGAAGCGTCGAGGGGAGCAAAGGGCCGAAAGGCCGTTAAACCGCGCCTTGGGCCGCGCGACTCCGCCGGGGCCGCCCGCGTCTAATGAAAGGAAAACAATGGCGAGGGTGGGGCCGCGGCGGCGGGGCGGTGGCGGGGACGGGGGCTGGCGCCGGGCTGGAATGGGATGGGATGGGATGGGTGCCCCCCCCTTCTCCACCCCAACGACCTCCCCTCCAGCGTGCTTTCACGCCCACTCTCTCGTGCCGCCGGAGTGAACCATCACCGGGAGGTCTACAGTTTACGACAGGGATAACCAAAAGGCACCACGAGGTTTGAAATGGAGCTCCCAACAGGTTTTGACAGTGTTTGCGACGACTCTTCTCACCTTCAAGGGCACAGGTGGGATGATCATTATTTCCCAAACAATAAGGTTAATTTTAATGTTACCAATGCAATAAAGTGGAACAGTCATTCCATCAACTAGTAGGCAGAAATGTAAACTATCGAAGTTTTCACCATTAAATAACTGAATCGTTGTTGACATTCATACCAAGTTATACAATTTATAACAGTCACTATTCGATACCTATTGATTTGATTTCCGTTTGAATTTAACTCACTGAATAGCGGAGACGGTATATTATGATCCATTTATAAACAATTATCTAGATCACGAGTTTTCTCACATTATATAAATGAGCTAATTTTCTTTCCTACTTCACTCCGATAAGCTGAAAATGAGACCCGATTCCGGATCATGGCAGGTGATACTTGGACCCCCCCCCCCGATTTACCATAATAAAAGCGTACGGGAGGTGAAGATTTATGAAAATGTCCCACGGCCATTCACAGGAAAATTATGGCGCTCTCTATTGGTCTCGAGTGCATTTGCATACTAAAGGCGCTGTCTGAAAGAAATCTCGAAACGTGAACGCTTCAAGTAACTCAAAGCCCGTTTGTTACCACACAACGGGCAAAGGGCAAACTTCACGACTAAAACTTGAGCTTCAGGGCTGAAGTCGACCAAATAATGTACACCAGAGAGCGAAAACGCGATACGTATATTTTTTGGACGTTCCTACCAAGTCAGAATATATGCAGATACGTACAAAGCACTGGATATATACCAGATATGATATGTGAATAGTATGAGAATAAGAGGAAGTACATACTGAATAAACAGAGAACATTATATTACTGAATCTATTCCCATGGACACGCTATGTATTTCTTTGAAAAAAACTTGAAATACTCTACTTCGTTTATTTGTTTTTGAGAAAAATCTCAGAAACATGTTTAGAAAAATATACAAAAATTCGATTCCCGGAAAAGAAACCTGCCATTTTTTAAATGATCTTGGCTGTCGGAGTGACGCCGCGTCGGACAGCGACGACTCTGGCCGCGGAAGCCTGCGACTTAACAAAATTACAGCACATTTACTCCAACTGAATTCTTTTTCGGAGGAAACGCCACAAATTCTTATTCGTTTGCAAGAAATGGGAAAATATCACCAGGAAATGTCGCTAGGTATAACTGATCACGTCAACTGCACTGATGGTTTATGGATGTAAAGAGAAAATTATTATGGTAAACCTTTCTGCTCTCTGTAGTTCGTACCTTGTCCATAAGCCCATTCAAGCTGTTTGTGAAAAACGAGAGCCTAATGGAACTTTCCGGTTCATTAGTATCCAAAATCAATAAGATCTTTTGAAGGTTTGGTACAAAAAACAGTAACCATCTTCAAAACCTGGCACGCAAACCATATTCACAAGGTAAGGAACCCGCTTCAAACTTTGGTTTAAAAGAAACATGAAAATAAGAAAAAATGAGCCATACAAAATTTCTCAAAATATAGTATTTCAATACAGTTCTCACCAAAAATATATATTGTAAGGCGGCCAAAATCCAAATAATTTATTGTAAAACGGACCGTTCAGAACTGAAGAGACTAAATATGAAGATATCAAACTGAATAGAAAATACATTGCTTAAGGAGACATGGAACTGTAGGAGATCTGTAAACATGGAAAAGTTCTCCCGAAGAGTACAACAACGCTCAATTAGGCCTTATTGACATGTTGGAGGAAACATCTTTCCAACATTGTAAACTAAATCTTGATTTTTTTTATTTACGAGATATTTCATTTTCTTAAATGATTTATTAGTGATAATGAAGTACATTTTACTCACTCGTTAGTATCTCAAGAATGTATGGATGATCTAAAAAATTTCAAAATAAAAATTTACAAAATCCTAACAAAATGATCCAGTACTGGTTATATTTTATTTTTTCTTTATATTTACTTAGACTGTAATGATTTATCCAAGTAATAAGTCAATTTTTAAATGTTTGGTGCAAATACCAAGAAAGAAATATTTAATCCTTAATTACAATTTTAACACGTAAATGTAGCACTTTAAGATGAATACTCATTTATGACTCGCATAAAACACAGAAAAGTTAAATTCTCATTCATACATTGGATCAAATTTACATTCATTCATACTTGGTTTGGTTTTATACACCCAAGACTTTACTTCCATTCTCATTTTTGTTACAACTGAATTTTTAAACTTTACTCTTACAAAATTTTATCTACATACAGTTAAATGTCTTTCACTTCTTACATACAGTTAAATGTCTTTCACGTTCTTATTCGTCGTTTCCTTTCTTGCGATCTAGTATTTTTATTACTCTAATTTCAGATAAAATAACTCATCTTAGTTCTTTATGGAGTATAAAAACTAGTTATGATTCAAATTGTTAGATTTTGCATTTTGAACGAACTTTTTGGTAAGCAAGAAACCGTTTCTACTCATCGTTTTTTCTCAATACTACTCCAAAACATTCTTTTACAACACACTTGGCGAAATCTCTGAATGTTTTTCTAACTTGACATAGGATAATTTAGTTTTGACGAGCGGCGAGTATCCTCATTTTTATGCCTCTTTTATGGACTATAAAGATTTTTCTTTGATTTTTTTTAAGCTGGTCGAAGAGAGGAACACCACATCTAAGTTCCTATTTGACAAGCTGTTCAGTAAGAGGAAACACCTTTCCTACACTTAACCAGAACTTGCATTTTTTTGTTTATGGAATATTTTACTTTGTTTCTTCATATTGGAGTGTTTGTCAAGACTGTTTTACACATACATTCGTAATGTCTCAAGAATTAATGTGTCATCTACAAAAATTTCACGAAATATTTTAATAAACTATCTAAAGTAATGAGTCAATATATGAACATTAAAAACTTGAAGAAGTAAAGGATATTTCCCCATAAATAAGAAAAGGAAACTCCGCAATGAGGAATCACAAAAATATGAATTGGTCTCACAGTTGATTATTTACGAATGTTTGGAACGTGTTGTAAAGGGTGGAAACAGGATTCCGTTTCAAACAAAACAGAAGCATTTACGAGGTAGGAGAATCCGTCAAGAACTTTGAAGAATAACTACACTTTGCGAGTCGCACTTCATTTTCAGAAGATATTGCCGGACTCGGCGAAAAAATGCTGAGACGTGGCGAGCGCATTTAGAGTGCTTGTAAGAGCGTATGGAAGTATGTTTTCGTGTATTGGAAGAGGAAGGGACAAGGATGAGGTAGGGAAGATCGTGCGTTGGTCTTGGGCCAACTTTATAGTGCGTGTAAGTAAGGAGAAAGGGTAGGACAAGGAAGAGGAAGGAAAGATCGCGCGTGGTCCGGGTCCCGTTTGTTAGAGTACTGCACCGGCATTATGCAGCATGGTATTGATCGGACAAATTACGGAAAACTACCGATCAGACCAGCTGGCCGATGGAAATCATTTCCAGAAGGTTGAATTGGACCTAAATTTGTAACCGGTGTCGAAAATCCGCCACAATCGGGACTCGAACTGTCGGACCTTCCTTTCGAGACGCTGCAGCGACAAACTATGTGACTGATCTCTTCCATCCGGTTCTGAGCACGGGAGCACGTGCCATGCAGAGAGCCAGGGGCCGACGGTCGAGCGACCCGGTCTAAGGCCACGCGGCGCGGCGGGGAAGAACGGGCCGTTTGCATAAAAGGCGACAGCGCTGCACTGCTGCGGCGGCACGGGGGGAGAGGGAGACGAGCCGGGTGGTCGGGGGAGGGGGAGGATGGAGGTTAGCTGGGTGGGTGGTTGGGCGGGGCGCCCGGCGGGAACCTGCTCCGCTCTGAAGGGCATCCGGTCTGTTTATTGCACGTTATCGGCGCGGAGCGCTCGGCTGGGTCGGGCTGGGCGCGAGGTTGTTTACCAGGCGAGTGACTGGTCGGGTCGTGGGCAGCAGAACCGGTTCTATCTCTACAGCCCCACTTGGAAAGTGAGGAGCGGCAATGAAAATAACGCGCCCGAGAGCCCCGCCGAGCCACGCCGCGCCGCGCCGCGCCGCGCCGCGCCGGCCTCACTTGTCTCGTCGAATGACGGGAACGGGTTTGGAGTGTCCGCCGGGCCGGGCCGGGCCGGGCGCCCGAGAGTCGCGCAGGGACCGACCGGTCGCCACCGGGTAATGGAATACGTACGTCTTCTCACGGGTGAAGCACCCGGAAGGAGCGGAAGGCAGGAGCGAATGTCCCTCGCAGCCCGCGCAGAGTGTCCAAGAAGACACTGAAACGCACATATCCGACGCTGGGAAAATACAAGAAGGAAAACGTGCCGAGAAGAACCCATTTGTGAGAAGGATGTTCGTTCCATTGACCTTCTTACAACACAGATACAAAGTGTTCATTTCATCCAACATGTAAAAGGAAGTCTTGACTTGTAATATCCCCACAAATCGGGTTAGTTCTGCGTGTAGATGCGACCTTCAACCGGTGTGCGTGCACTGATGTCGAATAATAATTATATTATAAAGTAGGGTTTCTTCCCTTTGCAGATAATTTAACACATTTGTTGACCGTGACGTTCCAATTTTGCTCCGACGATGATGTCCCAATACAGTAATTTGATTCTCCAGTCATCTTTCATATCCATATTAAGACTAAATGCTAATGCCAAGTTTCTTGATAAATGCAGACCAACTGAACAAACTCAATCAAGTATTACAGGAGTACAGTTCGGATGTATAATTGATTAAATATAAAACAATTTAATACTTCATTCGTGGTATTTACACATTTTCTGTTTACTTCTTCGCTCAAGGATTCTTGCAGACATTTCACATGAAAAGTAGTCATAAGCATATTCGTGACGATGCAAGACAAGAAGAATGGTTTAAAATATTACCTGATACCAAGAAATGTAGGTCCTTCCTATATTCAAAATTTCTTAAAAACATATTCATTGCCTTAATAGCTTTCTCTTTTCTGAATTTCTTAAATATTCCTTTTTTCGTTGCTTGAAAGAGCTATCCACAGATTTTTCTACAAATTACATCCATTGAGCAAAGAAAAATCTCTAAAATTTGCGTGTTCCTGTGATGTAAGGTGCGGAGCCCATATACCGAAATTTTTATATAAAATTGCTTGATACTGTTTAACACAGTATTCAAAAATCAGCATCAATTATCTATTAGAATTCATTCCGTAGTAGCAGCAGAGATCTTGTGGCCCTCCATGATTAAATTGATATCTCTGATACCCTGAAAGTTTAATTATTACAATTCATTTAAAAAATACAACTTATTTCTTACTACATTATAAAGATGAAAGAAGAAGTAAGTATAACAACAAGGTGAACTCTATGAAGAAAGATCTCTTCGTCTCTTTGAAGTTTTCATCGCTTCTTTACTTTCGGATTTTCCCTTGGATTTTATTAACTTGCTTGGTGTTTGCAAGCAAAATACTTTCACTTGTGTTTTGGCTCCGCATGTTTGAAGAAAGATCCATAACTAGTGCGACCAACACACTTCAATTTGGTGGTTTAGAGGAATATCTTTGTAGTAGCAAGACGCCTTAGCCGCAGTGATGTGAATAAGTCCAGTTTCTCCCTTCGTCTACTCTTTGTTCTATTTTGTGACATACGTAAAAAATATCCATCTCAAAACAAATTTTCAAATATGGAAGAGAAGGCGATATTTTATTTAGATCATAATATTTGTTGTTTTTTAATCCACAAACCACTGACTTGCTGGAGCAATATCTGGAGAATATTATTTGCTGGAGAAAATTCACAAAACACCTACGAGACTGCGTGATCCACGAAACCTTCTCTGTTGACTACAGTGACAAATTGGAAGATAGTGCATTTTTTTGGAAGACTAATTGCAGTCCAGCTCAGGCGTGGGCTGTGACAGACTATATTAGAAGTAAGGGCTATATTTGGACCGGCTATTTCGTTACTCAATCTGTAAAGACAAGGGATAAAAGAAGGTATATAAGTTGAAAATCATTACATTGCATTTTGAATATATAAGACTTAACTGGGAATAAAATACATAATTTTACTTTTGAGCTCATTCATGTACAAAATATATTTACGTAAACGCAGGAATACAAAATTGACTTTCAGAAACGAAGGTTTTCATATGTCTGAATTCTTTATCCTCTCCTCGCTAGTTCCATTGAAACGAAGTGAAAGGAAAATTTAATTTGCACCGAAAGTCTACATGCAAATAACAGTAAACATTACTAACGGACCAAATGGTAGTCGGCATTGTGTAATAGGCAATTGATTTTTGATCTACTGAAGGATCTTATCAAAGAAAGAATATTATTATTGTTCAAAAAGTTGTAGGAGAAGGTCGCTATACAACTTTTTTTTAAATTCTCAAAGAAACTTCAATACTTCATAATTATACAGCTAGAATGTACGAGTATTTAGGCCAACTACATTCTGTTCCTTTAAAGGCAATCCCACGAGAATAATAAGACTGACTTCTACAAATAGCTGACCGTCGTCACTCTGTTTCAAGGGGCTTAGTTTTCGGCTAGATTCCACCGCATCTCCGTGCAACATACAGACTGAAATTGTGAACAGTGAAAGGAACGGAGAGTAAGGCTGCCTAGAAAGGGACAGAGACGAGTCCATCAAGAGCTGTGGAGAGACTCGACGTAGAAAGTGCACCTCCTGGTCGCCGGAAATGAGCATGAAAAGGTCGAACGAGAGTTGCAGCGACAGCGGGCAGGGGAAGAAGACATGAGGTGACAGCAAAAACGCGTTATTTCTTCTTAAGCTGTCGCACACACCAGTGACCTACAAATAAAGAACACCTTCCCAGAAGGGATTTCAGATTCTTAGTTATATTTCAATACGTATGTAAAGGTAGCTCGATAAATCGAAAGTCATAGATGGATTGATTGATTGTTCTTTATTCCGGGCGCGTCAACTACAGAGGTCGTTAGTCCTGTAAGTGTAGTGCGTGTTTTTTCCTCCGGAGATGGCGGTGATCTTTTCCCAGCTGGATGACAAGATCCGGCGCCGACCTACCGTCGACTAGCGGAGTTTTCACCTCAACCAGGTATCTCCCACCAGCGGGGCACCGCCCCAGCCGGGACAAGCTCTAAGCTCCCTGCATGTCTGGTACTGCCGGCATGTCAGGAATGGTCTCCCGGCACGTGTGGTAGTGTAGTGTATGTTAGTGTAAGGGGTGCGGATAGAACAAAGAAGAGGAAGGAAAGATCGCGCGCGGTCGGTGGCCGGTTTGTTAGGGTACTGCTCCGGCATTCGCCTGGCGTTTATCGGAAAAATCACGGAAAACTACCGATCAGAGCAGCCGGCCGCTAGAATTCTCCTTCAGACAGCGACTGATTTCCACCTAGCTAAAAAGCTAATGTCGAAAATCCTGACGCCGCGGCGCGCCGTGGGGACTCGAACCTAGGACCTCCCGGTCAGTGGGACTACAGTGATATCAGTTGATGCGCTGGGCCATCTCTCCCGGTTTATAGATGGACATTTTATATATGATTAAAGCGGCATTGGTTCTACATGGACAATTTTAAGTAAACCAACATCCATCCTTAATTGAAACGAGACTCTAACTACGTTCATTTGGCAGAAGTGCCAACACCCAGCACTACTTTTCTAAATAACAGGACGCGCATAGAAGTCGAATATCTTCGGGTTCTTTCAATGTCACTCTTTCAATGCAACACAAGGGAAGGCAACGATAGTTTATAGCTTTACCAGTGGCCAAACACATCCTGTCATAATGCAACACCGGTGGAAGAGTACCGTAAATCAAAATTGGCATCATTCCAAGAGAAGCATTAAAAGATTTGGAACTGTCAATTGAGGTTGCTCAGGATGATTCATGAGCAATAAATAGATCATCAACCTCTGAACGAACCGTACTGCGACACCGAGTCAGATAGCAAATTGCATTTTATCACATTCAAACACAGCTTGCGGACAGAGAATATTCACAATTTCTGTAGTGTTTTATCTGGAGGTGCGCAATGGCGTTAATAAATAACACAAGACGACTCATGAATTTTCCTGTTTCACAATTTTCTTCTCTGATTTAGAATGCAAAAATATTATTAATTAAAACATACACGGGATTAATTACTTCATTTCGATTTCAGGTCGCTTTAGAATCAATTGAGGTTCTGAGCGACCACTATTATTTAAAGCATAAGTAGCACATTAAAAAATCAACATTCTAAATTTATGATGAACAGAATAATTTAATTAATCATCATCAATTCATTATTTTACTAAAATGTAAATGAATATTTCAAAACCAGTATTTTTAAGATATTTTAATATTAATTTAAGACCTTCAAATAAATAGATTTCGTAGAAATCGTTCTTAATGCCGAGAGTTTTTCTTATAATTGGGACGCTTGAATATTCTGGATAACGTGAGTTGTAGAGAGGATTGAACAGGTGTCTGTTGAAATCCTTCATTACATGGCAGTAGATAAGATAAGAGTGACCAACTCATAATCCTGTGATATTAACTTGTTCTTTTCTTCCTATATGAATATTGGGAATTATTAAATCTGTCTTTGAGATTTTTAGATTATTCTGATAGAGTTTAGATGATAAAGTTTTCCAGTGTCGAACCATGTGACCTTCGCTCTAAGAAAAGGTGACTGTCCAGCAATAACTATAAACAATACAGAGATCCCTCAAAGTAATTAAGTTAAATATTTAGGTGTTCACTTGGATAGAATATTAACGTGGAAGGTCCACATAACAAAGAAAAGAAAAGTACTAGAATTAAAAACTAAAAACTACCAATGGCTAATCTGTAAACACTTCCAACTATCATTGTCAAACAAAATACTTATATAAAAAAGTATTCTACAGCCCATATGGACCCAGTATTCAAATTTGGGGCTCAGCCAATGTCTCCATAATCGAAATTCTCCAGCGATTCCAGTCAAAATATCTTCCATCAGTAACAAACGCACCCTGGTATGTCAGCGATGAAGTACTCCACAACCACCTTCAAATCAAGACCACCAAAGAAGAAATAACGTCCGCGAGTCAGAAATACAACACAAGACTGGAAAAACATCCGAATCATCTCGCTATTAATTTATTAGACAATTGTGAAGAAACAAGAAGACTACAGCGACATAAACCGCTAGATATAATGTACCGATTTGTTTAAATAGGAATGCTACAGTTGAGTAACATTTCCACTAATTTAAATATTATTATTAAACCATATGCCTAATATTTCTGTAGAAATAAATTGGAAATAAACAGGATTCATAAAAACAAATTATTAGACGATGCTAGCAAACCAGAATCCACGAGGCGCTTCTGAGAAGGGAACAGACGCGATACTGTTTGATTACTCTCCTCTTACAAAAAGTGGGGATTTCGTCAAACCTCTCTCTGGTGGTACATATTCGCTCACAACAGCGAGGCAATAAAACCACGCTTTGTGCTGGCCACAAACAATCCTTCCGCAGGTCTGCGCAAGCTGCACTGAAAGTGCCTGGGGCAATTTTCAGGACTCTCGTTATTTATAATTATCCAAGCATGCGGTTATTAGGTTTAACATGAGTAACATTATTTAAATGTTTACTCTCCCTAGCCTGAAGGTTCAGGGTTTGTTACGATTAACAAGTAATTCACGGGAGAGAAATATGCCTTTAATACATTGTTTACAATAAACACGTTCCTTCAGGCATAATCGCAATTCACTGAATTGTTTGAAAAAAAACACCTAAAATGTGACGATACACGATGAGCAGAATACAATATAAACTGATTAGACAGGTACATGTAAACAATTTCGTGTTCTATAGTTTAATAAAGATAACATCATGTGTTTATTCTTGGACTAGCAAACAAAGAGAATATGAAATGAAAGTATTTCTAGGAAAGATCTATAAATTTCAGAGTTGGTTCAGGATTTAAATTTGCAAAGGTCAAGTGCATAATCAGTAAGAAGGATAATGATTAAGGGCGATTTAGAGATTGCTTCTCTGTTGATATTTTTATCAGGTTATAACTGTCAATTTCGTTGGTTACGAGAGTTGTCTAATCTAATTAGCAAGGTGCAGTTGAAGATTCTTCTAGTTTTACCTGTAGACAGGGCGTATGCTATCTACCGCATTGCACAGGACAAAAGGCGCAGGATGCAAGAGCATGAAGGCACGCCCTGCATATAGCAAGTTGAGATTTCCACCGTAGAAACACGAATGTGTGACGTTAATAAGGGGCGTGCCAATGTTATCTGTGCGGGATTGTTTTTTTATTTTTTTAATTTTTATTTTCAGTACTGGTAATTTACAATCTGTGCACTTGGAAAAAATAGTAAATGGTATACAAGATATAAGTAACTATTAAGTGAACCTAAAAGGAATATCTAGAATATGTTCACGCTTTAGTCTATACACATGTTCACTGTTATCCAACATGTTCATCGTTGATTGGGATGGTAGCTCACAAAGTCTCATCTGATGTCTCTTGCTTCGTTCGGTGATAGTCTCTGCCATATTTGAGAAGTTAAAATCTTTGTACAAATTATTGTTGGTTACGAACCACGGCGCGTTATATAAATATCTCAATGCATTTGCTTCGAATCTTCTCAGGATCTCCAGGTTTGACTGATTGGATGTACCCCATAGTTCTATGCTGTAAGTCCATGTTGGCTTGATAACCGCTTTGTATAGTAATATTATATTGCATAAGGAGAGATTAGATCTTCGATTAAGTAGCCATAATCATTTGCTTACTTTAATTTGTGATTTTTTTCCTCTTTTTTATGATGTGGGGTTTCCAAGTTAAGTGGCTATCTAGATGTAAACCAAGATACCTCACAAAAGTTGTTACTGAGAGTTTTGACGAATTTAGTTTCACTTTTAGATATTGTTCTTTTCGAAGTGAATATGGATATGTTGTGATTTGTTGTGTTTATGGTTACTCTCCATTGATTCGTCCACACTTCTAACTTGCAGGTGCGCTTGCAGGTGTTGTGATGCTCGAGTTGAGTCCTCGGTGGCAGCTAAGATTGCTGTGTCGTCAGCCAATGTGGCCATCATAGTGCATTCTGTTGTTGGTAGGTGAGAAGTATATATTACATACAGTATTGGCCCAAGGATAGTTCCTTGAGGGACACCTGCGCTGATGGAATGGATATGAAATATTTGCTGCGCTCCGGGAATGGATATAAAATATTTACTATGGCCTCATTGCAATGCATTGTAAAAGGAGAAAGAGAAATACACCTCCCAAATTTGACATTGTATTTTAGTGTTAATGATTTGGTGTTTACTTTGTTCTGATTTGAATTCATGGATGAAGTCGAATAAACTGAATATGTGTTAATAACTTGTTTTTAATTCTTTTTTGTAGTACAACTGTCTATAAACAATGAATGGGCCAAAGATATACTGATACAAGAATATGTTTTTGACAGACAGTGAAACTATTTCCCATTTAAGTAAAGTATTGTTCTTTTCAAACCAGTTGTTCGATGGACAAGTTCGATAGTTACAAGGCTGCAGCTTCCATTGAGCGAACTCTTTACGTCCAAAACCCTAAAAGTGGTGATTGCGAAGAAAGGTATGCGAAGATGGTTGTGACAGGTGATGGGGTGACTGCCACAGTGGAGGAGATACGTTTTAATGGTAGTCATTACGATAGGCGACAGCTGTTGAAATGTGGTTGACGACAACGATGTAGGGAGAAGAAGTGAAAGAGGCACGCAGTAAAGTGGAAATTAATCTTCGCGAAATAATTGCGTACGTTCTTGAGAACTCTGGACCATTAACACAAGCGGGCTCTAGCTTCCTCAGCGGCTGTGGGTTTAACTACTCCGTCACCTTCTGCATCTTTTACAGACGTCTTTTACCGTTTACGGGTATACGAAACACCAAAAGGCGATCGTAGTGTTAAATCGAACAGTTTGCGTGATATCTGTCAGTCATGAATTTGTTTGCATACTACATGTTATATTTAATAATCAACAAATATGACCAACTTTATTATAATCTTTTTCCAACGTCCCTGCAACTATCGATATTTCTTTTGTCACTGTCACTGCTTTAGACATTGCCATTCCCATCATAGTCACAAATGCCATTGCTACTCCCATTGAATTGATTGATTAGTGATTCCGGGCATTACTCCTGTAAGTTACTAAGATCATTAGTCCTGTAAGTGAAGTGTAAGTTTTATCGCTGGAAGTGGCGGTGATCTTCCCCCCTCCCATCTGAATGGCGACGTCCGGCTGTCCGACGTCCGTCAGTTGACTTGCGGGAATTTTGCCCAATCACGATTCTCCCACCAGCGGCGCACCGCTCCAGCCGGGACAATCTCTATGCTCCCGTCACGTGAGGTAGTGTGCACATGTAAGTAAGGTTGAGAAGAGGACAAGGAAGAGGAAGGAAAGCTCGCACGCGCGGTCCGTGGCCCGTTTGTTAGGTTGCTGTTCCGGCATTCGCCTGGTGCTGATCGGAGAAACCACGGAAAAGGAAAAATCGCCCGCGCGGTCCGTGGCCCGTTTGTTAGGGTACTGCTCTGGCATTCGCCTGGTGCTGATCGGAGAAACCACGGAAAACTATTGATCAGAGCCGCCGACCGCTAGAATTCTCTTCCAGACAGAGATTGGATTTCACCAAGCCATCCAGCTATAGTGTCGAAAATTCAGCCACTGTCGGAACTCGAACCCTGGGACCTCTCGGTCAGAAGTATTGCAGCGACAACAGTTAATCTCCTGGGCCACTTTTGCTGGTTTCCCACTGGAATTATTACCGTCGCCGTTTTCACGGATAATAGTTTGCCGTTCGCGGTTTCGATGTTGATAATAGCATTTGCCGTTCGCAGTTTCGATGCTGTAGTTGCTATTTGCTTTCTCGTTGATGTTGCTGTTGCCGACCGTTCCTTTTCCCTATGTCGTTCCTCTCCCACTTGCGTTCTCCGTGATGCCTTCGCCTCGCGCCCCACTTGCCGCCAACGCCGCCTGGCGGGCGAGCGCAGCGGAAACTTCCCAAGATTTCACGCGTCACTGATTCAGAAAGCAATTACGGCCGACCGGCAGCTTCGAGTTGTTTACATCATGCGGTCACGTAATAACCCCCCGCCCGCATCCTTTCATTTGTTCGCTCCCGGCGGCGGTCAAACAACTGGAAATTATGCGAGAGCGACCTATTGCGGCTGTGGAGGAAACGAGTTAGTTCGCGGCTCGGCACCAGTTTGAACGAGTTTTACTCTTGACACCCAACTTGACTAAGTAGAAGGAGCACTACTACACTACTAAACCTGGTTTACAAGGAGAGGCGCAGGACCGGATCACTGTTGCAAACACCGCACCAATTGCTACGATAGTAAACGCAGATGTACGATTAACATTATTCGGTAACAGGGGAAAGTACTAGCAGGAAACAGTACTAGCACTAGCAATATTTGAAACTGCAGAATATCACTAGCAATGTTCAGAATAATTTGGTTCACAATTAATTATTTTGGGAAATCGTATAAAAAATTAAAACGATATCGAAGGCAAAGCTCTATTTTATCAGGAATATTTCGCTGGTTTGTAAGAAAGTGAAATTCACGTGTTCTTCTAAAAAATCTTCATTTATATCAAATCATAACTAAAACCTTTAATTACAACGTATTGCCTCAAATTCGCCACTCTCGAAGCTTTGACGTAGTGATTTTGTTTTCGCGAGCACTCGTTCTTTCAATGATACGCAATCCATCATTATAGTACTATCTTTTCAAAGCAATATAGATTACACTCCAACAACAAACGATCCTTTTTTTCTGAAAATGTGATACATGAACAATTATTTCAACGTCTGAAATTCAATATGATTGATTTCGATGACATCGTCGATGAGAGGAATATTCTAAATATTTGTTCGGGCTAAATAATCACGAGTGGGTAATTCATGGAAATATTTACACAAACTCACGTCATTCAGTAGTTATGGATCCAGTTGAAACGAAAACAAAATTATCAGACGAGATGTTCACTTTCCAAATATCATCTACATTGAATCACAATGGGACAACGATAACGTGATGACACGACACAATAACACAAGGTATGTGAAATAGTTCACAATCATTTAAACATAGTACGCTATCAAAATGAATGCCTTCAGTAATGGTACTTCAGTTCATTACAGGCGGATATGCCAGAACGTATGACTAAAATGCCGAAACAGACGCGATTACTGCTGTGCTATTCGAGTGATAAATCGATTTGGATTAATCTAATGACGGCATGCGACAAGTAAAATAAATAACGCCATGAGGCAAACGCTTGAGAAAGCAAATCGAATGGACTGCGGCCAACGCACATACTACTTTCCACCTGTGTGGTATACGAGCGCACGTTGCCCAGGGCGCGCTGCCCTCGCTCGGAGCGTGAGTCGCTGCGAGCCAGCTGCCTCCGCCTCCGCCGCCGCCTCCGCCGCCGCCGCCGCCGCCGGCGCGCCGCCCACACGAGAGACGCGCGCTCGCCGTGAAGGAAGTGGGGCGCGCGCGGCCAAAACCTCGGCTCATTATCCCTTCGCAGACGCGGACGGCCACGGCGGAGGCGGCGGCGGTGGCCGACAGCCCAAGTGGACCGCAAGTGCAAACGAGACGAGACGAGGCGGTGGCGGTGGCGGTGACGGTGGCGGTGGCCGTGGCGGTGGCAGCGACGACGTTGGTAGCGAAGACGGTGATAGCGACGGCTTGGTTGATTGATTCCGTGGCGTCAACGTCAAATGTCGTTAGTCCCGTAAGTATAGTGTACGTTTCTATCGACGCAGGTGGCGGTGATCTTTCCTCGCTGGATGGTGACATCCGGCGCCAACCTGAAGTCGGCTAGAGGGGAATTCCCCAACCAGGGGAATACCCCTCTAGCCGACTGGGGCGGTGACCCACTAGATTAGCGGGTCACCTCCCAAGCAGGAACAGATTCTCAGCTTCCGGCCTGTGACCCGACAAGTACAGTGCCGGTATGAATGGTGCAAGTATAAGTGTATGTAACCTAACGGGGAGGATAAGTCACGGAAGGGGAAGGAAAGATCGCGCGCGGTCCGTGGCCCATTTGTTACGGTACTGCTCCGGCTTTCGCCTGGTGTTGATCGGAGAAACCACGGAAAACTACCGAGCAGAGCAGCCGGCCGCTAGAATTCTTCTCCAGACAGGGGGTGAATTCGACCTAGCTCTCTAGCTCTAGAACTAGAATCTACGACCTAGTCAGAGGCAGTGCAGTGACATCAGTTCCTGTCCTGAGCCACCTATCCTAATGTAGCGACGGCGGTGGCAGCGAAGGGGGTGGTAGCGAGGGCAGTGATAGCATTGGCGGTGTTGGCGATACCGACGGCGATGGTGGTGGTAGCGATGGCGATGGCGAAGGCGAAGGTGAAGGTTAAGGCGACGGCGATGGCGACGGCGACGGCGACGGCGACGGCGACGGCGATGGGGATGGCGATGGCGACGGCAACAGCGACGGCGATGGCGACGGCGATGGCGATGGCGACGGCGACGGCGACGGCGATGGCGACGGCGACGGCGATGGCGACGGCGATGGCGACGGCGATGGCGATGGCGATGGCGATGGCGACGGCGATGGCGATGGCGACGGCGACGGCGACGGCGACGGCGATGGCGACGGCGACGGCGACGGCGATGGCGACGGCGATGGCGACGGCGATGGCGATGGCGACGGCGATGGCGACGGCGACGGCGATGGCGATGGCGATGGCGATGGCGATGGCGACGGCGATGGCGACGGCAATGGCGACGGCGATGGCGATGGCGACGGCGACGGCGATGGCGACGGCGATGGCGACGGCGACGGCGATGGCGATGGCGACGGCGATGGCGATGGCGATGGCGGCCGGATGTGGCAGGTTAGACGGGGAGCGGCGACGCCGCGTGTAGGCGATTTGGGTTAATCAACGGCCGCGTCCACGGGCACGACGCGACGAGCCGCAGCCTGTCCGCTACACAGGAAGCACGCCGTGCGCTGGACCAGGCGTTCAGGACGAGGAGGGGGAAGCGCAACAGAGATAAACTAGTGATTGCGATGGTAAGTGAGATTAAAGGAAGTGAGCTGAAGTGGTTGCGAAGTGAAGTGATGCGTAATGAACTTCGCCGATACCCGGGAAGGCAGGGTAAGTTTGGCGACTGAGCTACGGAGTCGTGAGATACGACGGAAAACACGTATGGTGTCAAGGCCAAGAGGAGAGACATAAGGACGGGAAGGTAAGGAAGACAATGGCGAGCTGAGGAATCATGAGTGATGTAAAGTGAAGTGCATCCAATGTGGTGATCATCAGGGTTAATATACGTGTGATGCCGATCTGTATTAAGATGTGCGCAACAACCCAGAACTGGGAAGAAAAGGAGGTGGCGAGAGAAGGAGAGAAGGGGCTGCGTGTTACGAAATGTGAAGAGGAGGTTGGGTGACGAAGAAAGTGGAATGCACCATATTTCAGATTCTTACGACTGGACTGATTCAGCAATTTACTAGGAGACTAGATCAGCCTGGCACTTTCATATTGACAAGTTTGAGGTATGGGCTAAACAAGTTTATATTAATAAGACAAAAAGCGAACTAATTGTGTAAAATTAAAACTTAAATACAATTACACATTAGTAGAATGCCAATGACCTAATTCTTTCAACCCACCAAAAAATACAGTGTTGGATTTGCGCGTCAGTTTCCATGGGAAGCTTTCACTATTCGCCGTAGTGCGTAGCACTGCACGGTTCCAATGCTAGCACAGTTGAATTTTTTCAAGATAAAGTATTAATGTTTAGGGAAAAAACATTTACGATTGATGTATCCATGCCTGACCATAATCTTATTTTACGTATGTTTCTAAGTCAATATGCATACCTATTTGTTTTCAAGAAATTTACAGAAAAATCGTGCTTCCCATTTATCTATAGATTTTATTTATTTATTTGTCAAAAAACAGTAAAAACTATATATGACGTGTGGGGAAAGAAATTTATCTGCGCACATTTTCTTGAGAGCCAGAATTTAAAAAAAATTAACACAATTTAAAAACAATTAACATGTCTGACTCGTCTATCTTCTAAACAGTATAACCAGAAACATTACGTTAGACGTACTTGAAAAATCGTATTTCCTTACATTAGTAATAGTGTACTTATCGTCTGTGTAATGAGAAACTATGGTCAATACAGTGAATCATGGAGGATTGAACCCTTAAGGCCACGCAATCAACCACAGCGGAGGACACCTTACCCCCCCCTGAACATGCTTCCCTAGAATTATTCCAGTATCATCTAGAAACATTCGGGTAAAATAGAGCCAATCGACTCGTCTTATAGAGAGCAATCGATTGAGATCACCAGCGTAAATGACTTTAAAACAAACCCAAATGCGTTGTAAGTGCTTAACGCACCAAACACATTAACAGCCTTTATTATTGACAATGTGATGAATCATCTCGTAAGGATTAATGTAAATGTTGTTGTACGAGTACAACAGAATATTCTGCAACTAGATTACAAATGTCAAACTTAACTCCATAAGTAAAATGTTAAAAAATGGGCTGGAATTCTTTATGAATTACACTTTGTCATTAATGTACATTTGTTAACAAAAGGAAACTGAGCTCGTAGCGGTTCATGTTCGATCAAAGAAGTGCAATATTATACGGGCCAACTTCTAATGTAAGTGCCAAGAGTTCGATTCGTTTTGTACGTTATTTAGCAACGAGAGAAAGCATGGTTCCAAACAACTTCAAGAAAATTTTGTGTTTAATTCCCTGAAATGACCTTTCAAGAAGAACGATGTTTGTATCTTTTGCAGAATTACATTGTTTTGTAAAAACTACGAAACCTAGTTTACCTCTCACTTTGTTCTTAGTAGCTACATGCAAAATCTTCATTTAACAGCCCCACTTTATGTTGGCAGCATTTCGTGGAAGAGGCAAAAGATCGGGAGCCCAAAAGAAAGTGCGTATTAATATATATTTTTTCTCAAATCACATCAACCAGGATCAACAAGCGGCAACTCTGTCTTGTCATGAGCATGGAAGCCTGTGGGTCCAGCGGCCTTCGGAACCGCTGAGCCAGCGGCAGCGGAGGCACGTGCGGGCCTGCGGCCAGGGAGGGTGGGGGCGGGGGGCGAGCACGGCACTGAGGAACGAAGCCGTGGAGACGCACGGGTGCGTGCAAGGGCCGTGTCCCAGGCGCCAGCACGGGACGGAAGAGCAGCCGGGGCGGAGGCAGGGGGAGGCGAGTTACCATAGCGACGGTTCGTCGACGGGGAAGACAGAAGCGACCAACTTCCAGGGGCCAGGGGCGAGAGGCTGCGGGGGCGGAGGCAGCGGGGGGTGGGGTGGGGAGGTCTGGCGTAATCGGGAGGGAGGGCGCGGCGGAGGAGAGAATATCTCACGAACGAACGACCTTCGCTTCTCCTCCGAGCGGTGGCTGCGGCCATCCCGACCGTCTCTCTCGTGTTTTCGCACTTTCGCTTCGCGCCTCCCTCTCGGGCGCGGGCCGGGGCTCTCACTCTCTTCCACTCGCTCGACTGTTACCACTTGGCCCAGTAAGCTCGGGTTCGCAAAACTTTTCTTTCCGACCTCATTCCAAGCCCTGACTTGCCTCCGCCGCGCCGCACCGCGCCGCCGCCGGCTCCACGCTACCAAGCCGTGAAAATTTTCGACCCTGCTGAATCAGCTTACGGGAGGGGACACATTTCCGCGAACACTCTAAAACACGGCGCCGCCGCGCACTTTAATTGCTTTTGTTCTGCCAACTCCCAACTTGTGAACCGCGCCGCGCCGCGCCGCGCCGCGCCGCGCCGCGCCGCGCCGAGTGGTGGCGGGCCTCATTTGGGCGCCTCTCCGCGCCGCGTTTATAACGATTCGCACCGAGCGAGGGCGAGGGCGAATGCGCGTTCGGCCGCAGCACGCTTCGGGATGGCAAATTTTAGCAAAACATCGATACATCGATACTTCGATACATCGATAATAACCCAAAGGTTTTCGATATTGAAAACATCGATGTTTAAAATATTGATGTTTTAAATTCGATGAAACATTTCGATGTAAAATGTCCTGGTTCTAATGTGAAGTACAAATTCTGAATCTTCAAATTTGAAGTCTGCCTCAAATTTGGCTGTCATCTTCATTTGTTTTTGTTTTTATAGGTTTTGAAACCATCGATGTTTCTGAACAAATATATCGATCTGAAGAAAACATCGAAGTTAAAATATCAATATTTTAAAAACAATCTCAAAAATATCAAGGTTTTAAATACATTAACTTTTTTTGCCATCCCTAAGCAACCTTCAAAGGCCTGTTTTGTTTGAACGGCGTATGATGAGGGAAAAATCGCATACGTTCGAATGAAGGCAAAAGAAGAAGGTCAAGTGGATAATAAATCACTTACCGGAATGATTGGCCGTGGAAAAGGTAAGAAAATCCAATGCAGACACTCACCTGAAAAGCGAAGAAAAACATGGTAAATACTACAGATAAGTACAATTATATAAATTAACAATGTAAATAAAGAGATGTAACCAAATCACAAAACAAACGATAAAAAATAATTGCCAAGAATAAACAGAGCGTGCGCGGGAATGAAAGCAAGAAGAACATGACTTTTCAATTAGAGACAGTTTATCGAAAAAAAGTTAAAAGCGGAGCATTAGAAGGAAACCGCCGTTTTATTTCTGTAGTATGAATGTTGTAATTACTAAACGAGGGCGACGTAAACAACTAAGTAATTTTCCGTCTTCCAGGAAACTATTTGATGATGCTTGAACCCGAACCTTGAACCGGCTTGTTCTGGCTCATCTTTGCTTTCCCGAAGCAAGTCACTTCTAGCATTAATCTTTCATAATACGTCTGTGCGTCATCTGCCACGACAGCCAGTTTTTGCCATTCATATTTTCATATTAGTTTCGCTCTTTATAATTCACTGCCTTCTCCCCATTTCCTAGACTCATTCTACATACTCTTTCTTGTAAGTCGATGTCCCAACCCGCTGCCTTTTAAATTTGCGAATCACTTTCAAAGCTAATAAACGCTTTGTTCTCTGCAACTGCATTGGAGTCGGCGCGCCGCGCTGTGAAACGCTGATGAAGAATCAAAAGGCGACCAGACATGCGTAAAGTAGTTTCACAGACGCCGCCATCAAATCTGTTGCCGCTGCCGCCATCGCCAACATTTTCTACGCACGGGCCAACCACAGGGCGTGCAAACAGACCTGCTGCGTTGCCATGGCAACTACGATTTTTTTTCCACTCGCGGGGAAAGACTGCGCAGATTCAGGAGTGGGACGATGCGAGGTCGGGTGGATGACAAACAGATTCGGGCTGTTCTTGAAACCAACGTTCTTTTCGGCGTAATTGAAGTCTCCCAACTGCAATTTTTCGGAAATGCGCGCAATTTCCACCTCATTATGAATCATAATATGAGAAAAAGTTGGTTACCTGCAGTCCCGTTCACCCACAATCCATACCCACAGTCCTACCCACAGTCCTACCCACGGTCCTACCCACGGTCCTACCCACGGTCCTACCCACGGTCCTGCCCACGGTCCTGCCCACGGTCCTGCCCACGGTCCTGCCCACGGTCCTGCCCACGGTCCTGCCCACGGTCCTGCCCACGGTCCTGCCCACGGTCCTGCCCACGGTCCTGCCCACGGTCCTGCCCACGGTCCTGCCCACAGTCCTGCCCACAGTCCTGCCCACGGTCCTGCCCACGGTCCTGCCCACGGTCCTACCCACGGTCCTACCCACGGTCCTACCCACGGTCCTACCCACGGTCCTGCCCACGGTCCTGCCCACGGTCCTGCCCACGGTCCTGCCCACGGTCCTGCCCACGGTCCTGCCCACGGTCCTGCCCACGGTCCTGCCCACGGTCCTGCCCACGGTCCTGCCCACGGTCCTGCCCACGGTCCTGCCCACGGTCCTGCCCACGGTCCTGCCCACGGTCCTGCCCACAGTCCTGCCCACAGTCCTGCCCACAGTCCTGCCCACAGTCCTGCCCACAGTCCTGCCCACAGTCCTACCCACAGTCCTACCCACAGTCCTACCCACAGTCCTACCCACAGTCCTACCCACAGTCCTACCCACAGTCCTACCCACAGTCCTACCCACAGTCCTACCCACAGTCCTACCCACAGTCCTACCCACAGTCCTACCCACAGTCCTACCCACAGTCCTACCACAGTCCTACCCACAGTCCTACCCACAGTCATACCCACAGTCATACCCACAGTCATACCCACAGTCATACCCACAGTCGTGTTCATCTGTTGGTGTAGTAATGAATATAAATACTGAGGTTAAAGTAGTTATCCATAAAACTAGGGGGCACTACACGGATTTTAATAACCAAAAGCTGCACGGAATAGCTCGGTGAGTCACTGGAGAGAGGGTCATTGGGGCGATGGGTAATTAAAACCTTATGATGCTCGTGGTTAAAAAACATTTTAGTTTTCATTTTACCTGGAACAAATAACGACTCTGATTCCTAATATAACGTGAATTCGAGCTTATTGAAACCAGAGTATATGAACAGGATTTTCACTAGATTTTTGGGTTGTATTTCTTTCTACAAGTTAAATGCAAATTAAACAAATAACATTTAATCTTCTTTCTTTCGGGGAGCGCGAATGTTCATCGTCTCTATATTTAAAATGCACTGACCGCGCCAGGAGAGCTTTGAATGTTAGAATTGAGCAGTTTCGCTCGCGAACTGCCCGTCTCTATCCTACCTGCCCCTTATGATAGGGTACAAAAGTTCTAGAGAATAAAAAAAATCAGTCTAGAATCTTCTCCAAGTAAAATAACCTTCAAACTTGCCCGCACGGTTTCACTTCCATCCACTTAAATTCAAATTACTCAAAGTGTTATTTAAGATCGCCATGAATTTCAGGGTTATTAAAATGTAAATTACCGTAATAGCACAAGCATTCACCAGAGTGCTGTAAGCTCTCATAGTGCTTTGTAGATATTCGGTTAATTTTATGGCGTATTGAACATTATTTATGGATATGTATCTTCAAGCACAAGTGACAGAAAGTTTTTCTTTGCTATCGCTATTGATCACACTATACGAGATTATAATATAAATACAAAATCCCAGAAGACCTACCGGGAAGGAAATAAAGATTGATTGATTGTTCGTGTTTCCGGGAACGTCAACTAATTAGGTCATTAGTTCCGTAAGAGTACTGGGTGTTTTTCTCGGGAGGTGACGGTGATCTTTTCCCCGCTGGATGCAAAATCCGGCGCCGACGTACCATCGACTAGCGGGGGTTTTCCTCTCAAATAGGTATCTCCCACCAGCGAGGCACCGCCACAGCCGGAACAAGCTCTAAGCTCCCGACCGGTGTCCTGGGATGTGCGGAAGTGTAGGAAATGTTAGTGTAATTGTGAGTGTAAGGGGTGAGGATAGGATTAGGAAGATGAAGGAAAGATCGCTTGCGGTTCGTGGCCCGTTTGTTAGGGTACTGCTCCGGCATTCGCCTGGTTTTTATCGAAGAAACCATGGAAAATACCGATGAGAACAGCCGGCCTCTAGAATTCTCCTCCAGGCAGCGACTGAATTCGACCTAGTGAAAAGCTAGTGTCGAAAATCCTGCCGCTGTCGGGACTCGAATGCAGGACCTCTCGGTCAGAGGAACTGCAGTCACATTGATTCACTGAGCCATCTCTTCCGGGTGGAAATAAAGAAAATTTACCCCTCCTTCGGTACACAGGGGAATCCTCGGGGTCACCGAGTTGCCCAGAGCTTGCAGGGCGCGGGGAGAGGCCCTAGGGAAGGTCGCGCTGCGGCTTCACCTCCCCTTGCGTCTCTAATTGGTCCTTCCCTCCTCCTGTTGATTCGCGGGTGCGATGCGACGCGACGCGAGGCGACGCGACGCGAAACGGCTGCACGGTGAGTTGACGCCGCGAGGCTGTTTGGCCTCTGGCGTCTCCCCGGTCGCCCTGACCGCTCCCCTGCCCCCGACCTCCCCCGAGCCCCTTCTGTTGGGAGCGCCCTCTGCGCGACGCTCTCGGCGCAAACACGCGTCCTCGCCTCTGCGACGCGCCATCGGAAGCTGCACACGCTGCCGCGCGCGCGCGCGAGTGTGTGTGTGTGTGTGTGTGTGTGTGTATGTGTGTGTGCGTGCGTGCAGTTCGCACTCGCCCGCTGTGGCCGCTCCGTGCTTACATGGAAGCCCCCGCCAATCGCCGCAGAGTTTAAATGCGTCCGACATCTGCACGCAAGAGAGAAACGATAGTTTGGGTTACGGCGTTGGGTGCAGAGGATGTTTCTCGTCGCCAGTCTTGGTGTCAAACAGCTCCACCAAACACCTCCAGTCATTCTACATTTCCGGTACGTAAAAGACGAGTGGAAAAAAGGGGGTTTAGAAATTCACTTAAAAATTCGTCCTTTTCTACCACTTTACAGTTGATAGGAAAGTTACTTCTAATTTGAATCCATTATGTTAAAAGCAGACATTTTTTTCTTTCCTTGAAAGATCTAACAACACCGTGCATTTGAATATGCAACGTTTATGCAATATGCAAGTCTCATTAAGCTGGGCTGGAAAGCATATACTGGCATTCGTGTTTTTCTAACAGCATAATTTGCAGTTGTTCTAGCGTCACGACTGGCGGTTCGCCTTGCGCAAACGATGAGCGCGCGGCCTCTCAAGGCGTCTTTCTTTGCGCCGGATCCGAGCTGTCAGAAGCGAAGTCGCGTTTTGCATCATAAGTAAAGCAGCGTGGCGTGGGGGGGGGGGAGGTGCAGGATGCGGGGGCGCAGCTGCAGCTTGAGGCGCGGAGGGGGTGCTGCGGGGGCAGGGAGGAGGGGCGGGAAGAGGGGACTGGGCAGGGCTGAGCGGGCGGGCCGGGCCAAAGCGGGGTGGGGCAGGCCAAGGCGAGGCTAGGCGGGGTGGGATGGGGCGGGGCGGGGCGGACCGGCGACGGGCGGGGCGGGGAGGGGCGGGGAGGTGCAGCGAGGGGCAGGGCGAAACGGGACGGGACGGGACGGGACGGAGCGGGATGGGGAGGAGCGAAGCGGCCTGTGGAGCAGTGCGGGGGTCGGGTGGAGCGGAGCGGGGTGAGGAGAGAGAACTGGGTAGGGCGGAAGCGAGCTGGGCGAGGCGAGCTGGGCTGATCTGGGCTGGGCTGGGAGGTAGGGGGCGGAGCTGGCGCACACAGCGGCATTGTGCCCGAGTGACAGCAGCCACCAGCTGCCACCGCCGCCGCCGCCGGCTCAGCAGCCCGAGCTGTCGTTGAAGCCCGCCAGCGGGGGCGCCGACCTTCACACGCCGGAGGCAGCTCGGTAAACAGCCTTTGCGCCGCCCCTCCCCCACCCCCTCCCCCGCCCCTTCCCCACACGACGCGGGCCACAGGCACGGGGATTTGCCACGCTGGACTCTGTACGATGCTTCGGAGCAATACAAACAAAACACGATCGACACGCCAAATACACTGCTTAACACAGACCAACGAGAAGGTCGACAGTTTTTAAAGGAAAATTCTTTGACGAACTTTTGAGTCCACAATGCGGAAAAATGAAGTAAAAAGGGAAGAAACTATGAATTAAACACATAATTGAATAGCGCGAAAGTAGGTAAATTTATAAAATCCCAAAGAATAAGGAGGAGGGAAACTGTATGAATTTAAGTTTGAATGTAATGTCATTATCAGGGATACCCACTCCTACCCAGGGCGTTTCCGTCTTCTTTCATTCTACCATGTAGGCTTAGTGGCGATTTCCTCCTTTCTCTTTTTCCATACACGCAATTTATTTACGTCCTCTCAGACCATTGTTCGCGCCCGGTCGCCATGTTAGCGTAATGGCAATTGTGGTTCTTCACAAGTTTCCACATTTTGTGAAAATGATGACAAATCGATACCAACCCCGTAAAAGGTGACACGACAATCTTAAATATTCAAGAACGTGGCTGATCTAAAGCCAAGTGAGAATGGTGTGAAGCAGTCCGATTGACTCAACAGCTACATCTACGAAAACCACGGCAATTTAGATTTTAGGAATTAATACAAAAATTGATCCTCGCTCGATACATACTTGTATTTCGATTTAATTATAGTAACTTCTAGCGTTCGATCATCTGGACGGGTTGTCCAATCGGGAGCTTCGTTAAGACTTAATTTTTGTATTGAAGCTCCCGATTGGACAACAGCGTCCCACTGATCGAACGTCAGAAGTCAAAGTAATTAAAACGGAGGATAAATTGTGAACTTTGCAGACCGTAGGAAATGTCCAAACCCTGGACGAATAAAAACAGTAAAAGGACGAAGCGAGATCGATCTATGAATGGAGCCCCCCCTCTATTTTATTCGCCGCACGATAGAGAACTCAAAGAGGCGCTTAGAAGAAGATACAGGGCCCAAGAACGGGACAAAAGAAAACGAATGAAACGCCGGAAGCTAGAGGAAGAGGGGGAATCGCCTAAAGTGAACACAAAGAGGAGGGAGCAGGGAGTGCCATGGCTCTCTGAAGATTTCGAAGGACTTTTTAAATGCAATTTAAAGGGGACACCAGGCTGTTTACCATGTACAAAATCAAAAAATAAATTATTATAAATTTTAATAAAACGAAAAAAAACTTGCTATTAAAAACATCGATGTTTCTGAAACATATCGATATGAAAAAAACAATCTTGAACAAAATATCCAGGTTAATATATTAATGTTTCTATTGGAAAATATCGATGTTTTAAAACATGGAAGACTATTTTGTCATCCCTATAGGGGTAGCTATAGCTACATGTGCCTCGTCCCAGAGCCCCTCCCTCCCCCGCACGGGCTCCCGCTCGTCCCCGTCGGCGCCCTCCTCTCCGATGATGAGGCCTTCCTGTTTACCGCGCGGAGCGGCGCGGCGCAGTCAGTCGGTCTGGGCGGTCCAGGATGCGCCTGTGGTTGGAGGCCTTCCGTTTGTCTCCGCGCAGCCACGCTTCCCTCTGTCCACAGCACAATCGCAGAGCGCCCTCGGCCGAGATTTCCCTCCGGGCTGCGCGCGCTGGGACAGGAACGGGTCATCGTCACATACACACGCGTGGAGTTGCACGCGCTGAATATTCGTGGCAAAGCGAACCATACCCAACAAAAGGTACATCACTTCCAAAAGAGACTGGACACCGTCCATTTCTTTCCACAAATATAGACACTTTCAAAATATTAAATAGTAGGAACAAATGGTAATAACAAACATTAATATGTATTTATTACGTGCCTCCAATCACACTGATATTTATCAATTTTCTAAAGGTCGCATTTCTCATTGCATATTAAATATTAAATGTAAGTTAAATTGTCTTTGGTTTCGTTTGACACTAGAGTTTGTTTAAGACGGAAGAGAAGTTTCTCAAGATCCTAAAGAATGAGTAAAGGAGTATATACACGTTTTTGGATGCACGACGTTGCTGTCGTCTGTGGGAACATAGAGTATCGGAGGCCATAATTTCGAGAGTTAAAAACACACTAGGAAGAAACCTGTCGACTCCAGGTTTTCTTCAGATAACGAGTTCGGTTTTGTAGAGTTGAGCACGTCTGTGCAAATGGAAGAACACAGCAGGTGGTGGGTCAAACCTGAGCGGGGGAAAGTTGATCCGTTTCGCAAGAGTGCGGGAAATCCTGTCGGGAAAACTGGACGACTGCGGGCGCCTACGGAGTACGGTTAAACACGAGATATATAAAACTCGTACGGGTATAGTTATTATCATTAGTCCGATACAGAACTAAAGGACGTGGTTGATGTTCGTAAATCGAGAACACTGAGATTTAACCAAGTCCGTAATTTATGATATCGTCCATGTGCCATTCAATACTTTTCGTAACACCATCTCCTTACAAGACAAAATGACAACAATAAGAAATACTTTTTCTTTGAATAGCCACACGCCATCTTCAGCAAAAACTCAGTTGCTTCTAAAAATACAGCCGACAGTTAAATAAATACTGGCCGTTAAGAATGGCTTTTCGTTCCTCTGGTGCGTTATGTCCCCATAACATTACAATATTTCGGAAAAGACTGCCACACCTGCCGCACGTGTATGGGGGCTGTGAACCTCGCTCCCCCATTTGCTCCATTCCGCCGCAGGCCTTCCGCAGGGGTTGGAGGGGGGGGGGGCGCAACGAATGCGGCCAAGCCGCGAGACGCACGGGGGAACACGCAACCGCTGAAAGCGCGTTCTCGCCCGGCGCGGCGTAATGGGCGTTGCAATTTTCCACCAATAAATTGAAACATTGGGCGGCAAAATCGCGCTCCAAACGGGAGCAGATTACAGCTTAATCCGATAACGCATGCAGGGACGACTGCTCTGCCATTTCATCTGCGAACACTCGATGCAGCTGCATTCCACGCGAGCCGCCGGCACAGCGGATTCGGTTTTAAAAGCTCTGCGAACCGAAATCTCTTTTTCCGTTGCCGTCCCTGAGCCCAATACCATTGGCAAAACCAATCAACATGTCATGACATCACCTTACTTTTAGATTGAAATGATCAAGCATGCAATGTTCGATTTAGTTTACTTTCACTACAAAAGCAAATTATTTCCCAGATCTTTTTATTGTTTATACATAAATATATAATGACTTTATCGTAATAGCTACTTTAATTATATTATGTTGAAATGATCTCTGAATACTCTCAATTAACAACTTAAAACGTTGTCTACTTCATTAACTTCAAAATTCAACGTAACAGTCGAGTTCTCAAGCCTTAAATATGCGTTACAGTTTTCCCTCATTATTCTCCCGCCCAAGCCACTTAGGACCTGTATTACCACCTCCCGTTAAGAGCGTCGTTTAATTAACTCTCAGTTAAGTTATCTTCTGGGTAAAGTAGGAGTCTCGTATTACCACTGCACAATAACAGAGTTAGTTTATCCACAACTTTACTAAATCAACAAATGTACTCCTTGTTCTCATTCATGAACAGATTGTAAATAAACGTTTTATAACAATAATAATAACAATAATAATCATAACAATAAAGATAGTAATAACAACAGCAACAACAAGTTCACTAATGAATTTACGTTGGTTTCCAGTACTTTCTGGTTCTCTTTATCGAACGTTCTCTTTACCAAAGCACTTCGATTAGAGATCGTAAAAATATGACGCTGAAGATTGTAGAACAGAATAACAATATGGTTGTGATGCATCATTTTCTTAACGTATTTTATTCAATAACAAACCTAAGGCCTTCCTCATATGAATTTGAAAAATATTGAAACATTTTCTGTTATGAAACGGACAAAAAAACAATTATTTTGTAAGAATAACGATTGGAAACTAGATAATCTGCATTTTTATTCAAACTCTTGATTGATATAATTAAACTCGCATGTCTTATCGATCATTGAAACATAACCTTACCGTATGACAGATTTCCGATACGAAGAATCTATGGCATTCCCAGCCTTAAAAATTATTTCACCCTTGCCGCACACGGTTATCTCATTTTATTTTGTCGAAATTCTCCTCGGGAATTTGATCCCGGGAGAATCATTTTTGGCATGCTACATTGTACGAGCCGCTCTTCTGGAAATCAATTTGCCAACTAGCCGTTAACATTCTACCCCTTACTTCCTTCTCCGGTTAACTTATCTTTCAGATAAACCTTCCGGTATACTTTAACCAGCAGTTATAATAAAAGCTAACCTGGAAGAAACATATTTCAATGAAAACAAAGGAAGCAGAACTAAAATATAGACAAATGTCATGGTTAATAGGGAGAAAATCTTCTTTAAGCCTAGAAAATTAAGTTTAACTCTACAAAACAATACTGAAACCCATTATGGACATACGGAATTGAACTTTGGGGACAGTCTCACATTCAAATGTAGAAATAATCCAAAGAGTTCAATCTAATTGTCTCAGATTTTTAAGCAATGCCCCCTGGATTGTGTCAAACGTCACTATACATAAAGACCACATATTACCACTGTTAAAGAGGAAATCACTTCCAAATCTGTCAAATACCAACACAAACTCGATAACCATGTAAACCATCTGGCCGTAAACATCTTAGATAACAGCACAATGACAACAAGACTAAAAAGAGTGCATCCTCGTGATCTGAACCACAGATATAAATAATAAATTTTGTAATAAGTGTAACTGTAGATTACACCATTTTCATTTTCCCATTATTTGTACTATTGTTTGTATCTTTGTTTTGTATTATTGTGATGCATTTTTTCTAATTGGACAAATGTTTTCAAAATAATATTTAGAAAGAACCAGAATTGGTGGTTTCTTTGCAGGTCAATAATTGTATGTACAATTGTATTTGCCGAATGATCAAGTAGATTAAATTGCAAATAAAGCAGATGTTAAAAAAAAATTATCATAGGAGTTGCGATCTTCCGAATAACTCTAATCGGAACTTTAGTGGAAAGCGATAATAAAGGCTCTTCTGTATGTTATAATTGTAATTATTATTGCTAGGTGAAGGTCGGCAAATCAAGACCGCTCCTTTCGTCAACACTTCACTCTTCCAGACCGATGGCACTTTTCAAAGTTAAACATTTCCGATATATTGCTGCGAATGCCTTTAAAAGAAAACCGTGTCTCATTGCAACAACCTCCGTTTCGGGCAACAGGAGGAAATGAGAGTTGCCGCAGGCACTCGACAGAGCGCGCCACAGTCCAGACTCCCGTGGGCAAAGGCCTTCCGCGGCAGAGGTCCTGGTTGGTTCAAGCGCGCCTTTGACGGCTGCGCAAGCGGGGGCAGGGCGCGCAGGGGGGGTCGCTGACTGCAGGTCCCTGGGGCCCTCGCTGCCCTTCCTTCCCTTCCCCCCCCCACCTGGCGCGGCAGACGGGCAGCGAACAGAGGGCTGCGGCCGGCGCCAACGCGCTTCCGTCCTCAGCCGCGGGACTGCACGGAGCGTCGCGTGGGGCGCAACGAAGCGGCGACGGCGGCGGTGGCGGAGGAGGCGGTGGCGAAGGAGGCGGTGGCGAAGGAGGCGGTGGCGAAGGAGGCGGGGGCGGGGGCGGAGGAGGGGGGCGGAGGAGGGGGCGGAGGCGGAGGCGGCGGAGGCGACGGAGGCGGCGGCGGAGGCGGCGGCGGAGGCGCGGCGGCGGCGAAGGTGGTGGCGATGGAGGCGGCGGCAATGCTCGCCACACGGGATTGCGAAAGCGATGGGAGGGACGCGGGACCCCAGGGGAAGAGGGCGGGAGCGAAGGGAACACGTCCTGCTGTAGTGCATGGGCGCAGAGGGCGAGCAGAGAAGCAGACGGGATAGATGGGAGGTGGGTTAGGAGTAGATGTAGCGACAGAGTGCAAAGGGAAGGGTAGCGAAGAGGGAGGGGCATGAAAAGTAAAGCTGGTTGGGCGAGGAAGGCTGAGTGGGCGGGGCGAGGATACAGATGCGGCAGCGACAGTGAAACGCCCAAGGGGGGGGGGCGGCGGCAGCGGTGTGGGCGACGCAGAGGACGGCAAGGGGGTGGGGGAAGGGGAGGGGAGATGGGGACTGCGCGTTTGGAGCGCGCTTCCGGCCAGCGGCGCTGCGGAGCGCGCACTTGTGCTCTTTGCGGTGGCACCGCGGGGCAGCATTTGATTCAGGGCGCGTCCCTGGGGACCGGGAGGGGCGGGGCAGGCCGGGTGGGGCGGGGCGGGGGCGGGGCGCTCCCGCAGGGCGTGTCCGCTTCGGGTCAGCCGCCGCCGCCGCCACTGCCCGCAACGAAGAGCGCGCGCTCGAGTGACACACGGGAGAGACCCACGCGAAACCGGGGCATCGCTTCGAAATATCTAACAACACAACCAAGCATTCCACACGAAGAGTCCGGCACGGGCACCTTTGAACATTTCTCACTAAAACAAACGAATTACGAAGTTAATATTTCCATGTTTGCGTCAAAACATTCCTCAGTGCTTTTTAAAACTAGTGCGAGATCAAACAGCTTACAGATCTGCTCAGTGTGTATAAAGGTTCACCTTTTACTTTTAATCTGTTATAGTGCAAGTGTTCAAAGACTTTTGTGAGAGACAATAAATAAACACAATGCAATCTTTTCAACCAGCACCAACCTCTCACAACCGGTTCTGCCCCGTCGCCATTTAAAAGCATGGATTCTTTCGCGAAGAATTCGATAAGTCCGCGTGCCCTCAAATACCTCGATACATCACAGAAAAGAATTTCGCGGCGGGGAAAGCAGATGGTGCGGTCATACTGGTTTCTCGAGGAGGGAAGGAACTCCGTTACAAAGCAGACAGCGTGGCGCGGGATCGGAGGCTTCTTGGGAGTCTCGCAAAATGCGTAGGAAGACGTTTGACTGGTATGTGAAGAAAGGCAACGCAGTGAGAGAAAAGGAAATACCGGAATAAGAAATTTTCATAGTCAGCACAGGGAGTAAATAAGACCAACAAACATAATAAAAGAAGACGAGAACATCGCAAAAGAAGAAATGCATCGACAAAAATAACAAAAAAAATTCAGAGAAAAGAAATAGGTTCCAAGAGAAAATAATAAAAATTGAGGAAAAACGAGAGACGGAAGCAAAATGATATGAAGACGATGGAAGCAAGGAAATACGTCAGGATAAATGAAATGGAAGGCAACTCAAAAGGGAACAATTCGGCAGTAGAGGTAGCCAATTCTCTTAAAAGGGAGGTGGGTTCTTGGTGCATGCGCCGTCTGTTGCCCTGTCCGAGTCACTGGCGTAGCGCTTCTCGGAATTTCGGGCTTTGCGAGAGGGAGGGGGGATTCTGCGAGCGAGGCGTGAGGAAAGACAGCATCAAGTGCGCCCTTCTTGGAAGAGCAATTCCTACGACGTAGTTCCTACGGCAATCCCTACGTTTCCAGTGGAAACGAAGGCTTTGCTTTTAATGTGGAAATAATAGCATCACACGCCAAAAATATTTTATTCCTTGTAATTCGAGACCCAAAATGTGACATGTTCTCTGCGTCTTATTTTCAAGACTCGTTCTTTCTGTAAATATCACGATATTCCTGTCACTTACAAGGTGTTTATCGAACTGTTCAATGCATAATGCGATTAAGGGTAAACTGGGAAAATTATGGCGCCGCTTTAAAATCATTCCATGTTCTAAGAGCAAAAACTCGAAACTTGTTTTTTTTGTGGTAAAGTGGATTATTAGAGGTTTTCTCCCGAGTGGATTGTAATTGTCCGCCGAGGCCGGTAGGTCAAGGGAGGTAAAATCCATAGGTATAACCTTCATAACCGACAAGGGCCGCATATAACTTTATCAATGCTCCATAACTGTTGTCAATTTTCACAAATTACTTTTTTAAATGTGTGGTGACACGTGTATGACTGAACTGCAATAGTTGGCAACAATATTATAGTAGATATAATTTCAGGAATACATTTTCACAGTTCTTTAAATGTTAATTCTTTCTGTCCCAAAACTGGACGATTTTTAATTCAAAGAAAATAGATCCAAAGCAACGTTTTTCGTTTTGGCTTCACAATTAGCACATCTACATATATTGCATACCTCGCACAAATGGGTTATGAAGCACTAGTGTGTGAGGTAAAAGTCAGAACGCAAGTAATGGGTCTTAATACTGTGTTATTATATAAATGTAACAAAGAGTGATGTATCAATAAAGAGTATTTTATAAAATACGGTTTAAATACCTCCATTTTTAGCTATCAAAACAAAAGAGGCTCTAATTCTGTAAAGCTATTCCAGAATATCAATACTTCTGCAAAGAGTGTGATTGATAAGTGAGAGCAAATGGAGACAATGTAGGAATAATAATGAAATTCTAACGAGTAGAAAGTATTTCATAAATGAAAAAAATAGATCTATTAAAATAACTGAGAGTAAAACATCTCGTTCTTATGTGGAAATTCCTCCACAAACGCGCGCATGAATTAATGAGAGCAATTCATTTGAATTCTTCGAAGGTCTTTCACGTGACTTAAAGCTGGTGCTCTTAGTGACTCATCTTTCTTCATATCGCTAGACTTATTATTACATAAGCGTTCCATATTTTAAACTCCATTCACGAACATAATTTACAGAGAATAATGTCTTCGAAGGAAATTCATTGCAATTGGTTCAAACGCACAATGTTATAGTATGTATTCAAATTGAAGCGCTCGCTTTCGACTAAGCTTTTTTACCCAACTTTTAAGTTTCCCACTTTTTGTACTTAAAATGAAATAACGCCTTGGATTAGAGCACTTTCTAATCTACAACATCTTTTCGATTAAGTTGTAAGTCCTCCTTTAAAGGCGATCTTTTTCCCCTTACAGGCAATGCTTTTGATATTCCCCTCGTTCTTTGCACCAACTTCAAGCCACTCCGAGTGACTTATCAGGGTTACCTGTTTCACGGGAAATTTGAATTAGCAAGAAAATACATGTTAAACGGATCATGTCTAAGAGCTACCTTTGGGGTAGGACATAACTTGTTTCTCGGTTGTCGTAATAAGAATAACTCACGCGTTAAATCATGGATTTAAATGGATGTTAGAAAGAAAAGTGCATCATGATACACGAGATACTTCAAATGTTTTTACAACTATGCATGAGGATTCAGGAGACGTTAATGAGGGGCTATGTAAAATATTTGAACATATTGTGAAATGTTTTGGGGCTGGTATTTTGTCGTTGTTCTGTTTGTAACTCTTTCCATTCAAAACCTGTAAAGTGGTTTATCCACGGTTCGGGTGCAATAACATTTTTAAAAGGTGAAGAGCGCATGCGATGCAGTCTTTTTTGGAGAGGGGGGAGGGGAGAGGTTCAGGGGCATTTCAACTGCTGAGTTAGTTGAAGCCATGACAGATGATCTAGCAGAACATGGCAGCGATGAAAATGAGATGAATAATGATGCATCAATAATGGAATGAGAGGGAAAGGAAACGAGATAACCTTGAGAATACCTGCCGAGAGCTCGCGTTGGCATCACAAATTCCAAATGCATTGGTGGTTGATGGAATCCGGGCTCGAGAGGAGCAAGACGCATGCACTGATCATCACAGCAGACGATGTTTCACGTCACGCCAATCACATACATACGGCTTCCACCATTTGAGGAAAGTTTTGCTAATAGGTAAATGAAAGGTCTAGCAGAATCGGTGAATGGAGAAAGGGAAAATAGTTTTAAAAAATCCAAATTCAAGCCAAGCTCAGAATATTTCCCCTTTAATTTGGACACAATGCATTGGTGGATCCAAGGAGGGCGCTATATAGGCCATCCTCTTCCAAAAACCGACATTATTTTTGTAATTTGGCCCATTTTTTTCAAAACAATTATCGTATATTTGTTGTCCCACATTTGAAGGAGTAGAACAACTACTATTTTTATTTCAAGCAACAATTTTTAATTTTATTTCAAAAATATTTAAAGGGTGGGGAGGGTCCGAACGTAAATTGCCACCTCGCCCCGAGGTACTGCCAGAATCCGCCTCTTGGACATAGATTTAATGAAGGGTATTATTTCTCATCTCTGAAAGAGTCCCCCCCCACACACACACAAGAAGAAAAGTTCAGGTAAAAAGAAAAGTAATAAAATTCCAGTAATAATTCAGTTTCATATCATTTTTGGAAAGTTACAATTTATCCCTTTAAAAATCTTAATCTTTAAAGGAATCTAACTCCTTTCTACACGCCGGTTCACGGAGAACAGGCAATTCCAGAAGGTTCGCTATGAAACGAGATTTCTAGGTTCAATATGTATTTTCCGATAAACATTCGTGAGAAACTGATTACATTTTCGTACCCCGAATCACTTTCCGAAATTTTTCAACTTGCTTGGCAACAGCGCCGAATCACTGGCAACTGCTTAAGGGGAGCCAGAGAACTATTTGCTCTCCCAGTGAATAAATGCAATGAGCGTATTTCCAGCTTTTGCAACCTCCATTCTCCATGAGAATCGTTGATTGAAGGAAGGTCGTGTTACTTCACGCTTCTGCTGGCAACTTCGTCACAGAAGATCCCGGCCAAATTCGGCTCACTGAATTTTGGCTTCTGGGTATACGCGATAAGAGAAGGTGGGTGGGAAGGCAGGTGGAAATTCGCTTAAATATTAGGTACTGACGCAAGCAATCAGCCTGGCACACACTCAAATATTTACTAGAACATACGAATAGTTGTTTTTTTAATTGTGAATAAATACAACGAAACTAAAATATCTTGGTAATAGTCCAAACGACGCCAATTTCATTATGGCCTATATTTCGGACTTTGTGTAATGAGTGAGTTTGCAGCAAAAGGACTACGATTCGAGTACAGTAGCTAGCAATTCTTTTATCGTTCTGTGTTCGTTCGTTACAAAACATCAAATGAAGAGGTTAATAGAAAATGATTTCATTTATTTATTGTAAATGGGATATTTACTAGTGCTTTTTTGGCACCGCTTCCTACATGAAGCCACGAGCCCCTATCGCTCAGATTACTCTGATACAGAGAGTGTGGCTCAGTTGGTGAAGGCAATTTTTTTTTCAAAACATCGATATTTCGATACATCACCAAAAGGTTTTCGAAGTGAAAAATATCGCCAAAAAACATCGATTTTTAAATATGATAAAACCGATAGTATTTTACCATTCTGTTTCCAGTTCTAATTAGAGTCCTTAAATGAAATGCTTGTTGTTGTCACGTGCAAATAATATTTTAATAAAATTATTTATCGACTGTAAGGAAGGAAATAAAAAATAAAGGACATCGACTTACTATTACGCCATTTATCCACTTTCATTAATAATCAAAGTAAAACGTCCTGTATCTAATACACACAATATGTAAATATTAGTTTAAAGTGTATTCTGTCTTAAATGCATTATGTCATAATTTTCTAATCAATATTCTACGCAGACAAGGTTCAAAATGCAGTTTAAACATATTACCACATATAAAGTCATCGAAAAATATAACTTTTTTTAAAAACATCGATGTTTCTGGAAAAATATATCGATTTGAAAAAAACATCGAAAACATAACATCGATGTTATTATATCGATGTTTCTGGTGAAAAATATAGGTGTTTTAAAAACATCCAGTTTTTTTTTGCATCCTTAGGCTCAGCAACTAGGTTGCGCGACGGGCATTCAGCGGCGCAGCGTCCCACCGAATCGATGGTTCGCTGTCCCCCTCCCTTCCCCCTTCGCCAAGCCCTTGATGCCAACGGAGAGGCAGGAACCGCGGGCGGGGTTGCCTCGCACCACAACCACGAAACGCTTTTACGGGCGACACACAACAGCTGCCAGGGCGGGGGCGGGGGGCAGTGGTGCCAACAGCGGTGCGGGAGTCAAGGGGCGATGATGGCTACAATGACGATGACGTTGACGACGACGATGACGAAGACGAACAAATGCAACGTGTCAAACAGGCTGACGCAGCGGCGGAGGGAGGGTAGGTGGAAAGGGTTGTAAGTCTTTGCACAGGAGAATGCGGACAGCAAAGGAAAAGACTCTGAAAGAGGAAACACGTTTTCAGGAAAATGGAGATTAGTTTTCCTCCACACAGCAGGACATCGAACACTAACACATATGTTAGCGGATATGGAATGTGGTATTTTCAGAAGCGATGGACAGTGAAGTGGAATGAATTGTATATACCTTTCCTTTATCCTTGCAATTATTACCAAGATGGGCTTTTGTTTGTAAATTTTGTGAAGTAGTGCATGCTCCAAAGATTAATTATTCGTAACATATTTATAAAATTACCACGGTAACTTCACACGAATACTATTATTAATAATTCTCATCTTAGTTAAGGAAATTACAGGTAAACATTTAATCTTCGGCATACAGGAGTCATGAAGTAACGCAGTTTACAGGTCCCCCTATGTTCACCCCGCTTTTACTTTTCTTTGAAAAAGAGCTGAAACAAAGTCTGAACGAGTCCGAATGTGCAGGGAAGACACGCCCCTTTGACTATTAGCGGCTGCGATAAGAAGATACATTCAAGACATAGCTGAAGATTGATTGATTGATTAGCGATTCTGGGCGCGTCAACTGCGAAGACCGTTAGTCCCAGAGTGTAGTGCCTTTTTTTGTCGCGGGGGGTCGCGGCGATCTTTCTCCGTGAAATGACGAGATCCAGCGCCGACCGACCCGTTGGGTTGCGGGGTATTTCTCCAACGAGGTATCTCCCATCAGCGGCGCACCGCCCCAGCCGGGACAAGCTCCAACACTAATCTATGTGTGGTAATGTAGAGCATTAGTGTGTGTTTAAGTAAGGGGGAGATAGGATACGGGAACAAGGAAGAGGAAGGAAAGATCGCACTCGCAACGTGGCCTGTTTGTTAGGGCATTTGGAGAAACCCCGGGAAACTACCTATCAGAACAATCAGCCGTTAGAAGTTTCCTCCAAACAGTCATCTGAATTCGACCTAGCTAGTGTCGAAAATCCTAGCACCGTCGGGTCTTGAACCCCAGGGCCTTCCGGTCAGAGGCACTGCAGCCACAACAATTGATGCTCTGAGCCACCTACGCCAAAGGCTGAAGTATAAGTGAGAGGTCGGAAAGGGAACGATGTGACGAAAGGGGGATCGATGAACCGTAGACAGAGAGAAAGAGAGAAAGAGAGAGAGAGAGAGAGAGAGAGAGAGGGAGGGAGGATAATGACGCCGATAGCGTGCCGTGTGATTTGACGTGCTGAGAGAGCTGTCATTTTAATAACGGCCGATTGAAAATTATCAGAGTATGACAGCGGTAGGGAGGAGAACAGCTCGGATTGCATTGCGCCAAACTCGTCACAGAACACATAATTTGCGCAGAGGTCGACGAAATAATATCGCATATCCCGAGTGATGAAGAACAATTTCATTTTGGTGCAGATTTTATTGGAATAATAGCGTTGTTTTTTTAAATAGTGACATTTCAAGGGTCACAGAATGTTTTGCACGTTTCTGCCAAATGCGCATGACCTACCTATTGGGACAGTCCTGACTACAGAAATAACTTTTAAACCAAAAGAAGGGAGGAACCAGTGGCGTAGCGTCAGGGAACGCTAAGATGCTGAGCATCCCCACGTGAAATATTAATCAAAGAAGCCTAAATATTGTATTGATAATCTTCCAAATGAGTGAAACACACTCAGCGAAACACGTTTTGTATTATTTTGTAGTGATTTCCTATGATTGAATTCCGCGCGTTTATACAAGCTGGCCTCTGATTGCTTGGACGCTAAAATGCTTCTAGCGTCTGCCGCGAGTTGCGACGAGCAATGACGCATGCGCAGACGGCGAGGTTCTCCCCTCCCCTCTTCACCCCTGCCCCAGGATTCTCGAGTCCCGAAAAGCTAGCATATGGGCAGCATACTGCTGGTGACAAAGGCTTATGAGAGCAAGTTGCTCGTTTGTGCACGAGAGCGCAGCACACTTGAGGTTGTCAGAGAATATTTTTCTTTCTCACTCGTGATTCCGTGCTTGGACATGAGCACAAACAGTATACTGCGATTTTTGTAGGAAGAGCTCTCAAGATAACTCAAATCCCATCTTCGCGATGGAATATGTCACGGCATTTCGTATCATTCACAGTCGTTCCGCTAGATTTCGCACGATCGCGACCGTATGAAGCAGTGCTTGCGATCATGCGACTTCTACCGGCAAGACCGAGAAAAGACGCGAAATGCCGTGACATATTCCATCGCGAAGATGGGATTTGAGTTATCTCAGAGCTCTTCCTAGAAAAATCGCAGTATAGATAGAGTGCTTGCCTACTAATTCTCAATTAATATCTAGGAAGTTGAATTCTGACTTAAATATATTAAATTTTATTTTGGTTCGAAATATATTAATTCACAAGTGATCTTATTGTCAATCGCGCGTGAGAACTAAAGTGGAGCTTTTTTTATTTATTTATTTATTTATTTATTTATTTATTTACGTCAAAAAACAGTTAAAAACTGCGTATGACGAGCTATGGGGAGAAGTGAATTTTGTGCACGTTTTCATAATTCTGTGGTCTCTATCGTAAACCATATTTTAGTCGAATTTTGAATACAGAAAAGAGAGGGTTTTTTTCGAGTTTTGTTGACAAAATATTCGCTCCTATATAATAAAATATATTTTCAAAGGTAAATTAGCTATAAATTCCTGCCCTGAACCCTCATGTTCTTCATGAAAGAATAATACTTTTTGCCGCGATAATATGAAAAACGATAATTTGAATAACTATATTTCCTACTGAAATTCAGAAGACGTGCACAAATAATGAAGTTACATTTATGTCCAGAAGCAAAACAAGGGACCATCTCAGCATTTGCTCAAGGATCAGGCTCAAGGAGCTATTTCATAATTTGCTTTTAAGAAGTCTCCTGACATAAATCTGTTGAAGTAGTGTAACATTTGTTTCAATAACGTAGATTCTAGAGAACATTAAGAATCACGTTGTCTTCAGTTCGCATTATTGTTGAGCATCCCCAAACGCAGAAGACACGCTACGCCACTGGGAGGAACATGTACCTACTATTTTATTTTGCATCTTGAAGAAATACATTTTGATTTAAGTTCGTCAAACTGTTTCAATGAACATTAAGTAGGATTACCTAAAACTTTGAATTTCTATAATACCTCATATCAATTTATCCTGGGACTCGATAAAAATGCAAATCGTGTTTTTGTCTTCCTGGTAAACAACTTTCAAACAACATTGTTTTTATTGGTTGGTTAAATCCAATTTAGTTAATTTAATATAATGGTTAAAACTTTGCAGTAATTCAAGAGCAGCTATATATGCGAACATTGTGGGACGGATAACTGCAATGAATTGTCACTATGTTAAAAATTCATGGCAGCGCGTATTGTAATTTCCAGATGTAATTAGCCGACAGACGAATACAAAACTCGTACTTTCTTCTACTATTGTTCCACGCTACACCACACAGTTTTATGTTGAATATTATTATTTGCCTCGTCAATATTGCATGTAGAGTCGTGTTAATTTTTGCTACGGCTCCAAAACGTTCGACTGCTGATACTGGCTGATGCTGACAGAGGTATTCGGTAATTCAATATTTATCTTACGCCATTATTCTCATCTCATCAACACATTTTATTAGCATATGATCAGACCCATTGTCTCCTTCATGCTCTGGTTTCACAAATGGCGACTCAAGATTAATACCGCAAAAACACAAACAAAGGTCTTCACCCCCAGACCCTCCCCCCCGCAACCGTTCTAAAACTTAATAGCTCCTAACTCCCCTGGTCAAACAATTCCACACCCATTAAATATCTGGGAGTACTATTACAGACATTTAACATGAAAGTAACACATTAAATCAGTCCTACAAAAAGCAACAGCAAAAGCCGTCAAATTAAATCCACACCATCAATTCTGCATCCATTTGAAAAGTTGAAACCAAATTGCTCCTCTACAAAAGTATCATCAGACCCACACTGACATACGTCTATCCAGCCTGGATAAACGTTGCACCCAGTAATATCAACTCTCTATAAACTGTCCAAAACAAATTTCTGCAAAGACTCAGCAACGCATCATGGTTTACACCCAATAGACGAATTCATTATGAACTCCCAAAAAAACTTTAATTACAGACCATCTGATCAACGTATCCTCGAAATTTTTCACTCTCCTACCATCCTGCCCGTGTACAGCCCCCTTTCAACTAGGACAACAAGCAAACACTCCAAACAGAACCAAATCTAGACTCCCCAAAGACAATTTCAAACCGCCTTCAAGTAAAACCTTCCAAACCCTTAAAATCCACATACACTACCTCTTCCCTTAACTATTAACTACCATCAATAAAATCACATTATAATCTTCTATATAATTCTTGCCGAGTAAAAACACTCAAAATAACATTAGAAAGTTTTCCATTACGCGAAAGTAAAATGTTTCTCACTTCTGTAAGGCGTGGATCTGTCGATCAGATAAAAACATTTTAAAATATTATCTTCTTTCAAAAGGTTCAATTCAATACAAGTATAGCATGATTTAACAGAATTTTACACACGGTACTACGAAAATATTATTATCAACCCAACTTCTGAATATTAACAGTAACGTGTTTTGTGATCAAATAGCTCTTCAGCGATAATTAACTCTAAGTCAAGTAATTCTACAATTGTGAACTAGGGAGCACACTACATTCAACAGTAAGACCACAGCAAAAGTCAGGCTATTCATTTCGGGTCTATAAATGAAATTTCCAACCCTTTCATTAATTATAATTCCACTTTCTCTGAGGAACTCAAATTTGATTGCTGGGCAAAAAGACCACAAAAGAAACCGCAATCTCAGATTTATTCTCCATTTATAAATAAATTGTATTAATTAGATCGCGTGTGCGGAATAATATCAGAAGACGTGTTATTTTCTCCGAAAAGCTACCCAACAGTTATTATGGAAATGAGCGCTTAACTCGGAACCGCTCTCGAGAGATGTGAACCAAATTATCTCTGCTCGCATAAAGAGAAAGTTCCCGAGAAAAGAGAAGAAGGCGGACATAAATAGTTTGTGAGAAAAAATAATCATCACTGTACGACCACGATGCTCAGGAAGGAGGAGGTTCCAAAGATTAGTTTAAACAGATTATATTGGGAACTGACACAAAAAAACACTCGCAACAGTGCGTCCACCGTTTCATTAATACTCTTATTCACGATGAGAAATGCTTCATTTTTCGGTATAAATTCGGCGTCCTTTTTTGGAACTTTGGTTTGCTACGCTTTTGAGGAAATTTGTTCCTTTTGTACAAATTCGAGGTGTGGTTCTAATATTTGAATTGTGATGTGAAGTGATTATGTAGTGAGAAATAAAACATGTACTAGTGTGTTCTAATGTCTCAGTGCAAACTCAGTCCTAATATAACCTAACTTAGTTACCATAGATGTTCAACTGTTTTATCTTCAGCGCTTAACAGACGGACGGACGGACGGACGGTCGGACAGACAGACAGACAGACAGACAGACAGACAGACAGACAGACAGACAGACAGACAGACAGACAGACAGACAGACAGACAGACAGACAGACAGACAGACAGACAGACAGACAGACAGACAGACGGACGGACGGACGGACGGACGGACGGACGGACGGACGGACGGACGGACGGACGGACGGACGGACGGACGGACGACGGACGGACGGACGGACGGACGGACGGACGGACGGACGGACGGACGGACGGACGGACGGACGGACGGACGGACGGACGGACGGACGGACGGACGGACGGACGGACGGACGGACGGACGGACGGACGGACGGACGGACGGACGGACGGACGGACGGACGGACGGACGGACGGACGGACGGACGGACGGACGGACGGACGGACGGACGGACGGACGGACGGACGGACGGACGGACGGACGGACGGACGGACGGACGGACGGACGGACGGACGGACGGACGGACGGACGGACGGACGGACGGACGGACGGACGGACGGACGGACGGACGGACGGACGGACGGACGGACGGACGGACGGACGGACGGACGGACGGACGGACGGACGGACGGACGGACGGACGGACGGACGGACGGACGGACGGACGGACGGACGGACGGACGGACGGACGGACGGACGGACGGACGGACGGACGGACGGACGGACGGACGGACGGACGGACGGACGGACGGACGGACGGACGGACGGACGGACGCACGGACGGACGGACGGACGGACGGACGGACGGACGGACGGACGGACGGACGGACGGACGGACGGACGGACGGACGGACGTGTTCCTTTCAATTGTTTTTTGATATCAAGGACCCACAAAAGAGGGTTTCTGGCTACACCACGTGTTAGGGGATTTTTTTTCTTAATTTAGCAACTGGTTTTATCCACTTCTTCGTTTTCACGGCCGGGCAATTAATTTTTTTCCGCCGAAAATTGGCCATTTTTTCGCGCAGCATTACATAACTTTCCCCATACTACGTATATCACTCTGTGTATACGTACGTATACGGGAAAGTAACAATGGTACTATAGGTGGTCTTATGGTGATGTATAACGATGCCACTCCTTGCACTCGCAAAAGAAACTATACTGCGATTTTTTTAACTGTGCCCTTGATAGGAATCAACTGTTTCGCTGCCATCCAATCGGGAGCTTCTATTTCGCGAAAGTGACGTCACTATGGTGACGTTGAAGCTCCAGATTGGATGAAATCGTCAACAGCAGATTCCTGTCAGGGGCGAAGTTACGAAAATCGCAGTATACAGCATTCCAAAACCCAACCTGCAATAATTGCTGAATCGTAGAGACGGGCGGGAGGAACAACAATGGCGCGGTCCCGCGGGGCATCGCCCTCAACGCTTCAGCGCGCTCCAGCGGCGGCCCGCGAAACAACAGCGGCGCCGGGCGACCTGGTTTCCGCAGGGGCCAACGCGGCGGCGGGGCCGGGGCGCGCCCCCCGGGGCTGGGTCGCCCCACGACCGCCCTTCACCACCCCTCGGCCGCCACAGGAGCGCTCTGCACCGCCAGCTGCGCACCTGCTCTCCCTCCCCCCCGCGGCCAACCTCTGGAGCTGGAAATTTACGGAGCCCGTCACGAGCGCTCCGGCGAGGTATTTGAGACGCCTCCGCCTCCGCCGCCCCACTCCCCCGCCATCCGTCTCCGCGATGGCCTTGATGGCTCGTCGCTGGAGCTTTAACGAGATTTTTTTTTCAACACATCTCGTAAAAAGGTACAGCCCCACACGCGTCGCACAAAATATCCTTCCGTCGGTATTCATTCTATTCAGAGTATGAGCTAACAAATTGGAACGGGAAGTCAATTAAAAAATCGTCGTTTCTTTCATCGGGAAATTAAAGATTTTTTTCAATGAAAGATTTTAATTAATGTTTTTGATTTTCTAAAAGGTTTTCAATATATCAATAAACTCCCCTCCCCCTATTTGCGATAACTCTAGTAAATGAAGAGACAAGCAGACAATATTTGACGAGAAACAACTTAGTGTTTGAGCAATAATGTTGCAAAACACGCCTACTTTGTCGCTGCGGCAAGTCTTACACGCTCATCGCAATCTACATCCACAAAACAAAGAAGTGTCATCACACTCCTTCCAATGAACATGCACAAAACAATGAAGTCTCACTCCACTTCATCTCTAAAACCTTCACCCATTGTCGCACTGCAGGAGACAGCCGCGCTGCTTGGATCCTTTACACCCGTCCTTGGAGTGGCCAAGTGGCATTTCCCTTATCTTCACTTCTGCGAACTGCTGGCGTTCCGAGGACGACGAAGAGCAGTCGACGTGTTTTACGAACCTGCCTCAACCAGTTTTCACCGAAGAGGCAGCTAATTCGCTCTCGTCCAGAGATAGTAATGTTACGCTTTGATGATAGGGTGTGCCTCGCCGCAATTGTGATATGTTGACCCATGAACAGTGTTAACGGAAGAAACTTAAAACTCTCATTTATGCATTAATCATGTTGCCCATAATTTTCCGAGACGATTCCCGAAGAGATTCCGAAAAAAGAGTTACTGATGAAGTTGTCAAGACTCGTTTATGTACCAATAAGCAGCATGTAATAAAATGTAACTTCGAGAATGGAGCAGTGCGGAATCAACGTTCTTCCACCACGAACCACCAAGGTCTTCGAATAACCATATTGGATTGCTGCCATGATTTACAGATGGGCAGAAGCCTTCTAATCGCACAGACCAGTCGTAATTCGAAAGACGATGATTCAAGAGGAAAACACGATCCGTGAGAAGTAAATCGAGAAAGATCAAAGTTTATTTCGTAAGCAGCCGGGAATCCACGAAATTCAGCGAAAGTGCGCGAAAGGGACTTTCTAGTTTCGCAGCGGCGCTAAAAAAAAAAAGCACTCTGCGTGTCGGTCTCGAACACGGAACTAGGCGAGCCCGGAGCCAATGAGTTACAGCTCGAGCAACAGCATGTGAGGGGGAAACGGAGGCCGCGTGTAGCGCACAGCGTTTGGCGAGGAAATCGGCCAGCTGCGCCGCGTCGCCGGCAGTTGTTTCGGCGGGCGGGCGGGCGCGCGGCGAAAAAGGAACCAGCGGCTGCCGCCGCCGCCGCCGCCGCCACCGCCGCCGCCGCCCCCGCCCCCGCCCACCCCGCTTCCGGCGTTATCGACGCCACAGTCGCTGCGGCCGCCCCTGCCGCTCTCCTCGCGCGCCGATAACGAGGTCGCTGTAAACGCTGTTTACCCAAGTTTAATTTCAGTTTATCTTGGATGAGCCCGCGCCGCCGGCTGTATTGAGAACAAGCACGCCCTCCGCCCAAGCCCTGCCCGTCCCCCCTCCCCGCCCCACCCCGCCCCCGCAGCTGGGTGGGCCCGGCGCCGCGCCGCGCTGCGCAACGCCGCAGTCGGAAAGTCATCTGCCATTTGCATATCCTGACGCGTGCCGCTATTGAGAGCTGCTATGCAAATTCCCTCTTGTGTAAACAGCGTTGCCTCCCGCCGCCGGCGCCCCGCTTCGCCCCGTGCGCATGCGCGGCGGGGAGGCGACGGCGAGCGGGCAGAGGCGGGGTGCGCCGAGGGACGGGACGTGCTTGACGCGGGACTGTCTAGATTGGAAGCGTCTGAAGAGCAGCCGTGACACGGGGGAACCTGCATACAGAACACTCAATGAGGGGAGCGTGCTGCGGCTACATTGGCAACGCCGCGCTGTCTCGGCTTGCGAAATTATCATCGGGTTTCCATTAAAGACGGATGGAACGGCACCTCTCAATTCGCGGAGAAGGGTGATTATGCATCCAGAATAAAAAAGTCGACTTAAAAGCAAATACGTTCTGCAAAAACTTTCAGCTGCCTGATTGTGTCAGACTTTTAAACTGTTGTGAGTAATACGATCATTTCTCCTCCGCTACAACCTGACTATAATCTCAATCTCTTCAGGAAACATATCCTTGCCTTGTTTAAAAACAATAATGAGTTCTTCAATTTAAGACTCATATGGAAGACCTTGACTGGTCGTAAGTAATCCCCAACACAATAGACCATTATTACATGTTCCGCCCGAGAACACACAACTTTATCACAAACATTCTCAATTGTTTCCGAGATAATCGTTATTGTCATTTTCAGTGCGTCGTATAAACACCCAACCCAAGACAAAGGTGTATTGTAATCGGTTATCACAATCTTCGTGTACGTCCTGCAGCCTTGGCTTGCTGATCATGCACGGCTGACGCGAGTATCTGCACCTGCAGAGCGGAATGGAGCCGGCCGCCTCGTTCGTTGACACATGCCCAGCATTAAAAAGGACTCGTGTAGCTTCCTCCATTCCCGTCGCGGCGACGCCCTTCCAATCTCATCGCTTTCCATCCTATCCTAACCCATCCCATCCCATCCTATCCCATCTCATCCCTTCCCATCCCATCCCATCCCATCCCATCCCATCCCTTCCCTTCCCATCCCATTCCTTTCCCACCCTTCCCTTCCCATCCTATCCTAACCCATCTCATCCCATCCTATTCCATTCCATTCCATCCCATTCCCTCCCTTCCCTTCCCTTCCCATCCTATCCCGTCCCGTCCCGTCCTGTCCCTTTCCATCCCATCTCATCCCATCCCATGAAACTTAAGCGTAATGAACGAAACAAGAGACACAACGTAATGAAAGAAACAAGAGACGCGGCTCGTCTCGAACGCTAGTATTTATTTCACACGCGGCTAAAGCATAAGGATAAATTGATCATGCATGAAATGTATGTATTTAATTAAATAGAAATACTTACGTAGTACTTAAGTGCGGATTGTGAAACACGACAAGCCGTAGGTGTATTTTGGTGTAAAATAAGTTGGAAATTTTGTGCCGGCTAGGCTCAAGGATGTTTTTGTTAACCGTTAACCGCGGAGGCCCAGACTCGCGGACGACTTGGAAATGGGTGAGCGAAGCGATTCAAACTGGCCGCATCATATTGAGGATTTTTTAAAATTTAGCCAACGTAACCCAACTATCTTAACATGTACACTGAATCACCTCACACTAAACATTGCATTCCACACGTGATCCGGCTACCCGTTTACCTTGTATGTTTGCCACAAAACTACTGGCGTTCCGGACAGCCGCTGCGGATTACGCGTTCATAAACGGCGATCCTCCTCACCTTTCCGTTTCGACCTGGTATGTGTGTGGGGGGGGGGCGGAGAAAACAAAACGGGAAATCATCTTGAGCGTCGCGCCGCATGTCTCCCGCCTTCCGAGGTTGAGGAGGTGGAAGCGGTGAGGTAAGAGGGAGCGGAATCCCTTATGACCAGGGGTGACCAGAAGGGGAGGGCAACTTGCCCCGGGCTCCGACTTAATTGGGGCCCCGAATTTCTCTTCAGTCAAAAGAAATGTAAAAAATGTATTTATCTCTAATACAAATTTAACTGTATAAGTTATTTCTGATGCACGGAGAAATACATTCTGTTTATGAATTGGGGGGGGAGGGATTTTTTTTTTTTGTTTGAACGGAAGGGCTCCCATGAATCAGCTATCTAGGTCCCTGGTTTTCTCTTGGGCGTCACTGCTTATGAGAGCAACTTCGCTGCACGAGAAACCTTTCGCCGCTGCGCTCTCCGACGTGCTCGCGGGGATCACAGCATACAGGAGACTTTTCCCGCCGACAGTGCGTAATCATCTTTCAAATGTTTTTTACACGAAACTAGAAGAAAAACAAAACACAACAAAAAACAACTCACAATCGAATTGAAAGTGAAACTGTAAAACCGGATTCGTGTGGCTATAGAAGTCGCGCTGGGGCTTTTAGCTGACTGCCAAAATGAAAATTCTAATTTGCATAATCAACCAGAAAATATACTGAAACTGTTATTAGATTTGTAAACACGAGCGTTGTGAAACTTTAATGTAAGTAATGTGTTAATGTAAGTAAGTAATAATGTAATAATGTCACAATATTCTGAGTTTCCATTAACGGCTGGTTATTGAATCTAGTTCCAAAAGAGTGACAGCTGATCCAACTGTACTACTACAGAAGTATTCGAATTGTGTTATTCAACATGACAATAAACTTTTACTTGTTGCAAATTACAATCAAGTATTGATTTAATCATAACAAAGTTGTATTCATTTTATTTTTCATACTAGTTCTGCAATTATTGTTGTTAGCGCAGGAAAGCTATAATGAAACACACGATTTGAAGCTGTACAAACAACTGGAACACTCTTTGAACACAGATGAAGGCTACCAACGATTCATGCTTCAGCAAATGATCTACATATCTCTCTCTCTCTCTCTCCCTCCATCCCTTCCTCTCCCTCCATCCCTTCCTTTCCCTCCATCCCTTCCTCTCCCTCCATCCCTTCCTCTCCCTCCATCCCTTCCTCTCTCTCCCTCCATCCCTTCCTCTCTCTCCCTCCATCCCTTCCTCTTCCTCCTTCCATCCCTCTCCCTGTCCCTCTCTCCACGAATCCAATCGCGGAACATTCCTCCTATGACGAAATGGCGTTCGTCGAGCAGCCTGTAATAGCCCAACGACACTGCGACGGAGCAACTGCGCGAGAGACGGACGGCCTCCCGAGTGCGGCTTCGCAGGTCGCGGGGCGTGGCACGGCGGGTGAGGGGAGGGGAGCGGCGACTGATTTTGACGTCACAACCACCCCCACCGCGCGACAGCTCACACCCAGCGAGCGAGGGGCGAAGGGGCGATGGGCAGCGGGCGAGGAGTTTAATGGCCGTTGCTCATTTGCGAACCGCGGGCGAGGGCGTGGGCGGGGGAGGGGATGAGGGCTCGCGCGCGTCGCTTTGTGCGGAACGAGGGGGAGGCGGAGGCGGTGGAAGGGGGATGAGGCGAGCGGCGGTGAAGGTCAAGCGCCGGCCGCCGTTAATGCTAGCGCAAGCGCCGCCATCACGCTAAGAGTCCCCGGCTAACTCGCGTCGGCGTTGCGCGGGAGCTGCAGGCTATCGCAAGGGTCGAATGTACCTAATATAAATCGTACAAAAGAGATAACAGGTCAATGGCGGATCCACGGGGGGGGGGATCTATGCCCTCCCCCCCCTAAAGGCCTAGACTTTTCGTTTGTTACCTCCTTTATGTGACAAAACTGATTGAAGTATTTAATTATGTTAGAATTACGTAATTATTTACAAAATAATATTGTATAATATTACACATACACTACAAAATTGGATATGCAATATAACAAATATGTTTATCATTTAACATAAATCTGTAATGGCATCTCCCAAAATTATTGGTAGGACCCGCCCCTGAACAGGGCCTACGTTTTTACAGAAGTCACGGGTACCACAGCGGGCCAGGCCGGAGATTCTTTTGACACAGGCATTCAAAAGAAAGATTAGTATAGCTTCGCAAACTGTATTCTACTGTCAGCCACATGATCTGCGTCGCCAACATATGCTTAGGAAGTGTTCGTTCATTGACTGTGGTTGGAGGTTAGGCTGGTTTCAGTTCTTCGGATGTCTCTGAAAATAAGATCGTAAGAACTGATACTAATCCTTCCGAAAATCATGAGAGAAAATTAAAATGCGTTTCTTGACACGGAAATTAAAAACGAAGTTATACACGTCGAAGATAAACGGTCAGCTCACATCAACAATATCAACACGCCGGCGCTGTTCTTTTACCGTGCATTCAATTAACCGCGCAAAACTCCAACTTTTAATCAAAGAATAATATGTGTAAATAATTTTTCTTTAAATAGACGTTTTAAAGGTCACTGTTATTAAATTTCATCAATATAAATGAACTCTTTTCGCGAGAAATTTGTCCGGTTGACGAAAAAACGAGTACCAAATCCCAGTATTAGTTTGCCAGCATACGTGAAATAATTACCGTGCACTTCCATATGCGACTCAATGATCACGTCCCCAATTTGGTTCTGCATGATCGAACGTCAAAATAATAGATGACATGACTGGACTGAGTATACTCGGGATCACAATTCCGCTGGGCATGGCACGTCCAGAAAGTTTAACATGTATAAGTACCTATATTACCGTACCCACCGTCGTAGGCCATGTAATGACGAATATTAAAAGAACCGTGACTGATTTTGCTCTTAGTCTTGTACACACAACAAGCACTTGTGGAAGAATACAAACTGGAAGCCCATGAGACGTCCGATAGTGACCCTACTTCGGGTGCAAACATCAACTTGGTCGAATTATAAGGGGAATGATTTGACAGGTATGATGATATAGGCGTTGCTTTCCAAAGTACTATCACACGATTATAACATCTGTTTTATCCCGGATTAGAAACAGCAAACCTAATTTTAGCATCACAGTGACACATGGTAATCACAATTTCCTCAATTGCTCCTCCAATCATCGAAAGAGCTTACATTCAATTTCAGCGGAATTGGAAAATTGTGTAATGTTTATTTTCTATGTTCGGATGAAGATCTCTTATCAGTCTAATTGCAAGAAAAATTAATTATGTAATATATTCCAAGAAATATTAATTTAATCCTTAATAAGCACAGAATGTAAACTTAATGCAAACTTAACTAGCCATCCGTAATAAAAATGAATACTGAAGGACGACAACACTGCATAATTTTCAACAGTTTAAGTGAAGCCGACTTCATTAATTTACCTGTTGAAGACATTAAGACATTCCAAGAGCCAACAGAAACCGCGCTAAACGCTTCTACACAAGAGCTCATCCCGAACAATAAACACCCAGAGGTCAAGAACACTCGAAGAGGAAGAGGCCTCGAGGCAAGCGGCGCCATCTGATGAGAAACGGAAGAAGAACGCTCGCTAATTGCCTCTGGGAGAATCGCTCCCTCTCCCCCCCTCTCCGGCCAGACAGACGCCAGGTGGAAAAAACCGCCAAGCGGCTATGGAGACGGAACAACTGCCAGCGCTGTGAAGAACTGTGAAAGGGTAATTAAGGATGTTTGCTGGCAAATATTTTAGGAGCGCGGGCCGCTGTGTGGTCTGGAAATAGCTTATTAGATCGCGTGCCAGAGGGCCCATGCAGCGCGGCGCACAGATTGCAAAGCCTGACGCACGAGCGACCTAAATTATGTGCACACGTCACCAATGCTCTTTGTGCTGTACGTTCGCTGCCTGGTTTGGAGACCGCAGGCCTCAAGTATGTGCTAGATGAGAAATACAATTTAGCATTTTCAAACATATTTATGGTTTAGAATTCACCTTGCAACCGCTATTTAGCAATTGATTTAGGAGAGAGAGAAAAACACCCAAATATTCATGTGATTCTAATGGTACTACATCACCTACCACTCGCGTATACAGTAGATTGTCCCTTTACCGAAACCCTTTTAAACGAATAGGTCAATAAAAAAGAGAAAACGGGATCATTGCTTGTGTCTTCCCCGTCTCCCTTGACAACACTCTTCTTACACTTAGTGATACGGAGCAGAAAGGAAGAGCGAGATATTGCTGATATAAAACGGCGCGAGAAGCAGAAGAAGAAAAAGAAAAAGGAGAAGAGGAAACAGAGAACAAACGATATTTTTAAAAAACTGTAGTCTTTCGGCAATTGTAAAAATAGTATACGCACGTACTCTTAAATTTAAAGAGTTAAAGTTCATTATGTGAGCTGAAGAAGTAATTTCCACTTTACCTTTATCTTTAAAAAATTATACTTTCTCCATCAGCGAAATTTTGGTAATCCGAAAAGATCCTCTTTCCCTTTTTTCTGTAAACGGACGTTGCACTGTAGCCTATTTAGGTATTGCTAATATCTTAACGACGATATGATTTAGGACTGTCATGACGTTTTCCTTTCTTCGGTATCGCAAATTTCCCCAATCTGCGAATTTCGAAAAGCAAAAACTTTTTTTAGGATACTAGATACTAGTGGAAGTATAGCAAAGGGGCTACCTATGGACGCGCTATGCCCCTAGTGCCACCCACGAGGTTCATTATCCAACATTGACTTGATTATGGATGACGGGTTTTCGCGGTGATGGCTTTCGTGGAACTTCAAGCCGGCATTCGAACGAATTCTATTATGAAGTAATTGGTCGAGAGATTTATATCATTCCCATAAATTAGACATGTCACGGCATCAACTTTTTATTTGTAAATTCGCGTCGGTGTGGAGGTCATTCCAAGGACTGGAATGCAGTCAACCCCGGACAAAAAAATCGATCAACAATTTTATGCACTATACAAAACGTTTCTTACTCAAGTCGTACATCACCGTTCAGAATCAAAACAAGTCGGTTCAATGAATGGCGAATACCTTGCACACGCCGGATTAACAACCCGATTCCGAAGACGGGCGACGGCTCCGATCGGAGAGCGCTGCGCGGCCTTGGAAAAGCGTCACGCGCGTATTTACTCCACAGCTTCCACCCACGCCCCGCAGCGCCCCGTCCCGGCCACTCCCTCCCTTTTCATTGCCTCGCGCCGCGCCACGCCGCGCCCCGCAGTCTGGCGCCGAAGGGGAAGGCTGTTCTGTCCGGGGGGCGAGCGGGGGGGGAGAGGGGGGAGCTCCGCACTGCGGGCGCGGGGCACAGGAGCAGCTCCGTTGTCATGGAGACGACCCCTTTTCCCGGGCGGCGAAGACGGCGGAGCGCGAGGGTTCGTTGCAGGAGGGGAGAGCTCAGGGCGAGGGACGGCGGGGCCACGCCTCCCTGCGACACGCACGCTTTTCGTTTTAGACATCTTCCAACTTACGAGCTCACGCTGTTTTATTTATTTATTTTTTTCATCATGATGCATTTAGTTTTCAATAAATTAATTCCCTAATTGATAGACCGGGAGAGGTGGCTCCGGGCATCAACTAATGTCACTGCAGTGCCTTTGACCGGGAGGGCCTAGTTCCTAGTCCCGGGGATTTTTGACACAACAATGTTTGCGTAGTGTATTGTCCCTCTTAAGATTATTCACAGCATCCCGAGAACGTACAGCTGGAATAATAGATATAAGCCTTGCGATGTAGTACTTTCTACGAATGAACAGTTATGAGACGAAGGAAACGACACTTCTACGTTCTTTCAATGGCGTTATTCACTTCTTTAATACGAAACCAACATTTCTGAATGTGAATTTCTAGAAATAGGCCAACCAAACAGATAAGAGAAGTAAAACAACACATCCATTAACCTTGCAGGAAACCGCGCCAGCCACAATTTGCGTTAAGTGCGGTGATAAGGTGTAATGAGCGTAACTTGCGTCTGGAAATTATTAACGAGTTTCGAATCTTGTGATGACTTAACTAGAGCAGAGGCCGACAACCTGTGGCTTGCGAAGCCATCTCACGCGACTCGAAAGGTATCAACTATTTTGGTCATGATATGAATAAAACTATCAGGTAATATTTTTATTTTATCTACAACAAACACGCATTTCTTTTACTAGTTGGATACATGCACACTAAACTCGAATGCAGTTCGTGAGTTTAAGTATTGACTGTATATGCATCAGACCCGCTCTAGTTTTAAGCGTCCTTTGTACAATGCGAGGAAACATTTTAATATAGTTTTAGAGCGATTTTTAAGAAAATTTTGAAAATGTTGAGGTTTTATGTAAAGTACCCCGAAAATATCCCCTTCGGTCTTGCAGAGCCTGGAGTTTTTCCTGGTCAATTGAGGAATATCAATTTTGGAAATGAATCGTCTAAAAATTTTAGACACTAGCGGACGGACGGATAGACACAAACGTTTCGCCTTCAATCGATTTTTCAATATGAAGGGTGCACAAAATGTAGATTCTGACCACACAACGTGGTAGAAGAAAGTAATTTACTACAAATAGCAACAATGTTTATCCATTTTTTCAACGCCAGGGCCCCATAAAACGCTCGAAAATCGCTATTTCAGCCGCAGCATTACAATACTTTCTCTTTACCCCGTGAGTAGTATGTGAGAAAGTTACGTATCATCTACAACCCGCCAGTTTTTGACGGTTTGTCAATGTGGCAAGCGGGCACGAAACGTTCGTCGACCGCTGAATGACAGTGTCCTGGAGTCCAATAGTAGTTTCAATTTCCACGGTTGTTTTCTACGAATTCCACGTTCAGGAAGGCAAAGACGAGCGGGTTCCGAGAACCGAAAAAATAACACTTCCGTCGCCTTCCTTTTGTGTGGCGAGCAGCCCGCCTGCGCGCTCGCTCGACGGCTCTGAATTTCGCAGGAGCGCGCGCATCGGGCGAAAGCATTTCTCGCCCGCGGACTCAGCAATATTTGAGGAGCGCCGTGAATAAACTCTCGCGGCGGAGTCGAGCGCGTGACGAGCGTCGCTGACTCGATTTGCGACCTCTCGGAAACCTCTCGGGCGGTCGACCTGCGATGCGAGCGCGCGCTTGGCAAGAAGTGGGAACTCTGGCGCATTGCTGCCACAGCCCTTTACGCTGGGAGCAAAGCTGTCGTATAGAGGCCGGGAAAATGTGTAGTATAGGCCGATGTACAGTTTTCGTGCAGATTCTCGTACAGTTTCTGTACAGAAACGTCAAGATCTCAAACTGAACGTATAAAAGCCAAAATGTAGCGCACGGTCTATACCAGACTTCGCGCTTTCTGCATGAACCGCCACAAGCCGCCGCTGGGGGGGGGGGCTACCGGGAAACAACTAAATTGCGCCGTCCGAGTACTTTCAGTGGTGGTATTTCTGTGCGTGCGTTCTGGCTGTGTTCTTGATTTAGTATTAATTAACCATGAGGAGCATAGAGAATAAAAACTGGAAAACAGCGATAGAGAAAGAGGTAGCTTATTACAATATATCACTTCATACAATCGCACTTTGACACACCTAACAACAAAATTGACATGGCCGATTACCGTTTGTGGACGATTCTGCCGCTAGATGCGTTGGAGTCAAACTGTATGCTTTCTACACGAAAAATTATGAACATGCTCATAATTTTTTCATGCAGAAAGCGTAAAGTCTGGACTTCATGAAGAAGCTGCACGAAAACTGTACCGGGAATATCGGCCTTATGAAACGAAAAAATATGTACATAAATATGTAATGACAATGTTAATAATATGTAACAAATGCGTAAAATGGGGGGGGGGCATATAGTATCAAAATACCCTCTTATTTCTAAAATATTTAAGAACAGAAAATAAATTTACACAATTTGAAATTAGATTAATAAAATATGCATTAAACCGACTTAAAAAATAAATATTGCTTGTCCCACTGAATTATTTTTAATAGTACGTTTTCCTATTTGAGTACAGTGATAGCCATCGTACAAACGCGGGAACTCAATGACGAGCATACCATCTCTCGTAAATTTGAATCAAGAAACACGACGTCACTGATACTTTCTACACCTAAAGAGTGGAAAGCACTGAGAATTTTATAAACATTCTCAGCGCTCAAGCGCTCTTGTCCCAACTTAGATGCAGTGGAACCGAAAGTTAACCCACACAATTCAGAAACAGACCATTTGCATCTGTCCACATTTGGCACTTCGCGTCGCCAGTCTGCAATTGTGAATAAATGCAAGAAAAAATGGCGATTTGTGAAGTAAAAATGAAAAATCATGAACATTTTTTTGCGAAATAAATTTTAAGAAAATTAGTAGAATAATAACAAGTTTGCACAATGCTTAAAATATAAGCAAAATATAGTAAGTGTATAATATAGTACAAAATATGTGAAGTTATGTAATAAAAAATTTGCATAATTCTTGGGACTGTCCTGATTCGCCAAGAGCACAATTTTGGCAACTCAATGTCGAAAGACAATGTAATTACATAGGAATCCGATCTCTAGCAATACATACGTTTAACTCTGAAAATTGGAGGGCACTGTCAGTTTGAGGTGGATAATTGAAAATTAATTCAGCAAGAGTTTCTTCTGCACTATTTATTTGCGGTCAGTTGTTTATTTGACACTTGTGTTCAGTATATAACTATCAATGACGTGCGTAACTATATTGCACGACTGTCTTCATCTCTTGTGCTGGTTAATAAATCCCTAAAGCCATTAAAAAAGTTTTTATTTAATTTGTTTGTGCTGGTCACAACGAAATGAAATCCAATATTGCAGTCGCAGAGTCATGTCAGTGTGACATTCGTAGTGCAAATCTAATCTGGTGGTGACCCATAAAACATCTTCGAATCATAGAGGCAATTTATTTTCATTATCGCTATCTGTTTTTGTAATGAGTTTGATGTATTCAGAATTAGATGCGTTTGTCTTTCTGCCGCAATGGGGCGATGGCAATTAAAAACTCACTATCGTTTCGACATTGCAAGCGTTTGAGTAAAATTGATACAAATTTTATCAGCAGAATGGTAACTAAAATTTTAACAATCATCTGTTAGAAGAAATAATGCATTTCAATTACATACTATTTCTTAGCTTTTGCCACAATGATTTTTTACTGAAATTCTGAGGGGAGAGGTGTCTAATTATGTGAATAATCCTATGCAATGCTGACGTCGCATTAGGGTTTCAATGCTTTTAGTTTACTTTCATGGCTCCGATGGACCGAGGTAATCGGCTGTGGGTGTGACGGGGTCCTCAAGGAGGTCGCCCGTCGTGACGGCTGGAGGCCCGGCATCGCGGGGGTGTTTGGCGGAGCTCGACGCCATGCCCCGGCCTTGTCTTCTGTTCGCGGCGAGGGCGGGGTCAGGGCGCGGAACCCTTCTTCCCCTCTCCCCCCCGCCCCCGAAAACTTCTCCTTTTTCACGCCTGTCTGAGACCCCGACCGGCGGCATGTCATCCTAGCGTCCTTGCACTTCCGCACTCGCTCGCCCCCTCCTGCCGCTGCCGTCTCGCTCTTTCGTGCCTTCCTCTTCACTTCTTCCGTCCGCCGCCGCCCGCCGCTCGCTTGGGCACTGCCTTGGTAAAATTTCCTTTTCATTTATTTATTTTCATTCACGCATCATTCATTCTTGTTTCATTGTATACGCGCGCGGAGGCAAGGACGCGAGGATGGGCAGGTCGTGATGGGGAAGGGGAGGCGAGGCGCGAGGGATTCGTTGATTGTTACTGATTCCGGGCACGTCCAAGGTACACACTAGTCTCGTAAGTGTAGTGCATGTTTTCCCTCGATGGTCTCCCCCGATGGATTGCGAGATCTACGTCGCCTATCGTCGACTATGCGTCCTCATAGCGGGGTTTGCCCCAGCCAAGTATCTTCCACCAGCGGGGCACCGCCCCAGGCGAGTTGAGCTCCAAGCTTCCGACTGGTCTGGAGACCAGTAATGCAATAGTGTGGTAGTGTAGTGCATGTTAGTGTAAGTGTTTGTGTAAGGGGAGAGAATCGGACAAGGAAGAGGAAGGAATGATCGCCCGCGGGCCGTGGCCCGTTTGTTACGGTACTGCTCCGGCATTCGCCTGGTTTGTTCGGAAAACTACCGATCAGAGCAGCCGGCCGCTAGAATCCCCCGGGAGGGGCGTGGAGGGGAGTCGAGCCTGTGAAGAGAGCCGGCGGGGGAGGAGAGACGAAAGGGGAGGCGACTCTACAGTGGAACGGAGGAGGCAGGGGGGGCGGAGCGAAGGGAAAGGAGGTGAAGCGAGACGAAGAGGGCCGGCGGCGGCGGCGTTTTTACAATGCAATTTTCCGCTCTTACCTCCCGCCCCGAGTCAGCCAAGGCCATCTTTCAACCCAGACTCGGCGGAGGGGACGGCCTTTCGGAGGCGCAGCCAGCATCCAAGAGACTCAGCGTCGGCGAGATCGACGAGATCGCCTCATCATCATCAATCTGCGCGCTCTACTGCTTCGATGATTAAGGCGGAGATGGTCACAAGTCTGGTCTCCGGAATCCCAACGAAATCAATATCAAATGAGAACATCAAGTGAGAATTGTTGATTCAAATAAAAACTAAATAATCAAAATTCAATACTGTATTGAGCTTCAGAAAGAAGTTAGAAATGGACTGCTTTGTCACTTACGATACGTCAAACGATAAAATTGGAGAATATTGTTGGCTAACAGAGACGGTGAATATGATTCCAACTGAACTTGAGGGGACATATCGAGAAGTCTGTGATCAGAGACAAGTCGTTTATTGGCACGCGATGTCTATTTGCATCTTATTTCAATGTCATTCTCCCTATCGTTTCTCGTCACGACGCGATAGAGTGATGTTAATGATATTAAGTTGTCAAATTGTAACATGCAAATTTTCAGTGCCCAAAGAAGAGCTATTTGTGTATTTGGAATACAAGGTGTAGTTCCTGATACAAGGTATCTGATGACTGCGAATTCTTGCTCCGCGAGTATGTGTGTTTCAGCAAGTGATTGTAGGGCGGTTGGCTTTTCATTTCCACAAATCGTCTATCCGGACCAACAGCATACATCGATCACCCAACATCTTACATCATTCACTACTCTCTATCACGCTACCATCATCCATCCAGTGGAAGGCAAGTCAAGCCATCCCTATTACCTGCCTAGGGGAAAAAAGAGGGCATAAAGAGGCTACCCTGTTCCTCCTCTCCCTACGCCTGGAAGGCAGAGTACAGCACTTATCACCGCCATCATCAAAGAACGTGAAAAATTCGTAGCAACTGTTTGCTAGGAGTGAGGCTTGTTCGCCGGTTTTGATTGATTGAATGAACATTCTGGGCGGCGCAACTGAAAAGGTCATTACCCCCTTACGTGTAGTGCATTGCGGAAGGTAGGTGAACCACCTCCCGCTGGATGGCGAGATCAGGCGCCGACCTACACGTCGGCTTGCGAGTTTTTCCCAACCAGGTATCTCCCACCAGCGGGACACCAAGCCAGCAAGCACTAGCTCCCGACTGGTCTCTCTGATGTGTGGTAGTGTAGTGAGAGTAATTGTGAGTGTGTGTGAGGGGTGATAAGAAGACAAGGAATAGGAAGGGAAGATCGCACGCTGCCCGTAGCCCGTTTTTAGGTTACTGCTCCTGTATTCGCCTGGTGGTTGATCGGAGACACCACGGAAAACTACCGTTTAGACCAGCCGGTCGCTAGAATGATCCACCTGAGGTGAATTGGACGTAGCTTGTGTTGAATATCCTGCTACCGTTGGCACTCGACCACTTGGCCGTCCTCATGCCGCTAGCTTCCAGCCTGTCTGTTGCAAAGCGGGCCGCGGCCGTCGCCGTCGCCGTTGCCTCGCGCGCTGCGATAATGGGCGCCGCTAATGGCCCTGCAGCCGCTGCCGCGCCGCGCCGCCGCCGCGAGGGAGACGAGAAAGGAATACGCGATCCGACACGGCGGCGGAGCCATTCGTCATCCCGCGCGCGCGGCCGGGGGCGGGGGTTGGGGTGGGGGCGGGGGTGGAGGCGGGAGCGGGGGCGGTGGCGGAGGGGGCGCAGGCGGGGGCGGGGCTGGGGCGGGGGCGGCGGCGGCGGCGGGGGCGGAGGCGGGGGCGGGGGCGGGGGCGGCGGCGGCGGCGGAGGCGGGGGCGGGGCGGAGGCGGGGGCGGTTGGACGGGCGGATGCAAGCAAAACGAGCGCGAGGAAGCGCACGATGAAGCGTGGCGCCCGCACACACATACACACACGCCGACGCCGAGCCGCTACCGGCGGCCGCCCCAGCGGGCCACTCGGCCCCCGCCGCCCCGCCCCGCGCTGCCGTCAGCGCCCGCACTGCTCACGATGTGGCGATAATGTTCAATCCGCCCGAGTCGAAACTTCTAATACCCCGATAATTCTCTCGTTTCTGATTTTAGATATAATATTGTATATTACTATTACAATTGGTTTTATGGTACATATACATAATGCATATTATAGATATAACATTCATTTAATAATATAAATATGACATATTGTATAATACATTATTAGTAATATATTATAATAGATTATTAGTAACATATTATATAATTTATTAATATGCTATTAATATTATTAGTAACTGTTAGTAATACAAGTTGGGTTCCCACGAACATTCCGCACATTTTAAGACACTACATTACATCGATTCGGTATGGGTAAACATTATATTATGTATTACTAAGCGTTTGTTATCCACCAGAAAGTGTTAAACCCGTGTAATTAAATTCTTTAGAATATAAATAGTAAATTCCTTTTAATTTCCAAAATCTGCACGTCATTAGCCACTCCTGCAACTCAATGGGGCATCTCAGATGTCTCCAAAATTGTATGGAGGTTTTTATTTCTTGGCTCGTGGGGTCTTGTCTTCAGGATGGAACTCACGGTATTTCGCGTCGTTTTCGGTCGTACGAAATATCGTGAGATATTATATCCACAAGACAAGACCCCGCACGTCAAGAAATAAAAACTCAAGTGTAATAGGTCTGAAAAATCGCAATTAAATGAAAAAGGTATATATGAATTACGGGAGAAAAAATGATATGTATTTTACTCAGAACTTTGGGATTATTTCATTCTTAAATATCAGTTTTGGTTTCCAGAAAAAACACTTTTAAATAACTTAAAAGGAAAGAAAAACACATCCTTCTCTTTTATTTGATACTTACATAATTTCACATCATTTGTAGTTTCCCTTCACAATTTAAATCAATTCATTGGATTTCAGTGAATAAATAACAAGACTAATTAATGCATTGTTTCTATATTGTTTGTAAATGATTTGTATTTAATATAATTATTCGTGTTTAATTAATGTTGTGGCAGTGATATACATTACAAACATACTTCACCTGAGGGATAGAGTTTCCAAAAGTAGATAGTGTGGTGGGTGGTTCGTGTATCAAAAGATGATGGCGAATCACAGATACTCGCTATCTGCTGTACCTTGTTTCTGTATTCCACTTGAAATGAATATATTTTACGAAATGGACACAAGTGTTTTTTCTGTTAGATTTCTAATTTTTAGTATTATTTTCACGTTGTCTGAGCGAGTACGTAATGTACTTTTCTGCTTTTGCATGCATAATCTAATCGTGAACTTTTTCTTCTAACCTCGTATGGTGGCTCTATGATGAGTTAAGTATAACATTATTTATCTGATGAAAAGTCATTTAAATTCCAGTAAAACGTCCTTAGAGTTACAACTTGAATATTAAAGAGTAGATACTTAGAGTCAATGTTCGTGTCTGGGTGACATAATTCTTTGCAAATTGTCTGCGAGACCTTGTGCTTCATTGTATATCACCTGTGATTATATACCGTGGCGATGTAACCTGTTTGTGAAAAACGAACTTCGTAAAATATTTTGTCGAAGAAAACATTTAGCATACACTTGGAAGCGTTGTGTAAACACTCGTAATTCACTGAGCGCTGGGTCTAAAGATTGTGAAGATAAATAAGCGCGAACGCAAACATGTCACCGAGCAGTTGTGAAAGGAACGTCGATAACATTCCGCTCCACGCCTTTGCTCCTCTGTAGCCAACATTCCGCCCAGCCAATGCTGACCCCGGCCTGTCCGCAGATGTGTTTGCGCGCGGCGCACAGTGGGCCGAAAGCTCATTGGTGCCGGTGAGTTTCGAATAGGGATGCGACATCGATGTAGGCCGTTTTTAAAACATCGATGTTTTTATAGAAACATAAAAGTTTTAAACATCGATTCATTACATCTCGACGCTTTTTACGTCTTCGATGTTTCGTTCGTGAATGAAAATGTCCCACAATCACATTTTGCAAGAAGTTAAAATGTGAAATCACTCATGATGCCACCGTCAGTTGATTGACTCGAATGAAGCGAATGCTGTTTGTAATGTCTTCATCGAGCCGCCTATTTGTCCCGGTGTTTCCTACGCCTTTCTTGGTATGTCGACCGCAGAGAGAGCTATGAAAGCATAGGGTAAAATTGACTAGACTTTATTTTAATTTGAGTGATTTTTCTAGAGTCGGTTTCCTAGCCTGACCAGGCGCGAATAATCGATATTTTCGTTGTTACAAATACGCTTTTTTACCTGTCATTTTATCCTTGAGTAACCGCTCATTTCGTCCTTGTTTGAAACGCCGTGAGATCCCGTAGTCGCTTCAGCTTTGCGCACGTCCCAAGTTGCGCCGCAGCGCAATTGATGAACGACTCCGCTCCACGCTGTCCTCAACGTCGTTCCATCACATGTCACTGCCGTCCCGATTGGGCAAAATAAAATGACGCATGTTTACACGACAAGTAAACGCCAGGCACTCCCTATTTCTCTCATTTGCATTCTTAGTGTTTTATTTTTGTTTGCCGTACAGTAGCAGTCCCTAAATTCAGTTTGATTTGCGTCAGTAAAATCAATTTGTTTTATAATCCTATTGAAAATTTAATGTACTTTAATTTCATTCATGAGCTTCAACTTCATTTTCAATATTGGATGTATGATGTACAATTTAGCTGCAATTGGCATGCATTTGTAATCGTTATTTCGTTGTAATTATGAAATTCCTATCGGCAACTGAACAATGAGTAGCTGATGGTTCATTTAATTTTGTTGAGATTATTCAGTCTTCTTCTCGTTTTGTTTTTCTCCCTCTCCTTTATTTATTTTCTTGTTCCTCTCTATTATTAATTTTTCCTTCTTTCATTCGTTCATTCATACATTGTATTAACATACTCATTTGTTTACTGCCTCATTCTTTGATTTTTCATCTTCTATTGTTCCTGGTGTCACTTCCATTGACTTTTCAATATATTGTTGCTCTCTCCAATTTCGCTGTAGACTTACCATCCACCTTTTCTCTGCTTATGAGTGAGTAGCTCTTTTTCGTTTTTCCTACTACTTGGGCCCTGGCGAATTTGGAAAAATGACCAAGGCAAGGAGTAAATCGTTCTCCTCCGTTACGTGAGCAACGTTTTATGCTAGTTGGTTTCATCATCGACATTGGAGCGTAGAGTGAAAGGTATGACAGAAGCTGTCACTTGGAACTCGAGAGAATAGCGAAATTGTACTGAAAAAAATTAAATATAAAAATAAAAAGCATGTTGGTTTCGTAAATGACTTTTGCAAAACAAGGAAAGTCGAAGGGAAGGATACAGTGTGGTACAGAATACATAGCTCCGTGGAATACACATTTAAAGAATTTTGAGACAAGCCGAAATGCCAGTTCTAGGACTGCCCCAACTCCCTCCGCTCTCTCCCATTTCCTTCTCCTCTTCATCTCTCCCTCTCTCTCTCCTCCTCCTTCCCACTTTTCCATCTCCCTCTCCCCTTTACCCCTCCCTCTCCCTCTCCCCTTCCAACTCTCCCCCTCCTTCTCTTCCCTTCACTCTCCCTCCCTTTCTTCATATCTCTTTCTTTCCTCTTCCCATCTCTTTCTCCTCTCCCTTTACATTAGTGTACGTTCTGACCAATTCAGTACAGTGACAACGAATTAGCGCAACGACTGCATGAAAGACAAGAGTTGATGCGATCAAAATGTGTTGATCACTCAAACTGTCTGATCAGCTCCAACATGTTCATTCAACCATGGCTCGCAGGGATGAATGAACCGCGCTTAATAACATCTGACATTTCGGCCATTTAAACGAGCTAGAATTTCTGTTGGGCATACGGCTTTCACTCCGCATATCCCTCATCATATCCGGCGATGTCATTTCTGTATTTCCACCTTCATCGTACCATCATTCACGAACTGCAGCATGTCATTTTGTGACACTTTTTCCTAGTCGTGCCAAGAATTGCATTAATACGTTGTATATGAATTCTATTGTTCACCTGAAACGACACTTCAGAATTGGTACGTAATGATGTTTTGTAAATGTTGTTTACTTGATCATATAGAGTTCTTCGTTTCCGAAATATGAATTTATATTTAATTGTTCAGTCGGTTGAGTGATAATCATATTATCGTGCTAGTTAATATTCACAACGAACAACTTATTGACAAAGTCTCAAAATTTAAATGAACCGCATTCGATCCTTTCCAAAGAATAGGCATGCGCCTGACCGCAATGAAATTTCCTTACGTCGGTTAACAATACAGTGCTTACAGTTAAAAGTAAGGTTTATTTATTTACTTGTCAAAAGAACAGTAAAAACTGTATATGACGTGTGGGGAAAGAAATTTATCTGCGCACATTTTCTTGAGAGCTTACAGTTAACAATTTTTTTTTATTTTATCAATTTTATTACATATTTTTATGAAAAGAAGTATTTTCCAAAAATTCAGTACTTTTTCCTATATTTTTACTGCGTACTCCTACTCGAGGTACGCTTCCTGAAAACGCGATCGAATATTCTCACAGTCCGACGTGCCTGCTTCAGTGTCTTCTCAGTGGCGGGAAGTGCGCGTCAGCGACAGATCATTTTCACCTTTAGGTGTAAAAAGTATCATTGACGCCGCGTTTGGTGACCTTTACCCTCAATTTCCAAGAAACTGTGGAGATCGCCGTCGTTTAACACTTCGATGAGAATATTCCATGCCGCAGTGATTGTTTGCTGGTCGTAGATTTCGCCAGTTTGTACGATTGCTTCTATTACGTCTAGTCTGGCTGCTACACTGCATTCCTGGATAACAATTTGTGAAGTTTTTTTTACTGATGGGAACGTTGTATGGCGCAGGTGAGTATCAACTTTTGTATTTCAAATAAGTTTTAAAACATTTGCATTGTTTTAAAATTTGTATAGGAATTTTTTTATAAATGCAAGTTCGTATTATGTAAATGAGTGGTATAATTAGAGTATTTTCATATTACATATTATGTCCGATTTTACATTTTTATTACATATTCTTACTGTTTTCATTACATATTTATGTACATATTTTGACGATTTATTCTACATATTTTTCCGGTCTCTATTAATAACTTTAAATAAAGAGAAAAAAATGATTACCTATCAATTAGGGACTTCATTTAAAACTAAACTTATTAGGATAAAAACCTAAAAATAGCTAAATAAGCACGTAAGCTGGAGTGATTGATGATTCCGGGCGTGTCAACTGCTAAAGTCATTAGTCCCGTAAGGGTAGTGCGTAATTTTTCTTCGCGTGTTGGCAGTGATCTTCCCTGCTGAGTGGTGAGATCTGGCGCCGACCTTCCCGTCGGCTAGCGGGGTTACCTCCCACCAGCGGGGCAGCGCCCTAGCCGGGACAAACTTTAAGATCCCGACCGGCCTCCCGGCATGTGTGGTAGATTAGTGCATGTAGGAGTAAGTGCGTGTAAGTACGGGCGAGGATAGGATAAGGAAGAAGGAAAGATCGCGCGCGGTCCGTGGCCCGTTTGTTCGGGAAAAACATGCAAGACTACTGATCAGAGAAAACTAGAATTCTTCTCCAGATAGCGACGGAATTCGATCCAGCTATCTTCTCGGGTTCCTGTGAATAATCTCAAGAGGGTCTTGACATTACACTACGCAAACATTCTAGGTTTCAAGAAGGGTATTGTAGCGTCGTGGCGCGCTCAAACGGGGTCTACCTGCGTGAGAGCAGGAAGTTTAACAAAAGGTGCAGTGGATGACGCATTGGGAATTTCTGCCTAGCGCGGGTACGGCCTGGAGGAAATGGGGGGCGGTGGAAGGCCTTTATAACGGCGCGAGATAAGTCCTCCCTCTTCTTGTTCCCAGCAGCGTCGACGGGCAGTTGTGTATAAGTTTGAGCGAGCGGCACACGTGGCAAGGGGCCGGCAATTTATTGTCGTGACGAGCGAGACATGCATTAAGTCTCAGATGTAGAGCGGTATGGTAGCCGTTAGATTAAAATCTCTCCTAGTAGTGGGATCTATTTAGTTAGTTAATTGTAAGCAGTGAAATTTGTTATTTGTGACTACGGTCTAGTTTAGGAATAAACTCACTGTTATTACAACCCATTCTCGTCTGTGTTTTGATTACACCCGTACGACGCCACAGTATTCTTCACCTGAAGATGAGAGAAGTAATTTGAATACGAAAAAAGTGGAAAATTGGATAAACGACTTATAGTTTAGTGTCGTCTTTTAGTAAAGCCAACATTAAAACAGTAGGAATCCATTTCGCTAGTGAATTTATCTAAATGGAAAGCTCATGTTTAAAAATAAACATTACTAACCGGACTCGTACGAGCATTCCGCACTTTGGGAATTGTTGTTTACAAAATGAAGATAGTTTCAAACTGGAGCCAAACATCGAAATGGCTCTGGATTGTGCAGTCACTATATATATATATATATATATATATATATATATATATATATTAGGTGCAGTATTGTACATTGGTAAATATTCCCATACTGCCAAAAGTTTATTTGCGAACACTAACCAGAAATTTTTAGACTTCTACAATTAAATTGCAAATAATAACAAATAGGCGATTTAATATTCACAATTTCGAATTCCTTCATGTTTCTAGCCACGCAGTAAAGCCTCCAAACATGTAGATAGATAGGTTTATTTAAACTGCAACTGGGTATAACCCGGAGGCAGCTAATTACAAAGACATAAATATACACAGTCTCTCAGTAACATAGAACACTAATACCAATAATAATAATAATAATAATAATAATAATAATAATAATGGTATAATAATAATGGTAAAATAATGATAAAACTATAAAAACTGACTGATTCATTAAACATTAAATTAGAAACATTAAGAGAGAAAAGAAAAGAAAAAAAAGAAAGAAAGAAAAAACTTCTATACTCTAATTCCGCACTGAATGTTTATACAATTAGAATCACACTGCATTTCCCTTCACTAAGACCTGAAAACATTTCCTTCTTTATTCCTTTGCTATACACTGCACGACACCCCACTTCACAATAGAACACTTATACATCGCTATATAACCCATTATTCTCCCTCATTTACTTAATAATACCCTAAATTAATTTCCTAAACTGTTGAACGCTTTGAGGAAAGGGTTCAAAGATTTTTGCCGGCAATCTATTCCATTCCGTAATCGTTCGATTTGTAAAAGAAAATTTCCCGATATCCGTTCTCTGCTGTCTTAAATTTATTTTGCGCCTGTGATACAATCTACTGATATATGTAGGAATATATAGCCGCCGATGAATTTCTTTCCAAGCTGGATGACCATTGTAAGCTTTATTCAAGGTGCAGAGTCTTGCTACTAATCGCCTGTTTTAGAGTGAATCCCACCCTGCCATTTTCTTCTCCCTGAAAGTAAATTTATCTGCCCTATGCTGAATCCTTTCCAAGTGTTTCCACTGCATAATTTTGTGCGGATCCCAACAAATTGTTTCATATTTCATTATCGGACGAACAAGAGATAAAGAAGCAATTTCCCATGCGTTTGCCGTACTCTTTTTTAGGATGCGCATTACAAAGTGAAGAGATCTCCAGGCTTTCCCTACAACAAAATCTACGTGTTTTTTCCAACTTAATTTACTATCAAAATGAATTCCTAGGTACTTGCACGAGGATACTCTCGGAATAATGTCATTATTTAAACGGTAATTTGTTTCACTGTAATTATCACTCCTATCAAAAGTGATGGATTTACTTTTAGAGCTATTTATGGACATTCCATTATTTTCCGCTCAGTAATATAACGCATCAAGATCCCGTTGCAGAATTTCTTCATCTCTTTTCGATTTAATACTACGATATATTATGCAATCGTCTGCAAATGGCCGAACATTTGAGGTTAATTGCGCCAGCAGATCATTCACGAAAGCTAGAAATAGAAGGGGTCCAATGACACTCCCCTGCGGTATTCCTGACGTAACGCTTGCCCCGGAGGATAACTCTTGCCCAATTCGGACTTTCTGTTTTCTATCTCACAGAAGCTCGCTAATCCACGCCACCACCCTGGGATCTATGCCTGAATTCATTAATTTCTGTACAAGCCGATCATGTGGCACGACATCAAACGCTTTGGCAAAATCTATAACTACTGCGTCTACTCTCCCGCCCGCGTCAATTTCGTCTGCAAGATCCTGAAATAGCGTGACTACCTGACTTTCGCATGAGTAACCACTCCTGAACCCATGTTGCCCATCGTAGAGCCATTTTTTAATTTCCCATTCTTTCTTAATGTAACTCCCAACTAGATGCCATAAGCTTGCAGACCACTGACGTAAGACTTACCGGCCTATAATTGCATAATTTAGTTTGGTCACCACTTTTAAAAATTGGTACTACAAAAGCTAATTTCCAATCTTCAGGTATTATTTAATTATAGTATAGTAAGTATTCAATTATTCAAAGGCACGTGAAAAATTCTAATTAAGTACGGTAATATTGCCTTTCCTGCTAGTTTAATTAAATTCGTACAAATGTCGTCTGGACCCCTTGACTTACCATTTTTCATAGACTTTACTTTATTCCATAGAACATTTACTTCAATATTAAACTGATTCGCAACCGAAGACCCTTGAATAAATGGATGGTCCGTACTATTTTTGAAAACCGAACTGAAATACTTATTAAATGCATCCGCTTTTGCCCGATTGTCAGTAATTAGCGTGTTTCCATTTTCACGAATAACTGGGATATCCTCTTTATATCCTTTCCTTTCCTTCTACGAACATATTTATAAAATACTGTCCAGTTATTTTCCTTTCCATCTAGAATATTCTTTAAATATGCGTCCTGAGCAATTTTCTTTTCGCGCTCCAATTCTTTTGAACGATTTCGAAAAATATTCATATGCTCGCTTCTGTTCTTAAATGCCTTTCTCGTTATCCTCTTCATTCTCCTAATTTTTGCATTGTAGTATTCTGGATCCGGATTATTTTTTAGAATTTTAGAATAGAAACGGAACAAACTTTTGCAAAGCTTCGTAGATAATATCGTAATAGACAGCCATCGCAAGTTCTCGTACATTACCGGCTTTCTCCTTACCTTGGTCATTTCTCTAAAGACGACTTGTCACATTCACCATTCGGCGAGTAGTAAGCGACCGTTCACCCAATCTGGAGTAGCCGAGTTGCTCGGCCAATATTCACTTCCTTTGATACGCCCGAAAGAAGCTACGGATAGGGCGAGCACCAAATGTTTTGTTTGCTTTTTTAAAACTTTTTTCACATTTTTTTAAGGACGTGTCAACTACGTGCTAGGTCATTTCCGACCACTATTGGATTTAACGTCAAGGCATGAGGATGAAACGATATGGTGATGATAGGGAGTGAAGGAGAATACACACAACCACGCCGGAGGCGGGACTCGAACCCGCAACCTCTCGGTCCGAGATACTATGGCACTATTGTCTTAGCGATCTCGGCCACGGGGCCGACACCGAATGTTTTGGCGCTCGGCAAGTAGTATGCTACCCATCTACACTACTCGGGATGTCGGACGACGTCCTCCTTCCGAAGAATCAAAAGAGGCCTACTTGCAACGGGTTAACTCCAGCTTGGTTTTGACGCAACAAAACCCAGCCCTTCACTGGGCGAGGAGGGACCCGGGCGGGGAGTTGTCTGGGCCCCGAACGAGTTCCTGGCGTGCGTGCTCACGTGCGGCGGGCGCGCCGTGCCAGGCCTTTGTCGGGCCCGACGCCGCGCGCGTGAGGTCGCGACTCGGGCGGTATGACGGGATGGCACGCGCTCGCCCCGCCCCCTCCCTCCCTTCCCCCACGCCGCCGCCGCCGTCCCCGCCACCGCGTGACCCACGCCTCCCCGACGCCCGGCCCTGGCTCGGCGTCGAGCCTCCATTTGTTCCTTTTCACCGCGTGCCCCTAGCCGTTTTTTCTTTGTTGTCCTTTCTCTTTTAACCTTTTCTTTTATCTCGCCACCTCTCGCCGCGCGCCGGCTGCGGCTGCGGCACGCATCCATCGGAGCGCTTTACGGACCTATTACGGCGCCCGGGGCCAAGGACGCGCGGCGTGGGAGGGGGCGGGGCGGGGAAAGGGTGGGGAGGAGGGGGGCAAATAAAAACGCAGGGCCGGGCTGCTTCATGACTCCCGCCGCGGAGACGGAGGGGACGGCGGCGGAGGTGACAATGGCGCGGCGGGGTGCAGTGTAATACCCCCTGAGAAGTGGCGACATTGTGCACGGCGCCCAGCGCGCCCTGGCCTCGCTTTCCGAACAATGAAGCCCCGCGGTCGCAACGCGGTTTCTTCCCAGGGCCTTGACCTGCCGCCCGAGCCATCGGCCGCCCGCTACTGGGGCACCTATATCCAACAAAGAATGCCCGCCGTTCTCTGTGATATCGCTCATTACGAGCAATGCCGTCGTAACTAAAAAAGTCGTCGTTTTCCAGAAAATGCGTTTCAAGATTGATGTGTGCCTTCTCTCTCATACAAACAGTTTGATTTCACAGCAGTTCCATTTTAATTAGTTAGGCTCGAATTTCCCACTCCGACACTACAAGAAGCATATACGTTTTTTTTATCGAAACAATACGTCAGCAAATAAACAAATGGCAAAGCATATGACAGTAAAGCATTTAATGGGATACGATATACGAATTCTTCGCCTGATTTTCTCAGAAGTATTATTTAGCAAACGCATTACCGACATGCCACACTGGCACTAACGAAAGTTTCTACGAACATCAAATCAGTTTCATGACTTGACATTCTAAAAAACAAATAAATGTCAGAAATATTTCAACGAATGTTGGCAAATTTGTATTTGATTGTTACAATTAGACTACATGTGATTTAGTCATTGGTCACATTGATAATTACCTCTCAATCAAGGCCTATGACGAGGTATCTGCTCTCGTTGCCATTGCTGAGAAATGCAAGCATAATCACCCTTCTTTTCATCCCAGGTATGAATGAGCGTGGGCCTGATACTGGAGTTATAAAAATATTTGTCCTCATGCGGCGTGACTTATCTAGAATCACTTTTATGAATGGAGAAATTCGTCATGCAATATGTTCTACTCATTATATCAAAGGTTTAAAAAATCTAACAAAAAATACTCATTTCGAAGTCGAGATTTATAAATTAATTAATCATTTGTTTATTGTTAATAATACTTGTATTACAATATGTTTTTGCTAATAATCCTTCTCCTTGGAACGTTTGTCTGGCAAACGGAATGTTTTTGTTACAGAAATCTTCGTCCTCTTCCGCAAGAACATTGCGTGGCATAAATCCATTCATACTCTTAATAGTCTGTCATGAAATTAATAATGAAGAGCGTTCTTAAATGGCAACAACAGAGTGAGGTTTTATTGTGCAGCTTGATGCTTGTATCCTTATCTCGAAGTCCTTTAATCGAGGGCACCGTCTAATTGCTTTGTAGCAGTAATTGTTTCATAACCGTTTTCAGAGAAGCTACAAACGTAATTCGTTCGCCCCCACACGAAGACAAAGAAACAAAACTTTCCGCTGTAATTCGTGCAGCCAGCCGTAAAGCGGGCACGATAGGCGCTCGGAATCCTGAGGCCATTTAACGGTATTCTCCGCCCGCCGTCAGCTGAACTCCCGTCGACATAACCTGCACATACCCCAGCCCGTCCTTGAGAGTTTCAGACGCATGCTTAGCTCGTATCGCCTTCCCCACTTTTTTCTTCCATTTTCTTCATTCAATGCCAGTAAATGAGATCCCACTGTAAGTACATAACTACATTGAAAGAAATTCTGCACAACAGCATAAAACGAAACTGGCACGTAATCGCTTGACAAAAAGGTTTTCATTTTTGTTTCAGAAAGAAATTCTGGATATTTCGACCAGGTAATATGACAATTGTAAAACTTGAAAACTACGATCATCAGCATAATATCCTACGTTTCCGCAATGGTTTGTTAAGTTTTAAGAAAATGAACCAAATTAGAAAGGTTTTTAGTGCATACGTTTTAAAGGTATACTACAAAAAAAAAAAAAAAAAAAAAAAAAGAGTTTTCGGATAGGATGGTCCATAAGCAATAAAAATTAAAAATCGACCGGATAGCTATGAAACCATACCATAATTGGGGGATATTGAAACAATATCTGGTGATACAATTCGGCAGATATTCGCGGCGCACAATGCAGCAACGAAATTCGAGTGGAAATTCCTTGAATTTCCAGACAGAAAACAGTCCCGACAAAACGTTTCAGAACTGCTATTAAAGAAGGGTGCAACAGATCATGGTATAAATACCATGGTATCAAAGGTATAAATGCCTTTGTTTTCACAATCAGCAAGTCAGAGGACCAATCTGTCGGCAAGTGAGTGTTTGTAGAAGAACTCTACTAGTTTACGGTCGGTTTCAGGTGGCCCTCTCTGGAACAGGAAAGTTTTTTAGTGAGTGGCAGAGCAGAGAGGATCAGAGCAATTTGATGAAAAAAATTTGATACAACTCGCACAGAATTTTAGTTTTTTACTTTTTTTTTATTTGTTATTAACACAAGAATTTAATTTCGTATCGTCATTTTTTACTGTTCCCTTTTGTAATACATAAGAAAGTGTAATGTTTCAAATTATACGTTAAATAACTTCTCTCTACAAATTAATGCGGCTCACTGATTTACTTTATTAGATTTCAAAAACGTATTTGTTTATTCCAACAACGCACGAAATCTGAAATAAAAGACGCTAAATACAAAATGAGTGGAATACCACTGGAGCAGGGATTTATTTAACGGCGAAATAAATTGTTTATCCGGAATCGCGTAAAAACATTTGAGTAGTGAGTCATACGTGATTCACAGCCTACGTATTTGCGTTTGACCTCTCCAAACATCCAGGAGCGGAGATTTCGCAGAACACGGACGTGGCATCAAGCATTCAGCGGGTTCCTCCGCTTTAAGCACGGGGGCGGAGGCGAGGGGAAGAGCGGTGGAAAGCAGGGTTGGATGGGGGCGGGTGGGAGATGGAGTGGGCGTGGCGCAGGCGGCGAGGGGGGCAAGAGGACGGAGAAGGGCCGGGGGCGGGCCGGCGCGCGCTGTGTTATTCATAATCTCCAAATCCGTATTGACGCAGCGTCCGCTTCCTGCGGCCGGCGATTGGCCCCGCCGCCGGCGCTAATCCCTTCCGGATGTTGCCTTCCTCCGCGGCGCCGCCCGGCAGCGCTGCACCCGATACTGCAGCACGACACCCCCCACTCCCACGCGCACCACCACCACCACCACTCCCACCATCAGCGTTCTCTCACACCCTCTCTGGCGACTGGTCCTCCAACTATTCATTTCTCCCTCTACAGATCTCATAGCCGTATTGCAGACTATCTTCTTCTTCTTCTTTTTGCGAAATAGTAACATTGAAAAGTCAATTAATGTTTCTTCCTGCATTGTCCTAAAAAAACTACCTAAGGATGGTACCCCAAGTTGAACTACTTCTCACTTCAAGTGAATTTGAAATTGCAACAACAGCTACGAATTTGGTCATTAAATCGTGAAATGCAATGATGTTTCCAAATTAGCTTTTACAACAAAATTGGCACATTCATGGTCTTGCTATCCGAAAGAGGATAAGTCAAATATTTTTTTCGCTCAGTTCCTGGCGTCGAATATAATAACAAAAACCCACAAATTTTACTATAATATTCTTACAAAATACCTAGAACATCTGATTTAATCATCATTCGTTTCCTATCCTCAAAAGTTGCACTCTGATCTTCGTTCGACGTTCTCCACAGTCAACGAATCGGATTTTCCAAACATTTCGCGTTTGTTTCCTTTCCCTCTCTCCCTGCTCTCATTTGTTTCCTCGTTGGGCGCCCGCCTCCTCCCTCCGCCAGATGGGGGGCGGGGTGGGGCGGGGCGGAGCGGGGCGGGGGCCTGCGCGCGTGCAGCACAGCCACCTCCGCCGCCTGGGTAATTAGCGGTCGATGCAAAACAATCGCGGCGTGGCCCGCGACCCATCGACCGACTTTATTTATGCGCAGCCCACACGTCCCGCCAACCCTACCCCGCGCACCCACCCCACGCCGCGCCGCGTCGCAACGGATTCGGGGAACGACTCTGTCTGCGCCTTCGCCCCCGATTTCATCCGCACTTAGGGCTCGTCCGTTAATTACGAAACGGTAAAGATAGGAGAGGGTGTTTGAAGATGCTTTACGCTGCGTTAAGGCGGCTCCACACATTCGCTATTCGGCGAACAGCGAGCAACCGCTCGCCGAATCCCGAGTTGTGTGGATGGGTCGCTTGCTATTTGCCAAATGATGAACATTCGGCGCTCGCCCTACTCGCCGCGTGTCGGTCTTTTGGACACATCAAAAGGAGCGAACATTCGACGAAAACATCAGCTGGTCGGGATCGGGCGAATGTGGGGAGCCAGCTTTACATGAGGGTAGAGAGGTGGTAGTTTCGTGTTATGTTACGCTAACAATTTTTTTCAACATTTGTTGAAATAACTCCTTTTGTTTGGTCTTACACTAAAAAATTAACAAATGAGACTAGAAATATAAATATATTAAACAATTAGGATGTATAAATGTTTAGAATAATTGACAATATATTTTCATCAATGGTATATTGATTGAATCAAATTTTTGCGTTACGTAATTCAAGTACGGCCCTTCAGCTATTTCACACGCACAAGGACACACACACACACACACACACACACACACACACACACACAATTTCGGCAGTTGCGATATTTGAAGTATCATTTTTTGATTGATTGATGCATATTTTGCATCATATTATTTTCGCGTGAGGTGGTGTTGGTGATCTTTCCCTGCTGAACGGCGAGTTCTGACGCCGATCTACACCAGCGGGATTTTCCCTAACCATCTCCCACTGCCCCAGCAGGGACAAGCTCTACCAAGCTTCCGATTGGTCTTCCGACATGTGCGGTTGTGTAAGTCAAGTGTAAGTATGTTGTAAGTAAGGGGAGAGGACAGGTAAGAGGAAGGAAAAATCGCCCGCGATCCGTGGTCCTTTTGTTAGGGTACTGCTTCGGCATTCGTTAATTCTATTTTCGATGTACACTCGGATATGAAACTGACATACAGAAATATTGCGGAATACGATCCAAAAGTGCAGTAGGGAACACAAAACTAGGTAACCGGCACGCAGTAAGTCGCTTATTACCAGCATGCAACTATGCGTGCAACTAAATGCTTTGTAAGCATCACTGCGCCTCAAAATGAGTTTGACCCCCTTGTTACGAAGAATTAACCACATACGATCTCCCTCCCCAAATTTCAGATTCCTTTCTGTTCTTTTGTCCACCTGTTGCTTTCACTCTTTATCAATTATTAAAAGCAGAATTTGTTTCGATATCGCAGAGCAACGCCACGAGCAGACGCGTATCTATGGTATGGCAGACATGGTACGTGTCATTGGCGCCACTCACAAGGGGCGCTATTTATAGTATACGCGCTAAAAGAGATATTTTGAAGTAACCTGACAGGGGCGCAAATTCCAGGCTTGCCATGGGCGCCTGAACACCCAGATACGCCCCTGGTCACGAGACGGCGGACACAGACACTCACAAGAAGGAAGGATAATGCGTACCGAAAACTGGCGAGGAGTCATCGGCGATCAGTTCCCAGTGACGGCGCGCAGACCCCGGTGGTTGCGACGAAGAAACGGAAATGCAACCTGCATCCGCCGCTCGCAAAAACAAAAGCAAGAAGCGGCGCGGGGGAGGGGAGGAAGGGGATCTCCGCGCCACCTCACCGCTTCTCCAGAAAGCGCGACGGCGCGGCGCGCGGCGGCGAAGGCTGAGGAGGCGGAGGCGGCGGGGCAACAGCCGCATTCAAGGCCGCCCGCGTGGCTCGCTCCCGCCCCCCCCCCGCGCGCGTAATTGTGGGCTACCTCCATTGAGGTGGGCCCGCAACCACCGCCGCCGCTGCCCTCGCCGTGACCCTCCCGCCGGCCACGAGTCCCCACCCCACCCGCTGCCTCGGAACCCAACCGCCTCTTCATTGCGGCCTCCTTCCTTTCGCCCGGGCGCGCGAAGCCGTCCGCTCGCGGCCACGCCCACCCGACCTCGCCTTCTCGGGCGGCGGGGCTGTGTGGCACGGGGAGCGACGGGGGCGTGGGGTTGGCGGGGCTGCGGGGAGCGTGGGCCGGGGCCGGGGGCGGGGCCGGGGACGGGGGCGTGGGCCGGGGGAGGGGGCGGGGCGGCTGGGCGACGGGGCGGGCGAGCGGACGATCGCCCGCGGCGATACGCCCACGCCCAGCCGACCCGTTTGTTTTGGCCAACTCGTGCCCGGGCGGTCGATCACGGCGCAACGGCGGGAGCGGAGCGGAGGCCGCGCGCGTAGGCGGCGAGGATGGCGGCGCGGCCGGCCGGCCGGTTCGTGACGCCGCAAGCGGATAAGCGCCGTACCTGGCCGCTTGTGGGTCAGCGAGGCGGAGCGGCGCTGCAGCCGCCGGTGGGGGCTCGCGATGCTATCAGGCGGCACTTTCCCTCAACTGGAGCACGCCGCGGCGGCGGTCGCCGGGCGCGCAGCCTCCACCTTCGACTCCGCCCCTGCCCTATCTCTCCGTGCCGTGCGGACCGGCGCGGCGAGATCGCCCATCTACTAATATCTCTAAGGCTTCGTACTTGGCTCGCCCTGTTCCCCGCCATTTGGAACGATCTTTCGACATTATTTATGGGGTAATTTGCGAGCGAAGAAAAGGAAAGAGCTTAGGAGTCATCATTAGACAGTGGGGCAAAAGTGCTTTAGAATGATTTGTTTTCGAACGCAGCTTCTGAACCTGAATGTTAATATACCAGTCAATGTATCAAAGCCATAAATTTTACTTATACTATGTGAAGAACAAAAGAAATATACACCGGAGTTCACTCGGTATGCAAGTCCCAAGCAGCAAGCAATTGTATGAACGTCCCTCCATTTCTTGTAGATGATTCCGCTACGCTATATTTTCTTATTGATATCGTATAAGTAATTAACTTTATTAAATGTTTAGCGTTCACGAAGATATTTTGCCAAGTGTTTCCCCTTCAAAAAAACAATGTATGTACTTCCCGTGACTGGCGTCTACTACCATCCGGAGAAGTTCCAGTCTTTGAATGGCCATTGGCATAATCTCAGGGAACGTTTTTTACGATATCTTAAAAGCTCCACGTAAAATTCCCAGGTAATTAAAGCAAGCAGGCACCTATCTTCACAACACTACATGACGAATCGCATCACCCGATTACTCCGCCGTCGTCGGGGCCATTGAGCGCGAAAATAAAGCGCGCTTCGCTTCCTTGCCGCGCTGCGGTCAGCGCGTTAGCAAAGCGGGCGATAACGAAACGAACGCCCACCGACCACTCTCATTACTCCCACCTCGCGCGATAGGCATCTCGGGCGCGCGCTTTGTTTCCTGCCACCAGCGCCCTTGGGGCGGAGGGGGCGGAAGGGGGAGGGGTGGAAGGCGGGAGGGGCGGAAGGGGGAGGGGTGGAAGGGGGAGGGGCTGTGAAGGCAGAGGGGGCGGTGGGGGTGGAGGGGGGCGGAGTGGACGGTGGGGGCGGAGTGGGCGGAAGGGGGGGCTGTGAAGGCAAAGGGGGTGGTGAGGGCGGAGGGGGTGGTGGGGGTGGAGTGGGCGGAAGGAGGGCTGTGAAGGCAAAGGGGGCTGTGGGGGTGGAGGGGGCGGAGTGGACGGTGGGGGCGGAATGGGCAGGGGGCGGTGGGGTCGGAGGGGGCGGATGGGGGGTGGGGGCGGAGGGGGCGGTGGAAGCGGAGAGGGTGGTGGGGGCGGTGGGGGTGGAGGGGCGGAAGCGGTTCGCCCGGGCGCCCGATTTTCACGAAGTGCCCCCGCCCCCGCCCGCACGCGTCGCCCGTTGCCCGCCGCGCGCCGATCGCATTACGGGCGATCCCCATCTCGCAGGCCCCGCGGCGCCACGGCGCGCCCGAGGCGAAGGCCCCAGGCGAGAGCGGCATGGCGTTTCGGTGAGAGGGTCCGGAGGGATTAGCGATGGGACATTAATGTTGATGTTTTCAAAATATCGATTTTTGAATACAAACACTGATGTATTTAATATCTTTTTATAAGGGGATTTTTGTCAAATCGAATGACAAGGATTATCGATCTTCTGCTTAGGCGCAGTTCAAGTTTCGCAACACTTTAGTGCATCTGTGTATGTGCAGAAGATCGATAATGCTTAACGTTCGAGGTGGCAGAAACTCCCTATTGATGCCTGTTTCCAAAACATCGATTTCTGTATATAAACATCGATGTATATATACTGCGATTTTTCTAACAGCAACCCTCAAGGCCACTCAAATCCCATCTTCGCGATGGAATATGTCACGGCATTTCGCGTCTTTTCTCGGTCTTGCCGGTAGAAGTCGCATGATCGCAAACACTGCTTCATACGGTCGCGATCGTGCGAAATCTAGCGGAACGACTGAGAATGACGCGAAATGCCGTGACATATTCCATCGCGAAGATGGGATTTGAGTGGCCTTGAGGGTCGCTCTTAGAAAAATCGCAGTATAACATCTTTTTATTAGAGAGTGTTTACACTTCATAGCGGACGGCGCTATCGATCTTCTGCACATGCGCAGATGCACAAGAGTTACCCGAAACGTGAACTGCGCATGCGCAGAAGATATATAGTGCTGTCTGCAATGACGTGCAAAAACTCCCTAGTGATGCCTATGTTTTCAAAACATCGATTTTTGTGTGCAAACATCAATGTATTTAACATCTATTTAGTGCTGGCGACGATTCGAGGGTGCAGAAACTCCCTATACGTATCCGCCAAGTCAATCACAATTCCCTCGCTCGTATCCTGTCATCATCTTAGTCACGTCACTACTGATCCAGTTATCCATCGTATTAATGTACTTGCATTATGACTCACGTCGACACTTTTCGCATCTGTAATGGACAATGCGGACTGGCGACACCTTTCCTGAATGTTCATCCGTTTTCATTCCCATACGTCTCATAAACGTTTCCATCTTCTTGCGTCATTGATACATACCAAATACATTTTCTAGGTATAGCACATCGATATTGTAATTTTATGTTCGTTTTCAAGCGCTTGACGCACCACGAAACTACTTGGTCCCTAATTCCCCAAACAAGACACATGCCAACTGTAACCTCGTCATCGAAAACTATAAAGTTTTGAGGATACGACGTAGTTCTTACCTGCAAAGGTTTGATCGACAGTAAGAAACGTGTAGAGAAAGCATAATGGGTTATATTACGAGCAGATGCATTGTCGTAAACATTCCAAACCGGCTTAGGTGGCTTAGGGCATCAATGGATGTCACTGCTGTGCCTCGGCCAGGACGTCCTGGGTGCGAACCTCGGCGGCAGGATTTTCGACACCAACTACATAGCTAGGCAAATTGAGTCGCTGTCTGGAGGAGAACCGCCGCTCTGATCGGTAGTTTTCCGTGGTTTCTCCAATACCAGACGAATGCTGGAGCAGTACCCCAACAAATGGGCCACGGACCGCACACGGTATTTCTTTTCTCTTCTTTGTCGTATTATTTCCTCTTACACATACTTACATTCATATGTACTCGTCATCGAAACCAACCACGCACAAACCACAAACAATCTACCACGCATATCGGGGACCAATCGGGAGCTCTGAGTTTGTCCCGGCTAAGGTGATGCCTAGTTGGAGAAAGCCCAGCAAGCCTATGAGGAGGTCGCGCCAGATATCACCATCCAGAGGGGGAAGATCACTGCCACCTCCCGCGATAAAACATACACTACACTTACGGAACAAATTACCTTAGCAGTTGACGCGCCTAAAATCACTAATAAATCAATCAACCAATCAAGCGTCATAAGAAAGACTCACAAAGTTTTTGAGAAAATTACGTGATTCATATTTGCAAGGGGTTTTTACCGAAACGTTTCAACGACGTAAAAGAAAGGGGAAAAGAAATATTGTCACAAAATAGCATTCCAAACAAACCTGCCAAGACAAAGTACAGGCCCCTTCTCTTCAAAGAACGTTTGGCTTAGGGCAGAATGGCAACGGGCCGTCCGCCGCCGGGCCCTCCTCGCGCCGAGATTGGTTATTCCGGAAGCGTGTGGAGCCCCGACCGAATTATACCCAATCATGTATTCTGGCGAACGTGCGGCGCCTGCTGACGGCTGCATTTACAATTTCCGCCCATAAAATGCCCACCCATTAGGCCTCGGGGGCGCGAGCGGATCAGCGACGCACCGCGACGCCCGTCGCCCGACCACGCCCCTCCCTCCCCGCCCCCCGCCCCCGCCACACGCCGCCCCTGCGCCGCGCCGCAAGCATTCCTGCGCGGGGGGGGGTTGAATAATCCGCGAAGAGGGACGAGGGGACGGTGTCGTGGTGGTAACGTTATTCGTTGGTTGTTGGTGATTCTGGGCGTGGCAACTGCTGCAGTCCCGTAAGTGTTGTGCATGTTTTTATTGCGGTGGGTGGTGGTGGTGGTGATATTCCCCCGCTGGATGGCGAGAACCTGTGCCGTATTCTAGCGGATTTCATTAAACTGTAGATGGTACTTTCACATCTTCAAATCCGGAGAACCTTGGATACATTAGAAATGCAAAGGATAGATGCTTGAATGGATGTAAATACGACATCAGTTTCATTCAAATCTTTTGAAACATACTCTGTTTCTCTTAGAATCTGTAATTTCTTTGTTCGATTCTAGTCTTTCCGAGTATAGACATTTATGTGACTTCTATAAACATATGTCCTTGCTCTGCTACATTCAGCATCTCAACAGTGTGAAAGAGAAACTTTATTATCAACAGCTGCTAACATTATGTTGGAACTCGTAACTAACGAATGACTCGTATCTGTAAATAAATAAAGATAAATTACAAATACTCAAATGCAGTACGAATTTTCTGAGAATGTAACTGCATTCACAAACGACTACTTGCATTCAGATCACAGTCAGTGTGGGTCTTGAAGTGGCTACGAAGTGGCGAGCATTGGGAGCTACAACGTCATGTGAAAAACTTTTGAATTTAATTCTACTATTAAATAAAAAGACAATACCATTAGTATTGTATTTAATATTGTTTTGGAGTACTATAATCATAGGCATTATAATTTTCATGCAATGAATTTTGTATGCTTCAGAATAAGAGGGATTCTGCAAACATCCAAATTCCAGTCTGGTGGAGCATAAACTAGTTCCCGCCCCGCTCCCGGCCCGCTCCCGGCCCGCTCCCGGCCCGCTCCCGCCCCGCTCCCGCCCCGCTCCCGCCCCGCTCCCGCCCCGCTCCCGCCCCGCTCCCGCCCCGCTCCCGCCCCGCTCCCGCCCCGCCTCGCCCCGCCTCGCCCCCCGGTCGCCTCCACGCGCCACCGCGTCGCGACGCAGGATGGACGGCGCGTGATTGACAACGGCGGCGTTCGAGGCCGGGGCGGCGGCGGCGGCGGCGGCGGCGGCGGCGGCGGCGGCGGCGGCGGCGGCGGCGGCGGCGGCGGCGGCGGTGCATTGGCCGCGGGCTGCGAAGCCGCGTTGGCAGCTCGCCCGCCGCCTCCATATATAGACCCCCTGCCTGTGACGGGGGGGGGGCGGGCGGAGCGGGGGGTAAGGGCACGAAGGGGGCGGGGCAGCGCTCTAACGAGACAGCCCGCCGCCCACGCCCAGCCGGCCTGCCTGCCTGCTGACGACCTCCCGGTTTCAGTGACACACAGCGGAGCGGGCGCGCGGGGGAGGGCGGGGCGAAATGTCACTGCTCTGATGCGAACGTCGAGCCCCGGACGGGAACAATGCAGCGAAGATAAGAGGGAAAAAGAAGGCTATTTTTTAAGCAAGACAAACTCAGAAGGCGACAAAGAAACATATTTGATCATGGTTCGCCGCTTTAAAACAAAGAGTGAGAGACGGTAAACAAATTAAAGTGAAACATCGGTAACTTCCAGACTTTGGTTCCTTGGATAGCTGACCAGTTTTAAGACAGAAGAGCCTTCCAGAATTGTGAACCACCCACACCTACGAAAAACTCGCGACATACGAGTCTCGAAGAAATAGATTCCCCTTTATCTATAAACGATATTTACAATAGCAAGTACAAATACTCTCGAACCCACTGTTCTGGTAAAGGGTTCCCGAAATCCTAAATTAATTTTCATAAGCGTTTCTTCTTGCATTAAAACCATTTTCTACTTCATAGAATTCATGATTCGAAGAATTTCACTAAACAAAACGAGCAAGTAACTCTAGGAATTTAGGGTTTACATGTAATTAACTGTAATAACTAATTCTAATAAAAAAATTTAACAAAGTTTGAAGACATTTCCTATTAGATATATTCGCACTTCATGAAATTCTGCAAAAATAATGCGCGATCAAAACGGACTACTATGGAAAAACTTACCCCAATATAAAGTTTTTAATTTGTGCAATATACACAATTAAATAAATTAAGGATCGAAATTATCATTGTATCAACGATAAATGTAAATAGACTCCTCTGTACCTTAATAACAGCTATGAATATTTGTTTCCCAAAGGAATTGGTCTGGTGCTCAATATCCAGCGTGACCTAAATGTTGTAGGACCAACGTTCCTCGTTGAGTGGGCGCGCCCTTTCACAAGCCCTTCCTAAATGAAATTGCTAGTTTGTTGCGTAACTTCAAGACGAAGACTTCGACGGCAACATCCATCAAAGCGTCAAGGGAAGATTGCCGATGTGGAAGTGGATCCCCCTCTTTCCTCTTTACATTTATTTCCTCGAGAGGCGAAACGACGCAGCCACAACCGCTGTCTCGACCACCCTCTTCACACAAAATTAGCGGTTCAAGAACAGCGGATATGGAAATATTCGCTGCATTCCAAAACTATTGTAATAATTCATAATAAACGGACAACATTCTCACATCAAATGTGAATTAATTTAGAGAATGTATTAACCTCTTTCCCGAGTGGGTAATATATTGAAACGAATATTTAAATCGAAGTAATCGTAGTTCCCATTGATATGTAAAGAAAGGAAGAGAAGGAAAAAAGACAATGAAAAAGGAAGAAAAGTTTGAAGAGCACGAGTAGATGAGCTGGCGAGCTGATCAAGGCAAAAAGATCTCGGCCGCTGATCTTCCCGGCGAGCGGGGGTCGCAGAGGTCAAGCGCTGAGGGCACCGCCCACTGGAGGGCCCGCGCCAGCAAACACCGGCCCTCCCCAACGCATCCATTACCTCATCCTCCGTCTCGCCCGCTGCTTCGCGGTGGCAAGTGGATGCGGAACGTTGGACCGTGGATAGAACGAAATTACATTAGTTTTATTGAAATTAAATGACATCTATTAACTTTCAAACCTCTGTACATTGTTAAAGATCGAAGACATTGACTATATATAAGACTATGAAGCACATGAATCAGAAAATTGATCATGTCATGTCATGCACACGAAAGGAAATTTCCTAACAGTAATTGTGGTGAACAAAACAACAAGTAATATCTTTCTTTACAGAAAGATGGGCTGGGGGTTACTTAACAATGTGTCATTAAGAACCAAGACATAATCATCGAACTTCTAAAACAAATTTCTAATAATTCAAGAAAAAATAACAGAGTATACACAAGTTTCCATTCATTGTATTTACCTATTCCACTAATAATTCGTAGCCGGAAAGTCTTCCCGCACAACAACTTGGCAAGAGTAACAACGCATTATCTCGTTCAGCAACGACGGTACATATATTTCTCTTATTTCAATAGCCGAATTGTCACAATTTCGACTTTTTCGAACCCACACGAGCCGAACGAACGCCCAATGCTGCGTAAAATATTGCAACGAGGCCCGAAAGACCGGCGACCACAAGCGAGTCGCAGCGCGGCCCGACGCGGCGCGGCGCAGCGGGACTCAGGGACTGGGCGCAAAACGCAATGAAAGAAGTCGCGTGGCGGATCATCCCATCTCATGCGCAGCCGCTTGTTCGCCTGCGGGCCATTGGGCATGGGGGACACGCCCTTTCCCATCCCTTCCCTACTCTCCCCGCCAGCCGTCGCCTCTCCCCGCCTTCGCCTCCCCCTGCCCTTGCCCCTCCCCCCTCGCCTCTCCTCGCCCACGCCCCCGCCCGTGCCATCTCCCCAGCCCTGGCCCACGCCCCGCGCCTCCGCTCTCGCCTCCGCCCTCGTTCCCGCCCTCGTTCCCGCCCTCGTCCTAGCCTCCGCCTCGCCCACCCCCCCGCTCTGGCCCCTACCCCAGGCCCCTCTCTGCCCCGGCTAGCCCGTCCTGCCCCGTCCCGTCGTCGCCCCGCCCCGCTCCACAGTCGCCCCGCCGTCGCTCCGCCCCGCCCCGCGGAGCACGCGCCGTCGAGCGCGCATCGCGACAAACGCGCGTGACCGTTCGTTTCGCGTCTATTCACGCGGCAGCGCAGGCGGCGGAGGCGGTTGCGGGGGCGCGCGAGCGCGACGCGTTTTCTGCCTGCATCGCGTGCGCACGTGTGAATGCGTGTGCGAGTGTGTGGGGGGAGGGGAGGGGTGACGCAAAGCCGCGCATTGTGGTCGCGTTCGCACAAGCAGCGCCGACCGACTCCCTCAAGCGTTCCGCGAAGCAGCACGCGCTCTGTGGGCCTTTGAGGCGACTCGCTTGCCTCCCCGACCCATCATCCACTCACTTCGCTCTACTGCCCCCTGCGACTCGCCACAAACGCTTCACGCGCTCCCTTCGCATCCACCCCGCCCCTCCCTCTTTTTTTTTTAATTTCGTTCTTGACTTCGACGAAACATTGCCAGCAATCATTCTTCACCTCTGCCCCACCTACTGGGTGTATATACTTTTGTATCTTACCGGCATCAACAATTATTGTTCCATAAGCATATCTCATTAGTTTCTCCACGCCAAATTCCCTTCTCTACGATCTACATGTTGTACACATCATTCCAACCCTCCTTCTCACTGCGCAACTGCACATTAAACGATGCCCTAGCTTGCATTTCGGTGAGTCTCGCTGGGAAACTTGGCCTCAATCGTGCGCTTAAGCGAGAGCTTAAGTTCTACAATCCTGACCTATTCTTCAGAAAGTTTCTTCTTTTCGCCGCCTTAGTTACTTCCTCTCATACGATCTTTCAATTCAACTTAATCTTTCGATTAAGAAATAATTACAGCCTCGCCAGTATCCTTGCACAACGCCGAAACTTCTTGGCCGCCCGGGAGATGTCGCATCCTATAGGATGCCTACAGGCACATGTGCCAACGTTTCGGCTGCCATTCTGCGACCTTTCTCAGGGCGAAATGAAAAATTATGCATTGATTATGTGGTTTTATATTTTTGAAGTAACCACCTATTCAGTGAGTAGTAAGTTAATTTAATCGATAGACAATTAATTATTAGGTTCTTTGGCGGTACGTCAAATAATTTCGCGTACATTGGATTGCAAGCATTCGCTCTGAGGAAAGTCGCAGAATGGCGGCCGAGACGTTAGGACGCGGCGTCTCCCGCACGGTCTAGTAGTTGTGGAGAGTTGCTTTACGAAGGGGCCGCATCAACAACTACTGTTGGCAACATAACCGCAGGTTATGTCAACCACTAATTTTGTTAGCGCGTTCGTTCACAATAAGATCATTCATAAATGAGTTCATCATTATCTTTTGCATTGTCATCGCCCTGCTTGACATCATTTGTTTCCCTACCTGTAAAACTGGCCCCTTCTTAGAGTAACTCCTCTATACTACGGACGCCTACTCTCATTGCATGACGGCCTTCCTCCGCACCCGCGCCCGACACCTCCGTGAAGTTGGCCGGAAAAATCTGGGATTTTAACCAAACTTAGTACATCGTTTGCCCAGGTATTCCCACCAAAATTTTCGTTTTCACCCAAATGCCAAATTTTGTCCTGCCACTTTCACAGGTCCATCAAGCTGACCCGCCCACTGTAGCACAATCAAACCAAACTAGTGCTAGAATTTTAAACTATTTTATTACTAATTTATTACCGCAAACCCAATTCTTTTACCACTCATCACCCAAAAAACGAGCCACCACAACTTGATATCAAGCTGGCCTGCCACTGCCTGTTTTGGGGTGAAGATGACTGGCAAAAATATTATTTTTGCGGTAATAAATTAGTAATAAAAGAGTTTAAAATTCTGCCACTAGTTTGGTTTGATTCTGCTATAGTGGGCGAGTCAGCTTGATGGACCTCACCTTCACGGAGCCGCGCCCGCTCCGCTTCGCCGCCCTTTCCCTCCGCCTGCGCCACCGCCTCCACACCACCGCCTCCGCCTCCGCCTCCGCCACAGCTCCGCGCGGTCTGGTGAATGCCGCCGCGCCCGCACAGCACGTGAATACGGCGACTTTGTCAAATGACGCGTGCGCTGCCTCGTGACCCGAGGATTACTCCACGCACTGAACGGCCCGGGCGGCCGCAGGCGGCACGACTGGCGCTCTGGCAGGCTGGCTGGCCTAAATACGAAGCGCTTTTCAATTGGCACGAGGAACAGATCCCGGAGGTGGAGGACTGAGAGAGGGATCAGAGCTGGAAGAAAAAAGTGTTGGGTTTAGTTTGAAGGTACTCAATTTTAAAATAATTCATCTAAACCAAGATTTTAAAACAATGAATTCAATATGATGGGTAAACAGTTTGAAATATTATTTTTGTAATTATCCAGTAAAATAATTGCAAACAATTAACATCGTATACAATAAATAACAGCTGTTTTCATTCATTAGGTTATTGCTAACTTTGAAACGCAAAATGTAATCGTATTAAATATTTAAAATATATTTTAACGAGTAATGTCACAATCACACATTTTCTTGAATTATTGAAACGGTTACGTCATAATTTAATATTGTAACTTGTACAACAAATTGATCATGTACTGAAAAATTCTTAATGAAAATTAATGTTTAATGAAAGTTAATGAAAATTGTACTGTTGCTATTGAATTCTATACACTGTCCTCTATCCTCATAAAAATTTGAAGAAACTAAAAGTTTGCTCTTCCCGGCCCCAACTGCCGAAATTTCTATTAAGACGCAACTGCCCCCTTTATCGATACAATATCAAGAAGTACGCTAACTACGTAAGAGAAAAAAATGGCATTCGAAAACCTGAGATTTCCAGACCCATCGTACTTGAACAATTTCATTTATAAATTGCACGTTTAAGGTAAATATTAACGACGTGCTGGATACTTAGAAATACATTTTTATTACCATGGTATACATTTCAGAGTTCCACTCGTAGCCGTGTTTTCGCAAGCCGCTTCCAACGTATGGCGCAGGTCGCCGCGAAGCGCGACGGAGCGGGACAGAAGCGGAGAGTGGTTGGGGAGGGGGGTGAGGAGGCGGCGAGGAGGGGTTGGGGAGGGAGCAGTGAGGCACTTCTCTTCTTCGTACGTGCTCCCGCCACGACGTGTCACGCTCTTTTGTCGGCAACCCGCTGTTTCAGGAGGCTCTTACGGCGCTGTTTGCACTCAGGCACCGCCCCCCAAAGCACACTCGCCAACTTTACCCTGCGTTGCGCTTTTAATCCTTATGCCGCGGCGGTGCGAATATGAAGCCTCCACGCGCGTTTCTTGAATGGCGTGTGGTTTTAAATGTGTATTTATTGACGGTCTGAAAAGTAAGAAGTTGGAGTGTTTTTACAGTCACGGTCACGTGGTGATGGTGGTGGGGGAGACAGAAGAACAAACCGCAAGCCCAGTAGCTAAAGTGACGCCGACTCAATAAAGTCTTTTATGTCCCTTTTACGGATTTACGGTTTCCGAGGCGCTTTCATGAAGCAGTCGGAAGCGGTGAATATTCCAGAAATAAAACAATCACGCTGTACTTTCAAGAAGACAGAGGATAATAAACCCACCTCGAACCAGTATTCTGCGGTTTTTACAGGGTATTCCGCTTTCCCGTTTTTATTTTATATTCTATCCAAAAGGTTTTTTTCTTTAAATAGACAGCCAGTAAAGTATCTTTACGCAAGCACACCCACAACTCTTTATCTATTCATGTAATTCAGAAGATGTTCACAAAACGTGTTTTGTACATTTCATTCAAACAAGAACCGCCCACTGACATCTCAATGCACATACGGAGTGTTAAAAATCCAGAGTTTATAAGAACATGTTTGCGGTGTACTGTTAGTCGCAGAACTTCGGTTTGTCGTCGAAGCATCTCTGCAATCCTTTCCCCAAACCACTGGATGATACCCGATATCATGACACCCAACAATGGCGAGCTTTGAAGGCTTTGGGACCAGAGGGTTCCGTGTGCAGAAATAGCAGAAGCAGTTACTAAAGTATAAGACCCAACGCCGGATATTTTATTCCAAATTAAGAAGTGCTTTCAGGGACGTGAGAAATCGCCTCTCACAATAACCGATCCACGGCTATGTAGTATTTTGTTACCTCTGCACTGCCCGATAGAACGTGCTCGTTGTTATATTGCCACTTATTAAGTTTTCATTTACGTTTTATTTAATGTCAATCTTCTTTGAATGATGTACCCGCTTTTTCCCAGGTCCGCTCCGTTGTTCATATGTTTGTACTTTAAACTTGATTGCAATAAAAAATCTACTATTAAGAATTAAGAACTTCTAATAATAAAGAGTATTAATGTGACGGAATTCGTGCCATGATCTTCTGCTGGCACCGTATTACAAAATGTATGAATAAAATATTCAGAAAACAATGTAAAATATTCTTATTAAATTTTCAGCACTCGTGTACGGAAACTAGCACTAATTTTCCAAGTTTATTGTTCCGAAGTGTTACTTCGCAAAGAAGTAAGGGCCATGTGAAACAATTGGGTACTGCAAAACAAACAAACGCCTGGGAGCGACATGAATGAACAAGATTGCCGCCTCACTTGTTGAGAATGATCCCAATATATAATTGTAAGCTTCCACCAATGTGTACTAAATATATGGTAAGCAACTTGTTTGAAAATGTTTTGAACTGATTTCAGATTCGCTGAATAACAGATGATTCCCTGATTGAGGATGGTTCCAATACACACAAGTTTTCAAGAATTGGTACTAAAAAGGCGAGAAAGTAAAAATAATGAAAGCAACTCGTACGAAAATGTCTTTGGCATACACATTTCAAACTGCAGGACTCGACTCCTACGGCCCCTAGTCCATCAACATTTCATTCATATGCCAAGGACTCACTTTCTGTACTAGTTACGTAAATAACTATTCTAATACTCTCTTAAAAATAGGGAAAAAAAGAATGAATCATTCATAAAGAAAAGTGAAAATCGTGCATTTCAGTGTCACTATTTTAACGAGCAAGACGTGAGTAAAAATTGGAGTAAAAATTGTTAAAGATTGTTATTTTATAACGCCCATGTATTTTATATACGATCGCAAAATGGAAATTCCCTTTTTCATGATAATGTAATCAAGACTATTTTACTCGCACTGTTCCACACAAAACAATACTTTTCGAAGTCTCTGGTGCAGACTATAGTTGTTTCCAGATGAAATATTATGTTAAGGTTAGCGTGAGGTGCGTGCAAGTTCTGCAAATTTGCTGAGCAAGCAACCATGTGAGCAAAATGTTTCACAAGTAACAGTTATTGCTCTCAAAAATAACGTCGACATACATACGAAATATATCGCACATGAACAGACTGTGCCCTCACGTCTTAGCTCTGGGCGCATGTGCAGTCACTGCAACAACTTTCTGGCTCCTGTTGATAAATTTAGACGGACCACTGACCCAGAATATGCTTCCAGAGTGCGCCATATTTTCTTTCTGAAGTTCTACAAAAACCGAGCAGCTCGTCGTTGCTGTAAAATGTCATGTCACTGGACTGCCCGAACATTCTTGAGCGTAACTTTTGTAAGACGGTTTCTCTCGCCCTTGAGCTTATTTTGCCAATCAATGAACGGTCAGAACATCTGAAGGTAACACTTCTATCGTCTCTCAATCACACCTTCTTTCTGTAGAATTATTAACCTCCGATTCAGAGAAAATATATGTTATACGAACATATATAAGATTACAAGACCTTTTTAGCTACCAAATACATATTTAAAAACTACTTCCTTTACATACACTCGTAGCTACCTAGGTGAGTACGAAGTTTACTAGAATTTTAGAGATTCGAGTATGTACCACCCAGTTCCAATATTTTTTTTCCAAAATGTTTCCAGTAAACCGACAGTTGTGATACTATTGTAATGTTAATAATCATTCCAATTTTTAGATGATAAATTCGCAGGCAAAACCCCAAAAACAAGACTGGGAAAATGTATGAATAATATTGAAAATACTATTAATGTCAATTTCTCTTTCAATTCAGTTTGGAATACTATCGTTGCCTCCATTGACGAATCTGGATTCTTCCAATATCGGATGGATTCCAACTCTTTACCACCAACAAGGCACATGGACTGCACACCACTCTGGCCTTGGCTGGCACGGGAAGCAGTTCCATCTGCAGCGGATATACTTTCCTCATCGCCCATCATTTGCAATTCAAACGCAGTCTTTGAAGTCACACCAAGAGTGATAAATAGCTGACAACACAACCAGCTCTAAAACAGCCAGGTGACGCAGCGCCAGCTGTACACGTGCATTAGGACACGTATTACCTTCCGTAGGGAATAACACGGTTATTAGTACGAGCTAACGTAACAGTAATTTGTTCCTTTGAATAACGAAAAGAAATTATTCTTCCTACGAAGAAAATACCTACATAGTTTTCATTTTCGTACTATGTAAATAAAAAACATCGATAATAACATAAAAAAACGAAAGATGACTTTCATTTTGGAGAAGAAAACACCGAACAAAATATTTACTGATCAACTAAATATAAAACATGATGTGCAAGTCCACAAAACATATTTTTTGAATGAATACATTTTGAACACAGACGAAGAAAACAATTCTTCCTAATCAAGAAGTTGTCTGTACTCCGAACTTCAACAAGAAATCTGACTGATCGCATGACTGGAAAAGACAAGCGACCGTTGGCGATTAGCATGTAAGCGTGACTGCACTAAAGACTACTAACATCAACTTTAAACGGTACTCGCACGAGGAAAACAGGCGTGTCCTACATACAGAAAGAATGTTAGCACTTTATGGAGGTACGACAGAAAACAGTAACTCTGAGGCGAGCAATGGCAACGTAATAAAGATAACTCGAACTCGGAAATGATAACGGCCAAGGCTGGGTGCATACAAATACCAGAACGCGCGCGCTTTCTTTGCCAGTTACGCGACGTACGAGGCCGCGATAAGGGCAGGCGACGCGCCGGCGCGGGAGGGGGGAAGGGAGGGGCTGGGCCTGGCGGGGCGGGCAAACGGAACGACCGGAACAATAAGATAAATAGGCAACAGGCGCCGGTCGAACCCAATACATTATTTATGGCCAGGCCGCGCGTGCGGTGCAGATAGCCACGCGGGGCTGATACGCGGTGGACGCGTGCGGGAAGGGCTGGGCGAGGTAGGAGTAGGTGGGAGGGTCGACCCCCGTCCCCGCCCCCGCCCCCGCTCTCGGCTCCGCGCCGTCGCCGCGGTCGCGGGTGATGAATTTTCGATCCATCTCTGGCAGCGATGCGTGGACAGGATATTGCAGGCGGCGGTGGGCGGGGCCGGCGCCGGCGCTAAAGTGCTCCATCGTGGGCGTCATTTGCGGCGGATGAAAAACGCGCCGTGTCAGCCGCGGTGCCCGCAGCCCAGCCGCACCGCCGTGACGGCCGTGGGGCTGTCCTCGGCGGGGGCGGGGCGGCGTCGGCGGATGGAGTTGAGTGGAGCGGGTCGCGGCGGACAGGGAAGGAGGGTTGTAGAGCGAGGCTGGAAGGTTGGGCTAGTAAGCGGAACATGGCGGGGCAGGGTGAGGACTAAGGTTGTATGGCGAGGCTGGAGGATTGGGCTAGACAGCGGAGCGGGGTGAGGTTGGACGAAGCGTGGCTGGGGGAGGGGGCAGGGAAGGAGGATCGGAGGAGGCTGGAGGGTCGGCGGAGCGTGGAGGGGTTGGAAGAGATGATCACACGGACGAAATAGGGGCAGCAGTCTGTCAAGGCAACGTTGGTGAACGAAGTGTGGTGATGCTGTGGAAAGGGGGGAGGGCGCAGGAGGCGTGGAGTGTCGCGGAGATTGAGAGGAGAGAAAAGAGTTACGAGGAAGGGAAGATTTTGCAGTTGAATTCGCAAGAAGCAAAAGCCATCTCAGAGGACCAGTCTTTATTTTAACAGGTACGTATATTACAGGCCATCTGTTGTACTTCATGAACGCGGTTCATATAATTAGGCATAATAGTAATTACTGTAAAATAAAGATACGAAGAGAAAATGAGTTACATGCATCTTTAAAAGACTGATCAGAATTACGAATTGAGAGTTTTTTTTATCAAGAAATTTTATATAGCAATTGTGATCAATGAAATTCCAGATTTTCAAAACAGTTATCTAAATTCTTCAAAAGAAACGGACTTTATTACAAATGACAATTATTATGCATTATTTAGTTAACTTCGTTGGGAGGTAAAGAACTCCTGATTTTGTTTTGAAAGGAAATAAAAAAATACTGTAGCTTCCAGAGGTACTAAACGTGTCTTACTAGCACATTTACTGTTGTTGCGTTTCAGTTATACCCAATGACCAACGACAATGCTACAATTTCATCTAGCAGTAAAGCTTTTATGACTAATGGGGAATGCAGTAAAGGGAAGTCAATCACGATCTCTGAATTATAGAATCAGTGCATGGGGTGGGCTCCCTTCCATTTTCATAGGTGCAATAGCAGATCACCTGACGCGCAACTCGCTGCACGGACCAATCCGGATATTCCGTTCACAGGGAGAGGGAAACGAACTCTAGCGCCTCTCACGCCAGAAAAGACGGCTGCTACACGGGGTTCGGTTGTTGCCTTTTATCTTGCAAACGACATCTGTACTTTGGTATCAACAGCAACAGGTAACGCATTCCATAAAAACGAACTACCTGCTTCAGTAGTAATGCATTTTATTTAATATAATATTTTATGTTCTATTACTTAAGTTTTTACTAAAAACTTTAAAACTTTTTAGCGATCTACTTTGCAAATTTTCTTTGCTCTTATTCACACCTCTAAAAATAAAATGTAAAGTTTTTTTTATCACTGATAATGAGGGCATTAAAAACGACAACTTAGGAAATAATTCTAGGAAACGAAAGCAGAAGCTCGTAACTCGAGACCCTCCTATCTGAGAACCACGCTCTCCGATGATATACACATTATGCAAGTACGACAACTTTTCGTGTTCGGTTATATATTATCCCAATTAACTTTTCTTTAAAGAGCGCTTTCAGAAAGAAGATTGAGGTTAGCTAATGTCTTTTAAAAGAGGCTTCCTTGCTGAGATAGCGCTGTGATTAAGATGAGGCTGCGACGGCGCGGAGCGGCAAAGGTCGGGGGGCGGTGTGGGGGCGATGTGGGCGCGGGAGGGGGCGAGGCGGGGGCGGGGCGGGGGAGGCGTGGCAGTGGAGCCGTTACTCGTGTGGGCGGCGGCGCGATATCGACCGCAGCAGATGCGTCCTTCCCCTCGCCCGCCCATCCATCCCCGCCCCTCCCCGCCTCTCCTCGCCCCGCGCGCCCGCGCAGTCAGCCTTCAATTTACGAGCGCCGGGGGGCGGTAAATTAAATATAGAGCTCGCGCGCGCGCGGCGTGCGCTTGAGAGCAGGGCGGGGCCCGCGGGGCGGCGGGGGCGCGGGGCGGCGGGGGCGGTGTCGGAACCCCGGACTGCGGGAGCGCGCCGGACCGCCAAATCGCCGCGTGGGGCGGCGCGTTCCCGTATCGACATCCGATGCCAACGTTCCAATAGCGACGCCCTGCTCGCTGGGCAGGGCGAGGGAGGGAGACACGTGTGCACACCCTGCGGCTGCAGGGCACGCGAGGCAACGGAGGAAGCGCGATCAACTATTTGACTCGTCCATCTTCAGGCGACTCGCTCGCCCTTATTAAAGTACCATCGAGCAAATTATCGCAAACCGAGACGAATCGTTGCAACTAATACAGAAATAAATCTCTTAACTTTACACGTTAACTATTCACTAATGGGGAAATTCAAGTACTAAATATGTTTCATGAATTAATAGAAAGTTTATGTAAACACTTTGCCCATTAGACATTAGACACTTGTTTTATTTTTACGGCTTCCATCTACTTTCTCAGAAGCTAAAATGTTACAAAACTATAGATACGACCTCATTCCTGGCAACGCGCAAACCGCAAAAGCAAACAAATAACTTACTAGCGCCAGACGGGAGAAGGGGGTGTAACGACGCGATAAGGAAAACGAGCGTGGCCTACGGCAGAACGTGTGTCGCGCGCGTTAACCGCGCTCATCCCGGTGGGGGCGTCTCTTTCTCACAGAGGGTGTTAGAGTGCGGCGGAGGGCACGGGATGGAGGAGCGAGGAGGGCGGCGGAGGGCAGGTGAGGACGGCGGAGGGCGGCGCAGGGTGGCGGATGGCGGCGGAGGGTGGCGGAGGGCGGGAGAGGGCGGTGGAGGGCGGGAGAGGACGGCGGAGGGCGGGAGAGGGCGGCGAAGGGCGGGAGAGGGCGGCGGAGGACTCATAAAATGTGCCCTCCGAGCGCGTTGGGCGGGCGGGCGCGCCGGAAATTTCAGGCCCGACGGCGCCCTCGAGGACTTTTTAGTGCTTTGCCGCCGCCGCCTCCCGCCCGCCATTGTTCCACACTCAGCGCGCCCAAAAAAAAGCCCTTCTCCCTCGCGATGTTTCTGGCTGCGGCGAAGCCTCCTATACCCGAATATTTCGTCCCGTTAGCAGAAGGACTGGAATTTGACAAAAAAAGAAAAACGGGCGAACCCAATTTCACTTCACAAAAAGCGGAGTAAAAGAATTGAGTGGTATTGCAGTGGTCCACTTGAATAAAGGACTCCCTAATGGGACTCTAAACTGGGCGCTACTATGGAGGCTGCATAATTCCTCTTTTCAACTTTCATTTTCTAAAATTATAACAAAGGTTCACAACGCGTCGCTGTCAAGTTGACATTAGTGAACTAACAGACTCGAATTCGTTTACTGAAGATTCTTGCTATTCGATTGAACGAAATGTTTGTTTGTGTGTGTGTGTTTAGATGGAGATTGGTGCTTGTAGTGTTAGACGTCTGTAGAGTGGTATGAGGCATTTGTGAATGAGAGAAGAGTGTGAGCTGATGTTATGTGTGATGAGATAGAGAATTGATTTGATGTGATGTATGAAGTGATGTGGTGTGGGAATTGATGGGGTCTGAAAGGTGAGCGATGTTGGTAAGTGATGCGACTGTGAAAAGTGATGCGATGTGAAAAGTGATGCGATGTGAAAAGTGATGCGATGTGAAAAGTGATGCGATGTGAAAAGTGATGCGATGTGAAAAGTGATGCGATGTGAAAAGTGATGCGATGTGAAAAGTGATGCGATGTGAAAAGTGATGCGATGTGAAAAGTGATGCGATGTGAAAAGTGATGCGATGTGAAAAGTGATGCGATGTGAAAAGTGATGCGATGTGAAAAGTGATGCGATGTGAAAAGTGATGCGATGTGAAAAGTGATGCGATGTGAAAAGTGATGCGATGTGAAAAGTGATGCGATGTGAAAAGTGATGCGATGTGAAAAGTGATGCGATGTGAAAAGTGATGCGATGTGAAAAGTGATGCGATGTTGAAAGTGATGCGATGTGAAAAGTGATGCGATGTGAAAAGTGATGCGATGTGAAAAGTGATGCGATGTGAAAAGTGATGCGATGTGAAAAGTGATGCGATGTGAAAAGTGATGCGATGTGAAAGTGATGCGATGTGAGAAGTGATGCGAGGTGAGAAGTGATGCGAGGTGAGAAGTGATGCGAGGTGAGAAGTGATGCGAGGTGAGAAGTGTGCGAGGTGAGAAGTGATGCGATGTAAAATGTAATGGATGCGAGAAGTGATGAATGTCAGGGATCGAGAAGTGATTATTGTGAGAAGGGATGGGGGGGTGCGAAAGAAAATGGCATGTGTGAAGAGACGCGGCGTGTAAAGTGATGCGCTGCACATGATGTGTTTTGCACGTCGGTGCTGTTAAGCGTGTGTGTGTATGGGTATGTGTGTGGTGCTTACTCCATCTTGCTGAGATGGCGCACTCGCTCTCGACGCCGTCAAGTTTTCACTCCAAACCTCTGGTGGAGTTTCATAAAGCTGCGGTAATTCCCCGAACTTCTCGCGCACTCTGTAAGTTGTTCGAGGAGTATCTCGGGGTGGGATACTTTACCTAAGTTCACTTTAGCCGCCCGCGGCTCTCAAGAAATTTGTTCCAGTCATATGCGAGAAGTTACTCGTTCCGGAAAGTTGCCTCAATACAAAGGTATTTCTCTACAGGACTGTAAATTGGGTCACGAACGGAGCCATGAAACAACATCGTTAAGTTGTGCTCTTGAAGTAGCAGCAGTTGAGGCGTAGCTGATCAGCATTTCAATGGAATGCGAATCGCAAATGAAAGACAGGCTCTTTTAAAACATCTGCAATGTAGCAATCAACAGCTCACGATTCTATGTGGCTGGATGAGCGTTAATACTTCAGATCGGATTTGAGATTATTAATGTACCTGAAATAAAACTTGACCATTCTTCCGGAACCCCTTGAAATACCTGTTTCACTCGCCATACACTGACTCACATTTAATTTTAGAAGATAGAAAGGCATAAGATCGTATACAATTGTGGTTCAAAAAAGTAAGAATGGTATTACAGAAAGCTTCATAGGATGCGCTCATTTTTATAAATGAGAGTGAACAGGGTTTCATGGAATGCAGTAAAACAACCTATTCGAAGGTTACAGTCATTCAGAATCGGATAGAATGATGGATGGATGACAAGTTAAATTTTGTTCTACACATTTGGTACATTGATTGAAAGACTGTTTATTATTGTAAGGAAATTAAGTTTCATTTGGAATTCAGATGGACGTAAAGTGATACGAATCTCAAAAGAAACGTAACTTACTACGAAAAACAAATTACAAGCTAGTGGTGAGATAACTACATACTACCTGAACATCACAAGCGACATGTTGCATAACCACGTTGTCTGCAGAATATTGTCTTTTTATGGCAGCAGAACTCATCGCGTCCATTACCTTACGGCAGCACGCAGCCATAACGACTTCCTCGGTTGCGTCACCAGCATAGGCGCTCTTACCTGCAACACAAGAAGAATGCGTTAGCGAGCGAGGTCGACCGGCTCCCAACAAGGGAGGAGGAAGAAGCGGGGAAAAGGGGCGTGGGCGACGTGGGGGGGGGAGGGGAGGGGGCGAGGCACGAAAGGAGGGGGTGCGAGCGATCCGGCGTCGCCGGGGCGTGCTCGTCGACAAGACTAATGACAGGTTCGGCGTAGTTTTAATGGGCTTGCATAATTTCTTAAAGACAAGCGCGCCATCAAGCCGCGCAAAATATATAAAGAAGAGGGTTGGCGGCGCGGGGATAAGCGAAAGGGAAGGGATCGACTGGAGAGGGGGCCGAGGGATGAAAAAGAAGGGACTGCGGGCAGGAAACGCTTGAAAGGATAAAGAGGCGTAGGAGGGGCAGAGCGAAGGGTGGATGGACCGTGCTGATGAGGGAGGACGGGGGCACGTAAGACGAGCAGAACGAGGCACAATATGGGCGCATCAGCCGAGGGATTGTATTTACAGGATTTTTTGATTGATTAGTGATTCCGAGCGCGTCAATTGCTAAGGTCAGTCGTCCCGTAAGTGTAATGCATGTTTTTTTTCCTCGCGAGATGGTGGGGAACTTCCCCCACTAGATGGCGAGATCCGCTGTCGACCTACCGTCGTCCAGCAGTGTTTTACCCAAGGTATCTCCCAACAACGGGGCAGCGCCCCAGCCGGGACACGCTAAGCACCCGACCAATCTCCCGGCGTGTATGGTAGTGTAGTGCGTAAAAGTGTGTGTAAATAAGGGGTGATAATAGGTCAAGGAAGAGGAAGGAAAGATCACGAGCGGTCCGATATCCCGTTTATTAGGTTACTGCCTCCACATTCGCCTGTTATTGATTGGAGAAAACCACGGAAAACCACAGATCAGAGCAGCCAGCCTCTAGAATTCTCCTCCAGACAAGTCTTGAATTCGACCTATTTAGCTAGTGTCGAAAATCTTGGTACCATCGGGACTCGAACTTAGACCATAGATCGAGACCTAGTCCCGGTCAGAGGCACTGCCGTGCCATCAGTTGATGCTCTGAGCCAAGTCTCCCGGTTTGAAGTTAGTGGATCTAACAGAGAGACGTGGGCGGGGTTGGAGGACGCGGACGGAAGGTAGGAGCGGCGAGCGGGGCGGGGCGTGGCGGGGAATGGGCGGGACGTTGGGCGGGCGCGCCGTTGCTCGGGCGGCGAGTTGGAGGGGGGGGGAGGGAGAGGAGAGGAGAGGAGAGGAGGGGAGAGGAGAGGTGGGGGGGGGTGGCGCGGCGGAGTGCCAGAGATTTATCGACGGCCTCGACCTCGGGCCGCGGCGATTAGGCGCCATCCATCAGCGCAGCGCGGGCGAGGGGCGGGCGCGGGCGAGAGGCGGGGCGGAAGCGAGCCGTGGGCGGAGAGCGAGGCGCGCGCGCGAAAGGGCGGCGCCGGCGAGCCCAAGGCGAGTGAGGGCGGTCACGCATCGCCCGGGGCGAGGCGCGGAGGCGGCCGCCGAAGAGATGAGCTGCCGCTGGCGGAGGGGGCGGGGCCATCCGCGAGTGGGGAGAAGAGCGGGCCGGAAAGGCGCTCTAGTGGACTCCCAACGATTGATTAGCGAATCCGGTCGCGTCAACTGCTAAGGTCATTAGTCTCCTAAGTGTAGTGCATTTTTTCCCCGCGAGATGGCGGTCATCTTCCCTCGTTCGATAATGAGATCCGGCGGCGATCTATCCGCGGCTAGCGGGGTTTTCCCCAACCAGGTATCTGCCATCAGCGGGGCGCCGCCCCAGCCGGGGGGCAAGCTCGAAGTCAGTGGTGTCAAGGTGTTCTGCTGGTGGCAGAGGCACGCGTCGTGGCTCCGTATCTTGCCACGAGCTATTCTGCGCAACTAGCATCGGGAAAGGAAACTTTTAGTAACTCCGCCGTTTTACAATAGGGATGGCGTTTTCTCTGGTGGTGAGGTGACGAACCACGTGAAGGGGCGATTTCGTCGTGGCATTCGTGCCACGGACTCCCGCTCGTAGCATCGACCTTGACAACACTACTTAACGTTTTCTGTCTCCCGGCATGTGTGGTAATTTAGCCGAACGACGCCGTGCTAGAAGCGCCGTCATACCACCGGCCCGCCACCAGAACTTACCCACGCTCTCACAACTTAAGCCAAGGCGGAACAACACACCGCACAATTGAATTTACTGGAAAAGTTACGAAAGTCCATGAAACATCTTTTAGGAAGGGAAAGTATTCACTTTCAGACTTATATAAAGCCAGAATTAAACGGTTTTCGGAGATTATTTAACATACAGGAGAAACTTGTTCTTAACGTAATATTTGCCACCATAAAGAGAGCTTCTCAAAAATACATTGATACATAAAGATATGTACATTCAGAGATATGCGAAGTCAAACAAATGGAGCAAGCCTCTTTAGAAACATACTCTGCAATTAGAGTATGCCAAGTTGAACGATGCTCGGCATTTAAGGGTTCCCCTCAGATCCCGAAGAGGTGAAAAGAAGTCTGTATGAGACGTGAGATTAAAAGAAAATACGGACTTTGCGTTCCAGATCAAAAACAGCTGCCATCAAGAATATTAATAAAAAGTTAATGAACCTCATTGCTGGAATTCTGCCAAGAGGTATAAAAGGATCACTAAAGCACCTAGAGAAAGGTGTCAAAGGAAATTGGAACGTATGAACTGACGGCAAGAGTAATTAACATGTCATTCACAAAGACGAAAATAATGTCATCATAAATAACTATATAAATTAGAAATAGAAAATGGATGATATTTGCAGAAATACCACCACAATACCATTGCCTTGCATTCAAACAAAGAAATAGTAATTTTTCCTCGAGACAAATGAAAATATATATATATATGTATATATATATATATATATATATATTTATATTTATTTTTTACTGATACGTTATTGTTTGTTATATCCTTCGACACGGAGCTCGATATTCACTGTATAGCTTAACTGGATTGAGAGGATCGCGGTGACGAGGGATATATGAACACAGTTGAATGTTGCTACATTTCTTCTTGCGGGGGGAATTATGAGAAGGAATTATAAAATGGAATTATGAGAGGGAAATATGACACGAGATACCGCGTCAAGATAATAACTATTTAATTGGTAAATAAGTAAATTTGAACAATTAAAATTAGGTAAAAAAGTAAATTCATGGACGTACCACGGACGATAACTGATTCTAATGATCTCGGGAGACAAAATGCCTTTGGGCTTTTGGTCTCCGCTCGATCATTACAATTCTTATAAAGCCCTTGGTGTATAAACAACTATTGTGACACAAGTGAAGATAAGAACTGATGTAAGGAACAACGACTTTAGTACAGAGTTAAAAGCAAAAAAGCCTGCAAAGAAGCGGCAGAGAGAGTTTGTGACTTTCGTCATCGCTTTGGAAAAAGTGCCCTTGCTATTCCTCCTCATCAACTTGCTGACACAACGGTTTCCTTCTAACATGCGCTGAAATTGCATGCGAATGAATCAGAGAGTCAATACTGGTTCCGGACGCGTTAACTACTAGGGTCATTAGTTCCGTAACAGTAGTGCATGTTATCGCCAGGGAAGTGACGGTGTTCCCTCCTCGCTGGGACGTACGATCCGGCACCGACCTGAACGTAGTCTTGCGGTTTTTCCGCTTCAGGTATCTCCCTCAACGAGAAACCGCCCTAACCGGCCCGCAACACGCGACTGGACTCCCGACATGTCAGGTAGTATAGAGCATACAAGTGTAAGTAAGGGGCGAGGATAGGACAAGGAAGAGGAGGGAAAGATCGCGCGCAGTCCATGGCCCGTTGTGAGGGTACTGCTCCGCCATTCGTCTGGTGTTGATCGGAGATACGACAGAAACTACTGATAAGAGCAGCCGGCTGCTATAATTCTCCAGACGGCGCGCGGTTGAATTCGACGAAGCTAGTGGCGAAAATCCTGCTTGCTGCCGTTGGGCCTCTAACACTTCGACCTCCTCATCAACGATGCTACAACGGTAACGGTGTTGTCACTGTGTGCATATGTGGTGGAAGCAGAATGTAATCGATAACATGGAAAATATTACGATGGAAAATATTTAGCATCAATTACTCACTATAGATTTACATTGCAAGTACCTTCATAAAAATTGACCACATGTACACACGCAATTTACAGGATAGGAGACGTGTAAACAGGCGTGCTTGGCTCACCAGTCATTATCCAGATGTATGAAATCTTTAAAAAGGTGCAACATGTATTGCCAGTGGTGCGAACAAAGAGGAAGGGAGAAGGGCTCTTGCCGCTCCCCCCCAGAGAAAAATCCTGGGTACAATTCTGCATATGTCTATACAAATCAGTTTCGGAAAGCTTTTTTCTTAATTTTGTAACTGCGATGTGAATGATTACAATGTATATTTAAGTACGGAGGCCAGAATAATGAGTTGGCGGTGCCGCAACGCGCCATGTCGTGGCCGCCACGGAGATCCGGGAAGCGCGCCACAAGGAGGAGGGCAGGGGTTTAGCGAGAGCTCGGGCGCGGAGCCGCTCGGAGCAAGAGGCGGCCGGCCGGCGCCGCGCACAGGAGCCGTTTCCCACGGGGCGAGGGAGCCAGCGGCCGCAAAACAAGCAGTGGCGGGTCGCGGCTTCGAGCCCGGGATCTCCGAAGCGGGCCGAGCCCAGCCGAACCGCGCCCCTGTCCCCTCCCCCCTCCCAGCCCTCGACGGCGCTCGCGAGCGGACGTTGACGCCAATTCACGCGGCGGTAGGGGTGGGGGAGGGGGGAGGAGTGCGGCGCCCGGGGGCCGGCGGTGCAGCTGCACTCGACCACTGCAGCGGCGCGGTGCGGGTGGGGGAGTGGGGGTGGGGGCGGCGGCGGCGGCGGTGGTGTGTGGCGGTTGCGGCGACGGCGGCGGCGCCACCGCTGCCGCTGCTGGCCCGTTGCGACCCACTTGTGTGCGGTGTATCGACCGCGGTGCCCCGCCGCGCACACGCGCGCCCTCGCGCCGCCCCGCGTCGCCCCGCCCCGGGCACGCGGGGAAGCGCCGGCGAGGCGGAAGCAGCGCGCATCCGCCACAGACAGCGGCGGCGGCGGCGACGCGGGGGCGGGGTGAGGTGAGTCGCGCGGGAGGGGATAGCGGCAATGCCGGCGGCGGCGACGCAGGCGGAGAGAGACAGACAAGGCACAACACAAGCTTCAGCTTCCCCTGCTTTCCCACCTCTCCGAAAATATACTTACTCGCTGGGGATAGCAAGTTACATTCACGTGTCCCAATCCCTCGGGGCCGCATAGGATACTTCTATGACATGTTTAGACCGCAAAACCCAGTAAACGCATCGCATTTCTGTTTTGTGTATTTAATGGCGGGCATTAATTTGTTATTCAATGGAAGACGCTGAGGCTCACAGAATTCTCCTCAGTGATGTCAGAGTCGGACAACCGCCTTGACATACGTTAGATGACCGTGCGACCCCCCCCCCAAAAAAAAATTGAGAACTGTGTGTGTGTGTGTGTGTGTGTGTGTGTGTGTGTGTGTGTATGTATGTATGTATGTATGTATGAGAACAAATATTCAGCCAACAGAAAAGCTAGGATGGGTTCGAGTTGAGAAACAGTTTCAGTCAGTCCGAAAGAAATGCTCGATACGTGCCCAATTAATCTCAATTCTATCCAATTAATTCAACGCGTGAAATACATTTATCTTCCAAATCATTTCACATTTAAGTTCTTTTTATGGGGAGTCAATCAGTATCTATATGATGGTAGCAGAAATGACTTGTTCGTTTTTACTAATATGTTTAAGAAATTGATAAGCAGTGTCGACGACTCAGCCATCATCATTAGAAGTGATGTAGTATGCCTATAAAGATATGATGAATTACGGTGGAAGGTGCTAATCAATTACATAAACCCGATGAATACGATATCATTGACTTTTATAGCATGAATCAGTGAAGAGTTAAAATGACATACGAAGTACGTATTGATTTGCTTGCAACGCACAGTTGGCATTAATAAATTAAAGCTATGTCTTCACCAGCGGTTTTATTTAATAGAAAGCAATTGTCAATGACTTATGTCTTCTTCAGATCTGACACGGGAAAACAATATCGTTAGGGAGTCGAATTCTTCAATGAACGCGGAAGACTCGGATGAGTCACGATGTAACACTCATGTTATGCCGAAAAGGCTCACGTTTCACCACGTTTTATGCCTCCCACGTTTTTCTAGAGATTTCCAGAATATTCTCTGAATTCGTATAAAAAGAAATAATACCAATCGACTCGTCTTCTGGAGTGGAATCGAATGAGCTACTGATGACCTGAATAGGTGCTTTAAAATCCCCTAAAATGCGTATTAGATGCGTACCATCACGCAACGCAAAGCGTTTCCCCCCTCGAGAATTCTCTTACAACGTTGTGAATGGATGTGAAGAAAGAAAGAAAAAGAAAAAAAGAAAGATAATAAAAAACAACAAACGAACAGATCAGTTCTCCACCAGTAGGCCGAGCTGCTTCGAATGACAACCTCCATTGCTTCTAATGGTGGTCATGAGACGTCTAATCACAAGTAGCAGACGGACACTTGACTCGGGGGGGGGGGGCACTCTATTACTGTACGTGGGATATAGTGATGTAGCGATCATTGGCGGATCCAGCGGGCCATGGGGGCCATGGACCCCCTCCAAAAGGCCTAGAGTTTACATTTGTTACCTTCTTTTATTAGACAAAATTGATTTAAATATTTATTTTTATTATAATTATGTAATTATTTAAAAATAATATTGTAGAATATCATTTATACACTACAAAAATATACAATATACAATATAATAAAAAATATACAATATAATATAATAACAAATGTTTATTATTTAACAGAAATCTATGATGGCCCCTTCCAAAACGATTGGCTGGATCCGCCCCTGGTAGAGATCTGCTTGCTATTTACTAGTGGTGAGGCTGCTTCTGCCTCCCCTGCAGCGCAGCGGAGGGATCGAAGAGAGCTCCGTAAAGTTACAATCGCAAAGTTGTCAAAAAAATTTGAAATTAATCTCCAAATTTGTCGCTTTTTTGTTGCTAATTTGTTACGCAAAACAAAAATTTGTCGCTCGTCATTTGACACTGCTATAACAAATGCTGCTAACTTGATATCAAGTTAGCATCGCAAAAACAAGAAAACCAAGAAACTACACAGATAAATTAAAAATTAATTACATGGGAATTTGTCGCTTTTTTGTCGCTCAAAACTTACCATAAAACAAATTTTGTTACTCTTCAAACAAAGCCAGAAATGTAATTTCCCAAAAACGCTGTTTTTCAACGCAATGTCAGGAAAACCAAGAAATAACAATAATAAGTAAAAAATATTTACATGGGAATTTGTCGCTAATTTGTCGCTCGAAACCTACCGTAAAAGAAATTCTTTTACTCTTTAAACAATATGCTAGAAATGGAAGTTTTCCAAAACGCGATGCTAAGTTGATATCAACTTACAATCGCAATTTCAAGAAAACCAAGAAATAACAATAACATGTAAAAAATAGTTACATGAGAATTTGTCGCTTTTTTGTCGCTCGAAACTTACCGTAAAATAAATTTTGTTACTCTTTAAACAATATGCCAGAAATAGAATTTTTCGCAAAACGGGATCTGATGTGTCGTCAAGTTAGAATCGCAATGTCAAGAAAACCGAGAAATAATCTAAATACACAAAAACATTTTACATCGGAATTTGTCGCTAATTTGTCGCTCGAAACCTACCGTAAAATAAGTTTTGTTACTCTTTAAACAATATGCTAGAAATTGAATTTTTCGCTAACGCGGGTCCAGTATGTGGTCAAGTTAGATTCACAATCTCCAGAAAACCGAGAAATAAAACATAATATGCAAAAATAATTACATGAGAATTTGTCGCTTTTTTTGTCGCTCGAAACCTACTGTAAAAGAAATTCTTTTACTCTTTAAACAACATGTTAGAAACGGGATTTTTCCCAAACGCGATGCTAAGTTGATATCAACTTACAATCGCAATTTCAAGAAAACCAAGAAATAACAATAATAAGTAAAAAATAATTACATGGGAATTTGTCGCTTTTTTGTCGCTCAAAACTTACCATAAAACAAATTTTGTTACTCTTCAAACAAAGCCAGAAATGTAATTTCCCAAAAACGCTGTTTTCCAACGCAATGTCAGGAAAACTAAGAAATAACAATAATAAATAAAAAATATTTACATGAGAATTTGTCGCTTTTTTGTCGCTCGAAACCTACCGTAACAGAAATTCTTTACTCTTTAAACAATATGCTAGAAATGGAATTTTTCCCAAACGCGATGCTAAATTGATATCAACCTACAATCGCAATTTCAAGAAAACCAAGAAATAACAATAATAAGTAAAAATAATTACATGAGAATTTGTCGCCTTTTTTTGTCGCTCGAAACTTACCGTAAAATAAATTTTGTTACTCTTTAAACAATATGCCAGAAATAGAATTTTTCGCAAAACGGGATCTGATGTGTCGTCAAGTTAGAATCGCAATCTCAAGAAAACCGAGAAATAATCTAAATCCACAAAAACTTTTTACATCGGAATTTGTCGCTAATTTGTCGCTCGAAACCTACCGTAAAAGAAATTTTGTTACTCTTTAAACAACATGCTAGAAATTGAATTTTTCGCTAGCGCGGGTCCATATGTGGTCAAGTTAGGCGAGCCCCCTCTCCCTTATAGCGTCCGGCTGTAACAGTCTTGCTGGTTTTTCCAAAGCCTGCCCGAGGGTTAAATATCCGGCGGGTCTTGGCTATTTTTGCCTGGGGCAGGTATTACCAAAGCTTTGCAAATGGAATTATACTCGTAGATACTTCGCCAATGGTTTTGGTATAACTAAAATTATTTATGGTCGTTGATGTTTAGTTACTGGTCTAAAATGGTCCAATAATTGCAAATCGAGACTGCCATTGGAAACATTAAATAAAATTTGAAATTTCCAGATATCTCGAAGATTCTGGCATGCGATGAAGGATTCATTCGTTGGTTTTGTTTTGTTCTCCTTACGAAGTTCATCGTAAGAAGAGAAAGTTATGCAATCGTGCACTGGAAAACGTAGAATTTTCCGCAGAAACACTCTTATTTATAAAAGTTTATTAATTTCAAACATTACGTTGTGTACGTTGGATTTCCACATTTCCTGAATCATCCTGACGGTAAAGTATTGTATGAAGAAAAACAGGTATTAACCTAATAAAAGAAGAAGATGTTGTGTACAATGATGAAACGGAGATCCTGTAACTGGAAATCTAATACATCTACCGAGTATTATTTTCTGTGCGTACTTCACGAAGAGAACTTACCAAGTAAACTATCCAATTTAAAATGCGTAATATAAAGAAAGTTATGTAATTCCGCCACAAAAAACGGGAATTTTTCGACACAAAAACTCGTTTTGTGTCCCTGATTCGGAAAAAGTGAACAAATCCTCTTACAATATGTAGTAATTTACTTTCTCTAACATATCTTATACTGAGATTTCACGAGTTGCGGGTCCTTAATACGTTTTTACTTTCTTGAATACGTATGTATGTGTATACGGAGTATTATACGTAGAATACAGAAAATGATGCTGCGGAATATCAATTTCGAGATCTAAACGGAAATACAGGTTTTGGAGCTTCCTGATACCGAAAAAGTGTTTTTTTTAATACGCCCGTCCATCTATCTGTGAATTAGAAGAATAATATTAATAATAATAGTAATAATAACAACAACAAAACATTTGTTCTATTAATCTGGAATTATTAATTTATTAATATATATTTACAACAGCAAGAAAAAACTGTGTACATTTCTGGAGCATATTTGTTGTGATACTAAAACAAGGAAAGTGTATTATAAAATCTATCTGAATGTATACTTCATTTGGAGAGCTTATTTCACTTTTAAACAATTTACGAAAGAATTCACTGTTCTTGTCAATACAATTTTCTTTCGACGCCAAACACGCAGGCGCGTGCCTTTCTCTTTAAACTCGTGGTCTCGACGGTCACAAGAGTTTTTGGGTTGGAAAATCGTCCATTTACGCTGCCCCATCACAATAATTTGTCTTTACTAAGTACGTATTAATGCGAGAAATAAAAATATCCGATATGTGTAACGCAGATATTTTGTTTTCATGTGCAACATAGTCTTCAATTAGCTTTTGAGTTCATTTCTGTAAAGCGATTTTTAAAATTATACTTCGAATTTCTTGTTGTACTTTCTCAATTATGTAATGTGCTGAGGAATTGAATATTCCTGTCTTCTTTTTCTGAAGCAATCCTTTACAGGTCCATTGGAGCGTCTTAGAAATATTAGTGTATGAATGAATGCCGTAAAGGCACTTAGTGCCTGATCCGCTCCTTCCGTTTCGGCTAGAGGGAGGGTCATAGAATTCACCACCAGGTATACAGCTTGCCTCCCTCTGCCGGGAAAATCCCACTCCTTGTTGTTTAAAGAGTAAAAGAATTTCTTTTACAGTAGGTTTGGAGCGACAAAAAAGCGACAAATTCTCATGTAATTATTTTTTGCATATTATTGTTATTTCTTGGTTTTCTTGAAATTGCGATTGTAAGTTGATATCAAATTAGCATCGCGTTTGGGAAAAATCCCGTTTCTAACATGTTGTTTAAAGAGTAAAGAATTCTTTTACAGTAGGTTTCGAGCGACAAAAAAGCGACAAATTCCATGTAATTATTTTTTGCATATTATTGTTATTTCTCGGTTTTCTGGAGATTGTGAATCTAACTTGACCACATACTGGACCCGCGTTAGCGAAAAATTCAATTTCTAGCATATTGTTTAAAGAGTAACAAAACTATTTTACGGTAGGTTTCGAGCGACAAATTAGCGACAAATTCCGATGTAAAATGTTTTTGTGTATTTAGATTATTTTCTCGGTTTTCTTGACATTGCGATTCTAACTTGACGACACATCAGATCCCGTTTTGCGAAAAATTCTATTTCTGGCATATTGTTTAAAGAGTAATAAAATTTATTTTACGGTAAGTTTCGAGCGACAAAAAAGCGACAAATTCTCATGTAACTATTTTTTACATGTTATTGTTATTTCTTGGTTTTCTTGAAATTGCGATTGTAAGTTGATATCAACTTAGCATCGCGTTTTGGAAAACTTCCATTTCTAGCATATTGTTTAAAGAGTAAAAGAATTTCTTTTACGGTAGGTTTCGAGCGACAAATTAGCGACAAATTCCCATGTAAATATTTTTTACTTATTATTGTTATTTCTTGGTTTTCCTGACATTGCGTTGAAAAACAGCGTTTTTGGGAAATTACATTTCTGGCTTTGTTGAAGAGTAACAAAATTTGTTTTATGGTAAGTTTTGAGCGACAAAAAAGCGACAAATTCCCATGTAATTAATTTTTAATTTATCTGTGTAGTTTCTTGTTTTCTTGTTTTGCGATGCTACCTTGATATCAAGTTAGCAGCATTTGTTATAGCAGTGTCAAATGAAAGAGCGACAAATTTTTGTTTTGCGTAACAAATTAGCAACAAAAAAGCGACAAATTTGGAGATTAATTTCAAATTTTTTTGACAACTTTTGCGATTGTAACTTCACGGAGCTATCGAAGAGGCGCGGGGAAGCAGATGGGTCAAGGGAAGCAGGCGGCAGAGGAGCGGCGGCTGGCGGCCGCAGTTTACGACTCCGACGAAGGCAGCGGCGGCGGCGGCGGCGGAGGGAGGGTCTCGTGTCTCTCCGCGGGCTTTATTGGCTCCCGCTGCGGCGGCTTTAAATTTCTCGGAAACATTATCTCCCCCGGCGTGGCGCGGCGCGGCGCGACGCAGCACGGCGGAGGGAGACCTGCTTTCTTTCACAGCGCCCCGCCTCCTTTGTTGCGAAGACCTTGCGCTGACGTGAAATGCGTCGACGCGCGCGACGCGGGGGGGATGGGAGGGGGGCGGCGGCTGGAGCGGGGTCGGGGGCGGTGGCGTGGCGGGGCGTCTGCGGAGCGGGAGGAGGCAGAGCGCCGGGAGCGGATCGGGGCGGGGCTGGGCGGGAGAGCGGGGGAGTGGGTGTGGCGGGGGGAATGGGGGAGGCAGGGGGAGAGAGGAGCGGCGGGGGGAGGCGGGGGAGACGAGGGGATTGAGGGGTGGCGGGGGATTGGGGGAGGCGGGGGAATGGGGGCGGCGGGGGAGAGGTGGGGAGCGGGGAGGTGGGGGAGAGGGGAGCTGGGGGGAGCGGGGAGCTGGGGGGAGCGGGGAGCTGGGGGAGCGGGTAGCTGGGGCGCGGGAGGCGGGGGAGCGGGGAGGTGGAGGAGTGGGAGAGGCGGGGGAGACGGGAAGAGCTCCGGGGGCGGAAGGATAGGGCAGCGGCGGGGGCGGGGGCAGGGGAGCGGGGGTGCGTGGGGGAGGGGGAGCGGGGTTGGTGGGGGAGGGAGAGCGGGGGTTGGTGGGGGAGAGGGAGCGAGTGTGGTGGGCGGGGGAAGGGGAAGGGGCGGGGCAGACGCGAGGCGAAGAGAGGCGGGACGGCGGAGCGCCGAGGCGCTTCGAGGAATGGCAGTGAGTCGAGTGTGGCATGCGTGGGAGGCATCCAGAAAAAGAGAATGCGGAAATGCGAAGGCGACGCGGACGACCTTCGCGAAGGCCAGGCAGGCGTGCCGAAACGAGCCGTCTACAAAGGACACTCAAACGCATCGGGAACCGGCGTCCAAGACTGCGAGATAAGAAAGCGATTGGGCCGTATACTCTTGAGGACTGCTATCTTAGGAATTAACAAACCGTTTTACGCGCAGACAATACATGTGATAGTGTATCAGCTTGAGTTTAACAGAGCAAAAACTTCCATTCCTATTTAGAGTCCATAAAACTTGACGGAGGTTATTCAGCATATTGAAACGTACAGCACCTGCCGTTAGCTCTTTATATACTCGAAATCGTGCTTAACCGCTTTTCAGAAAACTCACACTTTTTGTTCGTCCTTTTATGAATCTTGTACCTATTTACTGGTGATTCATATTAAATAACTCTACTAAGGTTTTATGGTTATAAAACATAATGTAATTTGGGGATGTTTGGATGATATTTTTTAAACGCATTTCATAATACAGTATGCTGCAGTTTCATGGCCTTGATACGCCCATTGAGGATATTACATAATTCTGCATTCTCTTTTATTTATATAATACTAGCGGACCCGGCAATGCTTCGCTATTGCAGTGTATTAAATACAATTGAAGCTCAAAATCAATATAGTCAATGAAGATTAACTACGAATTAACTACACTTCAACCACGAATTAACTACACTTTAACAACGAATTAACAACACTTTAAGAACGAATTAACGACACTTTAACTACGAATTAACAACACTTTACTATATTACACTACACTTTAAAAATAAAATATTCGAATAATGTTGTGCACTGTCAGCATTTTGCAACTTCGATGTTTTTCAATATTATGAATGCAAACGAGGCTTGTAGTTCAAAACGATATCCATAGAGAGCACGTTCAAGCACGATTCTCTGAGAACGGCGAAGACAGGTCAATTAACTTTGCAAAAACAGCACCACTACATTTCCGATTTCATTCAAACCGGTCTTTAAATACTTCCAATTCTAATAAGCACAAAGTATGAAAATATTACCGAAATCGATAGAGTAGTTTTTTGGGTCAATATGCGACAGTCATACGCACGTTTCCTTTTATTTATAAATAGTTTGGTTCGAGTTTCGGAAAGTTAATAATTATCTTACTTTTATTGTATTCGAGAGTGCTTTCATCCGTCGCAGAGGCCGGTCCGAGGAGGCGGCGCACGCGACTTTATTCCCCGCCCCCGCCCGCGCTCGAGACCACTGATCGCTCTTTCGCTCCGCTCTAATCCCGTAAAGTCCTCCGCACAGGCCGCACGGAAACACGGTCGGTGGCTTTGGCGGCGACGGCGACGATGACGTTGGCGGGGGCAGCGGGGCAGCGGGGCAACGGGGGCAACGGGGGCGGCGGTGGCGGCGGTGCGGCGGTGCGGCGGGGGGCGGCGGGGGCGGTCGGGGGCGGCGGGGGCGGCGGGGGCGGCGGGGGCGGCGGGGCGGCGGGGCGGCGGGCGGCGGGGGCGGCTGGGCGGCGGGGGCGGCGGGGGCGGCGGGGGCGGCGGGGGCGGCGGGGGCGGGCGGGGGCGGCGGGGGCGGCGGGGGCAGCGCGGGCGGCGGAGGCGGAGGCGGAGGCAGCGTTTGGCGGCGGCGGCGGTGACGGGGGCGGAGGAGGCGGGGGCGGCGATGACGGGGGCGGCGCCGGAGCAAGACAGCGCGGGCAAGCGGGGAAGGCCGGGAGGGAAGAGAATGGAGAGGAGCGAGGGGTAGAAGGGGAGAGGCAGCTGCAGGCGGCGGCGGAGAACACTGAAGTTCAGCTGCCGGCAAATGCGCCAAGCTCGTCTACTCTCGCCAACTCCTCTTGCTGGCTGTACGCGGCATGCATGGCTGGATACCAGTTAGCAGGCAGTATTAAGCGGTATACGCAGACATCAGACGTTCCAAACACGTCCTCGCTAATTATTTCATCAGAGGTAAATTCCAAATAACCTGAACTCCAAGCTAATCCGTTTTGTAAAGATATACTTGAAGATGACACAAATAATTTAAAAATTGCATAATAATCTTGCGTCTCTTTTGACAGTGATTCTAGTTTTAAAATCGCTTGACATTTTACATGAATCTGAATTTCAGAGACCGATATTATTTTTTCGTTATTCTAGCATTACACATCGACGTGAAAATGTCAATATATCTACAAGAAATCATCGTTCTCAGACACGATGATTCCGAATTTTGTAATGTTAATATTTAATATAAATATATCCCATGTCAATGTTTTAATCATACAGGAACAAAAATACAACAACAATATTTTATCTTTCACGATAACCCTATTTAAGCTTTCATAAGATTCAAATATCAGTAGAAAATTTAGAACGGGAGAAAGAGAGAGAAGTTCAATATAAAAAATATTTAATATTTTTTTCAATATTAACTGTACAGGATATAATGTTGGTTGCTTAATAAACAAAATAAAGATCGTGATTGTGCCTGCACTTATCAATTTAATACCTTTTAAAACAGTACGCTGAGAAGTCTCGTCGTCAATACATCAGAGAATATTTGAATAAAGTTTTTCATAATGCTCAGGTCATGTAATCGCCTGCCCTTTGCATCTCGGTTACATACAGTGTCGCCGTCACATGCTCCGTTCCCCTTTTAGAGCTCCCCCGAGCTCTGTTTAATTTGTACGCCCTCCCGCGCCCTACTCGCCCCTCCCATCCCGAGCCGCTCCTCCGTTCCCGCCTGTGTTTATTAACTCCGGACATTCTTGTGGGTCAAGCGAGATATTGAGCGCTGTAATGGAATTTCATTTGTCGGCGCCCAGCGTTCCTCCGAAATTCGGCGAGAAAACCGGCTAACACTAAGGGCGTCTCGGGCAGCGACAAGTCCTCTCTGCATTCACTTTATCTCTTCCATTGCCACCTTTTTGACTGCAAAGCGAGATGAGCCTGTTTTATAAACTATCTTGTGAACTATTAAGCACAGTCGCTCACTCCATTTCTCTCCGGGCGACTATTTCAGAAAACGGGATAAAAAATTTATAAGGAGATGCAAATAACATGTCCAATACTCACTTCTCTCACTTCATTAAGCGAGCAAAATGTGTCTCAGTATATGAATGTGGCTTGTTACTTCACCTTAAAATGGGAGAAATGTCACAACAGAGGGGCAAATCCTTATATAGTAATCGAATAACCTGCGTTAGTCAGTCCGTCCGTCTGCCACCCACGGTTAGACCACTTCCGGGCTATTAAACGAGATAATTCAGATGTAATTCGAAGCATCTCGGCCACCTGATGGGGAACTGACAATTTTCTTTAGGAACCATCCAGAAAATCTAAGAAATTTCTCTAAAAACGAGTTCTGTTTGTTCTTTTTAAATAAGGGATTGTTTTCGCTGACTTCCGTTACCTAAAGAGGTGTTCAATAATGTAAGCTCATTTGATTCCTCTCATGAAGCTCAGTCGATTGGAACAATTCTTAGCCGATTTCCTCTCTGATAGTCTGAAAAATCTAGAAAAATGTGTATGTTTGATGATTTTAATGCTGCTTCGAGTACATTGGTATAGAGGAGTTACTCTACGAAGAGTTTAGTTAGACAGGACGGGAAACAAATGGACGTCATCAAGTACAACGGCATTGCAAAAGATAGTAATGAAGCCATTTACAAATGAGCTAATTGTAAACGAATCCATTGATGAATTAAGAGCATGGACCAAACCCGCAATTATGTTTCCAGCAGTAGCCAAGCAGTAGATGTTAAAGCAGTCCCTTTATATTATCATCTCCCTATAAACAGCTGTGAACGCTTCTTTCCTACATTTGCATGATCGTTAGGACATTATTCATCAGACTGACAATAATTATAGTTAGTTTTGTAAAGCAACAAAAATGTAAACAAGTATGTAAATCCATAGACTTCCACGTAACTTTCTGAGCCTGGAAATGGACGAGCCGGGCATCTGCAATATGTTTCAAATGTGTGCTTCCGATGAACTCGCAATGCTCAAATTAAATTTTTAAACATGCAAATACCAAACCAGAAACCTCAAACAAAGTAAGCAAAAATAGTATTTAACCAACTATCACACCATGTGCAACGTATGGTAAGATTACATTGTTCAAGTCACAATCATTAAATCTCAACAGCACACTTTCTGTCACACATTGCCATGAGTATATAACGATACTCCGTTGATCCATTGTGTTCTTATCATCCTTGAAACGACAGTGGGTTAGAACAAACGACGTCAAATATGACAAGATATCAAAAGCTCATCACAAAGCGACACGTTCACTCCACGGAGAGAATACGAGAATGTCGAAACGGCTTCCACACACCCTACACAAGTATTTTTATAAACATTTAAAATTAGTTTTATTAAAAATTGAATCAGCTCAGCTTAATAAAATTATTGTTCGCTTAATTATTATTAAATTTCTTCTCAAAACACAGAAAAAAGAAAATATTTTATAATATAAGCTTGAAAATCGGCGAAATGAAATGTCTAAACATATTTTTTGTCTGACATGTCTAAACATGTTTTTTTTTAATTTTGTCCCAATATTGGGGAGGGGGGGCAGTTGTCCCCTCTCCCCCCCCCCCGAATCCCGCTTCTGCCACACCTACGCACGCACCTGCCTCAGGAGGCGACGCGAGGGAATGTGTGCTCGTGGTACATACGAATCGCCAGTGTACGGGCGCGGGCCAAAGCGCGCGACGCCGGCCGGGGGGGCGGGGTTTTCCGGGGAGGGCGCGCATCTGCGATTCCGCGCGCGGAGCCGCGGCGTGGCGCGGAGCGGAGAGGCGCGGCGCCGCGCATTTCTCGCGCCGCCAGCGAGCGCGCGCGCGCGTGTGAATGTGTGCGTGTGTATGTGTGCGCGCGAGGTGCAATGCATGCCAACGACGCCCCTCCCAACCAAACGCAGGTTGTTGGGTCGAAACAGGGCGGCGGCGGCGGCGGCGGCAGCGTCACCGGTGGGTGCCCGTCCTCTTCCCCTCCCCTGGCGCAAGGAATGTGCTGAACCGCTCTGCACAAGGAGATAATGAACGGAGTGTAGAGTAAGCGAGGACGAGAGAATGCAGCCAACGCGTTTTTTCTCCCCTCCCCTCCCTTCACCCCTCTACATCCCTCCTTTCTTCCCCTCCCACGTTATCCGCTGCGCGAACTCTATCCGCCCTGCAGATTGGGACGAAGGATGCTGCGAATTATCTCTCGTACTCACGATCCACTGAAGCATTTCGCGAAGGGGAAATTAGACACTTCTCGTAATTGGGAGTTTCGGAGTTTCCTTAGTTTCGATCTGAGAAAGCTGAAGCCGTCTCAAATGGACCGTTCATGAACCACGTTCCAGTTGACCTGGGTTACATCTTTTAAAACAAGGGCGATAAGTAATTACAGAATGATCAACCAATTTTTAAAGAGCAGCATTACTATTGGGAGTTAATCGATGAAGCGATATTGTAGGTGGGATTGTTAATAATGTATCTCTCAAGAAAAACAAATCAGTAACTCAAAGTAATAAGTTTCAGAAGATATTACAGCAAAAGTTTTTAATCCCTATGAGCTTGATTCTCTTCATTCAGTTCACGTTCGAAGATTCTACAGAAGAGTTGATCAACAATAAGTATTCAACCCGGATTTCGACGCTGTTCTTTCATTTGAAACTGTTCAATCTACTACTCTCCATTATACGTTCTGCAGAAAAATCGAAGAGCCCAAAGCAAACGGAATTCTATCAGGAAGCACAAAGGACGAAACGTCGCCAAGCAGACCGTTTATTCGCTCAGAAATGGCATTTCCAGTTAGCAAGAAGCGATTTGCAAACTAGGCCGGAGTCGCTGCTTTGACAGCGCCTCTGAATGAGCGAGTGTTTTCAATGAACGAATTCAAGCAGCTGCGGTGGTACGATTGAACAGAGAGAGATTCAGAGCAGCAACTTTCACGTTCCGTGGCATCAGAGAGTATTCAATTATAAGTGAACGCGGCGTAAAACAACCGACTTCAGATGATTGAAAAAAAAAAGAGACCGTAATGAGAAGATTCTTTGGGTGTAAAACACACATCGAAAAGGGAAGTGACGGACAAAACACGCAACAAATGGAATTGCAATACGCTACTTGCATGCAGAGGCGTATCTAGGTATAAAGGTGCCCATGGCAAGCAAAGAATTTGCGCCCCTGGCAGATTACTTCAATTAGGGTTCTTGTTATTTGTTTTATTGGGTATACTCTAAATAGCACCCCTTGTGAGTGGCGCCCATGGCACGTGCCATGTCTGCCATACCGTAGATACGCCTCAGCTTGCAAGAGCAGTCAGGACAGCCGTAACTACTTCTGACATCATCACGAGCGCAACTGTAGCCTGCCAGGTTCTATACCCGTCTCCGCCACTTTCACATTCACTACTGCTTAGGCCAACTTCAGCTGTTGCTCGTGACGTCACATTATCGTAACCATCGCTAGCAGAACCACTGGTACTCGCCATCCCCATTGCCACGGCCATGGGCAACGTCTATCGACCCCCCACGTAGAGACGCAAGGCGGGGCCCAATGTATTACTTCCTGGCTTTTTAGCCAACTCATGCCACCGCAATCGCCGCCACAATACAAGTACATTATACTCTGATCACCTCCTCATCAGCAATTCTAGTATCATTCGGCAAGTACCCAGGGGCAAACTATTATTATTTTATTTTGCTAGAATCATAATAGCTTCCACTTGTCCATGAAGACGATAGTAAAGGCCTATAAAGAAATTCGTAACACGGATAAAATGGCTCAATAAACTTAACTAGTAATGACTTCTCTGAACACATTTAAACCACTACATGAAAACTGTTACAAGAGTACCGAGTAGAGAGAGATTACAATAAGAAGGGACCGCATTGACAGCTACTGCTTGGCCACTGTCGGCAATACTGCAAGTTACGTTCATCCTCTCATTTTGTCAGTGCATTCGTTTGCAGTTAGCTCATTTGTAAATCGCTTCATCACTATCTCTTGCAACGTCTTCGCCCTGCATGAGAAACATCTTCATTTGTTTTCCAATCTGTCAAAGTGGTCCCTTTTTAGAATAACTCCTCTAAATCGGTTTTCCAGAAAGGAAGCCATTGTACACGATCCTCGCGCGGCAGTCACCGTCGCTGTAGATGTCGTCAATAGGGTGCGACATCGATGTCGATGTTTTCACAACATAGATAGTTTTTATATAATTATCGACATTTTTAACATCGATTTTTTAAGGCGGTGTTTTTTAACATCGATGTTTAGTGTTCGAGGTTTTTATAAGGTCGTTATTTTTTAACTTGAACAGACTTTTAGAATGATGTTATGGTAACACATTTCTACAAAAATAATTTGCAGATATCCATAAATTGAATATTCGTGAGACCAAAGTAAACAAGGGTTAAAAATTATTTAAAAAATCGAGTATTCGTCAATAAAGAAGCGTTTGTAATTTTAGAATTGTCAAATCAGATCAGAAAATAAGATTTGTTAACTCAGCTGTTGATTTTTTAAAAATATTAATGCGCGAGACTACTTTAAAATTAAATACCCCCCGCGTGAACTTCAATTGTTACTAATCAAATTTCACAATCATTTTCGTTTCATAACATCGATGGTTGTGGGTCGTTTATTAACATCGAAGTTTTAAATTTTGAGCATCGATGTTTAGATACATGAATGATTTGTTGGTGATGCCGCATCCCTGTACTTGGGTTTTTACTTCTTGGCGCGTGGGGGCTTGTCTTCAGAATGGAATATCTCACGATATTTCGCGTCGTTCTCGGACGTGCCGCTAGGAATCGCATAATCGCGACTGTATCGAGTAGTGCTGGAGATCATGTGACTCCTAGCGGCACGACCTTGAACGACGCGAAATACCGTGAGATATTCCATCCTGACGACAAGCCCCCACGCGCCAAGAAATAAAAACACGAGTATAGTCGCCAGCATTGTTTCGCGCATGGAGAGCGCCTCCCGAGCGAGGGAGACGGCGGCGGCGGCGGCGCCAGATAAGGGGGCCACGCCGCGCCGCGTCGCAACGCGTCGCGGCGCGGGGAGCGTAGCCCAGTCCTCCCCCCCTGGCGGCGCCTGGGTGCGACGCCCTCCAATGAGGTCGGGCGGCGAAATTCGCGACCTCCCCTCTCCCTCCCACCCCTTCTTCTCCCTCCCCCACACTCCTCCTGCCCGACATTGCGCGATACGACGTCGCGTTGCGTTGCGTCGCGTCACGTCGCGTCGCGTTGTCGAGTGTGTGTGTGTTGACGCGAGATTACAGAGGACCTTCAGAAACACGCAGGTGCATCCGGGTACCCCCCCTCCCCGCCCGCCCCGTCCGGCTCCTCGCGGTTCCTTATCGCCGTGTGTTTACACACAAATAAGTGCTCAAGGAATCGAAAAGCACACAATGACGAGTCTCACTACACGGAAAAAGGCACACCACGAGATCCCGTCTGCAACTGTGAAACAAGACAGTCACTTCAGGCACTAACAACAGTTTTACTAAAACGATAACAAATATTTTCTTACTTACTAACTCTAATGTAATATTGAAAAATGCTTAATGACTCCGTAATGGTAGGAAATGTTCATCAATTTTGGACCTGAAAAAAGACAAACTTTGCTACACACACAAAAATGCTAATGGGCTGTATTATATGCTAACAAACATCAAAACGACTTTGCCTCTATATAGAGGGTCTATTAATTCTAGAACCAAACAAATTATCTCTATTTTACATCCTGTCAACATTCGTATTTAACAAGCATGATAATGAAATGTATCAAATGAACGGATACCGGATTGCATGTCAGTCATATTAAAGATTCATTAATTCGTGCAAATGTGAAGGTTATACCGCAGTGAAAGATGAACTTTTTTAAGTCGTGTACTTTCTTTATTTGTTCATCTACCTCATGATAAGATAATCGAATCGAAAGAAGAAGCAGAGCTTCATTATTGTAATCCTGAGTCTCTAGATTCTTCGGCCATACTTGAGATGAATCTTTTGATGAAACGGTGATGATTTGATTTCAGTGATAAACTGAAAGATTGGGGAAACGTGAGACCCCCCAAAAACCTACAGTGAACCCACTCTTCCCATCACATGGACCGAACGGGATTTAAACCGCGATTTAAAGGGGGGTGGATAGCGACCTGTGTGGTCAACTGTGGATGGACTGTGGATGGAAGTTTGGGAAGTGGAGCGACTGTGGATGGAAGGTCGGGAAGATGGATAGCGACTGTGTGACCAACTACATTACGCTGCGACTCGACATTTCAGAAAGAAGGAAAACGAAATAACTGGAATAGTCCCGAGGTAACCGCGTAGAATGAACACAATTCCCTTCGCAGCTTTGGACTTCGTACTCTGGAACTGAATCACAACTAAAGAGACTATGATCACACGTCAATTATCTCTGTCCTGGTTCAGTCCAGCTCCACACGCAGCCTCTTTACATTCCCAACTCCAAACTCCACCACTCTCGCTCTTTCCACCACATGGATGGAACGGGACTTAAAAACACGATATCCAGAGGAGGAACGTGAGCTGTGTGACTCACTACACCATGCGGTGATCCGATACAATGCGAAACAAAGAAACTCGAGTCGGACCGAGATCGCTAACGCAGTGGTGCAGTATTGATCTCGGACAGGAGGGTCGCGAGTTCGAGTCCCGGCTCGGTCATGGGAGTGTGTGTGTCGTAGTTAAGTGTTCCCCCTGCAGTTCCCCCTACAGTTTAAAAGCCACAGGGGTCGCTATATGACCAAGATGTTGAAAAGCGACCTTGAAAAAGAAATTGAATACTATACGACTTAACCGCATGGAAGAACGTAATTCGCCCCACAGTCTTGGACTTCACACCCTGCGGACTGTATCATAACTAGCGACCTGTGTGGTCAACTGTGGATGGACTGTGGATGGAAGTTTGGGAAGTGGAGCGACTGTGGATGGAAGGTCGCGAGCCTACGCCCTCACATTAAACATCTTTGTACTCGTTAGGTCGCCTCCACACAGAGACTCGTTCCAATCCCAACTCCGAACTCCGCCGCTCCCGGCGGTGGCCGCCTGCGTGGGAGGGTGCACGGGGAATTCCCCGTTAGTGCGTGGGCGCCGGCCAGCACGAAATGCAAGGCCCCAGGGGGAGAGTCGCTTGCGTCACGCAAGCCTCGCGTCTTCAACACGCGCACGCGCTGCACGGCGATCGCGTTGCACGGCGCCTCCGCACGCGGACGGAGAACGCGTACTTCACAGAGGAAGCGCCTCTCGTAATGCCATCGAGCTGCTGTTCGAAGGTTGAGAAGGTGACACAACGAATTCATTCGAAAAACTATGCACTCATTTGCACTTAGGCATCCTATGTTATTTGTGCAACTCTCCAACATGACGAAACTTTGTAGTACAAGTAATTATAATTTGCACACACTATTTTCCCCGGATCTCGACTGGGCATTTTATATTAAAATGCATTTGAAATATTCTTTTACCTTTGTAAAACATCACAAAGGAAATTGCTCAGAAGAATTACAATGCAAATTAATTCTTTATACTAACGATTGGTCAATATAATGCATTTTTAAAAGACATACTTGTTTTAAAGAATCGTGTATATTTTCCAAACAGCGATTACGAATGCATCTCAATTTTTAAATGTATTTTCAAAATTTTCAATTTTTTAAGATGGTACTCAAATTCCTCTTCACTAATTTTGACTTACTCTTCTTCCTAATTAAATCCTTCATTCATTCTTGTTTTTATGATATCTTTTTTCAATCTTCTTCTCTGTATGGTCTTGTTAATGACGGATTACACTCGGATACTGAAAATGTTCAACTTCCCTTACGTCGCATTTATTTCCCCAGAAGTCATTCTTTCTGCCCTTTTCCTAGCACCACAACGCTTTCCTTTTTCATGCTGCTTAGACGCACCGTCTCCCTCTCTATCCCTCTGGTTGTGTTGAGAGAGAGCTGTTTGTTTAGCGGAGCGAGCGAGAAGGGCGTGGCAGCGGCGATGGAGAGAGAGGCCGTTCACGGAGAAGGCAAAGGATCAGAGAACGAGGCAAGTGCTCTTCACGAACCACCCACGTTTCGTGGCCATTCGGCAGCGCAAGGCAGTCCGTCTGTTGAGGCGCGCACTCCAGCTCGCTCTCTGAAATAATGCTTCGGGAAGCAGCGAGATAGCCTCAAACATTGAAATGTCGCCCGCGCACACACACACACAGAACATTTTCCCTTTCCTTTGTGGTCTCGTGATTATCCACGCGCATATGTGCACAGCACCGAAGTTCGCGTACGTACGTATGAATTCTAGCCACTCGTTTATGCCCCAAGCGCAAGTTTACATTGCTCTTTTGGAATCAGGAAATTCATTCTTCGCAACTCCGGAATTTTTCAGAGCGGTGAGAGATTCATTTTTATTATTAACTTCGTGATTACGAAAACAAAGAAACTGAGGATGTGTAATTCGTATTTGAAGTCTTATTTACTTGTAAATTTTGGCGGATTATTGCGTGGAAATAAAGTCTTCGAGGCACTGAGTCATTTATTACCTACTATTTGTTATAAACATTGCAACTTCTTAAACTTTACAGGAGACAGCGGCTAGTTGATAAGTAACGTGAACATTGTAAAATTTAATACGATTTACAACTGATGATTGAACTAAAGGATGAATACGTAACAATTGTATTTAAAATAATTAAGGATATCGCAATCGCTGTGTCTCTCATCTGATCGTCAATGTCTACAACTACTGAATGACGATTAAAGGAAAAATTAAGCATTTCTATTATTAAGGTACTAACTTCTTTCAAATTATAATTATAATACATATAATGTTCCGTCTATATTTATGATTAATTTCCATTCACACGCAATCAGAATGTTAATTAACTAATTCCATCATATTCTGATGAATCATTGCTGTTCCCTCATGATTCCAATTAACTGCACCAAAGATAGCGCAGAAAGAGTGGAAGGCAGTTGACCTCCTTGCTACCCGCCTCCGTTCGGAGCGAAGTTGCCGACCTCCGCCTGGGCATTCCTCTGCCGGGTCTCCGCGAGATCAAGCCCCTGATCTCTTTCCCGGCGCGTCTCCCTCCCCCTCCACTCTTACGCTCATCTCCTCACCCCTCGCCTCGCGTTCGCCCCCTCGCCCCTTGCTGTGCAGGCGACGTCGTCTTTTACTGCGTTCCCTCGCCCCGCCCCGCCCCGCCCCGCCCCCTCCCTCCCCTCCCTCCGCACCCCGCCACGCCGTCGCGCCAGCCCGGAAGTAATCGGCACAGCTGAGGCGCAAGAGGACGTCGATTGCAGCGCGCCAAACGGGACGCGAGGGGAGGGGAATCCAAGGCACGATAAAAGGGGGGAGGAAGCGAGGCGGGGCGCAGTGGCTCGGGCGAGACACGGAGGTGGGAGTAGAACTTAGAATGCAGACTCGGGATATCCTTAGGGGAGTGCTCTGCTGAGATTTCGTTTTTCTCTTTGTTGTAGACGCTGGAGCATTACAGCGGCATCTTATGAAATAGCTTCATTTCCTCCGTCCCTCGAGCTTTTTGCTTTAACTCGCCGCTATCAATAATCCATTGGAGTAAATACATTGTTTACTTAAAGGGAAATTATCTTTTTCAATAAGTTACTGTAATAATTAATATGATTATAATCTTTCCTTTAATTTTTCTTTTCACAAAAATGGTTATCAAATTTAACTTGGAAATTACAAAATCTTTCTACGTAATATAAAATACTGCCACATCATTTTTCTTACATTATTATTTTTAAAATTTAATAGGAAATGGAAACTGATTTATATCCAACTGGTGGACGTTGACACATTCATTCATGGATGTATATTTTATACTCTGAAAATACCCAGAGAGACAGAATGTGACATTATTTAAATCTATCGTTGAATACACATATACTCGGAGAAATGTTTTTCTTTAATTATATAGTTCTCTAAATCAATATTACAAATGTCGATCTGTGTTTAATGGGCTTCACTATTATCAAAAACTAACAGTTCACTCTGGTAAGTATAATAGATGAGTCTGATGATTACGTGACATTTTGATTTGAATATTAATCCTCAGGCAGTATGTTTAATTGCTGGGTGAATTTCAATGGTCTCGTCACCAATATCTCCGAGATTAAAATAACAGAAATATTGATGACAGGTTATTCGTCCAATTAAAATCATGTTGCCGCTGGGGATCAGTAAACCGAAACACAAGAGGGGCTTATTTTACTTTGTACCCTGTCGTCTATCAATATTTCTAAAACACTGTTTAAATAATTACAGAATTTTTAAAAAGCTAAAAAAGATAAAATACTCTTCAGGTTATTAAATACTACATCGGATTGGGATTTAATGATTCTCATGTAGATCACGCTGGAAGATTTTCTGAAAATTTTCACGCCAAACCTTACTCAGGGAAATTGTACTCCCAAATAGTCCTAGTGAAACTCACCAAGTAAATAGCTGCATCGAATTCGGTTAGAAGAGCATCATCTGCCGTATTAATTTCTCAATTTATATTCGCGAAGGATTTGCATTTTAATTTAAACATTAAACAGTACACTACACCACATTGTATACGATATCCACGATACAGTGTTGCATTGGTAATTTTTGCCATCTCACGCAACAGTCAGTCAAGAAAAAAAATCCTGAATCGAGTCTTTCACAATATTGTTCGTTGAATGAAATGTCCTGCAAAAAACAATTTTCACACCCGACACCAGTTGAATAAATACGTAGACAGTGAAATTCCCTGGTAATTATCAGACAATACGATTCAAGCCTTGACTGTGAATTCAAGCCTTGACCGTTTCACGTCGCCATTCACTTTCGCAGCCAAGTAATAAGAAGCCAGATAGAGAAGACATTCGCTCGATCTCATCTAGCGCCCACACACAACGCTAGCGGGGAAGCTGCTGGTATGCACTGCATACGCGACTTCGCACTCGGCGCATGCTGATGCATCTCCTTCGCAACAAAGACGTATCCGCGCGGCGACAGCCGCCAGCGCCGAGGCGGCGGCGTAACAACGGCGGCGCTGATGGGCTTCGGAGTTGGGCGAGTTGAAGAGGCAGGGCGCGGGGCGCTGAGCGAAGTGCCGGGGCACGGGGAGAGGCGGACGTGGAAGAGAGGAGGGCGGGGGCGGGGGCGGCGGCGGAGACGTGCTTTTTGCTTGGCGCCGACTCAAGGGCGCTCGTCTCGCTCCCGCCTCCGCCCCCGATCCTGCCGTTCTGCGAACAATGCTGTTAGTCGGGCTGAACGGGTTTCACCTGCCCGGGCGAACATTCCAGACAGCACAAAAAAAAAGTATGGCCGCCGCCGGTACACTTGTCCGCAAGCACGTTTCCCTCTCAGGGTGACCGCATCAAAAGGCCTTAACAAATGGCAGCGCCAAGTGCCTTTGTAATTTACTGAATTTTGCCAGTTTTATCGCCCATTCGAATGGAGTGCTCTTAGCAGCAAAGGTCAATAGGGGACGATATTTATAGCGGATGCATCACTGCAATGCCTCTGAATGGGAGGTCCTTGTCTTGAGACCCTGACCGTGACAAGATTTTTGACACTAGTTTGTCAGCTAGATCGAATTCAGCCGCTGTCTGCAGGAGAATTCAAGCGGCAGGCTGCTCTGATCGGTAGTTTTCCATGGTTTAACCGATCAACACCTGACGAACGCCCGAGTGGGACCTTAACATAAGGGCCACGGACGGCCCGCTATCTTTCCTTCCTCTTCCTTGTCATATCTTCATCCCTTACTTCCACACACTTACATTTACATGCAGTACGGTGCCTCGCAGATACCTGGAGTACAGATTTTCGACATGTCAGAGGGTTCAGTATTCTCACTTCGGAACATTCTAAACGAAACGTGGAAATATCCGTTACGTTGCCTTCTCCCTATCTGTCGTAATGAAGACTTGAAAATAAAAAAATTCTGACCGCAGCAGTCCGTGCTCTACCGCGCCCACTCGTGTAATTCTAAACGAACATTTTACTTATTCAGATTGTTCGTTTACATGTATTTTCGATCACTGTAAGCAAAATCAAAGACTGTTGAAAACTGTTTTATATGGATGTGTTCCTATTAGATGTAGTCTTTTTTCTGCTTTTCCTTTTCTGAAGGGCTGAAACAGACGAAGAAATCAGGCATCTTCATGAGTTACTAGAAATAGTTTGATGGAAATCGATTGATGCTTTCTAAAATTCAAGAACAGAAACAGTTTCATTTATATATTCATTGTTTGTACAGTTCATTTGTATATTTAATAACAATTTTCTGGTTAATTTTTTCTTTGTTATATTTTGTTTTATATGTTTTCTGAAACAATGTGTTATTTATTATTCTATACCTAAACTAGCCATATTTCTGTGATTTATGAATTGTATTCACATTAAAAATGTAATGAATAGTTGTGTGTTTTTGTTCTTCCTTCTTCAATTACATAATAGAAGATTTGAGGGTGCAAAAAACTGTTTTCTCGAGGCAGCATACAGAGCTCCTACGTGCCCGCTTTTATGAGTGAAATAGGCCCACCGTAAGGTTAAACAACACACAACGCAAGGCCTAATTGCAATCAAACGGTTCAGCGCGACATAAGCCGCTTTCTCGGAACCGACGCTCTCCCACTCGCGGCCGCGGGCAAAAGAACGAACCCTCCAGCGCCGCCCCCCGCGAGTCGCCCTCCGCTCCGCGCGGGCCACCTGCGCGCGGGGCGAGGGCTCTCGTGGCTGCCGGGAAGCGGCGGCGGGGCTCGCGCCTCTCTCGGAAGCGACTAAGCGGATAAACACTCCAACAACTCCGATCCGATTCCTCAAACTGCGCGCGCCCGCCCGCTTGCCCTGCCTGCCGGCGGCGGCTGCCAAGCGCCCGGGGAACCGCACCGCGCAGCGGCACCGCACTCGACACAGGGCGAGGGCCGCTCAAGGCACGGCGGAAGAGAAGGCCAAAGCGAGTGGCGAAGAAGCGGAGGATCTGGAGATGGAACCGCGACTTTGTTGAGCGCCGTGCGACGAGCACCCTCCAGACCGCGCCCTCCGAGGCTCCGATCCGTCGTCCTCCAACGGCCAACGGCTTCCAGCGACGGAGGAATTGGCTCCGCTGTAAACCAGTGGTGTTAAGGTCTTCTACTGGCGGCAGTGGCACGTCCTGTGGCACCGTAGCATGCCACGAGCTTCCCTGCGCAACTAGCGTCGGTAAAGGAAACTATTAGTAACCCCGCCGTTTTACAATAAGGATGGCGTTGTGTCTGGTGGCGGGATGACGAACTGCATGGAGGGGCGATTTCGGCGTGGTGGCACTCGTGCCACGGATTCCCGCTCATGGCATCGACCTTGACAACACTGCTCTAAACTCTCCACCACCACTCTGCGCCACCACGCGCAGGCGAGCAGCAGCGTTCACCGGGAGACGTCTCCGAAGCGGACATCCATCATGCTGTACAGCGGTGAACGCTGAGTCACGACAGCTCGGGCATATGCAGGCGGAAAGTCCTGCGAGAGAGACAGAAAGACGGAGGGAGGGGTGCGGTGTCTGTTATGGATCTCCGAACACGTCCCAGCTCCGACCGGCGTGGAGAAGGGGGGAGGGGCGGCCGCGCTCCACCGCGCGATTTGTGGCTGCAGGTCGCGTGCTCTCCCCCACGCCACGCCGCGGAGCGCCAGCGCTTTGGCGGGCTGCATGCGACGGGGAAACCCGCCCCGCCGCGCCCCGCCCCCCCCGGCGCTGGCACGCCGCCAGCCTCGCCGGCTCTCGAGGGCCAGGCACGCGAAATTAGCCCGCGCCCCCTCGCAGGCACGCACGGGGGAGCACGCCGCGCCGCGCCGCGCCGCCCGCGTCTGCGTTGCATCTGCGCCGGGAGGAGCATCGATTAGGCGACGGGTAATTACGGCAGCCGCCTTCCTCCCCCCCAACGCCTCTCGTAGATTATTCAAGATGTCGGGTTACACAATAATAATTATGGAGAGGATGTCTATGATTTTGCATGTTTGTGTCCGTTGCTTCAGGGCGTAGCTACGTGAGATTTCTAGACATTTGGTTAAAATTGAATGTTATGTGGTTTATTACATTAGTGCATATCTGCGCAAATTTGGCCGATTTTTGGTACTTATTCGAGTAATGAGAGACGCACATTTTGCGTATTTCGTTGAAACATCACTGAAACGTTTCATCTATTCAAACGATCTATTTATTTATCTGTGAGAGTTCGTGGATTCGAAAGAGCTTGTCACAGATTGCGATTGTTTTTTTTTTCTAAATGTGATAAAATATTTGTGAAAATGTAGGATATTTTTTGATACAACATTTTTAAATCAGCCAGAAGAATTACAACACGACATACAATGTACTTCACTGAGGTGAATATTTACTTCAATTATTTCTCCCGCAAAGTAAAGTAGATCTGCGCATGAAGAAAGTCTCTCCGCACTGAGTCGAATCAGGGCTTCCTATTAAAAACTGAATTTTTGTGGGTAGCAGCCAGATCATTGGGAAACAAGGGAAGGGAACAACACTTCCAACATCTATATGATTGTGGTGAGTACGCAATTTACGTTTTCATGCCGCAGTTCCTGCTACCAACATAATTTTTGTTGCAAGCGCTCTCTCCAGCAAGGTGCCCCTGCGGAGAGGCTTTCCACGTGCGCTATATTACGTTCACTCAAACACACATCTTTTCATTCCAAGCATGCTTCTCCTGAAATTTTATCAAGAATGGTTTACGCTGGAAATTAAATATTCTTAATTTTAATTGCATATTTCAGAATTTTCACGTCATAAATGCACATTTTTAAAAGCGTATTTCAAGATTTTTCGGGCATAAAATACATCTCCCTAATAACACACTATGTGGACTTGCACTCTTCCACTACCTATTCTCTCTTTCATATTCTATTTTTTTTTGTTTTCTTTTCTTACCGTTTTCAGACGGCATATTCGGATGAAATACGAAAATGTTCTTCAGCTTCATATTTTTCTGCTGCAAGATGTCAGTTTTTTGGAATAGACCCAAAACTCCCAAGTAAAAATTTGCATGCAAAGCAGAGGTTAAGAAAATGACGAGAGTCTCATATATCTAGGAGGTAGTGCCTGACTATCACACGCTGCACCTACATTCAGCCAAGTCAGCAGGGGTTGAAGACAGGGAACAGTCCAAGTACCCGCCTAAATCATTCCTATTTCCAGTTACCAAAACGCAAGACGAAAAGATAAGAATTATATTGTTATAGAAAGCTACAGAGAAAATGCACTACCACTCTCTTAATATCATACAATACGACACAGAGATCAAAATTGTAAATATATTGCTGGAGTTAGGCACAAATTTGCGTTGTGATATCTTGAACCACACTCTATTTGTTCTGAATGTTTCGGTTCGTGATGATTAGAGTGTATAAGGTTTTAATGCTCATCTTATTTTGATCCACAAAAGTATTTTTATCTTTTCTCAACAATGACTATTCTTAAACGAGGTCTGCAGACAATACAGTGGAACAAAACGTTTAGTACTGCAATAATGTCAGAAAGTTGCGGCTTGCAACTGCGCACGAAGAACAGCAGTTCAAGTGATTTCAGCTCTTCGGGAGAAACGTAAAATAACGAAATTGTAACTTCCCAAGCAGCCGGAGAAAACCTTCCCTCACGAGGACGCTATTGAAAGGGAAGGGCTTTCAGCGTAATGAAGTCGCCTAGTGACAGTGGTCACGTGGCGGCGGAGCGGAGTCGGGTAGAGACGGGGGCGGGCGCGGGGGCGGGCGCGTGGGCGGGCGCGGGGGCGGGCGCGGGGGCGAGCGCGGGCGCGGAGGCGGGTGCGAGGGCGGGCGCGGGGGCGGAGGCGGAGGCGGTGGCGGAGGCGGGGGCGAAGGCGGGGGCAGGGGCGGAGGTGGAGGCGGAGGCGGGGGCGGGGCGGAGGCGGGGGCGGTGGCGGGGGCGGTGGCGAAGGCGGTGGCGGTGGCGGGGGGCGGGGGCGGAGGCGAAGGCGGGGGCGGGCGAGGGGGCGGGCGCGGGGGTGGGGGTGGGGGGTGGAACACGAACACAATGGTTGGCGGGGGCCAGCGGGCACAGGGCGAGGACGCGATCTGTGCCAGCGCCCGCTAATGACGACGCATCAAAGGCGTCGGGCCTGACTCGGGCCAGAACGCGGAGCGACCAGTACGCGGCCAGAGCCCTCCACCCATACCACGCGAGCCGTTTTGCTTTCGGCGCGACACGTTCTGCAAAGAGACTTCCCCGCCCCCCTTAAGAAGCGCACTGCACGGACCGTATTCGCAACTAATTGCCTCCAGTTTCAAATGCTGTGTGTGTAGGCCTCCATGCGCGTGATACAGCGCGTGTTTAAAATTGAATTTCAACAGAACCTCTGGAGACGCAAGCGACGCCCTTCAGCCCTTCTGGATGATGCGAGAAGCGAAGACGTAATTGGGGCTGCACTCTGTCGCGAACAGCCGGAGAGCCTCCATTTCTTTTGCAGTTATTACACAAAAATAGCCTGCAAATTTTGAGTTCACAATTGAGTTCACATATTATAATGAATGAATAAAGATACTGACAAAAACACCCCAATACAATACGATTTCTGAAATTACGCGAAATGTAAAGGAATACACTTTTAAGGGGTATAGTTTTGAAGCTGCTTTATCCCCAATAACTGATGTTTAAACTCGAAACTTGAGAACATTTCTTATTCACTCTAACATTCATATTACAAGACATTTAGAGATAAGTGATGTACCATTCCTACACATTCATGGCATTTCATGGCATTCATTTAGTTCATTCAAAGAATTTCTGCCAAGTGTGAAGTTTTAGGTATACATAAACACAGCTATATGAAATTAAAAACTTTAGAAGGGAAAAGGAGAGTTGTATTAATGAGAATTAAATGAAAGCATTAAGCGAATATCTATAAAAATCTAACAACTAGTGTTTCTTTTGTTCCTCTCGGGCTTCAGTTGGGTCAAAATGTTGATTATAATCAATGTCTGTCATGACAAAATATATCTGGATGCAAAGCAGTAGCCTTCGATGAACCGGTAACTACAATTTCCTGAAATATGAGCGTTTTACACAAATAGTATTTAACTAAGTCAATAAAAACTTATAAAAATAATTGTATATGTTCCATATATATGAGTATGCCAATAATTATTCATAACAGCAATTAATTTTCAACATAAATGTTAAGCAAAAGTATCGACACAATTTTCTGTTCTGGATTAGAACTCTCTGTTTTCTCATTCATTAGTAAGATAATTTACCAGTAAGAAACATTTGAAATTTTAACAATGATTTTTAGAAAATATTGTTATTTTGCCCAAAAAGACCTTTGTCAATGTTTTACCACAATTTTTATGTAATTTAGAGCTGGACACAAGCATTTACTATATTTTGTAACCTGCGTTTGGAAATTGGTATCTTTCTCTTACGATTTCGATGGGTAAAGTAATGCCGGGTCCAATAGAATTTCCTTCACTCTCACGCATATACATTGACAACAGTGATTCAATTGCCAGTGAGAGGATACTACAGTACGGAAAGTGATATCGAAGGAAAATGATGTAGTTGGCTAAAATTCTGTGGATGTTTTGCATATCATTAACTTGCGATCTACGATAAAGTTCGATATGTTAAGAGTTTCTACTCTTAACTTCTCAAGCTGTCCCGTTATCGTCTGAAGGTGTTACAGTACTGACGTATCACCGTAAACAACCATTTCAGTCAAAATCGTGATTTTAGTTTACTCCAGGGTATTTTCGTAATCATTGTTGATCACTTAAAGCTGTATACTTTATTTTCGTTTTCTCCGGAAATATGAATATTATTATCTTTGTATTCATTACCTAAGAGTATCTACATTAAATTATTTTTAAATAGTTCATTGAACTTAAATGTGATAAAACTGTATATAAATATGACTTTACATAAATACTCAATTTTTAGAAAATTCAAGTTTCCATATCTCCACAAACTAACTTCGTAGACGAATGATTTTGTTTAACAACAGTGTACACCCTGATAAACAACATTTTGGTTAATTGTAATTAAAATCTGACAGGGCCAGAAAATGCACTTTCCATGTAAGTTATCTTTGGGTAGCCAAGAGTAGTTAAGCGAGTTGAAATATTTATTGTATAAAGACCTTCACAATATAAACCTTCACTTGTACCGTAACTCCCCCAAAATATAAAGTTCCATTAACTATCTAATTTCTCAGAACTTTCTAGTGCGGAAGGCTGCCACTCACACGTCGCTGCTGGGAGGGTTGACTTTTATTTGCTTGTTATTATCCTCAATATTGATTTCCTTCCATTCCTTCAAGATCAGTGGGCACAGAATATTTTCTGGTATCCTTTCACGGGTTTGTATATTGTATACACAAGCATTTCCATTACCTGTGTACTACCTTCAATGTAACATGCTTATCTAAATGCAGTATGCAATATCTAAGAATGAAATCGCTACCACTGTCACGTTTTCTCCGACAAATATACAATTCAGACTGCAACAATTCCGAACACGCGTCATTCACGAATCATCGAGCCCTGGAGAGCGCAAGTGCGCGCCCGGAGTAGGAGTGAGGAGCCGCCCAAGGCCAGTGGGCTGGCAGCCGGCGCGGTGGCCACGCGGTCAGCGTGTCTACGATCGCGTAGCCTTGGACTCGCGAGCAGGGAGCAGTGGGGAGGGGAGGGGAGGAGCCCGCTGGAATGCGGCGTGCGCAAGGGCTGCGTCTCGCGTGCCCCGCTCAGCCTCCGCCTCCTCGCCGCCGCAGTTCAACAGCGCACCGCCACCACTCATTTTTACTACTTTTTACTACACTTTTTTTTCTATCTTCAACTATCCCCCCCGCCAGTAGTCCTGGCGAGGCAGCCGTGTATTTCCTTTGGGGCTTGTGCGGCATAGAAGGGGGCAGCTTATTAACTAACTTAATACTAACTTAACCTATGGATAAAGCCGGCACTTTGGCCGGCAACCTAAGATTTAAATTTTTGGTTAACGTTCTTTTGTCTTTGCCTTCTTGTTTGCTCTGTTTCTTGAATTATTTTTGATCATTCACACACACATTCATTCTACGATTTATTTACAGTTCACACTCGCACGCACGTCCACATGACACTATGTACACTATTTACACTGCACTGTTCGCCATGGCGCCGACTTTACTCAAAGCGCTTACTACACTGAAATGCGGCCGTCGGTGTTCATCAGTGTCGGCTGATGTCTCTCGCCTTGAAAAAAAGGGGGAGGGGGATGCGTCTACGCCGAATGACGGAAGAGGAAAATCATTGAAATATGTAATGTCATGTGAAGTAATGAAATATTGTTCGTTTCAGATTTACAGATTGTGTGACGGACGTGTTCTTCCGATCCAATCACTATTCAGTCACTATCCAATCACGATTCAGTTTGGAACAGCAAAGTTAGAAGCTGACTTACTTATTACTAAAATGATAATATTATGAATGCAATTTAAAAGCAAATTTAAATGATATGTGTTGTACGGTTTAATAATCAAATTTATTAATACAGAGTACGAGTTTTCAAATTCAGTTTAAGATTCCAACAATACGAAAGCACTCAACCGGACAATAATTATGAAATGACGAGTGATGATTCACAGTAATTAATATGGTCCAAAAACTTCCTCACCCCAAAGATACTCAATCACTGCCACAGTCTTCTCCTCCATTTACCTCGCTATAAATGTCGTCACTTCAAACGAAAACCTGAATTCCTCCCATTTCAATTCGCCCCATGCCTCGTCCGAGTGCCACCGCGCCGGCATCGCAACCCTTTCAACGTCCACTGCCTGGTCCATCTCTCCTCCATGGCTCCCCCCCCCCTCGCGCCGCTCGGCGTGATTCACGGAGGTGGAATGCGGTTCCTCCCACGCCGCCGCGCCGCCGTGCGGGTCGCGCCCCGGGATGGCGGGGTAATTGTGTAGTGGCTTGAGGCAGGGCGCGCGGCGAGGCTCGGCGCGGCGCTGCTGGTCGGAATGCCACGCCCTCCTGCTATCCCGCCACAGCCGTGGCGGCTCCCGGGAGGCAAATTAGGCGAAAGGAAAATAAAGAAGAAAAAATCGCGAACACTACTCCCCCCGCGCGCGCGCTCTCTGAACGAGGTCTGGCGGGGAATGATGGGGTCTGGCAGGATCTACCGGAGTCTGCCGGGGCCTACCGGAGCATGGCAGACCCGGTGGGGAATGGCGGGGTCTGGTGCAACAGGGAGGGACAAGGGGAGACAAGGCGGAACAGAGCGGGACAGAGAGTGACAGGGCGGGATAGTGCGTGGTGGACTGGGCGGGACAGGGCGTGGCGGCGTGGGCGGGACAGGGCGTGGCGGGGTGGAGTGGGCGGGACAGGGCGGGGCGGGGTGGGTGGGGTGAGCGAGACAGGGCGGGGCGGGGTGGGTGGGGTGAGCGGGACAGGGCAGGGTGGGGTGAGGTGGGCGGGGAAGGATGGGGTGGACGGGACAGGGCTGGGTAGGGAAGCACAAGGCGGGGTGGGGAGCAGATGGGGCGGGGTAGGGTGGGGATTGGTCGGGGATGGGGAGGGTGGGGTGGGGCGGGGTGGGGTGGGGTGGGGATGGGGCGGGGCAGGACAGGGCAAGACGGGGCGGGGTGGGGCGGGACAGGACAGGGCAAGACGGGGCGGGGCAGGGCAGAGCAGAGCAAGACCGTGTGGGGCATGGCGGGGCCAGGCGAAGCAGCAGCGCTGGCGCAAGCGGAGCTCGAGGGCTCTCGTTGCCGAAGGTAATCTCCGCCAAATAAAACGCTTCGCCGACCCGCGGTCGTTATCTTCCATTTTCCTTGCCCGCCCTCGGGCGCGGGGCGGGGCGGGGCGGGGCGGGGCGACGGGGAAATAAAAAGCTCCGAGTGGCCGGCGCGTGGTGGTGCGCTCCAGGTGCGGGCGACGGGGGAATTACGGACGCGGGGCGTTGGTTTATGAGGATCGTTTCGGAGGCGCGCACTTGGCGATCCGAGGAATGCTGACTGCCCGCGTCCAGAAGGACGCAGTAGCCGAGTGCAGGATTGCCTCCCGGAACAAGTAATTACGAACATGCTTAATGCAAGCTCAATTTGCGTCACTGAACAAAGCCAAACTGTGAATATACATTTTTTGTCCTCTGAATATGACTCGTTTAAAGGAGTAAGGGCGAAAATCACGTAAGTCACGTAAGGGCGAAATTTTATTGGGCAATTGTGCGACCTATTTACAATAATAAGATTCGAACATGTTACAATTTGAACTATAAGTACCGATGTTTTGTAGTATTATGTAATCCCTCGATCAATTGTTTTGTTCTTTTCCAATGACGTTTTTCTGAGTCGCGAACAGACGAAACCTCGGAATTATTCTCCGTTTTTGTGAAGACAGCCTCAAGGCGAAGAATTTGTAGCCTCGGATATTGTTAAAACAATTACACAAAAAAAAGATGTAAGCTAGACCCTGAGTAATCAGGCTTGGTGCTTGAAATTTTACGAAGTCAGACTTCACCGCCAGGAATCTACAACCTGGAGCATTTTTACCTGTCACACAAAAAAAGGCGGTGACTGTACAAGCTGTTGGGAAATCGAACTTAAACCTTGAAATCGTAAATACCACACATATTATCCTCTCCTTAAATGACTAGAATGTTCAAGCTCTTGGCAACGAATTGCAGCGAATGGACATTCTTCGTTACGATGCATCAGGCGTCTGCGAGGGCACCCATCGGGAGGCGAAGTTTAACGTGAGGAGATGGGTCGAAGGCTGCCGCCACCGCCTCCGCCGCCGCTGCGCGCTCTCAGTTCTCTGTATGCGGAACACGTGCCGCGGAAAAAATAAAACCGGCCCCGCGCCGCATGACTACTCCGCCTGCGAGGTGCGAGAAGCCTCGGAAAGAAAAAGAATAAAAAGGCAACTGCATTTCTTCGTGATCGTATTCCCAGAGTGAAATATTATCCGGCTTGGGTTTTACAGTCGGTGTCCCCGCGTCCCTGGACAAAGAAAACGCGATTCGCTTCTCGAACAAATGGGCGTTAACACGGAGGGAAAAAAAGTTGCAAACGTAACCAAGACAAAACAAAAACAGCGAGATGAAAACATCACAACTTGCATTTTTGTTCTAAATGTTGGTTAATTGGAGGAACTGAATGAAGGCGGGTTTCAAAGCACACTTCACCCCAAGGCTGGCGCTAATTGCAAGAATTCAGGTCGAAATTAAAATTACATCTTGAATAAAGAAGACCTCTCTCTTCGAAAGGCGTGGGTAATGAACTAGAATCAAAACGGTAAATAGAGATTGGAGAATCGGAAAACTGAAAAATACATAATCTTGGTGTATTGAAGGCATTTCTACCACGATGCTCTAATTTAGAACGAGAACTTTAGGCGAGCTTAAACAATTAAAGAAACCATGTGTACTAAAACTTTGTCATTCAAAGCAAATTACCAGAAAAATAACCTTTAAATTATTTCAATAATAATTTAGAAAACTAAGTGCTTCCTACAGCATATCTCCCTTAAGAAACGAGGTATAACGATTGAAGTTGCTTGAAGCGGTGAAAAGGTTTGCGAAACTTTTCTCCAATTAAAATAAGAATGTGATTAGCACTCGCACAGAACAATCAATCTCCATCTGTCCACTCGGCATCCACTTGAGCTCGGTGATTACAGGTTTCCTGGAAATGCCACAGCGTCTCTCAATCACGTGCTTATGGTAATGGGGCCGTGACACGCACTTTCCCGCGTGAACTTGAAGACGCAGGCATCCCGCCTGCCTCCGTGCACTTGCCTACCTGCCGGTATTTGCCCGTCCGCCTCAGCCCGCGACCGCTCGCCCAGCTCAGCTCCGCATCGCCCCGCCCTAACCCGCCCCGCCCCGCGTCGCTCTGCCCTGCCCCGCCCCGTCCCGCCTTCCCGCTCCGCCCGCTCCGCCCGCCCCGCCCCACCCTGCCCCGCCCGCTCCAGATCGCCCGTCCGCCCCAGCCCGCGACAGCCCGCCCAGCTCAACCCCGCCCCACCCCGCCCGCCGCGGCACGCCGCTTCGGCTCATCAGAGGCACTAGGCACCGCCATTCATCTCCGCTAATCTCATTCCGAGCGGCGCCTGCATTATTCAGGAGCAGGGGCAGGCGGCGGAGGCGGAGCGGGAGCCCAGGAATGCAGATAGAGGATCTAAAACCTGGCCTTTTCGGGCGCGCGCCCTGGCGTCGTCGCGTCGGCCGAGTCCCCTTCAGCAGACACCGTTTGTCACCCTCCGGCCCCCCCCCGTCCCCGAGACACCTCGTTCCTCGCAATCCATCCGCCAATTGCAGCAGCTTCTGGCGCTCCCGCGCCAGCAGGTGAAGCAGCACTGCTGGCACAAAGAGCATCTTACCGGTGACGCGCGACTGCTGAAAGTAGGGATGCGACATCGATGCCGATGCTTTCAAACATCCATGTTTCCAGGGGCGGAATTTCGGATCTTTTATTGGAGGCAGCAAATTTTGGGGGCAAGTATTTTTTATAAAAAAAAAATTATAAAAAAGAAATTCAAATTCTCTTTGTTTAAATAATATTAATTTTAATTAAAATAATTATTAAAACAATTGCCCCAACATGGGGTGTGCCCCCTCCTGCCCCTCCCCTGAATCCCGCCTCTGGATGTTTCTATAAAAATTGATGCTTTAAACATCAATGTATTGAAGACAATTTTTGAACATCATTTTGTGCTAGATGTTGTTACGTGTTTGACGTTTTGTTTGTACATGAAAAAGTCCCTTGATTATGATTGTGTATAAGTTAAAATAAGAATAATAACTGATGGTACCACTCTGTTTATGTGTTCGTACCAACTAATGTACTACCTTCTACTAGCAGACTATCCTTTGCCCCAAATGATCTTGATGCCCCTGTATTTCCTTGATATCTCCCCTAATTTTGCACACGGAGGGGAGTTTTTTGACTTTATTTTCGGTTGAATTTTAATTGCAATATACACCGCCATGTCAAATTAAATTTAGTTGCGCATGAATTTAATGTTAGAGATTTCTAAATCTGTTTCATAAATAGATGTTTAAAACATCAATGGATTTAGATCGATGTATTAACATGGGTGTTTTAATTTTAAAATTCGATGTTTGGCAACATCGATATCTTATTATCAATGTCTCATCACTCGCGGGAAGGCCAACGAGTTTCCTTTTTTTGTGTAGAACACTTCCAAATAAGCTTATAAATCTGAACAAGGTCTATGAAAAATAATACTGCTAATATCGTACTCAAAATTTGTACGGCTATCTCCAAGTCTCGAAATTCGACCATGCAGAACTACCACCGATGTTCCAACAGCTTCATTCATAAATTTTCGACCTTGTTCTCGTTTATTAATGAGTGCTTAGAGAACTTGTGCTTACTGAAACGTATGTCTGATTCGAAAACGATACAACAACAGCGCTGAATGCGGGAATCAGAGAGCACCGTTATCCACCAAGCCATCCAGCTCCAGTTTTGCATGCAAACATCGGTTATCGCATCGCCCGTTTCCACACAAACCGCGTTCCGCCTGCTAACTGCATCGCGCCACCGCAACGCACCACCGCGCGCTGCGCCCGCCCGCAGGACAAAGCCCATCAAGCTGACGTGCGACGGACTCCTTTGGGGGCGACGGCCGATACGACTCCTCTCGCCCTCTCGTCAGCTTCACAATCGCAGTAACAAACTCGTGATCACAGATCAAAGCACCCGCAAAGGCGACTCAGGGCATCAACGGATGTCACTGCACTGTCTCTGACCGAGTTCGAGTCCCGACGACGGCAGGGTTTTCGGCACTAGCGTGTCAGCTTCGTCGAATTCAGCCGCTGGCAGGAAGAGAAATTTAGTGGTCGACTGCTCTGGTCGGTAGTTTTCCGTGTTTTTTCCGATCAACACAAGGCGAATGCCGGAGCAGTATCCTCACGAACGGGCCACAGAGTGCACGCGATCTTTCCTTCCTCTTCCTTGCATTTTTCTCCTACATACAGACACATCATGCACTACAGTACCACACGTGCTGGGAGTTTCGAGCTTCTCCTGGTTGGGACGATGCCTTGTTGTTGGGAGATACCCGACTGGGGAAATTCCCTGTAAGCCGACGTAGATCGGAGCCGGATCTCGCCATCCCCAGGAAGATTACCCCACCTACCGAGATATAAGACATGCACTACACCCACTAACGACCTTAGCAGTTGACGAGCCAGTAATCACTAATCAATCTATTGATGAAAGAGTTTAAATCATGAACAACCAGCTCTTTATAATGGCAAGAAACTTCTTTGATTAATACAAAAGGAAGGCAATACATTTTACATTTGAGATATATTTCACAACTTTAGTCCCTGCCTGAGCTTCGACAATAATCGTGACGCAGGTGTCCTAAATTTGTGAGGGTGTGTTTACGAAAGAGACGATAAAACCAACCAAACGATAGCACTCGCTCCGAGAATCTGACCAATCAGCGATTGCCGGGATTGTCGCCACGCCGGTGTATACTTCGGTTTTCCTTTCTTGGCGCGTGGGGGTGTGTCATAAAAATGGAATATCTCACGGTATTTCGCGTCGTTCTCGGTTGTGCCGCTGGGAGTCGCATGATCGCGACTGTATCGAACAGTGCGGGCGATCGTGCGCTTCCTAGCTGCACAACCGAAGACGACACGAAATACCGTGAGATATTCCATTCTGATGACCCCCCCCCCCCACGCGCCAAGAAAGGAAAACCGACGTATAGTTGACACGAGCGGCCGCTCTACTCCACTTCGCAAGGGAAGGGCGGGGCAGGGGACCGAGCGGAGGAGGCACGGCGTGTTGGGGTGGCTGCGGGGGGAATTCGATAGCGTTCGCCAACACAGCCGGCGCGGCGGCGGGCGACCGGGCGAGCGGCAGAGGGAGGCGGCGAGCGCCATTCGGAAGCAATCGTTCCAGCGGGGTGGGGTGGGGGGGTGGAGACGACGAAGACGATGTCAGCGGGAACGGAAATACCGGGCAGGCGGGGTTGGAAGGAAGCAACGGAAACGGGGAGAGGGAACTGGCGGGGCGGGTCATCAGAGAAAGACTGTCATCGAAGAAGCTTGAACGTGTTAGATGCAGGAGCGGATCCAGCCGATCATTGGCGGAGGGGGGGAGGAGGGCAGGATAGAACATATTTATTATATTGTATATTACTGTTATAGTGTATATGTAATCTATACAATATTATTGTTAAAACAATTACATGATTTTAATATAATGTTTGAATCAATTCTGTCATATAAAGTAAGGTACTGAAAAAAACCATTAGGCCTTTTGAGGGGGGGGGGTCATGGCCCCTACACCCCTCTTGGATCTGCCACTGGTTAGATGAGGGAGCCGTACTGTAAACAAAGGTTAGAGGTCATCAGCGCGCGCGAGTAGTGAGGAAACCTAGGAAGAGGGAGAAGATGGATTAGGTGTAAAGAGCGGCAAAGCGGCAGAGGCAATGGGAATGAAATAGTATAACGATAACAAAGAGGAAACGGATGAAGAGGGCGTGGCGCAGCGGCGGGCCGGCACGGCAGAGGGGGGCGCGGTCGATGGGGATCACTGATGGCGATGTGCGCAGGTGCGGGAGCCGCCTCTCCCCCCGAGGGTCCTGCGGCGGCGTAACGACCAGCGGCGGGGCGGGCGGGGAGGGGCAGGGAGGGGCGGGGGCGGCGAGGCGAGCGGCCCCGCGGGAAAGGTCAATGCCGCGTCGCATCAGCAGGGGCCGCCTACTCCGCCCCCACCACCGCCGCAGGGCTGCCAAGGCCATCCCCGACACGATACACCACTGCACCGTCGCTAATGAGCTTCCTTTTTTTTCCCAGGCGGCAAACAAATGCTATTGTATTGCGATGTGTACAATCTACTCGCTTTTGATTAAGAACGATTATTTAAATAACGATAGGAACTGCATACAAACCTGTTATTTACGTACGCTTGGCAATCCAATACACGGTCCAAGAAGACTTCTTAAAATGCAACGACCGATGGTAACTAACATCGCCTCGTTACTCTGCAGTTTACACACAGTAATCGGGTAACTGCTTGGTGTCCGTCCGCCCGTTACAGACACTTTCGTTCCACCACTCGGGGGAAATTGGGTTATTCGACGCGACGCTATCTACTGGTCGCCAATTGAGCATATTTTTCGGATTCTTTCCGATCATTTTATGAGAATACTCAAAGGACCTTTTTCTGGGGTGGGGGATACACTTCAATGCGTTTCTCAGGAGTGATAAGGCACATACAGAGATTGTCAACAGCTGCATCATTTCCCTCAACAATACGAGATGATCGCAACTATTTTAATTGGATTCTTTTAGAATAATATTGTAGTTCTATACTAATCAAGAATTCTAAAAATCGTGCTTCTAAGGTTTTTCAAGACATATTCACTGGTGAAACGCTTGGTATTACAATACAGCCTTTCCGACCCAACATGAATCATTCGGTCTTGATTCAACTGATTGACGATAATTCAATCTAATTTTGAAATTAAACGAAGAGAAAAGAACTTGTATTGATGAATTTAATGCATATTTTTATGCTTGAGGGTGGATGAGCCAAGCAACTGAATTATATTTAATATTTCTTTGTAATTTGAACTACAATAGCATAAATAAAATATTTTCAAACGAAAACACCCACCCAAGCGCCACGCTAAGCCAGTTGGTAGGAACAGCACCAAGGCCAAACTACCTAAGTTTTGGTACTTCGGGCAAATAACTTCCCTTTTGATACAACAGGGATAAAAACGAATGAAGAGAGTGGTAACAACTTCAGCAATGACGCATACCTAATAATCCAATTTGAATGAAGAGGCGCGGCGCGTCCCAACTGCAATGCAGCACGAAGCTGTTGAGAGAAGCCTCGGCGCGACAACGGCCTGCAGGAGAAGGGGAGGCCGGTTCTAGTCGCCTCATTCATGTATTCATTCATGCAGCGGCGGCGGCGGCAGCGCGCTTATACTTGTTGCTCCGACGCCGTGGCCGCTACTGCCTCTGCCGCCGCCGCCGCGGCCGCGGCCGTTGCAGGCTCCATAAATGTTAATTTATGGAGATGCGGCCAGCGCAATTGGACGGAACGAAGCGAAAACACCTGTGCATATTTATACAGCGATTAGCAAGCACTTCCCGGTCGCGAAAGCGGGCGGCGGCGGCGGGGAGGGGAGAATCCATCGATCTAGGGGCGACAACGGCTGACAGATCGGGGGGGGGGGATGACGAAACCGGGGCAGCGGTGAAGACAACTGTTGTAAATAGGCGTCGATGAAATTGGAGGTGATCAACGTAATGTTGATATTTACAGTAGTGATTCAAAAGGCAAGGCAATAAACGGTTGTAAGGCCTTGATGCTGTAGGTGATAGTGACGATAGTGGTGATGGTGATAGTGATGGTGGTGGTAGTGGTCGTTGTCGTGGTCATGGTGATGGTCGTGGTGATGATCGTGGTGATGGTCGTGGTGATGGTCGTGGTGGTGGTCGTGGTGGTGGTCGTGGTCGTGGTCATCGTGGTTGAGGTAGTGGTAATATGATGATGGGGATGGTGGTTGTGGTGATGGTGATGGTGGAGGTATTGGTAGTGGTGATGGTGGTGGTGGTGGTGGTGGTGGTGGTGGCGGCGAGGCAGATGTGATAGGCACACCTAGTAGTAATGTAGATGATAACCATGGTGATGGTAGAGATATGTCGATCCTTAGAGGGAAGCAAAGAGCTATGCATGGAACTGGCATGCTTGGAACTGGAGCTATTGCATGGAACTGGCGGCAGGACAAGAATTGTTTGCTAATGTCGCAGCCGCCCAGCGGCGTACTACTGCCTTCATGAACATTCAACTCGTCTCAACTCGATCCCAACATTCGAAGGATTACATTACACCTTGTTATCTTGCAAAAATAAAATTCTTCATGTTTTCAGGATGTTATAATCCACATCAGTCACTCATGTTTAAACATAAACTATCCATAAATAATATCGTATTGCAAATCAAGTTAATTGACATCGTATCTTCTTAGCAGCATTCGGGTAAAAATTATGATGAAGATGATGATGATGCTGATAATTAATTCAGAAACATCTTTTTCAATTTCCTTGACTTCACGGAGCGTAATCAAGAAATTCGACTAACAACGCCGGCCGTTTGGAATTCTGGAATTTAGGTAAGGAGTTAAGCCTTAAAAATGAAATATCATTATATGATCCATATTAAAAATCTATGATACATCGTACGATATTACGGTCAATAATTAACAAAAGCAATTACGAATGGTAATTCCATTGCATTTTATGAATAAACTTCTATGATATAATTCAACATTCATTATTGATGTGTCTTTTTGTTTTTTCTATTTCCTGAAATCTTTAGGAAGACAAAAGCGTTAAAAATTATTGAAAAATTCAACTAAGTGTTCAACAGTTAATAAGGCAGTAGTGTGAAATATTTTACTCGTAAAAATTATGTAACGTACGGATCACAGAAGTTACAAATCAGTAAAACGAGAAGAACGTAAATTGTTTCGTTGCAGATAAATAGCGGCAACACAACCCAAACTTCATGACCTGTACACATGTACGTGTATAATGCACGAACCTTGCCATACTCTTCACTTGTAATATATAGAATGAAAGTGTTTTGTCTACATTGCCTTTATAAGAAATCCAACAACGCGATTCCATCCAACAACCATTCAATGAATCATCATTATTTCAAATATCCAATAAATAGATTACATACCACCAGGACGGGAGTGCCAATTGTTAATTAATTCTTCAATTACTCGCAAAATGCTTATTAGTAATAAAATGTGATATTCAATTCAGGGATTTAACATTCAATTAATGGATGTAAAAAATATTTCTGAATGAGAGCGGGATTGTGGCTTTGCAAAATGATGTTTAATATGAATTGGGATCGCTATTGTTTTCAAAGCACTAGTCCCTACTGCTAAAAAATGTTGCAAACAGTGAATTAATTTAACGTTTTTCATAAAATGTCAAGAAGCAATGTAATGGAGTCGCATTCTAGAAATTATTTCTAGAGATGTATCGTTGTGCCGACTTCATTTCAGAACTATGACAAATCAATCTAACAGAAAACGCTTCTCGATAAATGTTCAAACAAATTTCTAAGTTCTACCATTCAAACTATTCTCCAAAGAGATTTTCTTTGTTAAAAGAATAAAGAAGACATTTTACATTTGTATTAAAAAATGTTTTGCGCAGTCTGGAGTGATATGATCAGCTACACTACAGCGCACCCGGAGTCTCTCCGCACTGAGCCAAATCAGGACTTCCAAATTAAGAAATGCACTGATATAGAGCAACCAGATCACTGAGAAACAAGCGAAAGAGACAACATTTCCACCGCCTATTATGATTGTGGTGAGTACGCAATTTAGGTTTTGTATTGCTTTTTTTGTTTTAAGCTCCAGCTCGTCCTACCAACAAAATTTCTGATTCTCAACGCTCTCACCGGAAAGGCACCACTGCACAGTGGGTTAAATGGCGGTTCTAGACGGAACTAGCCTTAAATCTTTTGTTTTAAGTGATTCTAGAGAATGTAAAAGGTTTTTAAGGTTGTGAAATTAACACACATTAAATGTACTTCAGTTTTACTCATTAATGATTGTAATTACTAATGAATACAAATTATTATTAATGGTGTTCGAAAATTTTTAAAAAATTAATGACTTTTCCGAACGCAATTATATTTTATTCTGAATAATTAAATCAAAACATAAATGAATTTATTAATCTTTTATTTTATAGTGCACAATTTCTAAAAGATTTATTTAATATTTCACAATTGATAACAAATGTTTTTTCTTCATCAGTTTATGACGTTTATGTTTCACATAAAAGGCACCAATCATAAAGTTTTATTGCAGATTAACCCTTTTCTAACCCACTGTTATACTTGCCTTTTACAAGATTTTCTTCCATGCACTCCCCATGTTGACCCCTCAAACCATTTCATTGCTACTTTAACGTAATGTTCTTACATCTTTCATTGCCTTGGTTGATTCACACCATTTCCACTGACAATTTGAAATTACAACATTACAATTGGCCAACAAGAATCCAACAATTGATAAGAGTCAGTCCTCTTATAGTGCGACGAGTTGTAGTCATATCCTGAAACATGTTGGCCGCTTCTCTTTTACCCGACGTATGCAGTGATTGCCTCGCTGCGTACAAAGTTTCTTCCTTCGAGCGCGACGTAAGTAATATTTCGATGCAGTTTCTTTACCCCCTCAGTAGACTCATTAAAACTTTTCCTCGGCTGGCTTGCACCTGAACTAGTAGATGGCGTAGCTTCAATCATTTTAGGAGTTATTGCCCTGTACACCACTTCCGGAAACTGAATTACAGCATCGAGCCACTCAGAATACATTTTAATGAAATGATGCTCGACGTAGTGGCATTTTCTCCACCTACTTAAAAAATCTATAAAATACTCTTACAGCATCTTTGAAGCATTTCTCCATTGTTTCTTCGCACTCTTGAAAACCTAATCTATTCTTTACAAAAGACATTAGCTCTGCTTTCATGTCCTCTCTCTTGCGCGAAACGGGAAACAGATTACGGTAAGTGACTATTGGATACGCGCCATGGTATGAAATAAAATATAATATCCTCATCTGGACGTATCTGGACGTGAAACTTAGTGCATCATAAAGTAAAGACACGAAGCTATTTAGTGACATATGTTTTGCTGTAATGCAATTTAATTTACATTGTTGAAAATCTACTTGAAAGTCGGGAAAATGTAAAATTTAGGTCGCGCGCAACGCCTAATTTGCAGCTGATTTTACGAAGAGAGAAGCAAAGAATTGAAATTATATAAGTACTGTTGAAAAGTACATACTTTACTGAACATCTTCTATATTGCAGAGTTTCGCATTCGCCTTCCATTGAGATCTGAGCACGTTTGATTCTTCGAGTAGTTGCAGAGCGACTGCCTCGCGCAGCGCTTCCTTCAAGATATGATAAGTAATCCACTTCCCCAGCGTAGCAAACGTGAGCCAAAAAATAAACCAATTCTCAAATATAAATCTACCAACACCGATGATCAAATTCACTAACACAAAAGGTCGATATTAAAATGTTAGGTAGGGGGGTCTAGTTCCGCCTAGATTGGCCATTTAGCCCTCTGTGCACTGCGGAGAGACTTTCCTGACGCAATACACCTCCCGCAGACGGCAACACATCAATCTGCAGCATGCCCTGCCTACCGCGGCCAAGTAGACAGCGCGACAAAGAACAAGTCCGCGCAACGGGGTTGGGCGCAACGCGAGGAATCTCCTACGAAAAATGCCGCTGAACCCGTCACGTCAGGGCGACATTCCGGGCCTCCCAAGCAGCGCGCCTCGCGCCCGCCAGCCCGCCCTCCGTCGCCGCGGCGCGCTGCTGCTGCTGCTGCTGAAAAAACCCGGCCCATTTATTCTGGAAAAATAAAAGTTCTGTCTTATGGTAATGTCCCGGCACAAAAACAACGCAAGAGCCGGGCAGGCGACGAGCACGCGAGCGGGCAATCATTGCTTCCTCGCCCGTCGTCGCTTTATCGTCGCGCGAAGGCGATAACAACTTTCTCGGTCCCTTAGGCATTAAAACGGTAAGTCCTTATCGGGATCGCTCGACATATGGAAGGGACATTGACTCCGCCTGCCTTTCGAGATCAATGAACGCGTTCACCTTCGCTTCCTCCTAAACCTCCTTGCGCCTTTTCTTCTCCTTAACGCAGCAACTACGAGATTTGCTTTGAAATGTAGAAGTTATTATAAAGTAAAGGACTATTTATTATTGCTAATTACATTTATTAATACTCAGATTCAACTATAGACTGTCTCTTTTGACTGTCTTTAATTAAGACTGTCTATAATTATTTAGAACTTTTTTATACTCAACAATTTATTAATACTATTTTCGCTCCTCCTCCTATCTCAGTGGATGTTACTTACGAGACGAACCATGCTAACTCGTTAGAAAACGATTATGAGACAATATAACGTACGAGTACCTTACCCTACTATAATATAAAGCCTTCTCTCAAAACGGATTGTACGGAATTTCCTTCTTCGAATTTTTTAAACGAGTCAATAACTAAATCCTCTGTTCATCATTCAGCCGGAGACCGGAGAGAAGTAAAAATATTTCTACAGAATACCCAGATTTCTGTTCAAGATGTGGCCAGTATTTCAGGAGTGAAACCCGGTAGACTTCCTTCATAAAGGTCAAGAATCTAATTCTAGAGGTCGAATTACGAAATAACTTACGATAACATTTAAATTAACTTATACTTTTAAACATCATGTATTTAAATTAATCAGAACTCACCGTATTGAAGTATCATGAATAATTTTGTAATTCTGATAATTCTAATTTTTAATAATGCTGATAACATTCCAACGTGAAAATATAACGAGTAAGGGTTCTGTCTTGTGCATGACCTCTAACAGGGTGATGAACATTCAAAGAAACGAAACGCGAACAACGTCAAAATCAGACAACCTAAAGCAGATCACTGATGTTGAAAATAGTATCCTTCATTCAATTATGTAATTGTTCATAATCATATGCGATTCGGGGCAGTTAACATGCTTGTACACTGTTTTTATTAATAATTTAAATATTTATTAATGCAAATTTCTCTCTAGGTAAAATTAAATAAATTAGAATACATCACAGTAAGGAATAACGCAAATGAATTAAATTTAAATAATTAAAATGAGTGTAAATAAATGCAATGATCATATTTCATTACCCACAAAGGTAAAGTAAATGTGAAAACACAGCAGATATATTCTCAGAAATTACTCATATGGCCGTATTAAAAGCTTACATTAATGAGCTGAATGTAATAATTCAGTCACTTCAATAGTAATCGTTTACTATTTATAATATTATGGCAATATTATGATATTTTATCAATCAGATGTGAGAAACACATCGCCGATGAATTCTTACTTGTAGTGCAGACATCACTTGGAAATAATCTGACACCCTTACATAGACATTTTAACCTTGAGCGATCTATCGCACTAGTCAAGCACTATCTTGTCACTTGCACGAAAACTGTAAACGAGCACTGCAAAACGTCTGGCGTAAGTTCGATAAATAGGTACAATACTGCCCTTTCGAACTCGCCTCCAGATCACTTTCAGACGCCCCATTTCACGGGAGCTGCCCGTCACACGAGGGGAAATTTCCGTGCGCAGGAGCCTTGCGGTACTGCCAGACAGGTCCTCCCGCCCCTCGGACCGCGCGCCGCGCAACGTCGCCCGCACTGTTTGCGCTCTCTAATGAGATTAAGGCGACGGACGCGTCCGCACGTCCGACTGCGGTCAGGGGTCGCCGAAAAGCCGCGCGCCCAGCCTCGCCTCGCCTCGTCTCGCCTTGCCTAGTCCAGGACCCGCCCCATCCTGCCTCGCTCGTTCTCGCCACGCCCATCCGCACCTCATACAACCTCTCCCCACCTATCCCGGATGAACCTCACCTCATCACACCGCACCTCACCTCACCTCATCCCACCTCACCTCATCCCACCTCACCTCATCTCATCACGCCCCACATCACTCCACCTCACCAAACCTCGCCACACCTCACCACACCTCACCACACCTCACCTCACCACACCTCACCTCACCTCACCTCACTACACCACATCTCACCTCACCTCACCTCACCACACCTCACCACACCTCACCACACCTCACACCTGACCTAACACCTTACCGCACCTCACCACGTCCCACCAACCCCGTCTCACTAAACCTCGTTTTCACCGTCCACGCCAACCCCAACCCCGATTCGCCCCCTGGAGTTCTGAAACTCCCCTACCAACCACGTCCCGCCCCATTTCGCCGGCTGCCTGATGGCCACCGCCCAGCAAGGCGCCGGCGCCGGGCGACAACCGACGCGCACAGACGGACGCACGAGCGCTCGGCCGCACCGAGGCGACTCCACACCACGCCCCCGCCCCCGCCTCGCCGCCGCGCGGATGGACGGTAATTCAATTACGAGGGATTTCGCATACCTGCCGGCTCGTTAACTGGCCGAACGGAGCAGCGGCCGGCAGTGGCCGACCGCACGCCTTCACCGCAGACCCAGTACAGCCTCCACTTTCGTCATCGCTTCGGTTGCCACTGTCGTCTCTGTCGGCTCAGTCGTCTCGGTCGTCTCAGTCTTCTCGGTCGTCTCATTCGTCTCGGTCGTCTCGGTCGCCTCCAACGCCTCGGTCGCCTCGGTCGCCTCGGGCCTAGGTTGCCTCGGGCCTCGGATCTCGGTCGCCTCGGGCCTAGGTCGCCTCGGGCCTAGGTCGCCTCGGTCGTCTCGGTCGCCTCGGTCTTCTCAGTCGTTTCTGTTGCCTTGGACGCCTCGGTCGCCTCCGTCCGCGGCTCTCCGCTCAGGTCAGAGAGGCGTACACCGACTGCATCTCGCGATCAAATTTTCCCAAACCGTTTACCTACCTCCCCAAACGGAAATAGCCCGATTGCATCTCGTTGCCTTTTCCTCCTTGGTTTAAGGATTGATTCCTACGTACGTATATCGTGGTCTGCTTCGTATTATATTGATTGATTACAATTGATCCACTTCTGTTTTCAAGCAACGTTTGCATATCCTTTTAGAGCACTGCATCGTTGAAAACAATACTTGAATGTTCGTGGCAAAAAATTGAAACCTCGCATCGCGAGCATCATATTAAAGATCGGAAATAATCACGGATGGACTGGGGACCATTCCGGTGTCGGGAGCTGATGAGTGATTTTTAAGTGTAGTAAAAGGTTTGGAATAAGTGTACGTTTCTATAATTTAAGAAAGGTATTTAACAATAGTTTGTTTCCCTAGGAGACGTTCCATGGAAATGATTGATCTTTTATTTAATCGCCAATTTTAGCAGGATTGGAAAGTAAAAAACAAAACTTTAACTCTAGCATTGATCAAATATGGCTAATAATAATAATAATAATAATAATAATAATAATAATAATAATAATAATAATAACAAAATTCAGGAATATGAAATTGTATCTGATTTGCAGAATACAGAAAACAACATGCGTACTACTCTGTCTTTCAATATACTTTCGCGCACAAATAACATCAAAAAGACTTGAATATACCGTTCATCGAGTTCTGGTATATTTTCGTCAAAACGCAGTAAAAATGGTTTGCGATGTATCAGCATGACATCTATCCTTATACTGTATTTGAGCTTCATTGTATCGACACAACACAGAGTATTTCTAATCATGCACACACAATTTTGAAATGGAACATAGTTATGAAACATGTTGAGAAATACCAGACATTAAATATCGTTTATCGACGATCTTTTCCTAGAAGGGGGTATTCATCTTCGATTTACAGTGGTATTCGGCACGCCCATTCCTTGGCAAGCAACTTGCGAAGTGTATCCCTTTCTCAACGTGTCAAGGTGTTGACAGTGAGACCGATAAAGGCGCCACGTGACGGGAACAAGCGACGCATTGAGCGGCGCTGTGCGTCGCGCGATATGATTAGCGCGTTGGCGTCGGCGCGCGCCGGATCAAACAGTACCTGCGCACCGAGTTCAGGAAGCACCGCCTCCCCCGGGGCTCGCGGGCCGCATTCTTGGAGTTGTTGGCGCGCACGGTCGGTCGGTCAGTCCTCCCCTCCCCGCTCCGTCCCGCCCGCTCCGCCCCGCTCCGCTCCGCCCCGCTCCGCCCCGCCCCGCTCCGCCCCGCCCCGCTCCGCCCCGCTCCGTCCCGCTCGCCCCGCTCCGCCCCGCTCCGCCCCGCTCCGCCCCGCTCCGCCCCGCTCCGCCCCGCTCCGCCCCGCTCCGCCCCGCTCCGCCCCGCTCCGCCCCGCTCCGCCCCGCTCCGCCCCGCTCCGCCCCGCTCCGCCCCGCTCCGCCCCGCTCCGCCCCGCTCCGCCCCGCTCCGCCCCGCTCCGCCCCGCTCCGCCCCGCTCCGCCCCGCTCCGCCCCGCTCCGCCCCGCTCCGCCCCGCTCCGCCCCGCCCCGCCCCGCCCCGCTCCGCCCCGCTCCGCCCCGCTCCGCCCCGCTCCGCCCCGCTCCGCCCCGCTCCGCCCCGCTCCGCCCCGCTCCGCCCCGCTCCGCCCCGCTCCGCCCCGCTCCGCCCCGCTCCGCCCCGCTCCGCCCCGCTCCGCCCCGCTCCGCCCCGCTCCGCCCCGCTCCGCCCCGCTCCGCCCCGCTCCGCCCCGCTCCGCCCCGCTCCGCCCCGCTCCGCCCCGCTCCGCCCCGCTCCGCCCCGCTCCGCCCCGCTCCGCCCCGCTCCGCCCCGCTCCGCCCCGCTCCGCCCCGCTCCGCCCCGCTCCGCCCCGCTCCGCCCCGCTCCGCCCCGCTCCGCCCCGCTCCGCCCCGCTCCGCCCCGCTCCGCCCCGCTCCGCCCCGCTCCGCCCCGCTCCGCCCCGCTCCGCCCCGCTCCGCCCCGCTCCGCCCCGCTCCGCCCCGCTCCGCCCCGCTCCGCCCCGCTCCGCCCCGCTCCGCCCCGCTCCGCCCCGCTCCGCCCCGCTCCGCCCCGCTCCGCCCCGCTCCGCCCCGCTCCGGCCGGAAGAGCATCATTAACAGGCTCAGGGCATCAACTGGTCACTGCAGTACTCCTCACCGGGAGGCCCAGGGATTCGGGTCCCGACAAGGTTTTCGACACTAGCCAGATAGCTAATTCCAGCGGTCTGTTGCTCTGGTTCGCAGTTCTCCGTGGTTTCTACGAACAATGCCAGGCGAATGCCGGTGCAGTACCCTATCAAACGGGCCATGGACCACGCGCAATCTTTCTCCCCCCCATTCCTTGTCCAATCCTATCACTCACAAGCACTACACTACCACACATGGCGGGAGACCGGCCGGGAGCTTAGAGCTTGTCCCGGCTGGGGAGCTGGCCTGTTGGTAGGAGATACCTGGTCGGAGAAAACCCCGCTAGGCGGTACGCCGGTTCTCGCCATCCAGCGGGGCGAGATCACCGGCACATCCAGAGAAAAAACATACACTAAACATACAGGACTAATAACCTTAGCGGTTGAGGTATCCGCAATTACAATCAATCAATTGAATCCGCATCGTCCCGCCTCGATGCAATACGCTTCGTGCCGCCTTGATCCACTCCGTCTCTCCCCGCTTCATCACGTCTCGTTCCGCCTCGCGGCTGTTCGTCCCGTCTCACCCTACTCCACCCCGCCTCACCTCGTCCCGTCTCGTCCCGTCCCGTGCCGTGCCGTGTCGTCCCGTCCTGGCCCGCCCCGCTCCGCCCCAACACGCCCAGTGCACTCCCGTCGCACGGCCGGCTTGTAAGCGAGGCTCATTGTGTATGGGTGGGACGGCAGCGGGGGGGGGGGGCGGTGAAACGCGCCTCGGGCGGTCGCTGACTCAAGCAGAGCGCACTTCTCGGAGCTCCACTCCCACCCCGTCCCTCTGCCTCCTCTCGCTCCGCCAAGGCCCGAGTTTCGGTTTATCACGGAGCGCGATTCCGAGCAAACAGCCCGCGGGCGGCGCGCAAGTGCCCTCTGCCTCGCCTGCCTCCTCGCGTGGCCCTTCTCCCAATTAAACATCCTCCTGGAAGCAGACCCAACCCAACGGAACCGCCTTCCCGACAGACTCCGCCACTGTCGCCTTCTTGTCCACTTTCCTGCATTTGGTCTGGCGAAGCCCACACTCTCCATGGCAATGGCACGGGTGAAAACGAGAGTAAGGGCAACTCCAAGAGCGAGGGCGACGAGTCCGAGGGCATTGCTAAGGGTGATGGCAATAGCAAGGGCCTCAGAGCGATTGCGGGGGCGTTGGCGGGGTCGGGGGCAAGGCGAAGGTGGGTCGAGGGCGGGGGCGGGGGCGAGGGCGAGGGCGAGGGCGATGGGGAGGGCGAGGGCGAGGGCGAGGACGAGGGCGATGGGGACGGCGAGGGCGAGGGCGAGGGCGAGGGCGAGGGCGAAGGCGAAGGCGAAGGCAAGGGCGGCGGCAGCTGCCACTACCGCTTGCTTACCGTCTGTTTGCTCATCCACCTGTTTACTTTCCCAGGCGGGCAAAAGCATTCAAGCAACAGAAGTGTTTCTCCGTGTCCGCCGCCCGCTCCCTTCCCTCCCTCCCACCCCCAGTTCCGCTCCCCTCATTCCCCCGCCCGCCACTGATCTCGAAAGTTTGTACAAAAACACAGAGCCGCCGCCGCCGCGCACGCAGTCAGCGAAGCGCGCACGCTCACTCTCGCGAACGCACGCACGCACGCCAGCCCAACGCCTGCCCCCTGCCTGCCTTGCGGCGGCTCACGCGTGCGCGTGCGCGCGGCCGCAGCGGGAGACGCAGGAAGGGGGCGGGGGGGTGAACGTGTTGCTACGCAACATGGCGGAACTCTCCCTGCATCCGCCCTTCTCTCCTCCGCCGCACCCCTCCGCCGGGCACGCGACCGCCTCCCCTCCCCCCTCCGACCAACACACGGGCGCCCGCCAACTTGCGCCGGCCAACTTCCGCGCAATTTCGACTAACTCGGCTATATAGAGACTATACATAGCCGGATGCGGCGGGGGCGGGAGGAGGGGGAGGGGGCGGCCGGCTGCGTGCGGAGCGGGGCTGCGGGGGCGAAGGAAAGACACGCGCCGTGCCGTGCCGCTCCCCACGCCGCCCCGCACAGCCAGGCACACAGAGAACCGTAAGCAGCCATGCGAACACACAGGGCCGACTCGCGCAGATGGAAGTCCACTACGTGCGCGGAGCGCAACTCTCGGAACTAGAACTTTTGCTCGTTCTTCGGTTTTACTGGAATATCACATTCCGCACTTGAGGAGTAATTTCAGGAAGTTAGTTTCGCCAATTAAAAGTTACAGGAGGTTTAAGCGCCCCGACCGATACTTGAGGAACTTGCTTTCACTCTTCAATTGGTTCATGAAAACATTAAGGGATAGAGAAACGAAAATAAAGGCGAAATGGAAGAGAACATTTTTTCGATAAACTCCTTTGTAACGAACTCAGCAGGGCTGTTGTACCCACAACAAATATTCTGCAATATGTGCAACACTCACCGGGACTTTGGAGGTTTCATTTACCTTTGAACCTTTTTGAGTCAAACTGCTCATTACAAAATCATTTGAAATGCTTGAAACAGCAACAAGATAAGCCACAATTTCACAAAATTTCGGGATATTATTTTCGTTTAGCGGGAAGCTTGCTGTGGCTGGTGTGACCAACATTATTTTCGTCCTATGCCCTTCATTTCATTACTTCTCTTCTGTGGCTAAACGTTCCCTTGCCTCCTTTATAGGTAAACAAATGTTATAGTCCTGGGCAATGAAAGGAGAAGCGGGAGTATTATGAAATACGTAATATGCACGTGGATAAATCCCCATTCTCTACTGCTGGGTTGGCGTTAGCCTACATGTTTTACATTTTACGTCATTCGTACAGTACCTAACTTGGAAAGTTTTGAAGCAAGGAAAAATAAAAATCAGCCGCAAGGCCTTTCTACATATAAAGTTGGTAGTGTCCCGAAAAATAGGAAAACCTTGCCATACACAAAAAAAGTATTTATTTAATGCAATTTTAACACAATATTTAATTTCTTTCATTATATTAAATGAATTTCTTCGTTAATAACGACAAATATGAAAATTAGGCGTAACATGTGTTGGGGTGTTATAACAAATATTTCTTTAAATCATTTGCTCATATTCAAAACTAATCTCTCGGCGCAGATATATTGTTTTCATGGTTCAGTGCCCGTTTAAGTTGCTAAACATTTCTAGACGTGACCTTGAAACGCCCCCACCTCCAAGTTCACCCAGTCCTTGAGGCGGCGCGGCGGTTGCATCTCACGCCACTAGCATCCACCAAGGCGCGTGACGCTCCCACGCGGTTCCGCAGGTGCTGCTGCCGCATTCCGCAAACAGTCCGAGCGCCGAGCGCCCCCTCGCCGCCCGCTCCGCACGCGTGATTTATGCGAGCGCTCTCTTTGTAGATCGCCCTCTGCCCGCCGCCGCCCTCATTTATCGGCGCCGTTGCAGCGCGCATCGGCCTCCATTGAGGAGCGGGGTTGTGGTGAGTGGGCTGGGCGGAAAGGACTTCGGACGAGGCGGGCCGGATCGGGATGGGTCGGGGTGGGAAGGAATGGGTCGGAGTGGGTCGGAGTGGGTCGGGGTGGGTCGGGGTGGGTCGGGGTGGATCGGGGTGGGTCGGGGTGGGTCGGGGTGGGTCGGGGTGGGTCGGGGTGGGTCGGGGTGGGTCGGGGTGGGTCGGGGTGGGTCGGGGTGGGTCGGGGTGGGTCGGGGTGTGTCGGGTTGTGTCGGGGCGGGGCGGGACGGGGCGGGGCGGGGCGGGGCGGGGCGGGGCGGGACGGGACGGGACGGAGAGGGAAGGGACGGAGCAGAGGCTTGGCGGGATGGTTCTGGGCGTGACGGGGCAGGAGGGTGGGGTGGGGCGGTTGGTGCGGCGCGGGGCGGGAGGGTGGGTAGGGGTGGGGTTGGAAGGAGCTGGGTGTATGGAGCGTGGCGGGGCATAGTGGGGCGGGCATGGCGGCCAGTTGTGGCGCAGGGCAAGGGGAGGGCGGGGCGGAGTGGGACAGGGTGCAGTGGGCGGGGAAGATGGGGGGTGAAAGGGGTGGGAAGGGATGGGATGGGGTGGGGTGGGAGGGCCGGGACGGGAAGGACCCTGGACGGCGGCGCAGCGCCAACAGCTGATGCATCCCGCTGCCGCCGCCATGCGAGCCAGACGCCCGTTTCGTCGCCGCCGCCGCCGCTAGCCGGAATCTGGGTCAGCGCCTCCTCGAAGCGCCTTTCCGAGCGACTGCCCGCTCCGTACCTCCCTGACCCCCCCCCCCGCCAACCCACTCCTCGGTCGTCGCGTGTGCGAATCCCGCGGGAGTTTTGTGGAGAGGCTGCGAGGCGGATGACCCACATGCACCCTGCCCCGCAGCGTGGACGGGGCGTTCACATTCTTCCTTCCGTAGCAGGGCTGAATGAATTGGCAATAAGTCATACGGTTATCCCAGGGGTGTCCAACTTGCAAGACCCTCAAGGGTCACAACTAAGATCATTAATATGGTTGCGGGCCGTATTTTCATTACTAGGGCGATCCACACCTGACTTCCCGGTTTTGATCTCAGCAGTTGGCCCGGTTGCTCTGAAACGGGAAAGGGGTGGAGCGGTGAAACCATACGTGGTACCAGGCTGAACCATGCATAACGCAGTGAAACACATTTGGATGATTTTTAATTTCTAAAATTGCTGCACAAAAATCATAAATCTACACAATGCACTCCCCCGACAAGAATGAATGAGACCTTCACTTCCCATTAATAACCTTTCGTGGACCATAGTAAATGGCACGGCGAACCTCATGCGGCCCGCGGGTCTCCAGTTGGACAACCTTGGTTTATCCCAATATTAATGTATTCGTATACATTCCCGCCACACATTTCTACCACTTAAACAGTAAGAAGAATGGCCTCATAGGCACATGAAACGAAGAAATAATAATAATAATAATAATAATAATAATAATAATAATAATAATAATAATTTACTTCATTTTTGTAGCAGTATGATCATTTCTTAAGCAAGGACTCAAAATAATATTCGTATTTCAAATGATCAATCTCCAAATTCTGAAAATACATATATTTAAAAAGATAAAGTGTGCAAACTTTCTTATCTAGTGATTGATGTCAACTCGATTTCAATTCTCAGAAAGTGATTTTTAACCGAGCTGTGCATGAACTAGAGCAATAAAATCTGTAATCACTTTGTTTCCGTGAAGGAAATCTGCTTGGATCGCCCCACGGTCATCTGCAGCGCCCACCAGCGCGGCGGGCAGGGGGAGGGGAGGGGGCGGGGCGGGCCAAGCAACCGGGCCGGAGCGGAGCTGGCGGGGCACATCCGTCATGGCGAGGCCGCTCCCGCCCATCACCCCTCCCATTCCTCCCCCCTCGCGCGCCCACGCCGCTTTTTGCCACCACCCCCGCCCCCTCCCCCTCCGCGCCAACGTAGCGGCGGCAACGGGTCTGGAATTAATCAAAGGGTGTCGGCGGCGAGTGTGGCCATCCATCTCCCGCTCAGCGCAAACACGCGGCCGGGCTTCGATACCCACCCACCGCGCCGCGCTCCTCTTCCTGCGCTCGGTTCCTCCTCTCTCTCTCTTTAGATCGCTCTCTCTCTCTCTCTCTCACCCCCTTTACGCTCAGCGGCGGCGATAGTTGCGCTTCGGGAGCGTAGTGGGTTGGGAGGGGGGGAGGGAGGGCAAACGGCAGGGCGTCAACCTCTGACGCAGGCTGGGAGAGTTCGTATCGGGAGCATTGGTGTAGAATGTCGGTGGCAGCGGGGCGGGGACGCGGAGACGGGGGCAGAGAGACGAGGCGGAGCGTGTTGGCGGCGGAGTAGAACAAGGGGGCGGTGGAGAACGGAGCGGGGCGCCGGAAATACGTCAGAGGCAACGTGTGCGCAGAGGCGAAGTGAGTGGTAGTTGTCCAACACCGCGGATCGGCGGTGGGGGCGGCTCCCTCGGCACGCGTTGTACCTCTCAGGGCGCAGCGCACAGCGAGTGAAAGGGCAAACACACGGCAAAAACGCTTGTCAAAGCCTCAGGGATTCCGGATGCAGATGTGTAATCCAACTGACTCATCGGGAGAAGTTTGCTCTGCTGCTTTTTCAAGAGGTGGTGGAAACAGTGTTTGCCGGAATGGAGCATTAATTTTTAGTTTTGCAAAAGGTCAACAATGTTAGAGAAGTGCTGACGAACTTTGGGATGACTCTTGCTGGTAAACGGGAATAAGTGAGGGCGTACTGTATCAGAAACGTGTCTTACTAGCGGTACCTAAACTTAATAAACCATGAAAATTCTTGTGGCCAAATAAAATGAACGATTAAAATGCAACATAAGCATATCCTTGCACCGTGAGGTTTTAGTTGGCGTAGTGAAGATAGCAAGTGTTTTAGAAGCAAAAGTTAGTGTGTGTATAAATAAATACAATGCACAGCAATAACACTTTTCAGTCACGATGATTATAAAGTGATGCATTACTCTTTTAAGTTAAGGAGAATGATCTAGGTAAATATACATTTCAACTCTGTGTACACAAAGAATAGTAGTCAACCCTGTGGCCGAGATAGTAGTACCATAGTTTTGGAGAATAAGAACAACCAAATAATATTTCTGGGATTTTCGATGTTTCGAATAGTGCATTACTTTTCGGTTGTAACTTTTGTACAATTCTTTCTTCTGTGCAGGTTACTATTTAGTCAATAATTTTCATTCTAAAACGGAGGTTAAGTAAATATGATGATTCATTATCCTTTAACTACACGTGTAATTTAACAGAAAAATCTTAACTCCGTATCTCCTTCAGATGTCATAGAAAATAAAACTAGAAATTCTCACGAAACAACCTTCCTATATTTTGCTGCGGGGAAAGGTTCCCCCTGGGGAAGGTTCCTACAGAACCACTGCAATCTCCAAAATGGACGTACCGTCCCGAACACCGATTTTATTTCACGACAATACGCTCCAGGATGCAATTCAATTTGCAGTGACGTCGCACCTTTCAAATTCCCTCCCATCCAGTCCCACCTTTCGGTGGCGGAATCTCAATGCGCTTTAGAGGTCGAGCGCAGCGGCAATGGGCATCCGAAGAGCATGCGAACCGGCCCCCCCTCGCTCCGCCATCGTCTCTCGCGTTGCCGTCTCACCCCTCCCCACAACGCCTCTCCCCGCCCCGCCCCGGGTCACCCCTCCCCATCACTACTACCCCGTCCCACCGCGCCTTTCACCGCTCCGCCACGCCTCTCCCCGCTCCACCACGCCCCTCCAGCCACGTCCTACTACGCCAGCCACGCCCCGCTCCTAAACGCCCTGTGCAGCCAGCCACGCCAGGTTAAACCCCGCCCCGCCCCTCTCCGCTCCGCCATTCTCCGCCTCGACCCGGCCCGCCCTGCCCCGGCCCGAGCCGCCCCGCCCCATCACCGAAGGCCGCACGCGGCTCTGCGGGGCGGGGCGGGGCTGGGCGAGGCTGGGCGGGGCGGGAGGCGTCCTGACCTCCCGCAAGGGACGTAAAGTATTTACGGGCGGCGGCGCGGCGCTGGTGCGCGCTTCTATAAATACGCGAGGCGGCGTCCCCGCACGGCACCGCCCGCGCCCGCCCCACGACGACGCTCTTGTCTTGCGGGGGCGGAGCGAGGCGGGTGTTGTTTTATGGCGCCCGCAGGAGGCAGCGCCCCTGCCCCCACCCCCACCCCCGCCTCCGCCTTATCTCCATTGCCAGCCCCGCCCACTCGCCCCGTCCCCCGCGCCGGCGCGCAAGCCGTGCTCTTGTTCCCGGCCGTCAGCCCGCAAGCCAGCGGGCGAGATAAAGGAACTTGACGGATGCGAGGGGAAACAAAGCCGTGCTCTTCCCCCTTCAAATATGGTGCACAGTCCTTAATGAACAACTAACACAATAAGAAATTACAAATCTTTTGGAAATCTCTACGTAGCATGGAAACTATCGGGCTGGATAGTATTACAATTTCAATCAAGAGAATAAAAGAACAGGTACATTTACAAGAACACGAGCAATAATATTTTGACTACATTCTTCTTCCAATAAACTACGTTATTTTGCGTGCTTCTAACAATTCAAAGACGTCAAAGAAACTTTTTTTTACACGTGTGTTATTAGGCGTTATGAAATATATTACATGACACGAGCGAATCAACGAGCTGTACTAGTTTACTGGCAAAATATTGTAATATTAATATTAATGATTCAACATAGATCCAACATGTGCTGATGTTAATGAACTGATAAATATACTTGTTGCAAATGCTGATATAAATTGAAGAAATACAACAAAAACATTTCGATAAAATAACGTTTGTCGAGATTTTAAATGTATCAATGTATTCGGTCCACGGACGTATCGTCGCCGTTCCTGACCCAATAGGACCAACACGTCCGAGTTCATCCGCATTTCAGTTCCGCGCGCCCACCCCCGTCGCACCCCCCCCCTCCGCCCGCCGGCCCGGGGCGCTGGCGCGGAGCCAAACAGCCGCCAGCACATCGCCGCACCATCCCCGCCCCGGCGGCGCACCCGGAGCGGGGGCCGATTCAGGCCGGTGGCGGGGAGGCGGCGGGATAGGGTGGCCAGTAGCGACCCACGCGCCTCAAGGACGGATCTGCACGGGAATAACAGTTGCAGCGCTTACCACGGAATCCGAAGAACACGGCAGTTCGGATTATTCATCGCCCCCTCTGCCCCCCCCCCGTTTGAACTTAATGGAAACGCTGACAGCCATCATGATCAATACGGAATAGCTGCTGAGCCGGCCTGACAACACGATGAATAATCCCTTCCCACTAAGGAACGTGTTCTCGATCGAAATAGAACTCATTATCGTGCTTTTGTTACACGTTGAACATTGATATGAAAACCTCGGGGCAATAACATGTTATGCCTCGATACGTAAGTTTTCAGAAAAAGGTAAGTAAAGATTAGATATTGAATTCTACACATTGGGATAAAGAACATTTTATAAATTATACTGCCATCTTGCGGGAAATCTTTAAAATAAACACCCAATTTCTGCATACATTTACGGGGCGTCGAAATACACTAATATCTCAATTTCATCAGGAATGTCGCATAGCATGTTATTGCCCTAAGATCTCCATATGTATCTCAAAGGAAACATCCTCTTAAAATGTAGATGAAAATTCAAGAACGATATGATACAGTAGATATCAACGAAAACAATAACACTTGATATCAAATGAATTAAGAATAACGGAGGCATTAAAGTATATACATTATATTTATGAATCAGATATACAAACTTTAACATAAATGTTCATAATTTCTTAAAAGGCGTGGAGAGATAAAAAGGACCGTGTGTAATAAAGATCAATGAGAATAAGAAGTAGGTTGCAATAAATTAGACGTTTTTCTCAGCACAAAGTTGCGTAAGTAAAGAGAATGTGACGTTAAGCACTGCACTGAAATTTTACGCAAATCCGTTCCAGTAGTTCTCATTCTCTGCAACAGTATTGGCATTCCTGAATGACGCGCATTCAACTTTCAGACTGAATTCTTGTACCTTCGACCTTATCCTGCCGTTATGTTGTCCGTAAACAAGTCCTCGTAACGGGTAAAGTCATCAAATGCAAGAACGTAACATGAAAGGCCAGAAACATTATGACCAGCTGGTACTCGTAATACTTTTTGTTCGCGAACAGCTTGACCTTACAGCGCAACTCGTACTGAAGAATACATAAGTAATCTATATTGAATTCGTAAAGACAATAATTGGGTATACATTATATATTAACGGATTAAATAAATTAAACACGATAGCTTTATTTTTCCAATTCATTAAAATTAACAAAACCACAAGACGCAACACTTATGACCCGTATCGAACTGAAGGAAGCCTGAACACTTTGCTTGGCTCAGACAGTGGGTTTATGAGAAAATGACATAAATAATAATTTGTGAAAGCGTTTTAATTCTGATTCATATTTACTTCGTACCTTGTTAATTCACTGCGGCCAGATGATTGCACAAATTGAACTTATTTACCTCACGTTTGCTCTATCTTCAAAATGTCATATTAGCAACGCATTTATTCCAAATCATCATCAAAAGAATCAGCAACTTCTGAGAAAAGGTACCACAGTGTTCGTGTCATCGAAAATTTTGCCACTATCTTTATTTTCTTCACAGTGAGAGTTTCAGAGCACTCTCGGCGCGGACAATATAGAGTCAAAGAGAAAGAGCGTTGGGATTGCCTTAGAGCTAAAGTTTTGTAAGTCAGAAAAAAATAATAGTCTTAGAGAATACATAGATATCGACGTAGATGAAGTATCTCAACTGTCACATTTTTACACAGAAACATAGTATGATGTCTTCTCTATAATGCTATTTTCAACGTATGTTTTTTACCATCCAAATTAACTTAGTTAACTTAGGCTGATTTACAATATATGCAACGTTTGGCACAGTGATGTAGCCTGAATTTAGTACTAACAAGCTAAAAAAATCGCCTACATGTTTTATTCTCGAATATAAGGCTTGGAATATGTAATAACAACAGATACACAATTTTTTTATATAATTTTCTAACAAAAACTCACTGACGCGTCTATTGCTCTTCGCACCCAGCTCTACTATTCATTCATCTACAAATACAGCGTTCAACAAAATATATCCACTGTCGACACTTGCGTAATTTTTTGGACACATCTGTACTGCTTAAGAACAACTGTGACGAATCGCTCGGACAATAAACTCTTGCATGTAACCTCGAATGCTGCACCCCCCGAAAGTAGATATGCTTTGCAGTTGCAGAGAAAGGGGTAAATAAAGAGCACAGCTTGTCTTATTATATGTAACAATAACAATTTGCAATTACAGCAGATAGCGAACAACGTTTTCGACATTTTTTCTCTGAACACTGATGAGCATCCCAAACATATTTACAATTGTATGCATTAAAGAACAAGCCTGAAAAGTGAATGCTGAATTCGACGACGTTAACAGTGACCAACGGGAAGAGACAGTTTTAAAACTTGGAGAAGGCGAAAGAGGCACTTTGAGAACCAGAGATCATTGCCCTCGCTCTGCGATGTCATTTCAGTAGCTTTCGAACAATAGCAGTAGAGTAACGCATGTTTGCATATGATGTATGTGTTCCACATTCCATGATCTTCAAGGTTCCCTGATTGACTTTCGCATTTTTTTTGTGGGGATAATTCAAAACACTTCTATACATTCAAAACCTCCTGCGTTGAAGGAGGTAATCAAGCAGTAAGTGGCACCAACTGATAGTGAGATGTTGGGCCACACATTCAGCCATTTTCAGCAATAGCTTTAATTCTATATTCAAGCAACTACGGTTTACATATGTCATATCACTTTTTGTTCCCCTAATGAATTTGAAATAGCTCGTAATTGCAAATATACCTATATATAAAAGGTAATGTGCGTATGTGTGTCGCATATAGACCCAAAAACTATTCGACCGATTTCACTGAAATTTTCACACATTATTGTTATTAATAACAATGGGAGTGTAGTTTGAATTGTATCGGGCATATGAGGGCATTGTTGATCATGATTTATTCGTTTATGCTGACTCAAGTGCCCCTGAACACTACGCAATCCGCGCTATTAAGAATAAAGCGCGCTTTCACTACAAACACATATTCTGCCCCCGCGATTGCGAAATATCGGCTGGAATTATTACTCGATTCTCGGACAAGTAAATCAAATTTCTTCAAGATAGTGTTACAGCGAACGCATGCCCAAATTTGAGGGAGTGCGTTTTAACAATAGGATAGTTGACAACTATATTCAAACCAGTACATAGAACAAACTTGCGAGAAAGCTTAGAGGGACCAGGTGTGCAATATACCGCCACAGCGAAGCAATGACAGGTCCACTAGTTACTAGAAGAAGCCATTTTATTACATACAATTTAGTAGTGTTCGATTCAAAAACTGCCATTTCCTTTCGGCCCGCCTGCCCATCCAGATTACTGTGAAGAGGCACGTACCTTTGTCGGCAGCGAGGGACGGCGGCGCCGGGACGGCTGCCGCGGCGGCGGCGGCTGCGGCGGCGGCTGCGGCTGCGACGGCGGCTGCTCCGGAGGCGGGGGCGGGCGAGGCGGGGGCCGGCGGCTCGGCGGCGGGCGCGGGCGCGGGGGCGGCGGGCGGCGGCGCGGGCGGCGGCGCGGGGGCGGCCGGGAGCCTCCGCCCCTTGCGGCCGAGCGCTCCCCGGGCGGGCGCGAGGGCGCTGGCGCGGCCACGCGACTGCAACACACACACACAACACACATAGAGCACTCAGTTGCAGGAGGCGTTGGGACGAATCACGTCCTAATTGAAGTGAATTGATGCCTTATTTTACAGGGTGAGACTCAGGCCATGGGGCCTGCTCTTCCGTCTCACCTCGCAAATTTTGCTACTCTCCTTTCACCAACTAGCGGAAAGAAGATATTACTTGGGCGATTTGAATTTGGCTCAGAGGATTCATTTAGGCTTGAGGATCTTTCACATGCAGTAAATCTTCTAACATGGGACAGCCGGCTTTACTTCCCCTCCGAAGGAAGGGGACGGCTTTGATCGGGTTCTAACCCGCGGACTTGGGTATAGCAGTCCGATACACTAACCGCTACACCATCGCTACCGCAAATTGCATCTTTCCACGGATATTAAGAAAAAGTGTATGTGTGTATATGTGTGAATAAATTTGTGTATGTCAGTACGTGTACGAATGTATCTAAGAATTTGGATGTGGTTGGGAGAGGGTTACTACCAAAACTAGAGACCGCAAAAATATGTAGTATGAAACGTCAAAATATTGTCATAAATATGTAATGAAAACAGTAAGAATATGTAATAAATGTGTAAAATCAGATATAATGTGTAATATTAAAATACACTAATTACAAAACACATTTACATATCAAATTACCTTTATAAGAAATTTCATTAACAAATTTGTAAAATAATACAAACGTTTTAAAAATCATTTAGAGAGCAAAAGTTGATGATTCACACTTTGTTTTCCTGTCAATAGTAAAAACTTCATCTACTGTTACCCAGGTCCGTAGTTTTTCAGCCAGACTAGAAGCAATAGAAGAAATCGTACAAACTGGCGATATTTACGACCAGCAATCACCGCAGTTTGCAGCATTCCCATCTAACACAGAGCGATCGCCCATGTTTCTTGGAAATTAAGTTTAAAGGTAACGAAAAGCGGAGTCAGCGATACTTTTCACACCTAAGGTGAAAATTATCTCAGTCGCTGACGTGCACTTTCACTGAGATAACTGAAGCAGGCGCGCCAGAATGTGAGGGCATCACGCGTCTTCACGTAGGGTACCTGGAGTGGCGTGCAGTAATAATTAAGAAAAAATTCTGATTTTTTAAAAAATACTTCTTTTTATTCAAAATATGTAACAAAATTGAAGAAAATTGTTAAAATATAAAAAAAATATTTTGTGAAAAAAACAAAATATGTAAAATATGAAATATAGTACAAAATATGTAGAAATATGTAACGAAAAATTTAGATGTATTAGGATGGTGACGATTCGCCAAGATTACATATTTTAGAACGGTAAGTAGAAAGACAAAACATATGTAATTACATAAAAATCCTGTCTCTAACCATAAACCTTTGTTTATAGTCTGAACGCTTTTAGGTTTGCCTAACTGACCCCCCGCTGCCCTATTGTTGCTACTTACTGACGCTGCCACCTACACAGCGGCTCAGGGACCTTCTGTGGTCTACATGACACTATTGAACAAAAAGAACAAATATTGGTACCTAGGTAACGGCTCTAGTCGGCGCTTCTGTGTGGGTTATGAGTGTTAAAATCCTTTAACCATACTGAAGTCAAGTAAAGCAAAAAGTCTGGGGAGAGTAATTTGGTCGATAACAATCGATGGAGACTAAAACGAGCTTGCATTTCATTGTTTAATTAAATTGCGATTATTAATTTTCTCCATTACTGAAACATGGTTAATGATAGAGTGACATTCGATTCGAAATCTACCTACGTGGTTTTAGCAACCGGGTAAATGCAATTCTACACACAATAACCTATAATAATAACATATAATAATAACATGTAACATGTAATAACATGTAACATGTAATAACATGTAAGCAATAACTTATAGCCGGTAGTCCTGAAATAACACGGCCACTTTTTCCCATGAATTTTTCGATTTGAATGAATTTTTTTAGAATTATTCCCATTTACATAAACTTTGATATGATTTCCCAGTTCAGGCAAAACTTTTAGTATTATTCATTGTACTACTGCTGAATGTTAAGGACCCTAAGCGAAGAATGGCATTAGAAAAGTGTCTCAAATAATTGTTACAAACTTTAGAGGATGTACAAACCCCCTGTACAGATATGTTCGGCAGTACACGCCATCCCCTTGATTGCATCACTTTGTTACCTACCGAACACCTGCTCGTAAAAAGCAGGGGCAAATGTCACATATGTAAATGCATATCGCTCTGTTATATACAACTTCCCACTACACTTTCATTGGCAAAGAGTAAACATTTCCGGTTCATCTAAATGTCCAGAAGTAGGAAACATGTTGTTTAATATTTATGTTGATTGTCTGTTAATAAATTCTGTTGTTTTCAGTATCTTATGCTTTAAGAGCATACCATTTCATATGATCATATTTTGGATAAATTAAAAAATCATCCTAAGTTTTAAAACATGATAAGGTGAGTCTCTCTCCATAACTGCATTTTGTATTTGCATGTATTGTTTGTAATTTTATCATTAAAAGGAATTATTGTTATTTGTAAAATAATTTCGTGGTAATTACAGAATGTATGTATACTGAAGATGCGAACAGTTAGTTCGTGAAACGTTACACTTGAAATATAAAACATGTTATTTCTAGAATTAAAATTATATGAAATACAATTTTGATAACGTATTAAATAATTATACTGATTGTCTTAAAGCATAATAAGTGGCCGAAAAAAATAGGGAACACTCTTTATTCTGAGACATTCTTTATATGACTTTCTCTCTCCCTTAGAGACTATATTCTAAAACCATTTTATGTTCTAAAACTGAGAGTAATGCATACGAGACGTACCACATTGAAAGCAGAACTTTTGCTAATGTATTAAACAAATTGAAAAACCAAATGTAATTGCAAATTGTTTCAATGTGTATTAACAAGTAGTAATGAAATATTAACAGGTGGTTATTAAAAACAAATAATTAAATTAATAAAGTATCTTCAGAAGCGAAGCGTTCAAAGCACCAACTTTCTCTCTAATCATCGCGAGGAAAATATTACGAGCTGACCCATATCGCAACTGGCGCACGTTTCGTGCCCTGCAATTCGGGGAAACATCCGAGCGGAATTGTGAAACGGGCACTGGCAATTCATACGGTCTTCTGGGAAGCGGTGGCCTATATCCCGCTCCAGAGCAGCACGCGCGCCCTCCCGCGGCGCGGTCCTATTCCCGCTTCGCAAAAACAAGCGCCGGCGCCAGCGGCGCCGTCTCACTCGCTCGCCGTCCGCCCCGCGGGCGGATTCCGGGAACGCGAGGCCGGGAAACGCGAAGCGGCGGAGGCACAGAGAGAGAGAGAGAGAATGCGACTGAAGCAAACAACCAGAGCGCGGCACAGAAGAGGCGGGGCCGCGCCGCGAGCTGGCAGGCGAGGCGGAGAAGCGACGACAAAGATGGACGGAAAGTGATACTAGGCAATGAAAAATAAATGTCATTGATTGATTGATTGTTAGTGATTCCGGGCGCGTCATCTGCTACGGTCATTAGTCCCTTAAGTCTAGTGCGTGTTTTTTCTTCGTGAGGTAGCGATGATCTTCTCCCTCTGGATGAAGAGATCCAGCGCCGACCGACCGTCGGCGACCGGGATTTTCCCCTCAGCTAAGTATCTCTCACCTGCGGGGCACTGCCACAGCCGGGACAAGCTCTGACCTCCCGAGCTGGCTCCCGGCTTTGATTTAGTGTAGTGCATGTTAGTGTGTGTGAGTGTGTGTGTGTGATGTGAGTGTGTGATTGTGTGTGAGTGTGTGATGGTGTGTGAGTGTGTGATTGTGTGTGAATGTGTGTGTGAGTGTGTGATTGTGTGTGAATGTGTGTGTGAGTGTGTTTGTGTGAGTGTGCGTGTGTGTGTGATTGTGTGTGTGATTGTGTGAGTGTGTGTGTGAGAGTGTGTGTGTGTGTGTGTGTGTGTGAGTGGGTGTGTGTGAGTGTGAGTGTGTGTGTTTAAGTAAGGATGAGGATAGGAGAAGGAAGAGGAAGGAAATATCTAGCCAGTGTCGAAAATTCGCTATAGTCGGGACTTGGACCCTAAAACTTCCCGGTTAGAGCCACGGCACTGACATCAGTTGAAGCCCTGAGCTTCATCAACTGGTGAAAGCAGCTGGATTAGTTTACCATGCGTCTGCGGGCAATTCTTCGTTGGAAATGAGTCTTTGTGTCTTGAAAGTTGTGTTTCGGTAGACAACATATTTTTGCTGAGATTGAGTTAAAAACTAATTCGAATTTAGTGTCCCAAGATATTCCTATTATAGTTTATACACTCCTAGGTAAAATGCAAATTAAAATGCGGGAAATACAACATTCGAAGTCGACGAAACGAGTTGCTAACTCTGAGAGGAACGTGTAAACAGAATGGTAGGACTTAGGCAGCAAGATTTTTCTTTCGCTTTTTCCTCCATCCACACACTCGCAGATCAACATTTGCGAAGTAGTAGTAGCAGCAGACGCAGCAGCGGGCAATGACAACGACCCCAGTGAACAGCAGAAGCGAAGGCTCCGCGGCAGAAGGAAGGCAGTGTACGAAGGGAGCCGGGGGGTCAGGCTGCTGCGAAGAATGACGGTCTTCGGAGCCATCACCGCCCGCCCTCCCGCTTGTCCTCTCGCTCGCTTCGCTGAGCACGGGGGGCAGCGGTGCTTGGACGGTGATGGGCAGGGGGCGGGGCGAGCGGGGGCGGCGAAGGAGTGGGCAAGTGCCGGCGGCTGAGTCCCTCGGATGTTGTTTTTGCTCGGAAGTTCGTCGGCGGCGCCGCCGCCGCCGCCGCCGCCGCCGCCGTCCGCCCCGCTTCCCACCCACCGGCGTCCCTGAGCTCCAATGGAGACCGGCGCGCCCAACTTCGTCTCCCGTTCCAGAGAAGTCTCGTTTAGCGTAAATTGCTGGTGGATTTTCTCCTCGCTGTTCCGCTCGGCCTCCTGCCTTCTCCCTGGCCGCCGCCGTGGCCCCTTCCTCCTTGCTTTGCCGCCCACCGGTCGGCGACCTCGGCGCGCGACAAGGCCTCGCCTCCCTTCGTTTACGTGCCGGGCGGAGGTGAACGAAGCCCCGCGAACTAAGTAGGGGGAGAGGGGGTGCGAGTGGATGAGGCGGAAAGAGGAAGCTTCCACGCCCAAGGGGAAGGAGGGTCGTGGAGCCAGGCGTAGGAAAGGACGGGGTGACTAGCCGGGCGAAGTAACAAGACGGTCGCCGAGAGGACTGGAAAAATAAGAGCGGAAGAAGACGTTGGCAAGTTAAAGGTGAAACGGCACGAGTGGAGCAGAAACGAACTTGACAGTGGGTAACCGATAATGGCATGGGACGGACGACGGAAACAAGGCGAAATGTGATTAAAATTGTGTAAGGTTGAACATGCCCTGCATGGAATCGAGAGCGCACGGGGTTAGCGAATATTAAGGACGTGTCGATATGTAAAGTCTAGGTGATTTGGCAGGTACAGTTCAATATTAGAATTTGTTTCCGGGAGTGTCCTCTACCTCGCTCGTGTCTCGTGAGTGTAGAGCATTTTACAGCCGGGCGTTGGCGGAGTTTTCCCCGGTTAGAACATGAGATCCGGCGCCCACCTACATGTCGTCTAGCGGGGTTTCTCCTATCTCCTCGGCACGATTCCGCCCCAGCTGATAAGTGTGGTACTGGTCCGAAATTCGCCTGATATTACTCAGATACACTAAGGCAAACTTCCGATCAGAGCAGCCGGAGCCCAAAATTCTGCACAGACAGCGGGGATAAATTCGACACGGCTATCTAGCTAATACATCGAAAATCCGCCACCGTGGACTCCTACCCTAGGATTTCTCAGGTAGAACTGCTGTTGCAGGAACGAATGCCGTCAGCGAGTCATGTCAGTCGGTCAGTTGAGCAGCACGCGGATGACTGGAGAGGGGTGGCGATTGGCGTGCAGCGTTAGGCGGAGAGGGAGGGGAGAGGAGGGGCGGGGGGGAGGAGGGGTCGGGTGATTCGGTTTTGGCATGGCCAGGCAGGAGGAGCGAGGCGGGACGGTGACGGATTGGGCGGTCGGGACGGTGAGGGGCCAGAACAGGGCAGGGCAAGTGGGAGGAGGGGAAGGGACAGTGGGGCAGGTGGGCAAGGGGCGGGCAAGAGGGTGGAGATGGAACAGGATGGTGAGGGGTGAGACAGGACGGTGAGGAGCACGGCAGGACGCGGTGGGATGGGGTGGGGAGGAGAGGGAAGAGGGAGTGGTGGCAGGGGAGGGGAGGGGCGGTGGCGGTTTGTTCCCGGACTCCGCGCTCAACTTGCGCAAGCGCCCGAGGGCTTAACTGGCTTTAACAGGAGCTTCGGCGTAGTTTAACTAATGGCCGCGTCCCGTCTTGCAGCGCGCCGCATCGCCTGGCAGAGCCACGCGCCCCGCCCTTGTAACGCATTGCCGCGCTGACCCGCTTTCCGCGCGTATTACGACTTCCCTGTCCTCGCGCCTCGTCTTTATTTACGACGCGCGCGCACGGCGAAGCGAAGGGCGCAAAGGGATGAGGAGAAGAAATGCAGCAGTAAAATGTCGCGAGTTTTGCTCACATAACTCATTCAACTGCAGGACGAGGTAATAAAACGAAGAAAATATTTTTCGTCACATCAAAACTTCACGTCTTCTTCTGAATGAAGTTTCCCACATACCGCAACGTCACAAAAACAGAGAAAAAGTCGATGCACAATAACTTCTCGAAATTTTAACTTCAGATGAAATCCGAACCCAGAGTCTGAAAGGATTAGTATGATTATTTTGGTAATGATAGTCACTCGAATCTTGGATTATTTTTTCTTAGAAAAGGATTATAACATTACACGGTGATGCTCTTCTTCTCTAAATCTGTTAACCAAATAAAAAAAACATTTATATTATTTTATTTATACGACTTAAAAGTTTTTATTTTCCGTCAATTGCTTGCAGTGGCGTCTCCTTACTAGTAGATGTAGGGATGCGATCATGATATTACAGGTTGAAGGCATAATTGCACATATTTAAAGTCTGCGTCATTCTTTTTTACTCTGAAGTATTTTAGAAGTTTATTTTGCAAATTAGATACATACTGAATCTTCCTTGAAAATCATCAATATCTCACTGTATGCACTAACTTACATAAACAAAACAATAAAACAAAAAAATAACCCATAAAAAAGTACATACCTACTTTTTGAACTCGAGGTCAATTCGCGTTGTCTTGGTTGTCAATCACTAATTACCTTAAGTCTTTCAGAATAGGAGAAAGAACTAAACGGAATTTGACGAATCCTGTCTATAGAACAATGAGACGTTTCACTACTGTTTTATGTCGCAAGTAACTCATCCACTGCCATAAATGTACTGGATAAACTCGCCATGGTGCGTCCTTTCACACACACACACACACACGTTTTATTCTTTTTCATTACAATCACTAATTCACGATTCTCTTTAACGCATCAGTAGAGAAAGTAGTCTATTTAACGCACATTCAGTACGAAACAGCATTTACGCTACAACGAAGGACACACAAGACGAACTAAATAACGTCGCACACACCGTTTCGACTTCAGGGACTGTCCCTACCTACTCTTTTCTCACATGAAGGCAGTGATCTTGTTTTGTCAGGCCTGCTAACCCACATCGTCTTACCTACCTAAACTGAATTAGGTTGAAATATGCTTAAGCATAGTTGGCAGACTTGCATGAGTTGTGAAAAAAGACAGTCGTGCCGTCTGCCCCTCGCGCCCCGCTCCCCGCTTCGGGACCCACAATCGCGGCACGTGACGTCTGTGATTCCCAGGCGTACTGCCGAATTAGTATGACTGCAGAGGAGGGGTATGGAAGGTTCTTGGGAGGGGATACAGAAACGCCAATGAGAACTCAGAAGCCTGAGATGTGAGGCCTGGTCACTTCATCGGCCGTCGAAACCACACAGCTTGCACACAGCGCATGGCCGTGAGTTCAATGACCTCGCCAACGTAGGCGAGGGATGATTCTCGTCTCGTCACATCCAGCAATGGAAATACAGTCTATTGGACAGCGGACGTATATGGCCAGAGGGAATAGAGAGAGGGAGATGCTTACGAAAGAAAGTAAATTACTTTACTGAAAAAAGTAATGACAAACGAGGGGATGCAACACATCACTCGCATACATTGAGCCTACGCCACTGATTGCTTGTATCTGAAGCAAATCAGGGGCCAAATTCCTTGCCTTGGTATTTCTCTGCAGATTTAACCAGATGAACCTTTCACGATCTCAACATACGACTATATGAAGGGTTGGAAGCAATAACATGGTAACCCACATACGGCTTGTTCTGCACCAACAGCGATGCTGCCGTGAAATAAACAAAGCAAAAATTTAATTTTGTTTAAAACTTTGTTTTAAGAACCACTTAGCTTCACTCTCTCGAGAAATACATCCCGAGACGAAAACTTTCGACGCACGAGAGATTTCTAAGGCACTATTCATAAGTATTATTTTCATTTGTAAATTGTGAGTTAGCATGTTATTGCTTCCAACCTTTCCATTCACTGGCGCAAAAGTTGCCTGAGTAAGTGAAAGGAGCGCAGAGAAGAGCGAGGGCGCGTCTGCCACCGCAGCGTTTCCCGTCTGCGCCTCCGGGGGCGACTGCTATCGATCTCCGCTCCTCGCCGCCGCGCAGCGCCGCGACGCCGGAGAAGACACGACGTCGCGCGGGCGACACGTGGCGACGGCGCCGCCCTCCCGCCCCCCATCCACCGCCCACCCCCACCCTGGCGCCGGATCACGAGAAGCGAGAGGGCGGATGGGACGCGCTGCCACGTTCAGTGGCGGTGGGAGACGGCACACGAAAGTGTCTGAAGCCCATTTTACACGGTCATTTTTCGACCATACAGTGACGGACTAGCCTGGATGTAATTTGGACAAAAATTACGCATGCTTGCTCTTTCGGTACCATTCAGAACTCAAGCATATTATTGTTAAAATTGAAAAGATCAAGACCCACAGTGAAAAAAAAAGAACACTTAAATCTGTTGGTTCTCTTCGTAAAGCTCGAAGTTTGTGAATTCCTTGATACACGCTGACAATAGAGACATAGATTCAATTGGTCGTTACTGTTCGTTAAATATTTTATCAGCAGACCGATAGAAAGTATTTGAACCATTTAATCTTTGAATGGCTTGTAATAAAAGTAACAACTTAGTACATTCATTAACAGAAACCGGCAGCATTTCCTCGTGCACAACAGGACACGCAGTGAATTGGGGCCAACAAATAACACCATGTCCCTCGGAGCGGACGGCCATCTGAAGCGACAAACTGGTGAGAGAAGCCCGCGTAGCGTGTACTCGCCACCGCATATTGCCCGGCGCCGCGCCTCGCAACCCCGAGCGCCCACCCACTGCCTGTCGCCCGCGTCCCTCCGCCGCTCGAGGGCTCCATGGTTGCGTAATTAACCGGAGGCGAATGGGCTCCCGCACCCGCCTCAGTTCCCGGGAAGGCAACGGTGCCTAGTCCTGGCGCCGCCGCCCCGGGGCCCAAGAAAGGCGGGCCCAACGCGGTGAGCGGGGACGGGAGGGCGGAGCATGGCGCGATACGGAGAGGGTTCAGAGGCAGAGAGAAAGGATTTGCGTCAGGTGAGGTCGCAGGACAAACAGGAGTTTCGAAGGGCGTTATTCGGAGAATAGGTATCGGGGAGCGAGAGCGGCGTCGGGGAGCAAGAGCGGTGTCGGGGAGCGAGAGCGGCGTCGGGGAGCGAGAACGGCGTCGGGGAGCGAGAGCGGCGTCGGGGAGCGAGAGCGGCGTCGGGGAGCGAGAGCGGCGTCGGGGAGCGAGAGCGGCGTCGGGGAGCGAGAGCGGCGTCGGGGAGCGAGAGCGGCGTCGGGGAGCGAGAGCGGCGTCGGGGAGCGAGAGCGGCGTCGGGGAGCGAGAGCGGCGTCGGGGAGCGAGAGCGGCGTCGGGGAGCGAGAGCGGCGTCGGGGAGCGAGAGCGGCGTCGGGGAGCGAGAGCGGCGTCGGGGAGCGAGAGCGGCGTCGGGGAGCGAGAGCGGCGTCGGGGAGCGAGAGCGGCGTCGTGGAGTGAGAGTGGGGTCGCGGACAAAGCGAGAGCAGGATCGGAGAGCTAGAGTGGGGTCGGGGTGGGAGAGCAGGGTCGGGGTGCTAGAGCAGGGTCGGAGTGAGAGAGCAGGGCCGAGGTGCGAGAGCAGGTTCGGAGAGCGAGAGCGGGAAAGGAGAGACAGGGAAAAGTAAGGACATTCATAGAAGACGTGTTGCCGGACGCGCGCGGGGAGAAGGATCGATGGCCGAGAGATGGACTGTCCCCACCCCGAGAGGCCAGCCAGCCAGCCGCCGCGCCGTCCGCTCTCGCCGCCCTCACGCCCTTCTCCGCCCCCCAGTCCCACCCACGCGGCCCGAAGGGCGACCGAACTGCTGCCGCAGCACTCGAGCACGCGACAAGCCGCGTTTTACGCTTTAAAGAACCATTGTTTAAAGAGGATAAACAACTTTCTAAGCGTGTACCAGAGAAGACTCATCACTAGGGGGCAGACTTTGATGAGCTAAAACGCTGCCAAAATGATCAATAAAACGCTCTTAAAATGTTGCAAAAATGACCTAAAACAAAGAAAAATGACGTTAAAATGTTATCAAAACCAGTTGGGATGAACAACTCAAGCAGTGGGACACGTTTCTGACGTAATCGAAGTTTTTACTATTTGTTCAAGTGAACTCAGCTTTCAAACTTTGGGTTTGGACTGTTCTTTATCAGAAAATCTCTGTTTTTAGTTATTCGAAAAACGACTGAGCCGGCATCAAAATCCGCTATGGCGTTGACAGGCGTCACAGGAACTTTAGATTACATACTCACAATGGCTGAGATCACAACTTCTGCGCAAAGAAATCGCAATCGAAACCAGGATAGGTACTCAGGAATTCTGTGGAAAATTTTTGTTGCATTTCGTAAATATCTTTTTAAGCACGTACCATTGAAATGATGTTAAAATCGATTAAATTAGCGAAAAATGCAATAAAAATGAACAAAAGATGTAAAAATGACTTATTAATCGAAATCGACGAAAAATGCAAAAACAATTACGTACAAAAATGGGTCATTTCCTAATATCATAATATAAAATGAATTTCTGTATTAAACGGCATTGTTGTAAAGTGAAAAGAAAAATTATGACATTTCATTAAAATCCGCCCCCTACTCAGCAAGAATCACAACCACAACTGCCTGAGTTACAGCGTTTAGACCTTGTAATATGCTCAGGAACATTGGGCTTGTTGTGATGGAAATAACGTGTCTGATAATAATGCATTAAGTTTCCGGATTATCACAAATTTAGGAAAGGGATAAGTGGATAGTGATCATGAACATAATTGAAGTTAATATGTTTATATTTTGTTGACTTCCTAAACTGCTCAATCTACATTCATGGCTTGGCAATGGGTATGACATAACAAGGTATTGAATTCATAATGACGTACGCACAACAGCTGGTGTAGTTATGTCGTGGAAAAACATCTCATACACGATGGAATATTCATTATCTTAGGCAACGGCATCTGAAGCAGTTCTGTTTACTTTCATTCTGGTACATACATCAATGACAAATTCAAAAGCTTAGAAAAGGGAAAACGTGATACCATCATATCTTCATACTAGACGTTCCACGTCCTATTTAATCCCGCCAGTGTCACATTTATATGCATTCCAATCTAAGTCGAGCCAATCAGACAGTTAATTCCATTGAATACTTCACAAATAAGACGACACTGTTCAATTTATCGTAGAATATTATTGTACTACAAATAAACCCCTCCATTTTCAAAATTAATAATTATTTGTATAGGAGACCCTTACCGAAATTTATTTATACTTAAGGGATAGCATAAGTTACAAAATAATGGACAAATAGTACCAATCGTAAAGTGTTTCACAAATCATAGTGAAGGAATTGAAGATCCTGATCGTGATCGGGCACGTGGCTTCACAGAGAGATGCGGAGCGACGTCAGGGACACCTGCCGCGGGGCGAGGCGGGGCGGGATGCGGTGAGGGATGGTGAGGTAGAATGAGGTAGGACGAGGAGTTGTGTGAGATGAGGGGTGAATGAACGTATTCGAGATTCGTGTCAATGATCTTGGCTGTCCGGGTGACGCCGCGTCGAAGGCAGTGTTGCCGACGTTTCGACCATCTTATCGAGGTCTTCCTCAGGGCTGGTCGCAGACCACCCCTGCAGACCACCCCTGCAGACCAGCCCTGCAGGCCAGCCCTGCAGGCCAGCCCTGCAGACCAGCCCTGCAGACCAGCCCTGCAGACCAGCCCTGCAGACCAGCCCTGCAGACCAGCCCTGCAGACCAGCCCTGCAGACCAGCCCTGCAGACCAGCCCTGCAGACCAGCCCTGCAGACCAGCCCTGAGGAAGACCACGTTAAGATCGGTAACTAAGTTAACTTCGGTAACACAGCCTTCGACGCGGTGTCAGCCGGACAGCCAAGATCATTCACATGACTCCGGCCGGGGAAACCTACGACTCCGAATTCGGGATTCCACTGTTCGACGAGGCGTCGCCCTAGCGAGGCCGGCGCGGCGCGGCGCGGCGCGGCGCGGCGCGGCGCTCCCACTGCGCTGGCAGCGCCTGCTTAATAGCAAACACGATCCCCCGCGCGCGCCCGAGGCGGCTCACGAGAAATTGAACCACTTAACCCCGCTGCTTGGGGAGGGGCGGGGCAGGGCGGGGCGGGGCGGGGAGGGAAACCGGCTCCAGACCCTCCGCCGCCGCCGCCGTCGGCACGGAACTTGGCCGCTTCGTTAGTCGCCCACGCTCCCACTGCTCCGCACGGGTACGGCGCGATGCTACCGCTAGGCCACGCCCACCACCCTATTCGCAATCAAATGGCGCACGTTGCAAGGATGAACAAATAAATAATTAGATCTATCCTTACATCCGTCGCTGAAAAAGAGAGTGTATTCTGGGAAAAATCCAAACAATGTACTTCAGAAAGGCCCTCGGTGTTATTTGTCGCCGCTCGTACATTACAACCCTCATAAGGCCCCAGGCGCATAATAACTACAGTCAAACTTGCCCAATGCGGAATCTCAAGGGACCAGTATTTTTTTTCTGTATTAGACAAGATTCCACATCATGCAATGTAAAACTGTACGTTTGAGAGGATCGCAATTTATTTCCACATTAGATTTCCGCATTATACAAGTTCCGCATTAAGCAAGTTTTACTGTATTATTTTGCAGAATGGTGTTTTTCACAGTATCACACGGGGGTTGAAACGCCCGAATGTCAACTCTTTCAGACATGTAAATGTCGCGAGTTCCTTAACCTCGTTCGCCCTGCCTTCGGCATAACTGAGCCCCAGAACTCCATTACTTCCGGCGCCGTTGAGCGCGTGCGAACCGATTGACGTGGCTGTCAGAGCGCCTGCCGCTCCGGCTCGCCCCGGCGCGGCGCCTCCCACGCGCTCCAGCGTCGCCCGTCACCCGTCACCCGCCCGCGGCGACGGCGGCGGCGGAGCTGCACACTCTTCGTCCTCGCGTTCCATCCCACTTCACGATTCCCTGCGCCGTCAGTGGCGTAGCGTAGTGGGGGCGGCAGAGGCGACTCGTCCTGGCAGCATTTTTAGGAAGCGGCAAAATTTCACAATAAATAATAATAATAAATATTATAAACATTTGAACCATTTAATTTCGTAGTATTGTTGCACCTACGATTCGGACCGATTGAAATGACCACGACATCTTTTATTATACTGCAACGACTTTTTTAACTGTATTATTATTATTATTATTATTATTATTATTGTTGTTGTTATTATTATTATTATCATTATTATTATTATCATTATTATCATCATTATTATTATTATCGTTATTATTACCATTATCATTATCGTAATTATTATACCCATCAGGTGGCTCGTGGTCTGCGTGCTAGCATTCGGCGGTGTTTTCCGGTGTTCAATTCCCGGTCAGGGCAAAAATAGAGCTGTAGCTTTCTAACACATTCGTCCCAGGTTTATGGCTGACTGACGACAGAAAAGCTCAGTCCAGTATCCTAGATACATTGAAGGGGATTCGTCATGTTCTTCATAACCTTACCGTGTTCTTATTATTATTGCTATTTTGATTGTTATTATTTGTATTTTTACGTCTTTTCGAGTAAACAACTTCAAAATTTGCGTTCCTTTATCTTGAGAATAATGGACCGTTTAGGCTGCTTATCTAGAACGAACACGATAAGAAATGGAATTTTTAAGATGACAAAAAGAATACAAATCTCGCAATAGATAGTGATGAAATATTAATATAACTGGAGGAGAGCATATGACATTCTCTTTTATTCTTGGTAAATTCCATCAGCTTTTATCTAATCTACAGAATCTTTATCGAGTAAGTGCATCACTCATAATGAAAGACGCCCACTAATGTCAATTTTTATCAAACATAGAATAAATATTCAAGTATTGGAATGTCCACCATGACTAAATATAGATAAAAAGAATCAACGATGCAATTATCTGATTGACGTTTTGGAACTATGAATAAAGTTGAGTGGTGATAAAATTCATAGCGGATAAGATATGGAGAATAGAAAGCTTATTGCTTGAATATAATGAGCTGTTAAATAATTCCTCAATTCCAACGTGACGGCTCGTTGAAGAATAATCTTCGCTGTCAATATTGACTAATAGAATGTTACAAACTTCTAGAGCACATACAGGGGTCGAAAATTATACTTTCTTACCAATGAAGATATAGTGAGAAACTGCATTCAAGAAGGTACTGAAATTATACACGAGACATTTTCCCATGACTTTTAGGCAACCTCATTCGCACAGATGTTCTGCAGGTTCCTGAATCCACCTACACAGCTTCAGAATGTGATCTATCGAACGTCTGTGCGTAAGAAGCTGCCTAAATATCAGGGGCAAATGTAACATGTTTAATTGCCTATATCTCCATTATTTATAATTTTCCACTATATGTTCAATGACAAGTGATAATTTTCGACCCCTCTACATGACCTAGACGTTTGTAACACTTATTCTAAGTCATACGTATATTTCCTACTGCATTATTAGTTCAATTAACCCTGCAGTGGTAACGTGATATTTTGAAACAAATGTGGTAACGCGAGGTGTCTCCAGACCCCCACACTCTTTTCATGTTATTTGCTAAATTATTTAAAAAAATCGTATAATATTCTTCTTCTATTATTAACACTGTTTTGCATGCAATTATGCAATTTATTAAGAATTTAGTTCCTAAACAATTCTGATAATTCGTTAGGAAAGCATCTAACATTTGGAGTTAATTTTTTCAACCGGTCCGCGCGTGTTGTCACATCCAAGTCCATGTTTCGTAGCAAAAATTGAAATCTTTTCAAAGTACAATGGAAAATTTCAATACCCATATTATTCACATTACACATTTCAGCAAGGTTTTGGTGCCCTGATATCACACACTCAGCCAAAATACGTAGCACAATTATTGCCTTCATTTCCTCTTCGTCAGCCTTATACGTGTTGCGATCATTTTTATTCCTCTCTAAATCCATTTCATTTTTGATGTTGGTGGATTCAGTAATCCTCTCAATTATATCCAAATCAATACACAAAGAAAACATTATCCTGGTCTTTTGGAATTGCGTGCAGACTGGTTTTTCCAGGGCGGCGAGTAACAATATTCTGTTCCCGCTTTTAGAAAAAAATGGCGTATTCTTTCACTCCTTTCTTAACATATAAAGTGACCTAAAATGTTCGTAGTACTTCAGTATTAATTTTTCAGGGGAATCCTAACGTAAAAATTCAGCATGCAACACGTTCCCAAACTAATAGAACGTACGAGACTGAAGACACTTTTTCTAACGTACAAGGTCTCTGGACACTCCAAACAAAACAATAGCTTGCTACACGTATAAAACTCACTAAACTGGCAAACTGAGGGCACACTAAATATCATGATACAAAAATAGAAAGGTACTCAAGCAATGGTCAGCGTAGTCAATATGGGAAATAAAACAAGCTGGAAGAAAGGATCGTGGGGGTCCCACAGACCCCCGCATTACCACTCCCGGGTTAAATCAAATTTATTCCGAAATTGCAATTCAACCTAATTGCTAAATCTCTAACTACGTTTAACTATTGTTTTATATTTACTTATTAAATTATTTCTAATATTTTGTTCCACTTAAATCAACAATGTGTTAATTAAATGAAATTTAATTAATTTATTTTATACAAATAGTTTGGCATGTGATGAACTCCATCGTAATTACGGTCTGATCAGTTTCTCTGTATATGGAAAGCAAATGGTGAGATGGTTGTTTTACTTCTGATATTAAGAATAGATGTCGCCTTATTCTCTACGTCAGCGTTTTGTTTGTTTTTGACATATGTGTATAAGAATATAAAAAGAATACAAGAATATATACTACATTCTTGTATGTAAGAAATGAAATCATGATATCATGGGCAATGTGAAACTATGAGAAGTTATCCTTCTACATTTACAACAATCGGTTCTAACTTTAAAGCCAAAGAAAATACTGAAACTAGAAATACTGAAATTATTAAAATATTCCAAATATGTTTTGATACATTTGCTGTACAATTCTTTTGGAAGTCCTTTTCGAAATTCATCACCTGATAAGTAAACACACTACTGATTGGCGAAACGACATCCATTCACTATATAGACCCTTCACCCAATGAGAGTAAAGGGTCTGCGAAATATCGAAATATACAATTGAACAAAATCTCACAGTAGCGTCGGAAAGTAATAGAAAAAGATCTTAAGCAATATTATATCCCAATATTAAAGTCGAAATGTTTTCGCGGCGATTGGATAGCGAGATTTGTGACCTTCACAAAAGCAGGAAGCCTCTTTGAGTGGCCTGGCGGCACCCGTTCCCGACGTCCGTTCCCGTCATACAGATCACGTTCTCGTGTTGCGTGTCGTCGGAATGAAGGCGTTTGGGGCGGGGCAGACACGACTGGGCTGTGCGGGGGAGGGAAGGGTGGGGCGGGGCGGGGCGGGGCGGGGCGGGGCGGGGCGGGGCGGGGCGGACGATGAGGGCCGCTCGCTGTCGCTTTTTGCCGTGTCGCCGCGCCGCGCCGCGTTCGGGGAACAAGCGGTGCGATCAAGCGACGACTACTCGGAACGAGGGAGTAGCGCGGGAGGACTTAGTGGAGGGGGCGGGGAGGGGAGGGGAAGAGAGGGGCGGGGAGAGATGGAATGGGGGAGCGCGACGCGGGCGACGCGCCGCAAACGAGCAAATGGCCAGAGAGGTGGAGAGACCTGTCAGCTAAATCACGATAAATGAGCGCGGCACAGAGGAAAAGAGTTTTACGGCTTCTATTTCACGGGAAGGCTGTATCCTGAGCGCAGTTACGGCATGTCGCCGTGTCAATGAACGCTTGGGCAACGCCGCGTTTGAATGCGCCGCTATTGTGATATCAGTGCGCCGGGAACGACTTAATGAGCAAGAAATAGGGAGTGAGCGGGAATAATAATGCAGACACCGTTGCTTCAAAAAGAGCCGATTGTCTTCGGTGGAATTACTACGGTATATTTATGCACAATGCGAAGTGCCAATTGTGTTGATATTCTGAAGCTATGTGTCAAGTTGTGGAAGCGATCCTTTCAGTCGTCTTCAAGGGAATATTTCCATACGAAAAATATTTTAGCAAAAAAGGTTTCAAGAAATAAATTTTAATTGTTATTGAAAAATATTTTATATTTTATACTTTGCAAGTATTTATTTACCAGCTAAAAATTATTAAAATAAACTGTAGTACATTCTTAAGAGGATAAAAACATCATTTAGTGTCCAGAGACGAGGAAAGCATTTTTTTCAATGGATGAAGAGAAACGTAACGAGAAACCAACATCATGGACAATATTATGGTTAAAATAGGCTAAAAATGCAATCGATACCTACTTCGAATTTAATATGGATTAACATTAATTACTGTCACTTATCATACAACGTTGATGCCGTTTTAAATTTGTAACTGGAATGGATAGCAAAAGTGCTTTATGGGGTGAATAAAATCAGTTCTGTGAGAAGGCACACACGAGAAATATGATATTATTAGAAAATGTTGAAATCGACACATGTTCCTTTTTACAACGAAACGTTTTCGCTTCAGGAGAATAAGGTTTTATTCATCCTGAGTAAGAGAAACAAGTTTTCATCTACACCATATTTCTCTTTTTCATTTATGGAAACACGCTCCTGGTGCACTCGCCCATTTAAAAACGCGCAGTGAATTAAAACCCGAAACTACACGCTAAACAAAGCCGCCCTAGCAGTGCTTCCGACAGTCCGTTCAACGCAGATGAGGAGCGGCGGAAGGAGGCAAACGGAAGACTGGCGAGGCCAAGAAGAGCACAGGAAGAAAGCCGAAGGAATGCATGACAAAGCGAGGAAGAAGCAATAAGCGGACGAGGTTAAGCGGGATGAAGCAGGTGAGCGACGCAGGATTAGGGGGTGGGGAGGGCAAGGAAGTGCGGAGTGAGTCGAGGGGTAGCGACAAAAGGCGAGTGGACCGAGCTGCGAAGGGTCATTGGGATGGAGAGGGGCGATGCAGGAGCGGAGACGAGTCGGGTCGAGTCGAATTGGGTCGTGTCGGGTCGAGTCAGGTCGGGTCCCATCGAGTCGGGTCGAGTCGAGACGAGTCGAGTCGGGTCGAGTCGAGTCGGGTCGAGTCGAGTCGGGTCGGGTCGAGTCGAGTCGGGTCGAGTCGAGTCGAGTCGAGTCGAGTCGAGTCCAATCGGGTCGAGTCGGGCCGGGTCAAGGCAAATCAAATCCAGTCGCGTCAGGTCGGGTCGGTCGAGTCGCGTCGGGTCGGGTCGGTCGAGTCGCGTCGGGTCGGGTCGGTCGAGTCGCGTCGGGTCGCGTCGGGTCGGGTCGGGTCGGTCGAGTCGCGTCGGGTCGGGTCGGGTCGGGTCGGGTCGGTCGAGTCGCGTCGGATCGGGTCGCGTTGCGTAGTGTCGGGTCGGGTCGGGTCGCGTCGAGTCGCGTCGCGTAGTGTCAGGTCGGGTCGAGAAGGATAGTAGCAGAGTCGGGTCGATGCAGGAGCGGAGTCGGGTCGGATCGGGTCGAGGGGGGTCGTAGCTTTGTAGGATGAAACAACAAAACCGAGTGGCGAGAGGTGGGCTGGTTCAGGTCGGCGGTGGACGCAACGCCATCCATGTGTAATGCATGGCGCATGTGCGCCGCGGAGGAGAGGGTGTCTGATGGTGGTGGTGGTCGGGAGGCACCTCGGAATGCGCGGCGCGCGCCTCGCGCGTGCGGGCGGCGGCGCCGCGTCGCATCGCGTCGCGACGCCCCGTGCCACTCCGAGCGCTAGACGCCCTCCGCCGCTTCTGGCGAAAGGCTCTGCAGCACGCTATGGAGAGGGTTCGCAATGAGTTACGTGCAGCGCTTACGTCATACAAGGCGTGGCACCTGGGCTCTGCCTTCCGATAAATCTGTAGCAATGGAAATGAAGGGTTTGGGGGCAGCAGCAAGATAAGGCCACACCAACCACAGTAAGCCTACCGCTGTTAACATCGCTATTTCGCCCGAAATTGTCTCATCTTGGACCTCAAGTCTTTCATATACAGGAACAACACACAGCATATAGCAAGACAGGATACACTTTTACCAAAACCGAGTTGTTAACATTTAAGAATAGCGGGAGGCATGTTGATGCTCGTGTAGTTTATCTTGTTACTGCCTCAAGCCATTCAAATATAGTGTACTTTATGCAAGTTGACTTAAAGGCAGCACAAAATCTGGATGAGGACCAGGTTCTAACGAGGGAGGAGAGGCAATCGCAATATACCTAATAATAAACAATGGTTTATTATCCTGTAAGTAAATGCGTGTATTGGAATCACGGCACTGACCCATGTATCGAAATTATAACTCTGCGGTCATAAATTAAGAAATACCCGTCATATTAAATGAATAGAGAATGAATTCCACACGTATGATTCGGCGTAACTTATCGGAAGATCAATCAAACATATCGGTACCATTATAAATATTTGAAAACCTCCATAATCGTAGCGACTAGCCACGTCTGCGGTCACAGTGTCTCATGCAGTAATTAGTTTGCCTAGGATGACAAATCATTGTCTTTCCCTCAATATTCACCAATAACATACAATAATAGTGAATTATAATGAACTGTAATTTATTTGCAAGCCGAACATTTGATATAAAATGGCACACGCAATATACCATTTCTGCGTATTAGAGGAAGATAGGAGAATACATGTTTGTGGGGTTATCAAATTTTGGAAAGATATCAATAAAAAATTATTGCTGTGAAATATCTCTTCTCAATATAAGATAAAAGCTCCAATAAATCTAAATTGGAGTGCAAGATTTCCTTGCACATGAAACACATGTTATAGGTATATACACACTCTGCAAATCTTGTAAATGAAACATGTTATAGGTATATATTTTTTAATTTTTCAAGACGAATTAAAATTGCAATATTACTCCTGATTGAGTTACTACCATATCTACTTATTAAAAACCAATATTTTTTTAAAATTCTGTAAATGTTCAAGGTGATCCATACGGCCTTACATGGAAATTCACCGACCATTGCAAATAATGTCTTCAAATCATTAGCGGTGCCAGGGGGGCTGCAGGGGGTGGAATGGTCCCCTCGCTACAGCCATTTTTTTTAACTTTGTTCAATTTATTCAAAATAATTATCACTTATAGACCTTACTACTCTACGCAGTATTCATTTTATAAATATTCTCATGTTTTCATTTATTTCAAGCTAACAATTAAAACATGTGTATTCTCCGATTTAAATTTATTGGACCTTAATATGTAAAAGAACAGGCACCGTTATCAAATAGGAACCATCAACATGAAAAAAACTAGGAAATTGAATTTAAATTAAATTTGAAAAATATCAGTGCCACCTCTCATATCTCATTAGGACCAAAAAATTTAAATCGGAGATTAAGAATCATAGTCTTTCCATTCTCGACCAATTAATTCTAAATACCCTTATATTTCTTCTTGTTATCATATTTAACATAATTAAATTAGACGAAAAAGCCTCAAACAAATGTTGAATTCGACGAAAACGTTGGAAAATTTTAGCACATTATGATTATGCAGTATTCATTTTATAAATATTCTCATGTTTTAATTTATTTCAAGCTAACAATTAAAAAATATTACCTGAAAAAGATTTATGGAAGGTCCGAAATAAAATTGCTCCTCCTCCCCCTGAATTTCTATCTGGATCCACCCCTGCTCGGAATAGAGGATGCGCCTAGAGAACAACGCAGAGCACTTGAGCGCCGACGGCGCGAGCGACGGCAGGGGCTGCACAGCGGGAGCTTCATGAACGAACCAGTGCCGGCGACTCCCACTTCCCTCTGGAGAACAGAAGCCGCTTTATCTTCCGGCAATTTCAAGCCGAAGTACCGATAGGAGGCCAGACCACTTCCGCTCGTATTTTACTTTCTCGAACTCCTCGCGCTGCAATATTGACTCCACTTTCCTCCAGAATTCTAACTCGCAGAACGGGAAGTAAAACGAAAAACTGAGCATTGTAATAATAGTTTTCCTTCTATTTGCGAATTCTATTCTAGTTCTTATTCTATTTAAGATTTCAGGAAAAATATACACATTTTCTCGGACAACTGACGAAACTAGGTAGCCAGCAACGAACACCTAAAAACACTTTCACATCCTGTAACGAGACAAACTATGAATTATTTTAATTTTTTTTGTCACAGCTGACCATTTTACAGCTGCACACTCAGAGTGAATGGAATCGCTCGAAGATAAGAAGAACAATTATGACATTACCCTTGCGCACATTTGTGGAACAGTACGAATAATAAGACGGGGAGAGGGCATCCTTGAAGACGCCTCTGACAGCTCCACATCATTTGGTTCGCGACGCGAAACGAGGCCGCCTCTCACCTGCTTCCCGGGCGGCGAGACCGTTTTGATCCTCATCCATCACAGCCGAGCGGCTTACTCCGGGTTCCGTTCTCTGCAGGGAAACCCATCGCCCCGCCCACTCCCCCGCGCGGCGCGGCGCGGCGCGGCGCGGCGCCCGCCGTCGCGCACAGACGCCCCATTATGCGCCCCCCATTCACGCGCGCGTCAGGACCACACACGGCTTCCCGCGCCGCCAGAGGCCTGTCCTCTTTTTTTTTTTTTTCTTTCGCACGCGCAGGGGGAGGGCTGCCGCGTCCACGTGGCGTCGGAGCGGGGTGGGGCGGAGTGGTACGGGCGGGGCGGGGAGGGGAGGGGAGGGGAGGGGCGGGGCGGGGCGGGGCGGGCGGTACGGGGCGGGCCTAGCCGGGCGGTATGGGGCGAGGCGGTACGGGATGAGGAGGGGTGGGGCGGGGCGGAGTGGGGCGGGGGATGAACGCTCCCTAGACCTGTCGGCGCCCCTGAGCGCTCCCCTCGTCACGCTAATGGCTGCCCCAACACCAGCTGGGTCGTCCGTCCTGGAATCGTGTTCGCTCGGAGATACGACGGTGGAAATGTAGAGGATGCACAAAGAAACTACACCCTATCGCAACAGCTACATAGGAAGAATCGTACGGAACAAAAAGATGCATGTAATTACAAGAAGATTTAAGTACTTCCTTTACTGGGTTTAAATACCATAAATTGTTTCTGGTCAACTTGCAATACTCAGCTCTTTGTTAATGAAGGCAATAGATCCTGCGTGAAAAACAACCAACCTGTCTGTAAATGTCGTCATTCAATGTTCCAAACTCAGGTTCATTGACATTCGGCGTTGAATTTACGACTGATGGAGGGCACAGTGTTTACTTAGCAAAATGTATAATTATTTGATGAGTATTGACATTGCAATACCGAGGACATCAACTTATCCTCAACAATCTGAGAGGATTTAAGGAAAGTTCTTATCAGGTGAATATTGAAGTGCTGTCATTCCAGGAAATAGCCAGCAGCGACCAACTTCCTTTCTCGAATTATCGACCTTATAAAATCGATGCTAGCAGGTAATAATAAACAGAAAATCGAAGCACAGTTGACCTTCCTCATGGCTTCAAAACTCATTTACTTCTCGTAAATGTAATTTCGTATGATGCAGAAAAATCGTAAACACACGTTTCGCATCAATGTGACAAACACGCCATAATTACTCATAAAAGAGAATGAAGAACGCGTTCAGTGAAGTCAGTCATAAGTGAAGAAGTCACAAAGAAATAAATAAAGATGAATTCTGGTCAATTAATCAACATGAAACACGACTTGGAACGAGTTATTTTTGTCTGTCGTTAGGCGACAAATAGATGTATCGTTTAGATGACAGCCCGCCTGCAGCAGAGACGGAGCCAAAGACGCGTCCAGCAATATGAGTTTTTGCACCCACGAACGTTAAGGACTATCGATCTTCTGCTCATTCGCATCACTTTACTGCATCTGCGCATGCGCAGAAGATCGATAGAACTTCACGTTCGAGGGTGCGAAAGCTCTCAAATACGTGGAAAGCCTCCACCCAGTGGCGTACCTTCAGTTGGTGTCACCTGGGGCGAAGCTAATGGTGTCAACCCCCCCATAAATTAAGTATAAAAATATCTATTGCTGCATTGATTTAACATTAAAAATACAAACATATTTGCACATGATAGTTAATTTATATTATATTTAAAAACAAGTAATTAGGCATAATTGCAATATAATTGCAATTAAATCAATCTATGCTTAAGATTTAAATACATACTTATTAAATTAATACAAATAATTTTTAACTAAACCATAAAAATTATATAATTCCTACAATAACATTTTCAAACTACTAAAACTAAGAAAACTATCAATATACAACATTTTTAAGTAAATGATTTAAATTATATAACTCCAACTATAAAATAATGTAATTGGTGTCACCCCTTGAATGGTGTCACCCGGGGCGCGCCGCCCCCCTGCCCCCCCCCCCCAGATACGCCTCTGCCTCCACCCCTCGAGCGTCGGAATTCTCGCGCCTCCTCTTCCCTGGTGGCGCAGCGGCTTCCGGCAGCTGCTTCGCGGGGGCGGCGGCTTTCGCGGAAAGGACACGAACACTACAGCCACCACAGTGCTGAGGCGGCGGCGACGGCGGCCGAGACCTTGGAGCACGTTCCCACGCACGCGGTGCGCTCGCTCGCGCGCGCACGCCCGCCCCGCCACACCACGGCGGCGCGTCGCGCCACGGGCCTGCCCCGCCCCGTCACGCCTCGCCTCGTCCCGCGTGTGAGTCATGCCGCCGCCGCCGCCGCCGCCGCCGCCGCCGCCGCCGCCACCGCCACCGCCACCGCCACCGCCACCGCCACCGCCACCGCCACCGCCACCGCCACCGCCACCGCCGCCGCCGCGGTTTGTTTGCGGAGAGAGGTCGTGTCGCCGACGACCTCGCCGCCAGGCTGAGGCGAGCGGCGCGGCCCACACGTGCGCGGGAGGCGGTGGGGGCGGGAGCGGGAGCGGGCACGCTTTGAAGCGCTGCGCCGGCACGCACGCACGCACCCACCCACGGCGTGTGGCAGTGACCGCGCCTCCTCCTCCCCCGCAACCTCGGCTCGACGTGGCACCACATCGCTCCCCCCCCCCCCACACTGTCTCTCTCCTCTTCTATGTTATTTCACTATTTGGATTACTCCTTTTGATTAAAAAGTCTACAAAAGTTAGCGTGTATAAAAAAGGTTGAACATTAGGTATTTGTTTTGTACTGATACGTTATTGCTTATTATTGCCTTCGATACGGAGCTTGATATACATTGCATAATACAGCTGGATCGAAACGATCGTAGTTACGAGAGAAATAAAAAATGATGTCTATACCACGGGCGTTAACTGATTCTAACGATCGAGCGGTGACAAAGCCCGAAGGCCTTCGACCCGAGGACACTGTCTCTCGAAATCATTAGAATCCTTATAAACGCCCTCTGTGCATAAATAACTATTATGTTTATGAAAGTGAGTTATGACTACAAATACAAAAGACAAATAGATGGAAGCGACAGAGAGGGAATATTGGAGATGATGATGTAATGTTACTGTTACGTTCCCAGAACAATTAAAAATATTAAATCGGAATTTTGTTACAACTTAAAAAAATTAATTCAAACGCTTAATTAGAAAATGGAAGGACAATTATAAAATCAGTATGTTTGTAAATAATTATGTAAATGTAAATACTTAAATGGTTACGCGGAAGAGCAGGCCTTACAGCGGGAGCCACGCCAGAAATAAAGATATTATAACTATTATATTTTTTATTTTTATATTATTATTATTATTATTATTATTATTATTATTATTATTATTATTATTATCGTCTCCTGTATTATTTCAGTAGTATACCTTTGGGTTCCCGCTCTCACACGTAACCAATCTTTATGAATGAGGGCTCTAAAGAAAGAGAATTTCGCGGAGACTTGACGAATTCCATTTTGACTTTAAAAATATGGATGATTTCTGTAAAAAAACGCATCGAAATATTCATGTAAAATGCAACCCGCATCATATGTCAACCTATATCGGCAAATAACGCATAAATGAAGCGTTTTAGAGCCTTAAAAAGTAAAATTTTGAGGCCAAAGGCCTCAAAGAAACGTTTTTCACATTATAATCTACAAGATGAAACATTCTCCGAGCAATTCAATTAACTTTTCGGTTCCACGCTTCAATACTATCAAGGCCACCTCAATATTTCAGCCCTTCCTGCTGGTAGCAATTTTTGTGGCGACACGCTTAGAAGGCTTAGATTCGACAATCTTTATTTACGCTTTCTGTTAACACAAGTTATTAATTCAAGATTTGCTCTCCAGCAACAACTAGAAGTACTATTATAGTTGCTTGATACCTATACCTATGAAGATTGTTTCTTATGCGTGTAGTGAAACTATTCAATTAACGTTTTTTCGTGGTCTATAAGTGCTGTGTACTTAATTGTGGAAGGATCTGGGTGCTCAGTGAAGAGTGAAGACTGTGTTTGTGTTTTACCTGTACCAATATTTTCGTTATCATTCGATGAAATTTTCAAGTCAACGGGTTCAGACCCGTAGCTTTCTCAAAAGTAAAAAACTAATATTTTTGTGACTATCACGAAAAACTAAAACCTAATTGACAAAGAATATTGAATAATTACTTCAAATGTCTTTAAGTAAGTGTTGGGAATTGTTCCAAGCAAATTCTCCATGATATTGAATAAATATTTATTGAAAATATCTTTTACACATTAATTGCATTGTTTTTTATTTTTTTTGTAATTGTGTTAGTACATTGCAAGTTACCTTTATAGATTTTAAACAAATAAACACGTTTCGTTAACTACTTTCCCTCTTAGAATGAAAATACAAGGATAGGAATGAGTGTGTGGTCTAACATGCGAGAGTTCTCGCACGGGTACGCAGAGATAGTGGGGGAAAACTTGGGCTATGGCACAACACAAAGAACAAACTTTTTAAAGTAGCCAAAGTAAAATAGCATGAAATAAATGGAAAACAAAAATCAAAACGCGCTAGCCTACAATACTACGTGAATCAATTAAAAAACGACTAAATTTAAAATTATAGAAAGAGTAGTGCAAGTCACCCGACAACTGCCAAAGATCGCAGTCCAAACGTACGATTTAAATGTTGGCGGTATCTGGAACAACGCCCAACTGCAAACTCATATTGTAAATAAAACAACCGTTTGATATTAAACTCAAGGTGTCGGTTCGTTAAGATATTAAAAATGCAAACATAGTTTGAGCAACATTCCCTTGTATCGAAGTGGGCTTACTAATGCTTACTAAATTGTTTCTAATGCTAACAAATGGTATTTAGTACTCAAAGGTGAAAACATTAGTTTGATTATTTTTTGGCTGGGAATTGTTTTTCTTGAGGTACGTAAGGACGCAGAAAATAATTCAATACTTTTTAGTAAACAAATAATTTGTGAATTTTCTCACCCCAGCAAGCTGGCACTCTGACTCTCCAAAACCCACTCGGTTCTTCATAACAAATCAAGGAAAGTTAAATAATATTGCAATGAGTAGGTCTGTTCTTGCCCGATCCGGTATTTTCGCACTACGTTACTTGGCTTTCTCAAGGGTAGAAACCTTTCTATTATTTTTGTGACTATCAAGGAGAGCGAAAAGCTAACTCTCAAGGAAGAATGAAACATTTCTTCAAATGTTGTTTTTAAAGAAGTATTAATTGTTCCAAGAACATCTCTCTATAATGTTGAATAAACTTTAATTGAAAATTTGTTTCAAACCCCAATTGCATTGTTATTTTGTTTGATATTCTGTACGTACATTAGTAGTTCCTCTCCTTTATGGAAATGATAGACAAATGGATAGGGAAAGGGTGGGATTTAACATGCGAGAATTCTCGCACGGGTACGCTAGTTATTATTATTATTATAAGTTCCATGAGAGAAAACAGGTTGTCATGGTGACAGTTGTTATGGAGAGGCGATTTTAAAAAACGAATGAATATGCATGTCGTCGTTAAGTTGCGCAAAAATGTATGTAACTCCTAGTGGATAACCTGGGGAGTTAATTACATTTGAGTTTAAAGAACTCGAGTTTTATTTAAAAGTAACGCAACAAGGTAATACTCCTCGGGCGACGTGTGGCAGAAAAAAATCTGCAGACCGTCCGTGAGGTAAAAGTTCCGACGTGGTTCTCGGAGACCACCTCAATCGGAGTTTGCAACAGCTACACGAAAAGAAGGAAAAAACAAATAAAAGATTTAAGAAAATAATGAAACCCGGTAAACAACCCAGAACATTGTAGAAACTAAGACATAATAACGATACGGCGTTTTAGAATGTTTGGACTGAGAGAGACTGCCAAAAATGGTAAAAGAACACTATCTCAAGAAAGATGGTATGTAGGAACGCAGGGAAGGTAATAGGAGGAAGCGATAGCAATATTGTTGGGTAGAAGTTGACGTTTGGAAAGAAATGAAGACAGGCAGCGAGAAGCGGACATAGCTGAAAAAAAATCTTGCTTTTTCAACAATTACTAGTTGCTCTCTCAACTACACAACTATTGGCCTAATTACTGCTGCTTTCTATGTTTTTACTCCAGCCAATAATGCTCTGGGACACTGATTCAGTACATATAAATAATACTATTATGACGAATCTCATCTACTGCAGGAAAAAAGATTTGAGTGAATTTACAAGCTCTAGGTGCGAATGTTCTGGATTATTTCCCACTAACGACTGGGATGTCTATTGTAGGGTCTACTGTGAAAATTACATAAAACTGACCCTACAAGACATTTCTCTTCATAGTACTTCCACTTCCGCAGCACAACGCAGTTTGTTATGCGAGAAGTATTCCCGGCACTGAAATTTTAAAAAAATGTGGCAAATAATTCAAATCAAAAATAGAAGCTCCATTCCTCAGAATATCAGGAAAACAGTAAAAAATTACTGTCAGCAAGTTCGTTCGCGGTAAATATCAAATGATTTTGTACTGCGAATTCGATGCTCTAAAATGTTTTTAAAGTAGTCGAGTCGGCCCTGTGGCCGACATCGCTAGAGCAGTAGTGCCGTAGTGATCTCGGGCCGTGGGGTCGCCGGTTCGAGTCCTGCCTCGGGCACGGTTATATGTGTTCGTTCTTTCACCCCGTATCATCACCATATTTTTTACCCATATTGTCTATCATAACGTTAAATCCAATGGTGGTCGCTAATGACCTAGTAGTTGAAGCGACCTTAAAATAACCACAAAAAAAGTAGTCGTATTTATTAATTTAAGTTTTTAAAAATTAGTTTAAGACATGAAAATGGCCAGTTCCCTACTAGCAGATTGAGACGCAGCGAATGGTACCCGCTTGCCTCAAACGGAGGAACAGAAGGAGTCTGTGGATGAGTGATGCACTTGCGGACGCCCTCAAGTTACCGGATAACTACGAGAATATAAGGAATTTCCATTAACCCCAGAATTGTTTGCTTGGTTTAATTTGCGCGTCAACTGCTAAGGTATTTAGTGCCGAAAGAGTAATGCGTGTATTTTTCTTTGGAAAGTGGCGGTGATCTTCCGCCGCTGGAGATGCGGTGAGATTCGGCGCCGAACTACGCGTCCGCTAGCGGGATTTTCTGCAACTAGGTATCTCCCATCAGCGGGGCACCGCCTCAGTCGGGACATCATCTAAGCTCCCGAGGGTCTCCCGGGATATGTGGTAGTGTAGTGCAAGTAAGTGTGCATACGTTAGGGGTGAGGATAGGACGATGAATGGGAAGAAAAGATCGCGTGCGGTTCGCGGCCCATTTATTAGAGCATTCACCTGGTATTGATCGGTGAAACCACGGAAAATTACCGATCACAGCAGCCGGTTGCTATAATTCTCCTTCACACAGCGTCTGAATTCGACCTAGCTATGTAGTGTCGAAAATTCTGACACCGTCGGGACTCGAAACCTTAATCCTCCTGATCAGATGCACTGCAATGACATCACCTGATGCCCTGAGCCACCTAAGCTAGTCATTAATCCCTGAACCATGAGGAATGGAAATGCAATAAGTTTGCATACACGTAGAAATGAAGTCAAAATTTACGTAACCGAAAATTGTATTGTCCATATTTTAGAATATTACTGGAAAAAAATATTCTCGTATAGTAATTGTGTAATTACGAGTACTATAATATGTTATAAAAAAGATGTTAAAAGATGATAATAAATAAACATATTCTTTGGAAGGAACTCGTAAATTGACGATGTTAATAGATCTTATCGAAGTATTAAATTTTATGGAATAACATGAAAAATACAGCATCAAATACACATCGGAATGACATAATTAATTCGTAACTAAATATTTTTCGCCTTATATTTTTTACTTATTTATTCATCATAGTGTACGATTGTTTCATAACCCTTGACATTTCTAAAACCTCTGACTCCCAATTTGTAAATTAATTAGTCTGCAGTTCATTTTCTCCCGCCCTTGCCGCCCCCTCCAATAAGAGGGTGCTTTAATTAAGAGTAGTGGGGGAGGGTTCGAGAGCACGCCCCAGTTGCTCTCGTCAAGATCACTGACCCTTTTCCGAATCAGTTTTCCTTCAAACTTAAAAATGTAGATTTTATAGCTCCGGTTCACGCAGGCAACAAGTGCTTTACGTCTAAATACCCAAAGATTCTGAATATTTGAAGCGAAGCATAATTAATGATATAACACTTCTCAACTTCATATTTAGTGCCAAACTTAAAAATCGTGAGCGGTGGAAATATCCCCCAAAAACAATAGTTGAGAGGGCATTACACTCGGGAAAGAAGCGGTTTATGAAATGAATGGTATAATAGAAACCACGGAAAATTACCGATCACAGCAGCGATTTGATCGGTGATCCGATCCGGTGATCCGTAATCCGATTTTTTTGGATAACTCAAATTGTGTGCGTAGTGAAGTTCAAACAATGAAACACCTCTTCCAATACTGTAATTTAGGGATAGTTAACTTGAGTCCGCTATCCGACATATATGGATTAGTTTTTTAAAAATTGGTTTGTAGCAAAAATGTGGGTTTAATATGCAGTCTGAAGCTCCCATATATTTTTAATATGTTTAATTGGCAAATCGTACTAAAAATAAATAAATAAGTGGTTAGCAAATCATTATAAAATTAGTTCTTGAAGAATGATACAAATTTTATTAGATACACACACCAATGGAAATGCAATAACATTTTCTGCCAGGGCGTAATTTTAAGCGTAGTTTCATAATAGCTGGAACATTTTTTTTTAAATTCAGACTTTTTGTTTTAGAGTAAATTATTATAAGACGTCTTTTTCACAGAATATTTCTTGTGAAAAGAATCTTGACGGTTTTTTTTAACTGTTTGTACGCCATCATTCTATAACAATGTACTCAAAATGAAGGTGACTGTTCTTCGGGAAAACTCGTTCATCTTGACGAAATTTTCTCCAGCAGATGCGATTCAATAGAAAGAAGAATCAACCACAAACTTTCCACTTTGACACATCAAGGATTATTTCTAACGTTTGAATTTCGATTATGAGGATTCTTAAATTTTTAAATTCTTTATATATTTGCAACGAAAGTAGGTCTGTAAACATTTCTCCACAATTTACCAACAATAATCAACAATTCGACACTGTGACGTAAGAGTTTAAGGAACTTATCAGATGTCCAAATCATTTGTGGGAGAAATTGTGACTTTTCCTCTTCTGCCGCCGACGCACTGAAAGAAAGTGGCAGTCCGGCTCCGTTCGTACCTTACGCCATTCAAAAGGATCACAAGCTCTCCTTTCCCTCCCCTGCTTCGACAAGAGCCTCGAGACAAGGCCAAAGCGGTCGGGGGATTGGACGCGGCCTGGCGCGGCTGAGGTATGACAGAGAAATTGGAAAGCCGGACGGCGGCGATAGGGGTGGGTGGGCGTGTGTCTGAGGAAGAGGAGGGCGGGGCGGGGAGGGGAGGGGAAAGTCCGCGGCCGGCGTGGGCGGGGCGGGGGCCGGTGCACCGCGTTGACGCCCTCGGCGCGATCAATCTTGCGCCGCCCTGATGGATGCCCGGCCCTCGAGCATATCCATCACGGCGCTCCGGGCGCCGGCCGCCCGTTCCCCAAGTGACTCGGCGCCGCTCCTCCCCTGAAGGGCCGCGTGCAGCTGGCTTCTTGCAGCGCACTCATTGACACACAGGGAGAGCGAGCGTCTCGTGCGCTGCGCCGAGACGCTCGAGCTACCACACCACAAGGACGGCAAATGTTACAACACTCGCTTCCGCTTCCAATCCTAACGGTGAATATTATAATAATCCTAACACCACAAAATTATACACAATTATAAGCAATTTTAACAACATTCTTAATCTCAGAATTCTAACGGCTGGCTGCTCCGATCGGTAGTTTTGCGTTGTTTCTCCGATCAACACTAGGCGAATACCGGAACAGTACCGTAACAAACGGGCCACGGATCGCGCGCTATCTTTCCTTTCTCTTCTTTGCCCTATCCTCACCCCTTACCATACTTACATGCTCTACACTACCACATTTGTCGGGACACCAGGCAGAATCTTAGAGTATGTCCCCGGTTGGGGCGGTGCCCCGCTTATGGGACATACCTGGTAGCGGTGAAAGCCCGCAAGCCGACGGGTAGGTCGGCGCTGGATGTCACCATCCAACTAGGGAAGATCACCGCCACCTCCCGGGATAAAACACGCACTACGCTTACGGGATTAATAACGTTAGCAGTTGACACACCCAGATTCATCAACCAAAAATACAAATCAAAACCACGATGTAAGGTAAACTAACGAAACCAATGCTTAGTCACAGATCAAGTTTGATTATTTTTTGTCCGGGATCGTCACTGCTGTGGTCATGCCGCGCGTTTCCCTCCTCGATGGATCTCCGCCAGCGAGGCACAGCCCCAGCCAAGACATGCTCCAAGTTCCCAACTGTTCTCCTGGCATCTATGAGAGAGAGGAGGGGAGGCGTTGCAATTTTGAAAGATCATCACTTGTTTTGCCCAGTGCCCAGGTTAATGTTTCTGACGTGCCATGGGGGGGGGGGAGGCAAAGGTTGTCGTAATATCATACGGTGTTGCATTTTTAAGCGCTCAAAAACATTCATTCAAGCTTCAAAAACCTAAAAATGTTCATTTTTATGTTTTTGTTCATTATTTTTCAATACAATTCCCATTCTCTTTCAAGCTAATATCGAAATTGAAATTTATTTAGAAATCGGGTTCGACAGCAAAACTAATAAATGTGAAATGAAATAATTTTTAAATTAATTTTATAATTAACGATTATATTTTAATTGAAAATCAAATGAGCCAAGACCAACAATTACGAATTTCCTGTCTATGATAGTAGGCTACCATTTCATTTCTGTTCAATTGAATGGTAATTACAGAGAATATTCGTGAACCATACACAACGAGGAAACTCAGAAACTAGGAGAATAGAGTGTACCAATCAATGTAGTTTCTTGCATTCCTCATGTATCGTATTGGTGCGTTAACCAACATTTAGTTGAATAATTTCAAAAAATCACAGTACAGAATTATGTATTTAAACAGAAACATTTAATCGGAGGATATTTTCAGCAAATCGACACCGCCCCTTCAAGTGTAAGCTTGCTTTCCGGCTGAGCTAAATAGATTAGATCCCTAGGAGCGCGCGGGCCGTCTCGCCTCCAACCACGCGTTGGCCGCTTGCGGAGCCGCGCCGCGCCGCGCCGCCTCGCCCCATACATTACCCGGGGAATCCAATTAACGGCGCCGTCAGCGCCCGCGACGGAAGGGCAAAAATACCCGCGCCCCGCCGACTCGCGCAGCGTCCCCGACCACGCCCACGCCCACGCTCACGCTCACGCCCTCGCGCACGCGCACGTCTCTCCCAGCTGGCCTCCCGCACTCGGAGCGCGGCCTCGGTTCATTGATTGATTAGTGATTCCGGGCGCGTCAACTGCTAAGGTCATTCGTCCCGTAAGTGTAATGAATATGTTTTCCTCGAGAGGTAGCGGTGACCTTGCCTCGCTGGATGGCGAGATCCGGCGCCGGGCTACACGTCGGCTAGCGCGGATATTCGCCAACCAGGTATCTCCTTTAAGACACAGTTTATTCGTAATTATTTTCGTTTATTTCAATAGTATATTACTAAATAGACAATTTAGTTTACTTTCTTTTCAAATTTTAAATATGCAGGAGCAATATTATAAGGGAGACCGTATATTGATGATGCTTGGCGTATGCAAGATAGTATTACTGCCGTCCTAGATAAAAGCTCCGTCACCAAGATTGGCTAGGTGTAAATCTAGGGCTAGGGCTACGGCTAGGGCTAGAACCAGGACCAGAGCCTGGGCCAGGGCCAGCGATAGAGCTCGAGCTCGTGCTAGGGCGAGGGCGAGGGGAGAGTAAGAGCGAGGGCGAGATCGAGGGTGAGGGCGAGGGCAAGGGCGAGGGCGAGGGCGAGGGCGAGGGCGAGAGCGAGGACGAGGGCGAGGGCGAGGGCGACGACAAAGACGAGGGCGAGGGTGAGGACGAGGGCGACGGCGAGATCGAGGGTGAGGGCGAGGGCAAGGGCGAGGGCGAGGGCGAGAGCGAGGACGAGGGCGAGGGCGACGACAAAGACGAGGGCGAGGGTGAGGACGAGGGCGACGGCGAGGGCCGAGGGCGAGGGCGAGGACGAGGACGAAGACGAGGGCGAGGGCGAAGGCGAGGACAAGGGTGAGGGCGAGGGCAAGGGCAAGGGTAAGGGCGAAGACGAGGGCGAGGGCGAGGGTGAGGGCGAGGACGAAGACGAGGGCGAGGGCGAGGGCGAGGGCGAGGGCGAAGGCGAGGGTCGAGGGCGAGGAAGAGGGCGAGGAAAAGGGCGAGGAAGAGGGCGAGGAAGAGGGCGAGGACGAGAACGAAGACGAGGACGAGGACGAGGGCGAGGGCGAGGGCGAGGGCGAGGGCTAGGGCGAGGGCTAGGGCGAGGGCGAGGGCGAGGACGAGAGCGATGGCGATGGCGAGGGCGAGGGCAAGGGCGAGGGCGAGGGCGAGGGCGTGGGCGTGGGCGAGGGCGTGGGCGAGGGCGTGGGCGAGGGCGAGGGCGAGGGCGAGGGCGAGGACGAGAGCGATGGCGATGGCGAGGGCGAGGGCGAGGGCAAGGGCGAGGGCGAGGGCGAGGGCGAGGGCGTGGGCGTGGGCGAGGGCGTGGGCGAGGGCGTGGGCGAGGGCGAGGGCGAGGGCGAGGGCGAGGGCGAGGGCGAGGGCGAGGGCGAGGGCGAGGGCGAGGGCGAGGGCGAGGGCGAGGGCGAGGGCGAGGGCGAGGGCGAAAGAGCGGCGCCTGTGCGTTCGCCCAGAGCAACAGCTGCCCGGTGCCCGTGCACAACATTCCGACGCCCACGAAATCGTGCCCGTGCGCCATTTTACGGAATGCTGTGCAGATGCAAATACAAATATGGAAAACGCGAATTCCGCCAAAATGTTCGTATTAATGCAGCAGCAACGATCGCATTTTCCCCAATGGAACTATGGCAGTTATGCGTGGAATGGGACGTCAATCGGATGGTGATTATTACGCGCCATTGTGAGAGCTCAGTACGTTTCATCATTGCAGGCGGAGTGGAGCGCACAGAAAACAGTCACTATTCTCATCGGTAATTTGTCATTATTTCATGTTCATTAAAGTTTCTCAGTATTTTATCATGAATTTGATTATAAAGACAATATAAAATAAATTGTTAAGTTAATTGATATATTTCATTTCATGAAACGAGTATGTTTATTCACATCTCCACAATACAAGAATATCTCCACAAAGAAATAACATTACATGCCGTTCAGTGAAGTTCGTGATATTTTGATATAGAAAAGATCACATTTCTATTAAATTTACAAGATACACAGTAAAAAAGTAATTCAAAGTGAAACATTCAAAATGAAATGCCAGTGATTTGAAAAACAATTTTTCTCCACTCATTAATTTTCAATTTTCATTTCCCCAAAGTTTTATATGTTAACAGCTCAAACCAAAGTCTGCGTTCCGAACGCGTATTTGGGACCTGAGTACTAAACACACTTTGAACATTGCCTCATTACTACACCAAACTCGGCAGTGATTTGTTTTATGAGAATACTTCATCCTAACAAAAATTTATTTTACATACTTGCATCTCCACATGGTCTTTCTCCACTTCACGGTACTCGCTCACAAATCACGGAGGGTCTTACGTCAGCCAGCCTCTCGGATGACGCCATAAGAAGTCTGTCCCCAGCGGGCACGAGCAGCGCGCGGGGCAATGAAGACGCCAGACGCTCGCCGCGGCGGGGTCATCGCCCCCGCCTCGCCCCACGGATGCACCACGCGGCGACGGAGCAGGTGGATGTGCTTGAGGATGCGGGGGCGGAGTCGGGGGCGGAGTCGGAAGCGGAGGTGGAAGCGAAGGCGAAGCCGTGGGCAGGGGCGAGGACGGAAGCATAGAGGACAGAAGCGAGGGTGGGGGCAGGGGACGAGACGGAGGCAGGGGTGAAGGAGGAGATGAAGGTGGAAGAGGAGGCGGAAGAGTAGGTGGAGGTGGAGTTGGAGGTTGATCTGTAGACGGAGGCATTGTAGGCGGAGGTGGAATTGGACGGAGACGTCGGCAGAGGCGGAAACGGAGATGGAGGTGTGATGGGAGTGCCGGTGGTGATGGTGATGGGGGTGGAGGTGGAGGAAGAGGCGACAGTGCAGGCGGAGGCAAGCCAAGGCGATCCCACTAGACAATGCACGCACCAACGTCACCGTAGTTTTGGATAAGCAACATTCATTTACATAAGTCCAAATCCTGCAGCAAATGCCCGGCCAATGTCATATGCGATAATAATACTTTGTGAACTTGTTAACTTTTTGTGTTTCTTTTTTTTAATTAAATGTTTATTTACAATCTCTTCATACATGAGAACAATACGAAAATTTGTAGACTAGGTAATTAGCATTGATTGAAGAAGATACTTATTAGTATCTCTCCATTAATACAGTTGATTACACATATAACTCCACTTCAAAATCTACGAGGCAAATCTAAAGATTTGAATTTTTTAAGAAGTGTTATTTCCAAATTGTTATCCAACAAATTTACGGTTGAAATATTTGTAAAGCATTTTGATTTTTTAATGTTTTTACAACTACATTTTTTTTATTTCTTCCCTGCAGGGAAAAAATTACCATGGTACCACATTTAAAATACCATGGTATTTTAAACTATGAGTGAATTACATCATTTCGAACATACCAGGGGGCATTCGCAATGTTTCTTAATACTTCAGATTAAAATCTTTGAATGACTCGGATTTGTTATGGTGTCCCAGAGCTGTATGAATTAAGTCCAAACAGGTTTTAGGAATGATAAGTATTTTATTGTCTAAAGATAACACCGAGTTTCTTCCTAATAACTAACAGTTTTTGTATTTTTGTGATTATAAAAAGGAAATAATGCACGAACTTAATGATGCTTCCCCTTCATAATGTTTACTATGTTTTCATAAAATCGTATTAGCTGCGATTTTCTGGAATGAGATTAATCAAAACAAAATACAAAATTCCCTTTAAAGGGGATTTTTTCTTATCTCTTCTGATATTAAGATTCTGTAGCGAAACAAAGATTTGGCATGCTCTTTCCTCTCATAAATAAGCGAGGAATTTATCTATTAATAACTTAATAAGATATTTTATTTCTCAATACAAAACGTAAAGTGATAACTGAATCTAAGTTTAATGATACACAGCACAGGACATAATCAGCTAAGGCAATATAATGAACAAAGGTTTCACACATTTGATTGAGGAAACTTTCTCAACTAACTCTCAGTACTTACTGAGGTACCGTTCTATATTAACGTTACTTTTAAACTACGCAAAATTAAAACTTGTATGTGAAGTATAAGTAAATGTAATCGTCTAGGCAAATAAAAAAACTTCTTGTACACAAAATACATTAATAAGGACATTTTGCAGACTCAGGTGGACACGCTGTTGATATGACTCTTTTCATTCACATTTTCAAAGTAATAAAACAGGGAATTTCAATTCTAATTAGGGCAAAAGCGAGTAAGATAATAGCTTACGCAATTTGTTTATGTTTTTAAACGCAGCGTGAAAGGCTGTCACAGTTTTGTAATCGCAAGAACAGCCTTTGCAAACCGGTTGGAGATAGTAGATGACTGTCGAGATGAGTCAAAAGCATCAACATTTTTTAAGCAAAATATTATACTTGAAATTTAACGTTGTCCAATTTAGGAGAAACAAAGGAATTTAGGACAAACAGAGGAACAGAGGAACTAGGAAAAATTAGATTACGATCGAATGCTGAACGAATGTGACGGCTGCTGAGCGAATGTGCACGAATGTTAGGGCTGCAATGAATGTACACGCATACCAATCCACATCACAGAGAAACATATTCAGTAGAGAAACCTCCAACACAAGAGCTGTCGAAGTTAGAAGACCTTATGGGCCACATATCAAATTTTAGTTCAGCCGCGGCAGCACCATAATTTAAGATGCAAGCGCAAACGATTTGACGATCAATACAAAGCATTATAATACAATGTATCGTCTATTAGCTATCTCTACAATATACGACCTTCAATAGAACACTAATGTTAAGGTTATTTCACATTTATAATCACAGTTATGTAATTAAAAAATAACTTAAAAAAGTTGTATTAGGTTGGTACAATTATTTTTTTTTTCAAAGCAGGCGCGGACCGCACGAAAAGATCCGGCAGGGCCGCCATTTGAAAAGCCCTGTCCTACACGGTCTTCAAAATGTTTTGAAGATTTCATCCGTATATGATACAATCGAAATAAAAAGTTGAAGGTAATAAATGTGCGCGGAAACTGGAAGTTAAGCGTGCTTGCTACTGGAAAGCTTTGCGATCAGTTTCCAATTTTCTTCTGAAAATAGCCATTCTTTCCGAAAAACAAGTGGAGTCGTAACTCGCAAGTGCCATAACTCCCTGCCTGAGTTGACGACATCACCAAAGAAACACTGCATTCAGACTTCGATTTAGCGCTGCGATACAATCCTCTGGGACAGTGAAGTAAGTGACAAGGAACGACATGTAACTGATTCAGATTTACATATCCGCTTGTTTTACCAGCTGTGTTCAAGACACGGAGTAGTGTCCTGGAGATTCTCGTGTTTTTCCTCATCGTCTCTGGTAGTTGTCAGGCGAGTTCTACGAAGAGCACTGCAGCAATGACCATCGCGCGCGCAGTGCCGCGTGACGTTTACAATTAAAAACGTTGGGGAACGCTTTAAAGTGGATGAAATGACAACTGGTTAAACAAAACTACACCAAAGCGTGCATACACTTTTATACACGCACCAAATGCTTTCATTTTTACGGCCAAGGGCAACTAAAGAAGATTCTTTATAATAATATCCTGTTGGATAATGCTGTATAATAATTTCCTGTAAGATAATGATCATAATATAAAAAACTCCATTTATGTGTGTTTGTTGCAGCATAACTGTCGAACACGTGAAGCAATTTCAACAAAATCTGACAGGGCATAGAAAGTACAAACAGAGGTTTGCGATTCAAAATGTAACCTTAAAATTTGTAACAGACCAAAAAAGAAACAGACTGTTCAATATTTGTCCCCTCTAGAGAATTTTCACCTTACAAAACTGTAATGATCGCTCTCGTCTCTTTCCATTCCTTGACCAATCAGCACCAACCACGTCCAACTCCTGATCGGATGAATGCTACTGACGCAGCTTCTCAAGGCAGATCACTTTTAGGATTCCCCGAGGAGCGCGATCGCTGTTGGAAGAGGCAACAGGGGCGGAGGACCGCGACGCATCAAGCAGAGGCGGCACTTGCCGGAGGTAGCAAAAGGTGGGAAGCGGGGACGGGGCGTGGCAGAGCGGGGGCGTGACAGAGGTGGAACAGGTCGGAACGGGTCGGGACCGTGGCGGGAACGGGTAGGCGGGGACGCTGCGGGAGCGGGCGGGGAGGGCAGGGGCGGGGGCGGAGAGGGGCGGGGGCGCGGAGGGTGGCGCGGCGGGGCGCGGCGGGAGTGGGGCGGGGGTGCGGCGGGAATGGGCGGGGAGATGGGCGGGGCGGGGCGGGGAGGGAAGGGGGCGGGAAAGGAGTGACAGGCGCAGGGGGCAGGAAGGGGCGGGGCGGACATGAGGAGGGGTGGGCGGGGCAAGGGGCGTGGACAGGGGCGAGCGGGGATGGGGGGTGCGGGGTGCAGCGCCAAGCGGTTGGCGAGTCGGCGCACGCTCAGCGCGGTGGGGAGGGCGCGGGCGGGTGGGCGGGGCTGCTCGACATGCATAGCTGCGCTTGCTCGCGTCCCCGCACCCGAAGCTCAACGCGGACGTTTCCTGCTCACGTAACGGCGCGTCGCCAACCCCCCCCCCGCCCCCCGGCCCCTGCACGCGTTGGTGCGATGGACACGTTACGGGAAGCGCGACGTGCCGTGCCCGACCTCCGAGCGACGCGTGGGCGGGGCGAGGTGGGGCGGGGAAAGGAGGGGACGAGAGCAGCGGGACACACTCTGACTTCAGTCACGTGATTTCAGGCACTACGGATGAATTGAGGGGTCAGGTTCAATCACATTTCGGGCGAGATTTGATCTCAAATAGATTGCACATATTTGAAACTTCCGTACTGATTATTAGATAATTTTAGGATGGTGTTTTATGTTTTACATATGATTTTGTTTAACGGACGACGAAATTTCGGTAGATGAAAATTTATAGTTATCATCAACACGTGTTGAATTCTATCAACAGATTCCGTCTTCATTAGCAACAAGCCTACAGTCAGTTGATGAAGACATTAATTCCTTACACGAAGTTCGAACTCGAAGTCTTCAACTCCACATTCTTGGATTCTACCAACCCCTGTGGCACCAAGGCTTGCACAATTTTCAAACGAAAACTAGATTTATTTTGAGTCACAGTAATAACTAAATAAAACACAAGGGACTTATTTCGGCTGAGATTACCACTCGAAGACAAAAGAGTTGACAAACACAATCGGCGAAGTTAATACCGAAAGCAATCAGAATACCAGAGAAGTCGCGAGCAAATTTAACTACAAATCCACCTTCATAAGAACAACCGACAGTAATACCAGCTTGCCTGTTCCGAAGACACAGCGTCCTGGGTGTGACTGCCATTATTTCGAACATTACACCGCCACCTCCTTCAAGGCATGCTTTTAGCCCTCAAAGAAGTCCATTAGTCCTCATGAAGATCGCAATTTGATAATCATAAAGTTTTCAAAGCTGTGTGACACGAGTTTTCCCGCAGTCAAAATCCCATTGACTCCAGCCGCGGAAGTCTGCATCCTCAGCTGTCCATGATCGCTCCAGCGAACGAGTCAGGCAACTGCCGCATAGCGTTCCCCTGCGCCAGCTGCACGTCCCTCGCTCCCGCAAAAAGATCTCCGATTTTGCAATTTTCGAAGTTTCGGAAGTGTCAATGAAAGTCGAACTATATCTTAGTTAAAAATAGAAGTTCATCTATTTGAAAAAAGAAATTGCAGCAATTTTTTTAAATTGAAAATGGGGACTTCGTGTAAGTACTTCCAGTTATGATAGGGCGCTGTAATGACAGGGTGATTGATGTTCGTAACGAGCATGAAAATTATGGCATGTTATCACAATGTGGAATCGTGAGAATCTCGAAGGAACGCTTACTGCAATTCCGCTTTCGTCACCACAATTTTATATGAATCAACAGGAATTTGAATCTCCAATCCCAAACATAGAAAACTAGCGTGATGTGATGTAAAGGGCTGATTAAACGGAGTCAAAGTGCTTAGCGCGGCGGCAATGGACACACACGACAGGCGGCAGCGGAGTCACTGAAGAGCAAGGACAATTCCTTGACGGACGAAAGGAACCACTTTATCCACTTATTGTGACTTAGCTTCCGAAAGCCCGTTTCTGATTTAAGTTATGGGGGAAGGACATTAGAGGAATGAAAGCTTTCAACGTCAAGGCAGCGTTGCATTAAAATTACATCTTTCCCTTTCGTTCTCCTGTCCCTCTCCCTTGCATGTCTGCCTACGCCATCAAGCCCGGTGGCACCGAACAGAAGTAAGCGCTCGGCGCAAAGGCACATCCGCGAAACAAAAGACGCGCTGCCGGCAGGGAGGGAAGGTTTAATTTTAAACGTCGGGGACCAGGGACGGGAGGAGGTGGGACGCGCAGTGTCTCACGCGGGGGCAAGGGAGGGACGATGGACGTGGGTAGAGGGACGAGGGACAGTGAGTGCGAGAGAGCGAGAGAGATCGAGGGAAGAGGGTGAGACATAGAGAGGGAGAGAGAGGGAGAGAGAGGGAGAGAGAGGGAGAGAGAGAGGGAGAGAGAGAGGGAGAGAGAGGGAGAGTGACAGGGAGGGAGAGGGAGAGGGACGAGGGAGAGAGCGAGAGAGAAAAGTGAGGGGAAGGGGTAGAGGCAGAAGGAGAGGGAGAGGAGAGAGGGAAGAGAACCAGGGAGAAGGGAGAGGAACACAGAAAGGGGAGAGTAACGGAGAAAGGGGAGAGTAGAGAGTAACAGAAAGGGGAGAGTAGAGAGTAACAGAAAGGGGAGAGTAGAGAGTAACAGAGAAAGGGGAGAGGGAGGAGATGGGTGCGAGAGGAGAGGGGAGCGGGAGGAGAGGGCAGCGGGAGGAGAGGGGAGCGGGAGGAGAGGGGAGCAGGAGGAGAGGGGTGGAACACGGAAAGGGGAGAGGGAGGAGAGGGAAGAGGAACAGGGAGAGAGGAGAGGGAAGAGCGAAAGGGAAGAGCGAGGGGCACGAAAAAGACGGAAGACGGAAGAGGGGAGAGGGGAGAGGGGAAAAGGAAAAAACAAGAGGTAAGAAGGAGCGGGTTGGCGATGACAGTGCGCTCATCCCATCAGAGCTTCGCAGCCGCACGGCGCCGCGCCGCCCCGCGGGTGCACTGCCGCAGTTCCACTCGCCGGAGCGTGAACGCGACTTCCCTGCGGGCGCCGCTACGCGTGGAGTGGAGCGAAGCGGCGAGGCGCGGAGCACGGGCGGGGAGGCAGAGGGTCAAGGACGGAGAGGGCGCCGACGCGGCCAGAAGCGGCGGAATAGGCGCGCCGAGTGGCAAAGGCAGAAACAGAGGTCGGCAATAGCACCGACGAGGAAGGAAATGGACTCAGCCTTAGGGTACGATGCAGGACTCAAGGCTGGATGCGCGGCGGTTGCAATCATGCTTGCCCAGACCACCTTCAATCCTCCTGTAAATCTATGCTAAAATCTCAGCTCTTGCAAGATTATACAGGCTACTTGCAGATACTGAAGCGTTCGTCTAAGGCAAGTGAGTTCCATTTCTTCTCCTGGGCATTGTGTACAGTGAGGTAATGGTTACAGCTACGGACATGATTGTGAATACAAACTTTTACTCAAAACGAAAGAACATACGATTTCTACAAAAGCAATATAATGGAAATACAGATTTTTAGGCACTACAGTTTTCCCGATGAAAAAACGTGTGGTAAAATGAAAATTTTATACACATGCAAACTGAAAACATAAAGAGAGTGATATATTAATACGAAAAGTTTATACAGTTAAGAAAGGAAAGAAAGCGTCAAACTGTGAACAAACGAGACCGCATTGTAAATGATACATGTATTCTGATGTGCACTCCTTCAATGCTCTTTATCTACACTCTTTTCACCCAAAACGAACACATCTTGAGTTTTACATGAACTTGATACAAAGAGAATACACTTTCACCAAAAACTCCAAATAAGACTTTATAAATGAGTTCCAAATTGAATGCAGAGTAATTGAGAAAAGTACCAAAAGAACGTTTAGCGCACGGTTTCGTAATATATATATAATTAAGAGTTCTTTCAAACAACGATTCCTGAAGTAACACGTTGACAATAAAAGTAGCACGTCTCTTCATTTTTCGAAAACATCTACAAAGAAAGTGGCAGTAGTAAAAAAAACAACAACAAAATATTGACAGTTCAATGACAATTTTGACAAGAGAAATAATGCCACCAACGTTCTATTAAATGCAGTGCGAATAAAGAAGGAACAAGAGCTTTCTCCGCGAATCGACTAGCGGAACGCGAATCGACTAGTCATAATAATGTAACGTGATACTTGTGTGTTGTTCAAAGGGATGTTTTTTTTGCAGACCGCTTTCAATATGATTATGATTAAATATGGTGCTGTACATTAAAATTCACAATTACGCAATTTAAACTTTATAGGGTGTAACAGTATGAGTGAGATAGTAAAATCAATCATGCACAGACTTCATTATAAAAAACAATATTTTTTTGAAGAGAAAGGAATAATTTAGTTTAAGTTAATTCCTTATGGCGTGGCGAGACTCGGACCATCAGGCCCGCTCTTCCGTCTGACCACGCAAATTTCGCTAATCTTTTTTTTTATTATTTATTTTATAATCTCGGGCGACGAAACAGGGAATTTGAATTTAGTCCAGAGGCTTCTTTTAGGCTTGAGGATCTTTTACGTGAAGTAAATCTACTACATGGGACATACAGCTTTATTTCCTCTCCGAAGGAACACGTAGGAAGGATTTTTTCGCCCTTAAAAATCAACGGCTTCGATTGGGTTTGAACCCGATACCCTGACCGTTATACTATCGAATCCACAAACCAATTCAGCATTGTACTGGGTTACGAATGTCTGTTTGAAAAGTCATGGAATATTCCCATACTATCCATTGTCTCCCTTCCTCGAAAGGAATGTCGGCCAACACTTTTAATTCGCTAAGTGAAAACAGCGTGCTATGCTTTACCGACATTCCATTCTAGTAAAATTGTGGCAGCCTTCATAACGGATTCCAGCTCCCTTCAGAGTCAGTGTTTCGTGTCGGTGTTTCACGTGACTGTAACCAGTTTCGTTTATCTTAAGTCAGGGGGGGGGGAGAAAAGTCTGGAATGAACGCCGCGACGCAAGCAGTTAGAGACACCGCACGGTGATTAGCTGTCGCTCTCGCAGTACGCCGTCGCGGCGGCCGTTTCAATCATCCGCGAATCACATTAGCGATGTTTCGGGCATGTAGCACTCCAACTCTGCGTCTCCGACCCTCGCCGTGCTCTCTCGTGCCCCCGAGGGACGCGCTGGCAGCAGCGTTGGAGCAATGGGGGCGGGAGGAGGCGGAACTGGGGCGGGACGCGATGAGGTCGCGAGGGGAAGGGAGGGCGCTACGCGAGATGTTTGCGCGCACCTCGCGGCTCCAATTTAATATCGGCTGTAAGGCGCCTCGGGAATCGGAGCGGGAGGCGAGCGGAGGGCGATGCGGAAGGGCAAAGGGAGTGGGCGAGGCGGAAGGGCCAAGAGGGAGGGCCAAGAGGGAGGGCGAAGAGGGAGGGCGAAGAGGGAGGGCGAAGAGGGAGGGCGAAGAGGGAGGGCGAAGAGGGAGGGCGAAGAGGGAGGGCGAAGAGGGAGGGCGAAGAGGGAGGGCGAAGAGGGAGGGCGAAGAGGGAGGGCGAAGAGGGTGGGCGAAGAGGGAGGGCGAAGAGGGAGGGCGAAGAGGGAGGGCGAAGAGGGAGGACGAAGAGGGGGGGGCGAAGAGGGAGGACGAAGAGGGAGGGCGAAGAGGGAGGGCGAAGAGGGTGGGCGAAGCGGGAGGACGAACGAAAGGGGAAGCGGGAGGGCGAGCGGAGAGCGAAGAGGGAGAGCGAAGGAAAGCGGGAGGGCAAGCGGGGAGCGGAGCAGGAGGGCGGAGCAGGAGGGCGAAGGAGAAGGGCAACCGGTGGGCGAAGCGGGAGGGCGTGCGGGGAATGGAGCAAGGAAATGGGTCGAGACAGTGGACTTGGTGACGGCACTGCGGGAGGAGGATGGCGGGTGTGGAGGCAGGTGCGGGGGATTAAACCTGAAGCGTCAGCCGTTACGCGCGACTGGGGCGCAGAATCCCGTCTTGCTTCCGACCGCGCGATAAATAGCACCGCTGACGTGAGTTCGAGGCCCACGTGCCTCCTGGTCGTTTGCATCTGTCCATTCACGTCCTATTCCCCTTCCTCTTCTTCCCATCGGCCTATGTTACGTCCATCGCTTCCCATGGACCTACAAGGTGTGTCCAAAAAGTCATGAAATATAATTTTTTGCAGCGCTGCTATTGGTCGCAGTGCACTCGGACTGATTGGGTTAGGTGGGGGGGGGACTCTCAGCTTTAGAGCGCATCAAAGCGCAGTCTGCTCCGAGCACCGGTAGCATCAGCATCGTTGAATAAGTGCGCCTCTGTTTCGCGACCTCGTCACGACACGCGATGAGTGATTCGGTCGAACAACGTAGGGTGATCAAGTTTTGTACGAAGCTCGATAAAAATTCTTCCGAGATTCACGCAATGTTAAAGCAAGCCTACGGGGAGTCAGCCATGAGTTATGTGGAAGTAACGAGGTGGGTGAAGAAGTTTAAGGATGGCCAGGAAGGGGTGGACGATGACCCTCATTCTGGAAGACCATCAACAAGCAGAAACGAAGCCAATGTGAATCGTGTTCGTGAATTGATGAATTCTGACCGCCGATTGAGTGTTTGGCTTTTAACTGACACTCTGAACATCCCACAAAGTTACGTATTCAACATTGTTACGGAGGAATTGCACATGAGAAAGGAGTGCGCCACGTTAGTGCCGAAAGTTCTGTCAGACGAACAAAAGGTTAATCGAGTGTTGATCACAAGTGAACTGTTGGAACGTGTGGAAATTGAACCGGATTATTTGGTCAACGTTATTACTGGTGACGAGACAAGGACTTTCGCGTACGACCCGGAATCCAAGCGCCAAAGTTCGGAATGGCACACCTCAGCGTCCCCAAAACCCAAGAAGGCGAGGATGAGTAAATCCAAGGTCAAAACGATGCTGCTTGTCTTCTTCGACAACAAAGGTTTGATACACAAAGAGTTTGTACCCCAAGGGCAGACTCTTAATGCTCATTACTACGTAGATGTCGTGGAAAGATTAAGAAAAAGGGTGCTCCGAGTGCGAAAAGACGTCGCCGCTACGTGCCGTTGCATCACGACAACGCGCCGAGCCACACGTCTCTGCGGGTCCGCGAGTACTTGGCCAAGCACAACCTGGCAACACTGCTGCAGCCACCCTACAGTCCTGACCTCTCTCCGCCGGACTTCTTCCTGTTTCCCAGATTAAAACCGCGCTCAAAGAACGCCTTTTTGAGACAATTGAGGACATCCAAAAGGCTGTGACAACGCTCTTAAACGAGGTTCCGGTTGAGGCCTTCCAGGGGGCTTACCAATCATGAGTGACGCGTTGAAAAAAATGTGTAGATGTTAACGGTGACTACTTTGAAGAATTTGAAAGATTTGTACAAATATCGCCAATAAATGTTTTAAAAAAAATGTATTTCGTGACTTTTTGGACACACTTGTATGTTTCTTTTCTCACAATTCTCGCCCTGTCGTTCCGATGCGTCTCCACCTTAACCTTCGCCTTCGTTCGTCCGGCGTCTTGCATGTCCTCCTCTCTCGCCCTCGCCACTGCACCCTGCCTGCTCACGCCTCACCCCGCCCCCCCCTCTCGCTCTAACTCGCCCTCGCGCCCTTCCCACGCCCGCGCCCGCGCCGCGCCAGCTGAGTTAATTACAACCTTCAGACACAGACGCTCCAGCGAGCGGTCGCACTCTGTAAATGAACGCTCCCGACCCCTTCCCTCGCCTTCCTTCTGTCGCCGGCCCCGACGCTGGCGCCGGCGCCGACGGCGACCCAGAAGCCTAACGAGCGCCAGATCAGAGGCATCGGCCCCGGGAAGCTCGCGTCTGCTCCTTGCCTTAACGCGGCTCCTTCTCGTCCGCGGTTCACGAGCAAATCACCAAGCAAAGACAAAATCCACACGAAGGCCAATCGCAAAATGAGACGCAGGTCCGTGACGTGAAGCACGGTGACTCATGGTGAGTTTGTGATAGCCACTGCTCATTGGACCTGCGCACGAGTGCGGGTTCAATAAGCAGTAGTTATCAGAGACTCACCATGAGCCACCCTGTGTCACGTCAGCCTAACCGTCATTTACATATCTACGATGTAGCACAAGTTTTGATCCGGCAGTCCATACGGCTCGCCAGACATAATTAGTTATTTATTATTATTATTATTATTATTATTATTATAATTATTCCTCTAAATCATGACTACAGATGTTATGTGTCGGCTGAATATGTTGTAGTATACTAAATGGGTACTTGATGTTAAGTAGCAAAACTTATCAGGACCCTGAATATTTTGTGATGAATAAATACCAATTCTATTATTATTATTATTATTATTATTATTATTATTATTATTATTATTACTGTTATTTGATACCGCATTGTATTTATTACATTTTGCCCATCTTCACGTGTTTACTCTTTGAAATACTCGCTACGAAATCGCGTAAACAGGTTATTTCCAACGTGACTCCGGTCACCCGCGAGGCCGCCGCCGCTCCGGTGGCTCCCGACCGCATCCGGCGCCATCCAGTACGGCTCGGAGTCGTGCATGCGATCGCGTTCCTTTCATCTCCGCGGCGCGACGCCGCGGGCACGCGATCCCCAACACACGACATCTAATAGAAGTCTGCCGGCGCCGCGGCGCGCGGAAGAAACGGCAGCAAGGTATTTTCCGAGCGCCACGCCCCCCCCCCCCTGTCTACGTCAGAGGCATCAGGGCTCCTGTGAAAGGAAGACGAGGCGGAGAAAAGGGGAAGGGGAGAGAAAAGAGGAGAGGAAGAAATGGATAATTTGATTTATTTAGCCTTCTCGGCTATTTGTTACATTAAATACATATTTACACACATTGCTTAGGCGCATGGGTGTACTCTATGAACCTGAAGTCGTAGGCTTCCGCGGCCAGAGTTGAGATCTCGGAGGAAGAATGAAGACCGCGAAAAGATGGTCGAAACGTCAGCTATACAGCCTGGTACGCAGCAGCGTCACCTGGACAGCCGAGATCTCAACTCTATGAACCTCTTTCATATTTACAAAATTAATTTTCTACTTTTATGAGTTGTATAATTTTTCTCTTAAATTCTTTAATTTGTTCACACTTTTTTTATTTCTAACGGTAATTTATTATATAATTCAAATCCTTTATCAAATAGTATATTTTTTTCATGTACAGTTTTAGTGAAATTAATTACTAAATTTTGTGCTTGTCTTGTTTCCATTGTTGACGGAAAATCACATCGACGACGACGACGACGACGATGATGATGATGATGATGATGATGATGATGATGATGATGATGAAGGTAAAGAGGAGAAGGAGGAGGAGAGAGGATGGGAAAGAAACAAGGGCGTAGAAGTTGAGTGGAATCGACGAAAGCCAAGGGGAAATGGAGGAGATGGAGGAAGCGGACGAGACGAAGATGGAGGACGTGAGGATGGGCAAGATAGAGGAAATGGAGACGGAAGATCCCGTTGTGGCAAAGGGGGAAGGGGTGAGGTGGAGAAGGCGGAGGGAGTGTTAAAGCCGTCGTGTTTGCGAAGCGACGGCGTTATAAATGCCTCGAAATTGGCTTCCGGGAGAGAGCGCGCGACACCGTCTCTTCGCAAACTCGCTCGAGACGCCGTGCGCCCCGCACCGGAAGCAGCGAGCGTCTTTGGCTCCCTTCTCCGGGGACGCGGTTTCACGGTGCAGCCTCATCCACGAGGGCCGCAGGCAAACCCCTGCTCGCGCACACCACGGTCAGAACGAACGCAAGAACTTAGGGCGCACTTTTTTCGAACATAATCTTGACTTTTATCGCCTGCCTCAGGCCTACCAATTCACCTTCTGTCCAGAGCATTCTCTTCTCATCTGTAAACCATTTTAGGAGGCTCCGAGTCGATGGGTGGCACATGTATGCTCTAGTATCTGCGTAATATTTTTTCATCCAGCGCGCTATACTCTGCGAGCATTTAGACAATGCACCATGCAGAAACAATTCCAAACGCACATTTTAATCGTTGTGTGTGCTGTGCAGTTTATAATTTTGCAATAGTTCATTCTCTCTAATACAACTTGATTCAGAATTCCTTACTATTTTGAAGTACAGAGCGTACATTTATCTACATGTTGGTAGTTTTTTCAATATCCAATTTCAACTTTTGCAGCAATTACAAATCTATTACAAGCTAAACATTCTGATAAACACGAATAAAAAATACAGAGCATACGCAGCAAAATAGAATATATTGTACATTGATCGGTCGTGAGCGATTGCTTCCAATTCTGAGAATATCTTCTATGAACTTTCAAAACTGTTTCCAATTGAAGAATAGTAAAATCAAAATTACATTTTCATCGAAAAGAAATGGATTATGAATAGACCCTTCGAATTCACTTTAAACTCCAATAATATCACAATTTTATTTCAGAGTTATTTACTCTCCTCGTTCCCTTGCGAGAGACTGCCATATACAGAAAATAAACAGCACCGTTTGCCTCCAAAAGTAAAAAATTACAAAACAAAGTGAAAGTGTACTTTCAAATATAAAACGCGTTTGATGAAAACTACCGCAGGGACATTTTTGCGCCGCTGGACGTCAACGAGCGTTCGCAGAACGTCGCTCGGGCACGCCCGGGCAGGGCTAGTGGACCCCGCGGGCCGCTCGCCGCTGCGGCGATCTCCTGGCGAGGGGCGGCCCGCACCGCAGAAGCCTTTTCCGGGAGAACAAAAGCGCCGCCCACTAATATAAATGAAAACTCCGTCTGTCTATCTGCCCGTCCGCCCGCCCGTCCTTCCGCCCACGCGTGCGTCCGGTTGGGACGGGATCCGATCGGAACGTATCACTTTCGCCCCCTAACAAATCAATCGCGCACAATGCGTGCGTCCCGCGAAGCGACACGAGCGCACGCGTGTGTTCGTGTGCGTGTCCTGTAGCGCGGCCGGCGGCCACCTGCGCGTGGCAGGTTGCGTGCGCGCCCCGTCATCGCCGCTCCAGTTATTATTGCGACCGGGCCGACCTTTGTGCCTGGGGCCTTTGCGAGCCCTCAAAGCGGAAACAAACCGCGAACAAATGAAGCTATAATTGCAATTTCTATTGCTGATAGTGTCCCGGGGACGGGCGCCCGGCTGCTGTCAGGGGAAAGATTTGGATCCACGAGCGACGGGACAGGACAGGGCAGCGTGCAGAGGAGGCAGAAAAAGCGAAAATGCAACGGTCGAGGCCACACACGTGGCCTGGGGGAGGTGGGCATAGAGGCATGGATGTACAGGGGCGGGGTGAGGAATGAGCAGGCATGTTGAAGTGGCGGAAGAGGTGGAGAGTCGGGGATGGAGGAATGACAGGATTGGGGGAGACAGGATAGAGTGGAGGTGGGAATAATAGAGGGTGGGATGGTTAAGGGATGGAGGAGTGAAGGGGCAGACTGGTGAAGTGGTTGGTGTGGTGAAGGATCAGTGATGGTGGAATGCCAGGATTGGGAGATGGCGGTGTGGGCAAGAGACAGGGTAGAACGGGGGAGGGAATGATAGAGGATGGGTTGGTAAAGAGGCGGGGTAGTGAAGGTGCAGGCTGGGGTGATGGAGGGTCGGTGATGGTGGAATGACAGAATTGGGGGATGGCGCGGTTTTAGAGTCAGGGTAGAATGGGGGCGGGAATGACAGAGGTTGAGATGGTAAAGGGGTGGAGTAGTGAAGGGGCAGAGTTGTGAAGTGAGTGGGGTGGTGGAGGGTCGGTGATGGTGAAATGACAGGATTGGGGGAAGGCACGGGGGGAGAGTCAGGGCAGAATCGGGACGGAAATGATAGAGGGTGGGATGGTAAAGGGGCGGGGTGGGGAAGGTAACAGAGGAGCGGGGTGGTAGAAGCGAGGGATGGAAGTGGCGCGGGTAGCATCTGCGCGCGCGGGTAGAGGGGCTGTGGGTGCACGCGGGAGTGCAACCGGGGGGGGGGGGCGTTGATGGAATGCGAGGTTGAGAGCAGGAAATGGGGATGGAGTGGCGAGCAGGCGGCTCGCGGTGATGGCGCGATTGACGGCGAGGAGCTGAGTCGGAGGCGAGGCGGAGCGAGTGCGGGGCAGGGTCGAGGGCCGGGTCGATGGCCGGACTCGCATTTGGACAGCGCAACGCCCACTCGTGTCCGACGCTCGAATATCGACTAATCGTTCACTCGCAAACCGTGCCTTTCCACTTGTGTGGAGGAGCAACTGAATGAAACGCAATGGACAGAGGAGAGAGCTCTTTGCCAAACGACTGAAAAACGAAAATGACAGGTACTAGGAAAGTAAAATTCAAGCACTCACATACTTCACATGGCAGCTCATCGGTAGTAATTGCATGTTTTTTCTTGTCCTGTCCGGCGTTTTGTAAATACCAGATGCATGTTAAGTTGAGAAAATACAATACCTTTTCGATTTTTCGAATTCCTTGATTCCTCCAACTTTCTTCGATTTCCTTCACTTCCTGTATTCATTTGGAATTTCGCGTGTACTTCATTGTGCCACAATGTCGATAACTATTTGTTTTTCGTTTTACGGTCGAGTTATTGAGGTTATATGTAGCAGACCAATACATTGCATGTGATGGTCTCAAGATTCAGAAGTAGACATCCGTTTACTATAGTGCAAGTATATTCAGGGAAAATAAATATGGTAACTTAACTCTTCTCTGAAAGATAGTAAAGGGCTTGTTTTTTCACCAAGAAGTAAGGAATTCTTCCATTTCATCCTGGTTTGCTATCTGATCTCTTATTCGCTTCGTTGTCTCTTGGTACACTTTTCTCTGTTCGTCCATTTACCAGTCATTGCATTATCTGCTACGAACAATAATTCATTCGGTGTTTCGCTTAACTTGACATCGTGATTTTCTCAAAATGTAATTTCATTCTCTGCAATACGAATAGTTGGTAGTTTTCATCGGTACTTCTCACAATTTCGATTTCTGACTGTTGCGTGATTTTTGTTTAACTTTTTTATAACTTTCTTTTTTATCACTGCCCTTAGAGTAAAAGTCCGGCAATCTCATATCGCCACGAAATATAACTCATTTACTTTCAATGAGTCAATCTTGAGTACGAAAAAATTGATTTAGAATTAATTCGTTGACAATGACAAAACTTTGGTATTGAAAGCATTGTATCTAATAATAGGCAAAGAAATAATGCTGCAAATTAAGTGCAAATTAATTTATTTTTAATGTTATTTTGTGTTTGTTGAACTGGACAAGTTCCCAGGATATTCTTGGGTGAGAAAGTTTTAAAAAATAATTTGCCCATCCAATGGCTTATGGACTACATTGATTTGATGCTTTCCAAGATATCATTACCGCGAAGGGAAGAAGGAGCTAAACTCCGATCAAAGTGGCTGATACCTTATTTTCCTTCATTTTCATTCCTGGCCTTACACTTATTTTCCTTCAATTTAATACATTTAAACATGAACTTAAGGACAAAAAATGAACTAAAGTATATACATTCCGCCATAAGAAAGACTCCATTAATTTGATTCCAGAACAAAACATTGAAGTTGGTACTCATATGAGTCTGACATTAAATTTATTCTTCAAATTACTTAACAAGTTGATATAGATTACTCACAACAAAAGTGAAATAAAATCATAGAAGTGAATAATAAAAAAAAATCCTAATAAAAATAAATTTTAAAATCTGTTATGCATATTCAGTTTTTGAAGCAATGAAGTCTCAATTCTTCGTATATATTTCAGATTGGATTATTTCATATGATAGCACTGATCATTAATCTATATCTATAGTCTGACCTAAAGGCACATCGATACTATTGACAAAATACTACGACACAATATTCGAATATATTTATTTTCTACATTAGAACTTAATAATTGCAAATTTTATAATACCACAAAAGCTATTTTTTCAGTACAGAGATGCAATAAAAATGCTGTTTATCTCCAGTCATTTGCTTTCAATATACGGTGCACATCAAAGCGTACTAACATTTTTCGGCAATCTGCTGGTGTACATAAAGTTCGATTTCCCGCAGGTGTACCTTCAAATGCACGACATCGTAGTATTTAACTCCACTCCACACGCAGGCGAAGTTCTTTATGGCGCCATTGAAGGGATGTGTATTTTTATCTCTTTTCAAACCCACATTGAAATTTTCAATACACGACTGAACAGAAAGTCACAGCACAGCTGGTTGAAACAGTTCCGCTGAAGCGCCATTAAATTCATTCAGCGTCCTCGTATGCTTTAGATTTTTCATTAAAACAGAAGTCCTCTATGGATTGAGAAGAATTATCTCATCACCACTCCATAATATTTTACAATTTCAAACTGTCGTTTGACGACACTGGTAGAAATGTTGAAAATATGAGAGTTAAAAACAAGTATAAAATACCCACATCTTTTCAAAACAGAAAAAAAATCACAAAATAACCGTTCGTAACAAAAAATATATAGTGCCTGCTAAAATCGCACTAAACCCAGTGGGTTCTCGATTTAGAAACATTAGATAAGAGTGACATGTTCAAGTCATCGCCAGATAACTAAAACAAAACTCAAATAATCTAATTAACGAAATACACTACGAGTACTGCGAAAGGATCATCTCCAATTTTTATACGATTTTAATTAAGTGAACATTTTGACACAACTGATAAGCAAGAGAAACAATTGCGAGTTAGAAGTCGACTAAATAAATTAATTAAAGATAAGTGCAAATAGATAAGTGCAATAGATAAGTGCAAATATTAACGTTTGGAAGTTATTTCTCTATCTTTAAATACCGCAGTCGTCACATACCAAATTTCATCATTTTCGACCCGCGATGGCAGAGTAAATCTGAGGGCCGGCTGGTGAGGTCGAAGTGCGATCGCAGAGTCCCATGTGATACAGGACGTCGTACGCTCCAATTCTGTCTATTTACAAATTTTCGTTTATCGTTGTTTGTATCCCAAAATAGTTCATTATTTCGTCTGTAAAACTTAGAAATATACACAGAACTTCAACGCACTTTACGCATAACCGTAAAGTACGTAATACACAAGAGGAATAGTTACGAAACAGCTGTATAGAAATGATAAGATTAAAAAAAAAAGACAATAGAAACATTTGTTAATCTAAATGGAGCAAACAAGGTGGTATTTTTTTCCAACATGAAATGATACCAAGTAATCTTTTAATACGATTACATGAATTATTTCAATTGTAGAGACATATTCAGCATTAGCTGGCAATGACGATTATACGAGGGTTGGGGCATAAGACATGGCAATTTGTTTTGTAAGGATACGAGTACGGGTGGAAAATGTAAAATCGACACATGAAAGGATAGAGTATGAACTAAGTACATGGACATTTAACGACAAACCAAAATTGTCATTCTCATATTTATTAAAGAGCTTGAAATGACAGTACTGGTTTCATGTTCCAAAGCATTTTAGCTTATACGAGTTCACAATATTCCAAAAGCATTACATACCCGTTCTATAGGCCCAATTTAGCAAATGCTCGATTACCGCACATGCTACGTCTGTCCGCACACTCACAGGTCGCCACGTGCGTTGCAGGTCACTGGTTGCTACGCGTCCTCGCAGAAATTCTCGTGACCATCTCGCGACTGTCCGGTATGGAAGGGCATTATTCCCAAGAACTTCCATAATTCCCTGTGACATTCTCTAGCATTTCTCCCGTGGAGAACGGCAGTCTTGAGGTATGAGCGCTGCTCGAAACATGTTACATTCATCTCGCACAGCGGTAGTTGGACAACCGATTTCACGTTGCTTTTTGTGTACTAATAGAGACACTCTCAGAGATTTCTGTGAATGAGAACACACCTTACTTCCGCTTTCTCTCACGCCACAAATAAAATTGTGCGCTTCGATAACATTTCTTTTAGAAAAAGAAAGTTGCCACGGCTTCTGCCCCAAACCTCGTACGATAGAACAATTTATGTGATTATCACCTTTTCCCCTGTAATACATTGGAGCACGAAGATAATTCTGCACTTTACATAGCATCTTCAGTACTGCATGTTCGAAAAAATAAGCAAAATTTGTGTAGCATACATGTGTCACTCCCTCTCCTAAGGCACAACCGACGCTGTGTCCACTAAATAAACAACAAAACAAGCGTCAAAATTCATAACGGTGCTAGTAACATACAAATACTTTTTTCAAAGAAATCTAATCAACCGGGGCGCTCAGAGAAACCAGGTGCTGGGGCAGTTGTTCCCCGGGGACCATTTAATTCAAACAAAAAAATCCCTCCTTCCCCAAGAACCCATTCTTCCACGCAATAGCAATAACTCGTAGCGTTGAAATTTTTAGAGATAAATGTAATTTTATTTCTGTTGAATTAAAAAATATTCGGGGCACCAATTAAGTCAAGGCCATGGACAAGTTGCCCCAGTGGCCGCCCCCGTCCTGGACGCCCCTGACAATCAAGATCGGTATTTGGCACAATCATGCAGATAACTTTCTCTGTACTGCACGTTCGAGAAAATAAAACATTGAAAAAACTTCAATGAAACAGGAACTTTTTTGTGTCGTTATATTTTCATTTCCACAGGTAACACACTTTTCGTTGGTCTAAATATACACACACTTTGTGCGGAGTCACGGGAAGCGTGCTACACGCGACTGCGGGGTCTCGTGGACTCCTCGTGCGTGGAGGCAGAGTGCAAATCGAGCGCGGCGGCATCTTCCGTCTCGGCTTCCGGCGCGCGTGGCGGCCGAGGCCTTGCGCAACCCACCCACGCACCCGCTCGCCCTCCGGAGTATTTTCAGCAGCAGCAGCACACGAGGGAGAACACGAGAGTTTCGTAACAGCGCGGCGGCGGCGGCGGGGCAGCGGCGGGGCGACGCCGGTCTGGGAGGAGGAGTTTCAAAGAAGGGCCTTTACATAAGCAGCCGAGCCATTAGAGCGGAGGAAATTAGCCAAGAAGCCCTTGGCGTACCGCAGGGCCCTTCCGCGCGGCACAGGCGATTCGGAGCTGGTGGCTTTGGAGAGAGCAAGGGTGAGAGTGGGGGTGGGGACGGGAGATGCTGAGGTCGAAGGCGGAGATGAAGATGAAGATGGAAACTTAGGCTATGGTCACAGTGTAGCCAAAATATCGGTCGTTCGAGGCGCAGCTGGTGGCAGAGGTTCGCAGCGGTTCGCAGCTGGTGGCTTCTGGGAGAGCGAGGGCGAGGGTGGGGGCGGGGGAAGAAAATGCTTAGCCGAAGGCGGACAAAAAGACGAAGGAGGAGACATAGGGGGGATCACTGTGGAGGTGATTTTGGCCGAAATTTCGGTTGTCCAACGCCGGACGTTTCAATCCGATGCGCCGGATTCGTTCAAATACGTGAAAGTAAACGAAAATGGCCGTAGTCAACGCGAACGACCCCTTCCGACGATGCCCGAAAGCATCAGATGTTGGTCGAAGATGTTTCGTTTGAGTTTGATGCCCCACGTGGCAGACCAAAATTTCGTGCAAAACCGGCTCCATTTGACCGCCTCCTAAGACAACGGTATCAGTGCAGCCGAAATATCGGTCCCTCGCTATCAGACGACTCCGAGGGAAATTATCCAAGCTATTTGATTCGAAAACACCACAATGTTGCATCCGAATTCGACAGAAGTTTCCCACAAATCCGCAGGTCACTGTTTGAAACATTCCTGGTAGTCTTGGTATCACAGATGGCCTTGAATCTCCACCTTATATCGGGCGAATGTAACCGACAGAATCAAACGAAACAGATCTTTGTCAGTTAGCCGATGATTCCGGACACTGTTGGAAGAAGTTCGGGTTCAATATGCACATTTTCATTGACTAGCACGCGTTTGAACCGAACCGGGCGTATCAGAAGCAAACGTCCGCCGAAATCGAAATTCCGGCCAAAATCGGCTCCACTGTCGACGTCTACGTGTGCTATGGCCACAGTGCAGCCGAAATATCGGTCGTTCAAGATCGAACGACTGTAAGCGAAATCGTTCCACTCATTTCATCGAAAAACAGCCGTTGCATCCGAAGTCGTTTGAATATTTCCCTAATTACACATTACAGTTTTTGAAACATTTGCGAGAAACATGTTCAAGACCATCTGCAGGTATTGTAAATTGTCTTCGTACTGCAAATGTCCTACACCTTCAAGCTGATTTCGAACGAATTGGACCGACACAACCAAACGAAACAGATCTTCGTCCGACGTCCGATGTTTGCGGTCGTCGTCGGAAGAGGTCGTTCGGGTTCAGTGTGACCATTTTCTTTTATCAGCACACGTTTGAACGAAACTGGCACATCGCACGAAAAAGTGAGACTTCGGCCGATCGAAATTTCGGCCAATATCGGCTCCACTCTGACTGCCGCCTTAGGGGGAGGCAGAAACAGAGGCGGAAGAAGAGAAAGAGGAGTGAAGGAAGAGGAGAAAGTGGAATTGGCGGAGACGGAGACGGTGGTGAAAACAGAATTGGGGACAGGTATGAGAAACCCTGAGGCGAGGAAGAGTAACTGGCAAAATTGAGCACGCGGCGTAGGTATCCAAGCGACCGAGAATGGCCAAACAATTTACAAACGTTGCGATAGTTGCGAACTTCTGGTAGCCCTTTCATATCGGTTCAACTGGTCGAAACTTTGTAGCAGTTTCCCAGATACAACACAGCTAACGGCTAACTTGGTGCAAATTATTGGCGTAATACAACAAAATGTTTACTTTTACAAATAAACCAAGAAACTGGAGGGAAGATAGGTAAATGAATAGGAGTACAAGCTGAACAGTATGGAGACATGAAGAACAAATACAAGCAAAACATTTTTAGAGTCAGAAAAACGATTTGACTGACTACACAAGCAGATTGTAGACATTTTTTTGAATTACAAAGAACAGATGAATACATTTATCAACATAAAGAGATCATGAAGTTAGGAAGCCGAGATCAGGAAGTCAAATGTATTAAGTAGAAACACAGACAGGTGAGACTGTGGGAGAGAATGGAAAGTAACAATTATTAAAGATTTGAGCCACAAAAAACACAGAAAAGAGCACTTCTATCAAGACGAGATCCTAAACGGAGCTAACGAAAGCAACCACGAGAAAGTGAGAATATGAGAAGGCAGCACCACACAAAAGGGCGCGCCGTGAGCACGATGGGGGCAGCGGTCCAGATCTCCCCCTTGCTGGAACGGGACCCGGGGGGCGAAGGGGGCGGCAGGAGATGCGGGGCGCGGCGGAGACGGGACGAGCGGGACAGCGCGGGGCGCGATCCGCATTACAAAGCGCGGGAGTGAGGCAGCGGGAGCCGAAGGGGCGGAACAGAGCGCGGAACACGCAGTGGGAGAGACGGGACACGCCGGGACTCACACTCTGGGCAGAGCGGTGGGCAAAGGAAGGCGCCGGAAAAGACAGAGGACAGGACGGAGTAACCGGCAAGCACAGACGCGAGACTCACGACTACACTGCGATTTTTCTAACTTTGCCCCTCAAGGCCCGTCTTCACGATGGAATGTGTCACGGTGTATTCGCGACGTTCTCAGTCGTGCCGCCAGATATCGCAGGATCGCAACCGTATCAAGCAGTGCTTTCGAACATGCGACTTCTAGTGGCACAACGGAGAAAGACGCGAAATGCCGTGTGATATTCCATCGTGGCCATACGGGCTTGAGGGGCAGAGTTAGAAAAATCGCCCTATAGAACTTAGGGCGTAGCAGGGGTAGTTATTGCGGGGGATCAGGGGCGGATCCAGCCGATCATTTTGGAGAGGGGCCATCAAAGATTTTTGTTAAATAATAAACATATTTGTTATTATATTTTATATTGTTTTTGTAGCGTAATATGGTAGTATACAATATTATTGTTTAGTTATATTAAAATTAAGTATTTATTTAAACATTTAATTCAATTTTGCCAAATAAAGGAAGGTAACAAACGAAAACTCTATTGGGAAAGGCCTTTTGGACCCTCCTGGATCCGCCACTGACGGGGGTCACCTTAGGCCTGTGTCTCACGAACGTTACTTATCGCGCATGAGAGATCTCGCTTCAAGATCCTGTACTAGACCTCATCTTCTTCCTGACATTCTCTCTGGTCCATAACTGGTTACGGCACGTGGAGGCAGCCCAAACGATGTTTATACAGTAGCTGGCGAAATATCATCTTCCAATGAGATTTACCGAGCATTGCAAAACATCAATTGCATCTACGAGACATAAGTTTTTTTTTTGTTTTTTTTTTTTCATCACTTGAATTGAGCAAGAATTAACGAAGAAACACTGCATTGCAATTTACGCGTCGTGGGTAAATATTTCTCATGTAATAGAAGGAATATACATGTCTTTAATTATAAAATTGCATCATTGATGATTGTTTGCTGGAAGTGAAGGAGAAACATTTCAAGGAGCGAAACGCATTTCATTAACTTCCGATACACATAGATTTTCAGATCTGATTTCAAACACACATTACAAAAACACACATACTAATTAAATTTTAAAAATTGATTGTGTCTGGCCATTTCTTTAAATATTAAACTTTCTTTTAGGATTTCGTTTTATTTGACGTTAGGTGACAATTATTATAACATGAAACACTTTAAACTGCTGTTTCAAAATACCTGTTATCACCATAACTCATGTGAAACTCGCCCCCGAAAGCAAATATTCACCGATAATCGACACAGAATCCCCTCTGGAAGACATATTTCGACTCGGCCCAGACGGATCCAATCGATAAGCGCTGACACGAAAAAATCGGCGCGTGTCGGCCGAATGAGGAACCCGCGAGCCTCCCGGCGCGCGTAAAGCGTGGAGCGGGCGCAATGCGGCTCTCGCCCACCGGCGCCCGTGAAATACGGGGCACCGCGTTGCACCCACACACACATACACCCTCACCCCGTGGCGCTCCGCCCCCGTCCCGGCTCGCCACGCCACGCCCCCTCTCCCCGCCACCCCTCACCCCGCCACCCCTCACCCCGCCACGCCCCTCCCCCGCCACGCCCCTCCCCCGCCACGCCCCTCCCCCGCTACGCCCCTCCCCCCACGCCCCTCCCCCCCACGCCCCTCCCCCGCCACGCCCCTCCCCCGCCACGCCCCTCCCCCGCCACGCCCCTCCCCCCACGCCCCTCCCCCCACGCCCCTCCCCCGCCACGCCACGCCACGCCCCCGCTTCCTCGGCCGGCGGCGACCGGCGCGGCCCCACCGCGGGAACATATGTCTCGCCCATAAATACGACGAGCGAAGGCTGCCGCCGCTGCAGTCGGAGGAACCGGTTATTTTTCATTGAAATTCCGAACAAGGCGCGAGCTGTTGGGATGATAAACGCCCGTCCTCCTACCCGCTCACTCCGCCCCCCCCCGCACCCGCCATCCAGCCGTCTCCCCCCTGCCTGCCCACCCCCTCTTTGTCGTACTTCTCGCCCGCCCATCCCGGGGCAGCCGGCAGCCGGGGTGCGAGGAGGATGACCGGGACGAGCCGCCGGCAACTATAAAACCGACGTCGTATAAACGTAGGCCTATAAATTGTACTTTTAATTTCGGGCGCTTGCAGGGCGACCCGCCGGCCTGCCCTCGCGCGCGCCACCATTCAGCTGTTCCACGCACGCGGCTCCGGCGACGCCCGACCGGCCCTACCCGCCATGCGACGACAGCACCCGCCACGCCGGCGAGGCGGCGAGCAACCGGCGGCTTCGGAGCAGCGTCACTTAAACTCGCGGGGTGTCGCGAGGGGAGATTTCCTAATGACAAATTTCGTGAAATTTCATGATATAAAAATTATTGATTTATGCTGCGATTTTTCTAACTTTACCCGTCAACGCCCATCTTCACGATGGAATATGTCACAGTATTTCGCGACGTTCTCAGTAGTGCCGCCAGATATTGTATGATCGCGATTGTATCAAGCAGGGCTTCTGATCGTGCGATTTCTAACGGCACGAGGGAGAAAGACGCGAAATGCCGTGTGATGTTCCCTCGTGGCCATAGGGCTTGAGGGACAGTTTTGGAAAAATCGCACTATAGTACATTTTTATCTTCGTAGGCTTAAATATATTGTAAAATAACTTCAGAGACTATTAATGTAAATTATAGGCCGTTTTTACATTCAATTCATTTACTCATTTAATCTCCTTCGCAGAGCAACGTTCGTCTATAGAAAGTAGAATAATTAATCATTTTCACATTCCAATTTTAAAACATCGATTGACAAATATTTATGTTTGTATTTGATCAGAATTTGCAATAGCAATTGATTCCAAAAGCAATTGCAATTGCATTGATTTGTGATTTGCATTTGCTTCCTTATAAACAATATCTTTAATTATTAAATCATTTATTCTGATAATGACAGATGATGGAAACCTCCCGTTTTCGTAAAAGCAAATATATTTGTAAGAGAACATAATTTTCTTCAGCAAATAAAAGGATAATGAACAGATTTTCAATACCATCTTTGATGTTTTCCTATTTTAGTAGTCTTCACCAAGGTCATCTTCAATTCTCAATGCGTTAACACAAGATATTTGGTGCCTATATACTACATATTTAATGGGAATGGATGTTCTGACAACTTAGATACGAGTATTTCATTTACGAATAACTCATACCCCTTATCTCACAAGTAACACGTAGTGCTACATCAAGCGTAATAAATATAGCGTAAAACTCTCTGTGCCCCCCTCGCCACCATCCCAACGGAAGAACAACTTTGTACTCACGATCAGGACAGGCAAACACTTCTTCAAATTATTCTTGGATTACTTACCTGCAAGCAGAAAAAGACACATTTATAAATTCGATGTCATAAATTGAGGGAAATCACATGTTTAATAAGAATACAAGCAGAGGCCATTAAACAATTTACCAAGACAATATTTTTTATATTTATATTTTATTCCTACTATGTTGCACACTAAATAATGATTCTTTACTAGCCTTTTTTAAGCATCATCCAAATATATGTTTCATATTTCAATGAAAATTATTCACTTCTCAACGACTATCAGAAACACTCATAACAAGAAAGATGCCAATGTTTAAACATTTTTAAATAGAATATCAAATACACACAACCAAACGTCCAGCCATAATTTACTTCTTTTCTTCAGTTGATTTCGATCTTTTTGCCTGGCAGTTACATCAGATATCACTCGACGTCCCCTCAAGAGCGCTCACAGGATCAATTGCAAACGAAAAAAACGATAATGGAACCGAGCGCAAAGAAAACAATCAATCGAAAAAGAACGACATTGCTATTACGACTTCTGTCATAATAGTCGCCTCGCAGGAGGATCATGTAATACATCGACTCGCAGAGTTTATTTATTTTTCCCGCGAACCAAATCCAAATAACTTTAACTGTTTGAAAAATATTTGGGCCGTCCGTCGTGAACGAGTGACCCGCATGTTTTCGCCTCAGGCGGCGAGGAGGGATGGAGAGGAAGGAAGAAAGGGGGAGAGAGAGAGAGAAGGGGAAGTAGGAGGAAGACAAGAGAGGAGGGAGGCGAGCGAGGAGGCTGGAGGGAGAAGATGAGGGAGAGAAGAGGAGGGGATGATGGGGGGGAGGGGTGCAGGGAGCAGGAGGGGGAAGGAAGAGGGCAGGGAAGGGGAGAGGGTGCAATAAGGAGGAGGGGGAGGGGGAGGGATGCAGGATGCGAAGGATAGGGGAGATTTCCAGAGGGCGTTTGTTTGATGATTCGGAGGGCGCGGGGCCAAACACTGGCCCGCGCTTCGCACACGTGCACGCAAAATATTTACCGAGCATAAACTGGACCCGCGCCCCGCTGTGGGCCCCGACGCCTCGCGCCGGGGAAGTGGGGATGGGGGCGTGGCTAGGGGTGCGGAGCGAGGTTGACGAAGTGCGGATGCGAGATCTCCAGAGGCGGAAAAGGAATCCGGCGGCAACGATCGCGCGGTCAGGGCCGAGGTCGGAAAGAAAAGCGGAAATGTTTGACCAATTGGTTGATTAGATATTCCGGGAGCGTCAATTGTTAAGGTCGCCGTTAGTTTAGTTTATGTTTTCATCGCGGGAGGCGGTGGTGGTGGTGGTGATCTTCCTCCGCCCTCGGCGAGATCCGGCGCCGACCCTCATGTCCGCTGAGAGGATTTTCCACCCGGGTACCTCTCACCAGCGGGACACCACCCCAACCGTGACGAGCTCGTCCGACCGATCTCTCGGCATGTGAGGTAGTGTAGCGCATGTTGGTGTGTGTGTGTGTGTGTGTGTAAGTAAGGAGTCAGTGTAGGACAATGAAGAGAAAGGAAAAGTCGCGCGCCATCCGTGGACTGTTAGGGTACTGCTCCGACATTCGCCCGGTATTGATCAAAGAAGCCACAGCAAACTACGGCTCAGAGCAGCCGAGCGCCAGAGAGGAGGGGAAAAAGGCAGCGGAGAGAGACGGGGGGAGGGAGGTCGAGGGCAGTTGCGGACGCAGTGGCAGCGGCGGAGACGGTGATGGGGGAGACGGCGCGGGCGACAGACGCTGCTGCCGCCGCACGTCAATGAAGCCTTATTGAATCGCCCTTCGCCGGCCGTTGCCAGGCCGCTGACCTATGCACAGGCGCGCGGGTTGGAGAAGAGTGGCCTTCCTGGTGACGGCACGCAAACAAAACATCTAGCCGCCCGAATTATTTCGACTCCGGTGCTATCAATTCCATCTGATTCTGTGCCTAACTCAATGTTCTGAGGATCGTGTTCCGGAGCAGTTGAACTCATTATTTCGATTTTTGTTTTCTTTTTATGCGTGATCAAGGAAAGATTATGGGCATTATTCAATGGAACGAATACCAAAAAATGTGTAAGCTCGTTTCTTAAAGAATAATTTGTTACTTCTAAGTTTCATTTAAATCCAAAAGCAAAACGATCGTACCATAAGTTACAGAGATAATGGTGTTTACAAATACCTTCAACCATTATTAAATGTATGTCCAACAACATAATTATCCATCAAATAAATCCGACCACAGCATCTGGTGGCACCCTGAACTTTTATTTTTTCCCCTGTAATATATTTATTCAGAATTGTTCAAATAGAATTTCTAATTCTACTTATAATAGTATAATGTTGGAACATTAATAAATTGAGTAGAAATACATAAATGAAATAAATTAAAAGTTAAAAAGTTGAAATTTAAAAGTTATAAATTTTAAAAAAGTTACAGGAAGGGGTCATAATAACAAGGTCGAAAAGTTTTGCACGTCACTGCCCTACTACGGCCTCGTTTTATTTGTGACTTCGAGAGCTCGGCAGTTTCGTATTCTATCCTCTTCCGGTAATCATAACAGTCAGTGTCTACAAAGAGCCTTATCGATTGCACCATTGTTTTCTAAACGGTGTTCGGAACTCGTGCGACTATCCGCAATGATAAACGATAATCCTATTTGGAACTCAAATGCAAAAAATATGACGAGTTCGCTTCAATGGTGGTATCTTCATTTCTCTAATAACATACAAAATTAATATCAACTTGGCAGACCAGACCTGAAGAAGACCGCGAAATGATGGTCGAAACGTCGGCTACACAGCCTGCCACGCATCGTCACCCGGACAACTGAGATCTCCACTCTGGCCGCGGAAGCCTAAGACTTCATTTAATATCGACTTGAAATCTTGGTATATTAAAAATTAGTTTCACTCGTATCTGAATAAATGAAATGGCACTTTCTCATTGAGATGAAATCCTCCGTATATCGAATAGTACGTTGAAAAGAAGCATGGTAATGACAAGCGTTGCGCATTGAATAACTACCATGAAACTCAGGCTATTTACCAACACCAGTGTAATAATATGAATGTCAACGCGCCCGATTCGGTCGTAACTCACACAAAACGTGTTCGTTCGATTCCTTTGCGACTTCGCAACTTCTCCCACTATTACACGCGGGCTCCGGGCGCCGCCAGCTGGGGCCGCCCAAGGCCAGACGTCTCGTTACGGCATCGCCGCGAACACGGCAAGTTTGCAGGCGGCCCCAACGTCATTACTTCGCTAATCGAAGCAGGACGATCGGCGTGTGCGTACAAAAGCCGGCGACACAAGCTGTTTTAACTCCCGCAATTAATTACGTTATCTGCAAGTTAGTTAACGCAGCGCGCACTTGTAATTGAACTGCCAGGGCGGCGTACGAGAGACCGACCGGCACGGATAGGGGGGTGGGGACAGAAGGCCGCGATCGAGCGAACCGGAGGCTGGAGAGAGGACGCGAGGAAGCAGGGCGAGCGAGGGAGAGCACGCGAGAGGGATGGAAGGGGAGAGAGAGAGAGAAAGAGAGAGGTTCCAGACGAAGAGGAAGCGCCGAGCCAACAGTTATTACATTAAAACTTTCCGCGCCAAATTGACAAACTTTCGTGCCCGAACTCCGCGCGCCAACTCCAAACCCGCGCAACCGCCACCGCCCCCAACTGCCCCGTCCTCTGGTCCCCGCCCCTCCTCCCCCTCCTCCGCGTCGCCGGCCAGACCGCAAACTACGCGCGCCAATGAAAAACCGCGCGGAAAAGGATTCATTGGGCTTGCGTAAGAATTTATGTACTTCCTGGAGGCCGCGTCACTTTTAATAGCCTCGCGTATCTATAAACATGAATTACGGGCTCGCCCAATAGGGTCTCCGTGCCGCGCCGGAGGACTTTCGAATTAATCTCGCCTCTTTGTGCGAGGGCAGATCTGGGTTAGGGGCCACTGCCAGCGCGGCACCCCCCTCCCCATTTCCTCTGCCCCGCCCCGCCACGCGCCTCTCCTGAACCACGCACCGCAACTCCCCCGCCGCGACCGGTTCGGCGCGCGAAAGTATGTCAGAGTCCGGGACGGACACCGAAAGCGATAAACACACGGGCAAGGAGGGAGTTCGCGATGGTGCTAGATGATTTTATGTTGATTTCAAAACGACCTTAGAAATAACGAAGGTGCAGCACACCAGGCTCCACACGTGTGAAATACATCCTGCAGCCAAAATTAACAGCATCTCTATATACATCAGAAAAAAAAGCCTGTAAAAATTAGATTCTGGACACGTCTTGTTTAATCCACCTTCTACACGGACAATTACGAATACATTCAATAAAATTAGAATTTGCTTCTTCCCATCACCGGAGTAAGTAACAATTACCTAATTATTATTAAGCAATTATTGAATAAGTAATAGTCAAGTAAATAAAACTCTTAATTGGAATACTTCAGTCTATTATTATATACTGGAGAAAGCCCATGCAATTCTTCCCCCTCCCCCCAAACGTTGGCTTTTTTCACGACTCTCCTTGCAGTAGACAATGAAGTTATCATTCCTTTCCCCAATATTTGAATTTAAGAATATTTTAATTTAATGTTTAATTTACTCGAAAAACTTCCTTTGTGCTAAAGTTTCGCTGAGGTCATTTTGGATCGATCTACATTTTAAAAAATTTCAAGGATTGTGCCTGTTCATAAAACAACCTCGAACTTGGGTACGCCACTCGCTGTACCAAAAGCTTAATCTTAGTTCAGCTTCAAGACACAGAAAGCAAGGCCGGTATATTAGCTAGTCATTTTGACCTTGGGTCTCCAATTACGAGGCAACACTTGTAAAGATCGAAAGTAGCTGAGTAAAGGTCGCTGGAATCGTTATTTAGAGATCGTCGACCTCAGTTGTTACTTTAAATGGGTACACAAGATAACAGGTGATTATTTATCGCAGTGACCCAACAAAAACCCGATGACTTTTGACTTTATTGAAAAGGTAAAAGCGTTCAATGAAAAACGGAAAACTTTAAAGAAACCTTCTGCTTCGCGATGTAATGTGCTCAGCTCTAAGAAGTTAAAAGAACTTTACCTGAAAGGGAACAAGAATTCTAATAGGAAAAGTTGTTCTTCTGGAATTGTAGTTGCTTCGTCAGTCGCTGTGGCCTTGGGTGCCGCGCCTACGCTTGCGTATCCTGTGCTTCGAATGCTTCAGAACTTTCGCGTTTCGCATCAAAGCAATTGAACTTGTTGGAACGGAGATTTGAGATGAAGTTGACTCTCTCGGAGCATGCAATTTGACTGCTAATATGAAACAATATTTCTGCGGTAGGGTTCGACTGTTAATGCTGACATATAATGAATGTATAACTTACGCGCAATTGAAATTGTTTGTGTAAACTGTTTTGCAAAAACGTAATGTGTCCCTGTAGGAGCCTGAAACAAGGAAACGAATGGAGGAAAGTATCTTAAACCTGAAGAGTAATGATAACAAATAAATATACAATTCTAAGCCCGAATTTTAATAAACAATTCATGACGCTGTAATCAGACTACACCAACTCCTAGGCATGTGCAACAAATATTTCACTAAAAAAACTTAGAATAATAAATGTAAAGCGAGTTAAATTGAATGACTACGTAGTGAAATACCTGAACTCTCATTCAATAATTAGAAATTTAATTATTCGAACAAAACACTTGAAATTTTCAGTTTTATTGTGTTCAAAAAACTAACTTTAATTCGAGTTTGCGAAAGTTGTCTTCGAACTATTGAAGGTCTGGATATTAGTACAATTACAGAATAACAAAATACTGAATTTCCAGACAGTCCCAAACTTTGAGAACTAAATGTTCCCAGATTGCAACTTCTGACAAAAGAGACGTAATTGTCAATGAATGAAGAAAGTTCTTTTGCTGAACAAATGGCGGTAATTATACAACTTCTGACATCACTTTAATCTTCACGACATCGAAGCTTAGGACGCGACTCAGTTCAGCTCTGAGGAAAAATCCGGAAGTAGGAAAATCGCTAGTGGAGAATGAAGCATATAATGAGCCGTTCTGAAATTACGTTCGCAAAATAGTGCCATTTTTAAAACCTGTTCTTCTCCTTCTAACAACTTATTAGTGTTTATGCTGCAATACGAGCTTTCCGTTTCATACTCCTCTCTCTCTCTCTCTCTCTCTCTCTCTCTCTCTCTCTCTCTCTCTTCAAGAGTTAAATAAACATGACTTCATTCATAAATATGTGCATTAAAATTGGGTGCAATTTTATATCGGCTTTAAAACAATGATTCTTGTTTAACTTCGAAGTATTTTTTCCATGATCTTAACATTAGTGGCAGGTCTGAATATTTTTAAAAAAATGTCGAAAGAACGTTAATTTTTCATCAACTTCCTTGCCCCTCTCTTTTTGCCACAGTAATGGCACACTTCTAATCCCTAAAACTTTACATGTTCTTTGAATGCCCCATAAGGAGTATGTGATTAAAGTCCGTCTCATAATCGAGTTTATAAGTCACGAAAAAATACGAATAGCTGGCGATCTAAAAAAGGGCGCCTGAGAACACTTGGGAGAGATAAAGCCACTTCTGAGAGTGACAAGTGTGTTTCAAATGTTTTGAATACTTGCTTTGTATAACTGATAATATGCTTAATTTAACTTCGTTTCATGAATATACTGAATAAGGCAGCTATAACATACATAAGAACGTAATTAACATATCTCAATCAATTAATTATTTTTTATTTTTTGTGTGAAATTGTACTGTAATTCGTGGTCGAATAATGATGCAATATATTAAGCCTTTTTTTGTTTAAATAGATTTTGATGCGTCTACGCAAGCTTGTAAATACTTCTCTTCAGTAACTTTCCTCGCCGTACAATCAAATTACCAGGAGGGTGCTACCTTCCAAACTCTCAAAAAGCGGTTGATGGGAGCACAGTATGTCAGCCTGTGTTAATAAGGCCCGTTTTCCTAAAATCAGGAAGCAATTTTGATATCCATTTCATTTCAAGTTGTTCCAGAGGAGATGGAAGAGTAAACATGGAAGCTATTGATGTATAAATAAATAAACATAAATAAATCAATAAACAAGAGAAATCAACTATCGATGAGAGTTGTAGATGTAGGTTTATTTTATGCGCTAATAGTAGAAACTGTACGCAGGGGCGGATCCAGCCGATCATTTGGGAGGGAGAGGCGCCATCGTAGATTTTTGTTTAATAATAAACATAATTGTTGTTATATTGTATATTGTTATGTACAGAAGATACGATACTACACCATATTATTGTTGAAACAATTACTTACTTCGAGCGTAAATGAATATTTAAATCAATTTTACCAAATAAAGGAGGTCCCCATGCCCCCCTCTGGTTCCACCAGTGTTTTAACGAAACTATAATTCACGAATATCAAAATATTGTAAAATTCATAGCGAAATCGCTACGTTTAAATAATCAACAAAACTAAGACTATAAGTCGCACAGAAAATGGTCGGTGAAGGGCAAACATTGACAAATAATAAACGATTATTCAATTTTCTTACTTCATTGTATACTCATTGAGTACACAGATGCACATTCGACGCGAAAGTAACATGCACTCACATGCGTATACGTGCTCATTGTCGTAAACGCATTTAAAACAAACCACACAGGAAGTGTCTCAAGGCCTATCGCTCTATTTATACGAGGAGAATTCCGCGAGCCGCCGCTGCCGAGATAACTCTCCCGAGAGCTTCCAGCGGCGTGGCCGTGAAGAGATAGCTCACTCTGCAAGCGGCGGCTGGCGGGAGGGATGGCGTGCTGCGCCTCCTCGCCGCCACGCCGCCAGGTGGCAGCACCTCCCGCCTCGAGACCGCGTGGGCCCGAGCCTGGGGCCGCCGCCGCCGCCGCCGCAGCGAACCTGTTCTATCACAACCGCCTCCTCGGAGGTAATGGGCGGAACCGGCACAGGGGAGGGGCGCGGGAGCGGAGGCGGGGGCGGGGGCGGGGCGCGGCATTCTTCAAGTGAAACCGGTTCCCCCCTTCCACGCCTGCCGCCGCCGCCGCTGCTGCTGCTGCGACTGCAAGAAAGAATGTGTTGATATCTTCTCGTCCCGCGCCGCTCCCCCGCCCGCGCGCGCGCGGAGGCGGACGAGGAAGGAGAAAATGAAACAACAGGAGGCAAACGACACGACGTAACCTTGAGATAAGAGGAATTTGCCAAGAGCGGCTTTGATTCAATTACACGGGCGGCGCTCAGACGCGCTCGCGGGCGCTGCAAGCAGTAATGAAGACGCCGCCGACGCCGATGTCGATGCCGATGAGCCCGCCGCCTCCGCCGCCCGCCTCCGCCTCCGCCGCCTCCGCCGCCGCCGCCGCCGCCGCGGGGTCAGTTGCGTAAGGCGATCCCTCTCCGCTCTGCCTCCACTGGGACTGGGTCAACACTCGCAGCGCCCGCGGCGGAGGCGGCCCCCGGGCCTCCGTCTCCTCCCCACCCCGCTCCTCCCCGACCCCCTCGCTCGGCCGCGCCCCGCCCCGTCCCGCCCCGCCCCGTCCCCGCTCCGCCCCACGCCCGTCCCCGCGCAGAGGAAAAGGTCGGCTGCCCCCTGCGCGCCCACGCGTCGCGCGTTGCATAACAATGAAGGCGGGTAGTGCTCCTCGCCGGCCGTCATGCCATTCCCCCTGAGTAATACACCCGCCCGCGCGCGTCTTCCTCCGCGCGCCAAGGTCACCTCCCTCCGCGCCTGACGGCTAAATTCTCGCCATGTCGGCGTGTGTTCGTGGCTCATGTTTCCTCAGACGTACACGAGGAAACTGTTGAGAAAGTTACGAGTGCATAACACGAAACAAAAATGTTTTCTTAACATGTGTTTTGTTGTTGTTGCTTTTCGACTGCGTAGTACCTCTATGTATTTACTGTATTTGCAGCCAAACTTTGAAAATGACTATTATTTTCACATTTTATAGTAAGTCCAATCCAAAGAGAAGTGAGAAACTAAGGATTAGAAGTGGCGATGAATTGCGAGACTTTCTGACTTTCGAGTCTTCTTTATTTCATTCTTGTATTCAAAGTATTTGACATGTGCTTTCTGTATAAGATATATGTGCCGAATGAAACACCTGAAATCAAGTACTTATTGCTTAAAGAAATATAAATAATTTAGCAACAAGACGCTAAAACCATAAAACGTAAATAATATTTAAATTTAAACTTTTATTTTTCCGACAATTTTCTTCTAATAACAATGCATTTCCGAAATACCATATCAGCCGTGTGTTTAGCTTCCATAACGGAAGTGCCAAAGTAAATATCGTTAGAAAACAAATGAAATATTTCAAACCACTATATCACTGGTGATACTCTATTTTCTCTTAGACTACCCGGCTCTGGACAACAATGCTCAGAAAGGACTTGTATTTTCCTAAAAAATAATTTTATATCGAAACTTTAGTAATAATATTTCAAATAAATGATCTTCGCCCTCTTCTATAAATAGAGGTTTACTTGGTGGTTGCATTCCTCTTTCTGAGAAGGAACACGATCCTATCCGACTGCAGGCGTCTTGCGTGAAGTATCCCTCGCGCCTCCATCATGCACACGGGTGAGTGGTTACGTCTATGACGCACGGCCGCCATCTCCTTGGCACAATGCGCGGCCCGTGGGCGGCGGCGGCCGTTGCACGGCGTGTCCGAGGTGCGATTCCCGGACTCGCAGAACCTGTTCCCCCACAACCCCGAGAGGTGTCTCGAAGAGCGAGGAGGGGGGAAGGGAGGAGTGAGGGGGTTCAAGGTAAGGCGGGGCGGGTGGGAAGGGACGTCATGTCGGGTCGCATCGGGGAGGGGGAGGAGGGATGGGATGGAACGAGATAGGGCGGTACGGGGAGGGACGGGAGAGGAACAGAACGGGACGGGAACAGTGCGGCACGCGACGGGAAATGGTGGTATGGCGCGGGACGACGCGGGACGGGTCAGGTCACGTCGGGTCAGGTCGTGTCAGGTGGTCGGGTAGTGTCGGGTGGTCGAGTAGTATCGGGTCGTGTCAGGTCGTGTCGGGTAGTCGGGGTAGTATGGGTCGCGTCGGGTCGTGTGGTGTCGGATGATCGGGTAGTGTCGGGTCATGTCAGGTCGTGTCGTGTCGTGTCAGGGATGCGTAGCGCGGCGGGGAGGGACAGTACGGAACGGGGTAGAGCTGGGCGAGGAGGAGCTGGGAAGGGATGAGGAAGGGAGCGGGCCGAGGAGACGGGCGGCACAGGGGCGGTCGACACATGGCGCGTAATGGGGGAGAAGTGATGTCGTCTAACGGGTTGCCTGGCCATTGTGAGGTGGAGGCTGCTTCATGGCAACAGCAGAACCGGCTCGACAACACGTTGCATCGGATCCCCGCAACCGGGAGGGAAAACTGGTTTTCATCAAATATTCATGTACTCCTAACGAGCCGACGTGTTCATTACACCTAAATATCACAAGTGTCTAAGTTTTTAAATCAATTCCTCATGTATTCCAACAATATTTAATATTCCTGTTTATTATTTACTATCTACAAGTCAATTCTAATTTTTCTTAATGTATAGTCAAAATGGTATTTTAAATCCTAGAAGATTTAGAAAGAATCAATTTGTGTAAAATGTTTACGAAAATGTATTTAGTTCAAGTGATTTAATTCTACCTTCGTAAATCCTTATTTACTACAATTATATTTTATCATTTACAACTTCTTTTTTAAAATATTTCATTTTAATGTAATTGTAATTTGTAGCCTGCTGAAACAAAACTACTGTTGAACGAAAATTACACAAAATGGTTCTCCAAAAATATGCACATTCACTGTTCAAGAACAACACATACAGTACAGCAATAAATTAAATATTTAAACACAAACTGTCGTCATTAATATACATTAACATAGGACAGCACACAGTACAGGAGTTCTTTACATATCAGGAATATAAAAAAAAAGTTGCTGTTCCATAAAATTTGTAAATAGCAAATCTTTAATGGCGGACGGCCTCTTCCATGGGACAGTGAAGTCGCATGAAGGCAACTGTGACGTACACCGTGATGCACTGATTATGACATTTCAGACAGTTCGCGAATTATGGGAATAGGCGGAAAATTACAATCAAAGACATGCATGTATTTATATGTATGTAGCTTATAATGGTCATCCAGCTTGGAAAGAAATTAATCGGCGGCTATGTATTCCTACATACATCAGTAGAGTGGATCACAGGCACAAAATAAATTTAAGACAGCAGAGAACGGATGTCGGGAAATTTTCTTTTACAAATCGAACGATTACGGAATGGAATAGATTGCCTGCAAAAACCTTTGAACCCTTTCCTCAAAGTGTTCAACAGTTTAGGAAATTAATTTAGGGTATTATTAAGTAAATGAGGGAGAATAGTGGGTTATATAGCGATGCATAAGTGTTCTATTGTGAAGTGAGGTGTAGTGCAGTGTATAGCAGAGAAATAAAGAAGGAAATGTTTTCAGGTCTTAGTGAAGTGAAGTGCAGTGAAGTGCAGTGTAATACTAATGCAGTGTGTGTGTGTGTGTGTGTGTGTGTGTGTGTGTGTGTGTGTGTGTGTGTGTGTTTTCTCTCTTAATGTAATTTAATGTTTTATGAATCAGTCAGTTTTTAATATTATTATCATTATTTTACCATTATTATTACTACAATTAGTATATAATTTGCATCTTCTTCTTCTTCTTATTATTATTATTATTATTATTATTGTTGTTGTTATTATTATTATTATTACTATTAGTGGTTTTGGAGTTCTATATTACAGAAAGGCTGTGTATATTTATGTTTTTGTAATTAGCTGCCACCGGGTTATGCCCAATTGCAGTTTAAATAAATCTAATCTAATCTAATCTAATCATCCTAATCAAAACTGTTTCATTCTTTTTGGATATTTCAGAGTATCTATCTGGGTATCTAATAATGAAACCGTCGAAATGTCTCTCATTGCCAAAGGCTGCATGATATTTTTTTCATTTCTGCTCCTATTGGAAATTAGTAATACAGATAAAATATGTAGAAATAAAATACAATTTAATGCTTTGAAAAGACATTTTCATCTCCATTTATAATGCTTCTTTTAGAAAGTACAACAGCTATTTCCTCCTTTAAGAGCCAATGTTAGCGCCAAAATGGGAGAATTTGGAGCCTAAAATCAAAACATTCATTCAAAGTTAAGGGAGTGATTAAGTCTACGGATTGAGTTTGTATGCAGTAGTCAATTAAAGTATCTGACTTAGAAGACAATTTTACATACGACGTAACGAATGGCATGATGGTCTGCAAGAATTTCGCTTTCGAGTCATGGAATAGAATCGATGCTCTTGCCAATCAAATACGTCTGTTGAGGCTGTGAATTAAGCTTGAGTTTTTTGGGAGAGCTTCTGAAGATATCGTGCCGTATCTTTTTAATCCTTTCACACAAGGGAAGATTTTGATAACTACAAGTATTAAGACTGTTAGCGTAACTCAGCGTAAGAATAATTAAGTATCGAAGAAGTCGTATTACCTTGTCTGGGCCCAGGAAAACGTATTCCTTATTGCTGTTAATGAAATTTACACGGGGATCGCGAGCCCAACACGTAGTTTCACGGAGCATTTATCGGCATGAGTCTTTGAAATGCAGTACGAACATTACGTAGTAATAGAACCTTCAGTGCACACAACACGCGCGTATTACTTTGCTTCTACATTGGCGAGGCGATCCGTTGTGAGACCGCTCGGCTGCTCTGAGTTTTCAAGAATATGATTCTGTCGCGTCTTAAGGTGGCTCCACCCACACATTCGGCATTCGCCGAGCAGCGAGGTACTGCTCGCCCGATCCCGACCAGCTGATGTGTTCGGCGAATGTTCGCTCCCTCTGATGTGTCCAAAAGACCGACACGCGGAGGGTAGGGCGAGCGCCGAATGTTCATCATTCGGCAAATGGCAAGCCACCCATCCGCACTACTCGGGATTCGGCGAGCGGTTGCTCGCTGTTCGCCGAATAACGAATGTGTGGAGCCACCTTCGTGCTGAAAAAGCTGATTACTGAGAACCTGTCGACAAAGTCCAATGCTGCCTGCGCAGCACCCGGGAAGGGCGCGATCTTCCAGTCATCTTTAAAAGCAGTTCAAAAATCCGTTTCAAAGAGTCTCATAGGTGAAATGAATTCCTTTCCTCTTTAGAATATAGCTTGATGGATTTGGGGGAAAATTAATACTATCTCGATGGCGCGACGTTTGAAATGTATGCTCTTTGCTCTTAATTAGTCTCAAAGAATTGCTATTAATGATTGAATTCCAAGTACGGCGCCAAATTTGAATTAATTTTGCTGCCTATGTGCCAACAACATTCAAAGGACATTCACTGAATAGTTCCATCAATAGAACAATATAATCACACAACACAAAACCAATATGATATAAATGAAAATAAATCAACCTAACTACAACCCTAAAATTCAAAAAACTATTGTTCGAAAAATTATTTCCAAATAAGTAACATACTAATGACGTTCGTTCGTAAAACTTTATTGATTCTCAACAAAATCTTTAAAGCAACTTATACACAATAATAACACGTATGTCTGGCCTACTGATCAGTAGACTTCACACATCAATGTGAGGTATAAAAATAAATTTGTGTGATGATAAATCTTCGCGGTCCAGTCCGGCTTTAATAGCACGCGACCAGCCAAAGCAAACTGGTCTGGGAGCACTAGCTAAGATGAGACAAGGGTTCCTTCGAGTGGGTGAGGATGGTAATTAACAGAGTACCTTCCCTCGTCTCGCAAGTGGGTCAGGTGGCGGACTCCGCCGGCATGCTGTGGATGAAGCTACAACTGTCCTCCCGACTTGCCACTTGCCACAACCTGCTAAGTAATGAATGAACATTCAGGTCACTCGAGAATGGAGCAAAATAAAAACGCGGCGCGGGGCTCCATCACCTTAAAAAGCGAATGCCTATCCATTTCTGTTATTCTCGACATTTCTATCATTTTAACCCATTAAAATAGCTCACAAACAGAAAACATGAAATGTAATTTGAGCCTTTTCTTACCCACTTTATTGAAGCATGTTTGGAAGTAATAGGGATGCTGTATGGATTTCATGTTTTCTGTTACAAAATTTCACTCTCTCAATTCAATTTCATCCACATTCTTGCATAGATTCAAATTTACGGTAATATTAAATGATTTAAACCGCCCCCCGGTTTTCTTTCCATTTCTTAAAATGTTAATTCTGTTTTTAAAATTATTAATAATCTATGAATCCTATGTTTTTGTTTTTTGACACCTGTTTTAATTTGTTTGTTTATATTTCTTGAACTAGAAACTGATGTTTGCTAAGCCATCGAAAGCTGCTATTCAAATAAATAATATTGTAGGCAATGACGATGTATAATTATTTGACACACAATTATTTCATTTTAAATTCCAACGACAAATCACCACAAAACCAATAATCTTCGAAAAGAACTAAATCGGATGTAAGGACCAAAAGTAGTCATTAATAACCATAGGTTGAAAATGATGAAGCCATTTCTGCTTCACGAAAACCCTATGTAAGAGCGCATGCGGCAAGAATCGGGGCTTATCATGTGGTAAGGTCGTCGTCAGAAACACGAAAACATTGGCTTTCGAAATGATTTTCGGCTGCATCTGAGGAAAGTGGTCAAGAGCTTAAAGGCATCCTGGCCTCGGCGGGCACTCTGGACAAGCGGCGGGGATGGGGAGCGGGTCAGGAGCGGGTCAGGAGCGGGTCAGGAGCGGGTCAGGAGCGGGTCAGGAGCGGGTCAGGAGCGGGTCAGGAGCGGGTCAGGAGCGGGTCAGGAGCGGGTCAGGAGCGGGTCAGGAGCGGGTCGGAGGCGAGTCGGAAGCGGGTCGGAAACGGGTCGGGAGCGGGTCGGGGCGGGTCGGGAGCGGGTCGGGAGCGGGTCGGGAGCAGTCGGGAGCGGATTGGGAGCGGATTGGGAGCGACAGCATGAGGGATACGGGGCGGGGCGGAGCGGAGCGTGGCGGGGTAGGAGTTCGCCCTGGGGTGGGCCGCGGCTCTCGAAGGTCCGCATTCCCTAATGTAGACGGACCGGTCGGACACGGGCTGGAATGTTTCGCCACCGCCACTTCCACTTGCACCGCTCGTCACACCCACGAGGCCGCACCTGCTGCGGGCAAATGGACGGCCGGGGAGCGAGAGGGCGAGAGGACTGGTTGCTGCGGAACGCGAGTCGATCTCCGCGATGCGCAGATAACGTACGGCGCGACGAAACGAGGAGCGCTGCAGCCGAGGGCTCGATTGATCGATAGATCGTTCGCTCCGGTACCCGCTGGGAGATCGCCAGCGAGATACGGCGCACCGATCGAGACCTCGCGGTCCATGGAACACTCTGGAAAATCAGCTCTCGAAAGCTCAGTTTTAGAATAATACTACGAGCACTCATCGTGGGAGGCCATGTAACCTTCAAAAACTATTTCTCATGTGGTAGCGGTTTAATTCGGGAAGAATGCTTATGAGCACACGAGTTGTGTTTAGAAGTTGAGTTCACCTTTTTCGTCTTCACAAATGATTAGAGACAACAGAATTTAATAGCGGCGACTCTCGTATTAAAAAACAAAATGATGGCGACGACGAGACAGTCATTGAAAATATCGCTTGAATTCCGTTAGACGTCAAAGAATTTCATAATGTCTTGCCCACATTAGTTTCGAAATGTATTTCAATTTGCACATATTATTTCTCTGTAATAGCGAGGAGAATTCCCAATCCCATGTAGATAAAGATCAATAATTGCATACGTAAATATTGCACCGTCGAGATCCTGAAAAGGCGGCCTATCGAAACCGCTAAATCAAATTTATCTTCACTGGACCACCTCGATACAACCTGTGAGATAGAATAAGTAATTGAAAGGGGTACATGATATTTCGATATAATTAATGGTAGTGGAAGAGTAAGGGGAAATTCAATCAGAGATGCAATAATGACAAAATTATCCACTGAAACAGACTCATGCATGTCTTTAACATTTCTCTGTAGAACCTGACTCCACATCAACTCATTTATAAATACTATGTTTGACAAAACATGCAGTGATAGGGAAGTGTGAGAACAATTTTTGTGCCGTTTAAGAGTGACCGTGAAGAAAGCCGAAAGTGTAGAACTTCGACACTAAAATCTCACGCGCAACCTGGAATTCTCATGAAAGATGAGAATATACCAGTTTTGACCTTCTGCAACTCGAACTGCACATTTACAGAGGCTCAAAAGTGGTACAAGCTTAGCTGCAAGCACAACTCAAAATGCACATGCGCAGAGACACAAAGGTGGGGTATGTTAAGGCGTAGGTGCATCTCGAACTGCGCATGCGCAGAGGCTCAAAAGTGGTATAACCTACGGCGTAGGCGCAACTCAAAATTCACAAGCGCAGAGGCACAAAGGCGTTAAGGCCAGGGGCGGATCCAGCGGATCATTTTGGAGGGGGCCATCGTATATTTTTGTTGAATAATAAACATTAGTTATTTTATTTATTTTATTTTTGTAGTGAATTTATGATTCTATACAATATTTTAAAATAATTATATAATTCTAACCTAAATTAATAATTAAATCAATTTTGCCAAATAAAAGAAGGAAACAAACGAAAACTCTAGGCCTTTTCGGGGGAGAGGTCATGACCTCCATGCCCCCCCTCCCCCAATGGATCCGCCACTGGTTAAGGCGTAGGTGTAACTCGAACTGCGCAAGCGCAAAGGCTCGAAAATGTTTAAGCTAAACTGCGCTTTTTCTAACTTACCTCTCAAGGCCCGTCTCCACGATGGAATATGTCACTGTATTTCGCGACGTTCTCAGTCAAGCCGCCAGATATCGCATGATCGCGTCCATATCAAGCTTTGCTTGCCATCATGCGAATTCTAGCGGTACGACGGAGAAAAATGCAAAATGCCGAGTGATATTCCATCGTGGCCATAGGGGCTTGACGGGCAGAGTTAGAAAAATCGCACTATAGTACATTTATCTTCGTAGGCTTCAATATAAGGCGTTACACGGAGTGCAAAAAGTATCTTCTGACTCGCACAGCTTGGGCAGCAAACACAAACCAGGCTAATGGCGGGGGAGGCGCAGGCGAACGAACGCGTTGTGTTATGTCTCGGGCGCTGGCGCTGACGTGCCGCGACGCCGGACACGTCTTCCGCTCCGCTCGGCCGCCTGCCTCCGCGCCCTGCCCGTCCCGGCGTCGGCGCACGCGCGCGCGTGGCCTTGAGCACGGCCATTGTTCGCGCGCGCACGAACCGCCAGCACGCGTGACGCCGCCGCCGCCGCCGTCCCCGCCCCCACCCGACGTCGCACGTCTCTGCCCTGACGCACACGCACGCGCACGCGACACGACACGGCACGGCACGGCACGGCACGACGCGCATCGATGTGGGTGCTGCGCTCAGAGACCAGCGGATGCCACGCCAAGCAGATGCTGCACACGCCTTACTCATGCGTTTACCACAGGTAAAGAAACGCGGAGATTTTCGGGTATTTATCACATTCTCCCAGGAGACATGAAAAGGAATGAATTCGTTATGGAAGTATACTGCAATACATTCAACTCTGCCCCTGGCAGGTATCAGCTGTTGAAGGTTTCATCCAATCGGGAGCTTGAACGTCACCATAGTGGCGTCACTATAGCGATATATAAGCTCCCAATTGCTTTTATTGAACTCTGAAGAGTTGAATAAATCGCACTATAAGTTGATTTACACAATTGCAAGTCCATGCTCTGCTTCTCTGCGCCTCTTCAAGTCCTCGCATAACCCGTGCTGATTGGGCGTACAGAAAACGTGCAGTCTAGACTGCACGATTTCTGGATGAACATTTTTGTGTATGTTCGTAAATTTTCATGCAGAATGCTTAGTTTGACCGAAGCGACTTGACCCAAGCGACTCTAGCGGCAGAAGCGTTTACTAGCGGATATTTACCCAACGCGATGGTAATCGGCCATTTCGATTTTGTGGTTAGGTATGTCAAGGTGCGATTGCGTGGAGTGATAGTCCTCGGCTATCTCTTTCCCTGTTCCTGCCTTCCTATTCTTCTTCTCTACGCTCCGTATGGTTACTTAATACTTACTAACGATCACAACCACAACGCACGCACAGAAATACCGTCACTGAAAGTACTCGGATGGCGCAATACAGTTGTTTCGCGGTAAACCCTCTAGCGGCGTCTTGTGGCGATTCGTACAAAAAATGTACAGACCATATATGCGTGACTTTTGGCTTTTATACTTCTAGTTTGGGATTTTGACGTTTCTGCACAGAAACTGTACGGGAATCTGTATGTAAAGTGTATCGTGTACACCGGCCTTAACAAACTGACCGCGGACCGCGCACGATCTTTCCCTCCTCTTCCTTGTCCTATCCTCACCCCTCTCGATCCCTGAACCCCGCGCCCGCTCTCACCGTCCTTGGGGCAAACGTGCCCCTCCTCATCTCGCCCTAACACCTATCTTGACTCGCTCCAACCATGCCCCACTTCGGGACATGCTTCACTTGCTCACCTAGCTGGCACTATTGCTTCCCAGTACAAATATTCCGATAACAATATAGCGATTATATATGTGTTACATTAAATCATACATTTTTTTAAATACCTTAAATCGTGATGACTTTGGTTCAGTTTTTTTGGGTCTTCTATTTACATCGTAATACTCAAGCAGTTTTCCGTTCTTACTTCATTCAATTCCAGGCGAATATCGGAGCAGTACCGTAAACAGGCCACGGACCATGCACGAGTTTTCCTCCCTCTTCCTTCCTCCCTCCTCCTGTCGTCACCCCTTACTAACACACACATCCATTCACATGCACTACACTACCATACACGTCTGGAGACGTCTAGAGTGTACGCTGACAGGGACGGTGCACCGCTTGTGGGGGATACCTGGTTAGAGAAAAAACCACAAATCGAGTGTAGGATGGCGCCGGCTCTCGCCCTCCCGCAGAAGAAGTTCGCCGCCACTTCCCGTGATAACAATACATGCACTATACTTATAGGACTAATGACCATAGCATTTAACGCTCGCGAATTGATCAATGCTCGAGTAATAACGTTAATAATATTTGTCTAAATATTTGTTTTTAGTAGTTCAATTCTATAAGTGTTTTCATGTAGTACCTAGCCTGTTGGGGCCACCATCGAAGAGGAAGTATTAAAACATGCTAGAAATATTTGAACATGAAAAACTTTGCCCATTACTCGCCCCGCCAGAGCCAAACAAAATCCGGTGCGAACTGTCGATGTAATTTCGAAATGAAAGAACCACGTTTAAGTATTCCTAGTTAAGAGAGTATATAAAAACAGGTACTTATAAAAATCAGATTATTGCCTGCAAAGGTTGGCATTTCATACAAGCATGCCGGAGATATTCCCTGGTCTATATTGTAATAATCCCCCACCCAGCATTTATGGAGGAAGATTATTAACGAATTTAGTCCTGTTCTTCTAACTTCGCGGGATGCGGGAAGGAGCAGGTCTTGCAAACATGAATTGCCAAGAAACACATTATTCATTCTGCTGGTAACATTATAATTACAATTGAAGTTACACGGCCAACGCGCGGCCCGCCTCGCAATAAAAAAAACAACTACAAAAAGTGCTTATTGCTGACGCAAGAGGTCATCACACCCTTTTTGAGATCGTCCTCAGAGAGCAGGTAAGCGAGCGACCCTTCGCCCTAGCCCGCAATGTTGGTGGCCGCACCAAGGCTGCTGCGGTGGCGGCGGCGGCGGCGGCTACGGCAGCGCGGGGTACGCCGGCGGCAGGGATACCTCAGCCACGTTCACGCGGGCGGATGTTGACCGCCGACAGATTGTTATGTGAATCTGCTAAGCTCGGGCACTGCTGGCGAGTGGCATCCACGCAACCATCCGTTACCATATATCTCCGCCAGACTTGAAGTGTGGAGAGCGTAACATTACTGCTTGCTCCACTACATGAGATGATAAAATCAAGCGCAAGTCTAGCACTTCGCGATATGCGGCAGATGCCGCGCTCCCCTTCAAGAGCCGGAGAGGCCGTTTTGACGTTAACTCGTCAGTAAAATCTCGGCATCTATTTATTTGCCTACAGCTATGCTCACTACCAAACTTCTGTCTCCCACCATCCCCCTGTGAGTTTATTCTCTGATTCGTTGTTTTAAGGCCTCGCTTTGGCCAATAGAAATATCGGCGCATGTCCGTTGGAAATAACATTTGGGTGTGTGAGAATTCCAGGAATAAGTTTCCCTTGATGTACTTCTGGGAAGCGCAAATCTGCAATCCGGCTCCGGCTGCGCGAAGAGGCCTAATCCGTCGATGGGCGCTACCCTTATGAAACTAGTGAAAGGTCTTAAGACGGCGACACAGAAACCTCGAGTGGGCGCGGGCGCCGGGACGGCGCGGGCGCGGTCGCGGGCGCCGGTGGCGGTAGCGGCAAAGTGCGGCTCTTCCATGGGCTCAATCACGTATACACGTTTTATATGATGGGGGATCGGTGTACTGTTACAATATGGCAAAATTTTATGTACGCTAATTTGAAGTTCCTCGTGCCTTCGAGCCACCGTAGTACTCCATCCATTATATTATAGACATAAAAGCAACACTCACTTGTAAAGTGACAATCCCACTGATCTGGTTAAATAAAATTTTTAAAAAAGTATGTCAACACTGAAATATTAACTCTTCATTGCTAGGGATACATTTTTCCCCGACATATTCGAAATCAAGGAATCTAAGTAGAAACTAACATCTCCAGAACATTCAGAGGATTCGTTCAGACTCTGTTGTGAGAGCAAAGATGGCTTTCGTTTCTCAGTCGCAAACATCTCTGGCATCAACACGCTTCTGATTGTTCACATTTTCCTTTCGTAAATTTTTGATCGTCTACCTGAAAAAATTGCTAAATTGCACCTTGAATAAATATTTCCGAACAATGAAATGCATATGAAATGAGCATACACATTGAATGGTTTGGTTTTCACTTTTCACCTCTGCTTTCCAGTTTCTGTTTTCATGAAAAAAGGGGGACAATTTTTCGTTTCCTCGGCGAATGATGCTCTTTGAATAGCCCCTCCCATTCTCTTGACATTAACATCACGACTCGTAAATGCGGACCACTTGTCAAATGGAGCTTTGCACGAGGAAAATATGCTTCTGCATGTGTCGTCTGAAGATAATTCTATACAATTATAACTTAAAAATAACAGTAAAGCGCTCCTGTAACAGCAAAGTACTTTAAGATATAATTCAACTAAGAAACGTTTTTGATATCACCAAACATAAATTACTCACATTTCTTGAAAAATACATGAGTGAAGAGTTCAAGAAATGCAATTATTAAACACGCGTGTCATCCCATTCGTAAAATATGAACGGAAAACAATTTTTTATTTTTTAAGAAACTGCAAGTATCAGTTAAACTCTAATGCGCTGACACAACTGTTGACATCGGTTCGAGATATTTGATAAAAGCATTCGGCCAAGCACCTGCGGCACATTTGTTTAGGCCATTCATGATTATATCATACTATAATTTTATTCTATTTTTATACACATCCACATTTGCCATTTCCACTTCCCTTATTTAATACATTAATTTGATATCAAATCTCATTATAACTTGTTCCATGGTTTTCATTTCGAACAAAGGTAAAAATGTTCGATAATGAAGTTCATACTTACGCCATTGACTCATGCCGTTCTTTACATCTCTAAAAAGTACTTATTAGAAAACATTTCACCAACTGTTCACAACCACAAAAATAATTTTATTAAATATTCCTTTCACGATAAATTAATCCAATGATGCATATCGCGCTGAATACTAATTTCCTGTTATGAAGCATACAAATTTAATATTTTTTATTTGATGAATCGACAAGGGAGAACTTCAGTTGTATGGAAATTCACACATAATATTATTTTTCAATTTATTCAACTAACTAATTCAATTTAGCACCGACAGAGTTACATACACGACAAAGCAAAAACGGCACAGCATCGTGTTAGCGTAGGCAAAACGATACGTGGCCTGGGAATAAAAAAAAATACGCACGCTACTCTTGAGTTCAGTTATTACGTTAAGCGCCGTTTTGCCTTGAAAGTGCAATTGTTTTGTTCCAGATATTCGATGAGAAAAGTCGCAAGTCCTTTCATTGCAATAGTGAGTTTTATAAATCTACTTCAACAATTTGCAAGGCTTTTCTTAGTACAGCTGTAACAATACATAATAAGATATATCAAATTTGGTTATTTGGAAATTTAAAAGAGTTCTCGCTAAGTATCTCGTACCTTCTGTTTAGTGTTTCATTTTATCAAAATGTAATATTTCTTAATTCTTTCTCATATACTCGTATAAGGATTTTAGGGGTTTTGCTCAACACAAACCATTATACGATAAGTTTTCTTTCGACGGGTACTACACATACTTAATACGTTAAGCAGTCGAAACGGCTTATATTATAGGTTACGTAGGGGGCGGATCCACACAAAAATTTTGGGAGGGGAAATTCTAAATGTTTTGGTCGAAGGTGTCATGTTACAGATTTTGTAAAATATCGCAGACTACACTCAGCTCTTGCTGCGATACAATTTTATTCGTTTTATTGAGTATCAGGAAATATTTTTGCTTGAAAGTTTCGTGGCAAGTTAAAATTAATAGTTTCTGAAAAATGTTAGGGGTGGGTATTTCCCTTATTTTCCTCCCCGTGGATCGCCTGGATTAAGTGATTGATTAATTGATTAGTTTGTGTTTCCGCGCGTATCAACTGGTACGGTCACTGGTTCCGATGGTGTAGTAGATGTCGTAACGCGAGGGGGCGATATACCTCCCCCGCTGGAACGTATTATCTGGCACCGACAAACACGTCGGATTGCGGTGTTTTCCATCCAGGTACTCCCAGCAGGGCACCGCCCCAGCCGAGGCAAGCTCTAAGCCTCCGGCCTCCCAATGTGAGATAGTCTAGTGCAATCAAATGTGTGTGTGTAAGGGGAGAGAAAAGGACGAAAATGGGAATCCTGCGCGGTCCTTGGCCCGTTTCTCGACGTCCTGCCCTGTCAATCGCTTGGTACTGATCGGAGGAATTAGTAAATTATTTTCGATGGCATTGTAATCGAAGATCCAGACCAAATTTGTGCATTTGCGAGGCAGAGAATAGTTGGGTCGCGTAGCGCGCGGCTCAGTCGACAGGCGAGGCGTCGCGATGGCCAGCAACGATCCCTGCGGACGGCATGCAAAGGAGGCGCACCCAAGAGCAAGAGCCCGATGCCACGCCACGCGGGGCAGGTGCAATGCGGAAAGACTCAACGCAGTGCCACGCCCACATGCAACAGGGCTCCGGCCATTTCGTCGCAGAACCTTCAGCATCTAGGTAATTTTACACGAAGTTCTACTAGAGTAGCTTGAGGACGAGTACTAATGAGCATATCTGTCGGTCCGCAACTGAAGCTTCCTTGTCCGAGGGGTCCTATAGTTGAATCCCGATTGTAACAATTTTCGACATCAGCTAAGAACACACCTTAAAATTTGTCAAATAAATCTTCCAATATTTCTAACTTCTGCACAATTCAAAATTACATTTGATATAGAATTGAAATGCACTTCCTTTTAGTCCCTTTTTTACAATGAAGAAGGGATATGACATTAGTTGCTAAAGTTCAATTTTAAGTTATTCGAATGGAGTTTAAAATATCAATTAGTCTGCTTCTTCTATTAGCACTACAACTCTCTGTGGGTCTTGGATTTCAAGACTAAATCGTCCCAGTTTCTCCTGTCCATAACCATCATTCTCCATTTTCTTTTCTTAAACGCTCTGAGATCTTGACACACGTTATCCATCCACCGAGTTCTTGATTTTTCTTTCTTTCTTTTGTCGACCTGTTACTGTCCATTCCATAAGGTTCTTTGGGAGCCTACTGCTATATATTCTTTGCCTATGGCCTATCCATTTTATTCACTGAGCTTTATATCGATTAGTATAACTATTTAATGAAGTTATTGCTTTTATCTTTTCCGCATTCCAGACGCCGCGGCTGCGCTGCCGGGAAGTGGAAAGGCAAGCTGCTAGTCGGTTTTTTCCACGGTTTCCTCCGTTCAATTACAGGTGGAGGGCAGAACGTAGCTTAAACAACGGGTCAGAGACCATGAGCGATTCTTTTTTTTTTCTTCCACATTTTGTCCCCACCCTCTAACCTAAAGGCTGATTGAATAATATGTTTCTGGGCACGTATCTCCCCCAGCGAGGCACCGCCCAGCTGCGACACGCTCCAAGCTCCTGACTGTTCACTCAGCTTGTGTGGTAGTGTAGTGCATTTAAGTGAAGAGATTAGAATAAGGTGGTTGAGGAAAAAATCGCGCGCGGTCCGTGGCGTGTTTGTAAAGGTATTGTTCTGGTATTAGCCAGGTAATGATCAGAGAAACTATGGAAATCAATCGATCAGAGCAGCCGGTTGCTATAATTCTCTTCCAGTCAGCCACTGAACTCGGTCTAGCTATGTAGCTAGAGTTGGTAATCCGCCTCCATCAGGGTTCGAACTCTAGGACCTGTCAGACAGTCACTGCAGAGGCAGAGGCAACGCTGGCTCTAAGCTAACTCTGCCGGTTGAGGCTGGCCGATGGCTGTCATGGACCCGAAATAGTACGTCAGTACTGCGAACAGGAGGATGCCAGGCTAAGGTTCGAACTGGTCTCTAGCATTGCAAAAAGAATGTTGCTTTTCAAGGGAGCGGCTAAAAAGAGTCGAAACATTTTTATAAAAGAAAGGTTTCTGAGTACGAAGTTAATGTTTATGTTCTCTGAATGGCCATTTGAGTAGATTCGAAAGACATAGATTCATTATTTACATTTGGTCCCACTTGAAAAGTAATCTTATTTATTTAAAGTATATATTATTTATTTTCTTTTATGTAGATTCTTACTGAATAACAAGGAGAATTAAATCATGGAAGTTCTCACATTATGCGTTCCTGCGAGAGTCAATGGTTTCACCCAAAGAACATTCTGAATTGTTTCTCTCATCTTATTTGTACAATGGACTTCGAGATAATTAAAGCCTCTAATGTATTTTAATTTAAAGGTCGTTTCCGAAACTCGAGTTCAGTATATGTTTTCAATACAGAACAATACAAACAACAACAACAACAATAACAATAACAGCATTATGTTTTCCGGTGAAATGTAATTACTAAAGGTGTTTTTTTAAGCGACAGAGTGCGGCCGGTTAACCCGAGAAGAAAAACAAATTAAGGCTTCCAAATCCATACCTGCTATCCAAACTAATGATACGTATTTTTCATCTGCTGCCTCAAGCACCAGTTTTGGTTCATTTTCAAGATAATTATAGGCTGGTGCTCTCCTTGATAGACACAAGACAATTTTACTGCAGAGTACCTACAGAAATGGATGAATGTATCTGGGAATAAACTAAAGAAGAAAGATACACTTTCTTCAAAGGACGCTAACGTATTATCGAAGATAAGAGCACCTCACAATGACACAAATAACTCCCATGAGCGTAATGCATGTTTCTTGACGCTATCGCCATTCATTCCGTTGTTCGGATTATTTAATCACACACGAAAATGCGACCTCGCAATCAGCGCATCGAATGCCACCCCAGCACAGCGATACGCGCGCGTTCTCTCACGTGGGGATTCGAGGAAGCCGGCCTAATCACCGCTCGAACAAGGGCCATTCTGCGTTTACGCGCCATCAAGATACCGTTAATGCAATCTCCGCGGCAGCGACATCGGGCGATTAAAAACTACCGCGGCGATCAATGCCGCCCGCATCAACCGGTACTATTTTTATCATAAACGTCGCTCGGTTTTCCTTTCGTTCTTTTCTTCCGCCGCCCGCTCCCGGTGGGCGGGCTGAGAAGGGCGCCGTCGCCCAGCAGCAGGTGTTTACACGCCGCTCTTTACTGCCCCGCCCCCTACCGCGCCGCCCCCGCGTCGCAGGCCATAAACAAAACTACAAAGCCGAAGAGGATGCGTACGGACGCCGCGGGTCGCGGTGACCGACTTTGTAGTTAATGCGTGCGCGTTACGTTTACAGCGGGTCGTCAACGACAAGCTGCTATCATGGCCCATAAAACCTGCCACTGCAGCGTATAAAACGAGCCGGTGAGGGCGGGCGACGTGTCGGCGGCCGGGAAGCGCGGGGTGCGGGGCGCGGCACAGGAAAGCGTCACTCGATACAAGTTCTTCTTTGGAAAATGACGCGCTGGGAGGAGAGAGAACAGAAACGCATTCGGAATATTCTACAGAAAATAACGCTGAACGGTATTCAAGCACTGGAAATCGAAATGAGAAACAATGAAGTTTCTACGAATATACCGTCTTATCGACCGACCAATACGCTGACGAATGGAAAACGAGAAACAGTATTGAACCGAAGTTATTTCATCAAAAAACGAGGAGGATTTTTCGAAGAATACCCACTTGTATGTTTCTCTTCAGTTAATGGAAATTTGTGAAAGTGTCTGCGTACAAATTCATTCAAATGGGCAGTTAATTATCTACAAGGCGTGAGGCAGTTTGTCCACAAGAAAAAACAAGTTTCAGAGGAGTAATTATGTGGAGCCTCATTTATCAGATGGCTTCCAATTGAGAATAAAGTAAAGAAGCGAACGCGCAATATTTTCTCATTTTTGTAATTTCCAGGCACCCATTCCTCACAGTGGTAATATCCAGAGGAAAAATGTAAAACAATCTTCACATCAGCTAATTATAGAATTGAAATAAAAAGTAGGTCGTCGTATTTACACTTCTGTATATGCCCCCCCGCCCCCTCGCGAGTCCAACTCTGTGAGGCGGTAACAGCGGGAAAGCAGCACTGCCGTGAAACGGGGGAGACTCAAAGTGGGGAAGCGAAAGAGTCAGAGAGGGGGAGGGAAAGGAGAAACGGGGGTGGAAGAGCGCTTCCTCCCCCTCCTCGGTGCGTGCAGTGCGCGTGAGCGCGGGGGGGGCAGAAAGGGGAGGGGCGGGGCGGGGCGGGGAAGGGGCGGAGTGGAGATGGATGCGAGGGTGCGAGAGAGGGCAGAAACCAATTTGTACTTCAGCTCGCTCTCCCTTCCCCAGCCCGCCCCTTTCTCCGTCCGTCTGCCTTCGCTGCACCCCGTCATCCGCGCGCTCTTCGGGAATCCATTTAGGGCGACATTGTGTGTTAACTTCTTTCCAGCGCACCTTGACTGCAATATATTTTTCCGCGAAAAACGCTCTGTTTTTTTCTCTCCTTCGATCACAGAGACATAAAACACGCACCGTGACAATATTAATGCGGAAAGAAAAGGGAAAAATAAGAGGCGTTATTGATGGTCGATTTCACTTTCAACGCGATGTCATTTTCACGATTTCCTTTCGCAACGAAAGGAATAACTTCTTCGAATTTTCGTAACAAAGGCAGAAACATTTCAACTCGTACAAATTTGAGAGTTTATCTATACAGCTCAGGGAAAACGTTAGGATTGATATGTTCAGTAGATTTCCAAATCTTTTTTGATATTTACAGAGCAGTACATTTCTACAGCCTTATTTCTCTCGTCCCATTGATTAAGTAACAATGTCTTGCCAGTCCTCGACAAGAGTAACAATGACTTTAGATGATGAAAGTTATGGCAATATCCGGTTCTTCTCCACACCACTAATTTCTTTTCCTTTCACCGATTGTCAAATAATAAGCATTTGGGCACATTCTCCATAATCCTATAATCCACAAATACTCCATAAATGTTATTTCAAAACATTTTTTTCTCAAATAACTCTTAGATCAAACTACAATCGATCTGGTGTGAATGAACTGCCAACAAAACTCTCCGCCGAAATTACGATTTGTAAACAACTTCCCAGACACTGATGGAAACGAAAACGATTTGACACGGTTCAAGACTGACTACTAGTCTGACGCAACCAATGTTTACAGCTATTTCGGGCGAACGGTTCCTACTTTAAAAAACGACCGCCCGGATACTTTTTCAAAATAACAACAGCACTGCCGTTTCCCTCATGGGCGACCACTTTTGCCGCAACTAATCACCGCCATCCGTTGTCGCCGTTAGTGCCACGTGGCAGAGGGCGAGCAGCGAGCGGCCCGGGTGTTTGTGGGGTCGCGCAGCGGTCGGCCGCGATTTATGCCTGATAATGGCGCCCAATTAGCGGAGTTGATCGCCAGGCCGCGGTCGCAATGGCCGATGGGGCGGGGCGGACGCTGCCTTTAGGTTGGCGTTGGTATAGGCCAACGGTGGCTAATTACGGCTTTTCGTTGCATGAAGTGGGATTCCCGTTGAACATTTATTATAGTTTATTTTCATTGTTTATATATTGAATTAATTATTTTCTTTATCTTATAATTCATTAAATACAAGCCATCGGGAGTAATTTACATAGCAGTTATGACGTGTGTAGAATTTGTAACTATATAAATATACGTAAAATAAATTTGAATGTTTAGATTTATTAATACCACTTAACTGTGAAGTGGTTCTTTATATGTGAAACACCGAAAAGCGGTTTGCATTGATTTCAGGTCTGCTCACCCCTGGCGTACCCTATTGAGGCAACGTTATTGAATGACCAACTTCCTAACGCTTAGGGTACTAATCAATGCTTTTTCGTTTCATATTAACGATGTGAGTCTAGATATTAGTGAAGTTATACATTTATAGAACGTATACACACTTAAGTATCATTTAGACTAGATTCACAGAAAATTCCAAAATGTCGATTTTACAGACTTGGCAACTCTTGAAACGCATTGGTCGCGATACCGCCCTATTTTGCCGTGAGTGTTGGTGAGAGACATGTCGTGAACCGTTCCATTCTTTATTAATTTCAGTGCGGGTGTTACGTTCAAGTATTAAAACATCGTGATTTGTGAAGTTGGAAAACAGTACTTGGTACGCATGTAAATTATTTTTTCTTAACATATCTAATTAAAAAATGTTGGAAGTGTGGGAATAAACAGCATTTTATTACGTACGAATATGTCGATATTATATCGATATACAATTTGACGTAATATTCACGTATTGAATCATCGTTCTTGACGCAGTTGTCAAATATGGTAAAGAATTATTACCTAACATGTCATCCCCAAGTGCCAGAAATGACACACGGTGTGTCAGCTATCGCTGGCGACCAAGGCCGTTGCTCTTTGGTTGAAACTCAAGGGGGCAAGATTGATACCCGATGAGGCAGATTAATTTTATTCTCACTGAAAACTTCTTTCCGGTCCTGTTCGAACTGGGAAATGTTGGAAATCTGGGAATGGCCCGCCAAAATATTAAATAAAGTAATGTAAAATTCAAATGTATGAAAAGAACACGTACAACTACCCGAACTGCAGAGTTCTCCCGAATAAACGCGCTTGAAAATAACGCTGAGGATTTTCCTTTTGAGTAAATTTTGATATTGCATTTTGATTTTGATATAACTCCCATAATTCCCTCTATAAGAGTACATGTACCATCAATCAAATGGTTTCATGTTTCCCTCAAAACCACGATCCTCACAATCCAGGAAAGTTATGCAGTGTATATCGAGCTCCGTACCGAAGGCAATAACAAGCAAGAACGTATAAGTAAAAAAAAAACTTATAATTGAAATTATACGTTAATTTAAAACAGGTTTTTTTTTAAATTAAAAAATAACTTGCTAGGGTTCTGAACTGGCATTGCATTCTGATTGCAGTAGCTGCCCCTCCCCCAAATTGTATAGCTGAACGGGAAAGGGGTGGGTGAACTGACGGTGTTTACCGACAGGCACCCAGCAAACGAAGGATGAACGAAAATAACCTGTTAAGTTCAGAAGAGGTTTGAGGAGTTCGAAGCATCCGAGTGAGCGAGGGGAATATTCGAGGAATGAGTCAATCGAGCAGGTAAATTTTACAGCAAAGTCTTTCCTCCTCTCACAACAACTTTCATTATGTACCGTTGTCACGTTCCTAGAATTCTTGAATCATCTCCCACCTCCCTTTAACTTTATTAGTACATTCATTAAACTCTCGTCCCGGAAGAAGGACGGAAGCGTCGTTCGCAGAGATAGAAGCAAAGAAAAAATTCCAACATAAATATTTTACGGCGCCTGCTTCCGCGAAGCTCTACTACGCTCCACTGACTCACAAGGTGTATCATTGAACATCCAATCCGCTTTCCAGAACCCTACTTCTTTTCAAACGGAAAGGCTTAATTTTTCCATCTTTAAGTTTCTTATACTTTATTTCTCCAGAAAACAGCTACGCCATTAAATTCTCCCTTCCTGTATCAATGAAGTAAATAAACCAGTTTGTTGTGATGTTTTCTCCTACATTAGTTTATACTTCAAAAATAAAATACATTATTATCAATTCATTCATGATAAGTAATTAAGAACATTTTAAAGATTAATTAATATTAAAGGATTTATCTACATCTTTACGTTAATATATTTTCTTGTGATCCCTTTCAGAATAAAAAAAAGGTTTCAACTCGAGTTTGTAATTGATATTTCTTACATTGTTTTCATTCTTCAAATAACGTATTCATTTCTATTGAAATGGTAGATACGAGCAAGTAATTCGTTCACTACGCGGTTTGAATTTTCATACACCTCTTAATTCTGTCACCTCTTAATCGCATTAAATACGATTAATGGCTGTTTCCTTCTACAGCGGGAGAACCAAATAATATGTACTCCACTAAAAACACTAAGTAGAGAAGTAAAGTAAGACAGAACCCTTTACGCACGATCAATTAATTTCTACCTTCAGAAAAGTAAAATTAGTCTATTAATTACATAGCAAAATGTACGAAGGACAAATAATGCAGCTATACAAACAAAAAATCCTTGAGTAGGTGAGTAATCGCATATATACCCAAGTATTTTGAGCCGCTAAACAGCAACTGCTCGTCAGAACTCATCAGGTCAGAATTTTTTTGTAAAATTTCTCAAAAACATATCCTACAATCTAAAATTTATTATAAATTTATACTATGTTTATTCTGATTTTCTCATTCAAGTTTCCACAAGTTTTCAAGTAGTATACACATTTCCTAGAGTGAAATAACAGTCCCAACTTCGAGGTGATTGTAGCTAAGATGGCGAAAAACTGACGGATGGTATCCAGTCAGCACATTAATTTATTTTTGTGCAACTGCGTAAACAATGACATGAAATTAATTTTTGTGTATTGTATTGTGCATTGCAATAAACTGTATGGTTTCACAACGTGAGTTCTAAGGATCTCGAACTTCTGAGACCAATAATTTCCAAAAAATACTGTAACGATTCCATCTACGTGAGGACCTAGTGCATTAAATGGCAATTGCGATCAAAATGGACCAAACGTGCAAGAATAGAATGAGTAGAAGTGTGAGGTCACGTTAAACGAAGCTTTTAAATGTAGCATTACTGAAGCGAATAAAAATAACTAACGACGTGTCTTTTGATAAAGCCAAATATTTAATGTCTTAGGTAATTTTTATTGTACACTGCTCCGAGAGAACTGTGTTTTTTTTAGCTATGATAATGGAATATATGCTCAAGAAGCATGGAATTATATCGTTCACATACGAGTGCTACCTGCAGTGCATGGTTGCGTGCCTGTGCTGAACGCCAACTTCCGCTATGAGGCCCCAGGAGGAGATGGGCGTGGTCTAATGGCGTAGATGGCGATCCTCAGTGTCCACATCTCGCACGCAGCTGACGCATCGACAAGCAGGTTGAAGCGGAAACAACCGAACGTCAAATCCATGTCATTCTTTCAAAGACCGAATGCCAAACTCTTCCTTTCGTTCATTTTAAGAGCCAGCATTTTCGGCATCATGACTTACCAGAGAATGCATTATTAAAGCAAGAAAAATTGTCGGAATTGTACGCGGGGAAAGTGCATGCGAACACTAGTGCGATAATCACGAAATTGCAAAAAATTTGTTCGTGCTGAAAGACTAAGTATCTTAAAAAGGTGATGTACAGTTTGCTTTGCAGTTGGTGATGCAGTACTGCTTTGAATTATTGTTCATATAAACAAATTATAATTGTTTTGCAGAATCCACGGTGCTACACTTCGGCTAGTAATAACAATTACACAGAAAGTTCAAAGAATCATGTACTAGGGGAAGATAATCATATTACAAATGAATGTACAGAACACTGAAATTAGATGTATTAATATCGAATGACATACTTTTTTTTTTCAAAAAGTTTCATTATTTTTTCTAAGAAGTTACGGCAAACAAGCTAGTTAAGAAATTTTCAGATAATATTTCCGGTTTATCACAGATAATGTTGTTCAATGCAAACTTTCCGAACTTCCAAGGTATGATTTATAAGAATTTGCCTAACTAGAGATAAAGAAAATTTTACAAATAAGTATTTTTAAACATATTAAACGTTGTATGATTAATAATTATGACATAATTGTTGCATTATAATAATTCATTAATACTACAAAACATCACTCAATATTCTATCATGTAAGATAGCCATCGTGGGTATTCCCCTGAAGTAACAGAATAACAGGAAATATGGGAATTCTGGTGCGGTGTTGTTGACGTAATTGAATGGAGTAATAAAAGAAGTCGTCTCCGTCAACTTAATATATTTATTCAGAGAGTCGGCTTTCGATGGCAAAGCCATAGCATGAGCTATAACAGGAGATATTAAGTGTACCCGAACATGAATATGGAACCACTTTAGGACCACGTTTGATGAGACAACGCATTCAGTCCACGAGAACGTCAAAAAAAGTCAAAACCACCAATCGTTTTCTGCAATCAACCAGCACCCCGACTTTCTGTCGACCCATCCCACTTCAGCCCGAGTATCGGGAAGTGGGGGTGAGGAGTGGGGGTCCGATGGCGTTCCCTTTCCCCACCGCCCCCACCCCGCCGGGCGCTGGCGGCGGCGCAGCGCGTGTGCGCACCCCCGCTGGGGCATGCACGGCCAGGCGCAGCGGCGGCGCGGGTCCACCTCCGCCACGCCGCGTGGCACCGCGGCCACGCCCCCGCCCATTGTGCGCGCACAACAGCGCACACACACCACACATACACCTTGGTGCGACTCCGCCCAACGAGCCACTTACCTACGGGCGACGCGCCACCGGAGCTGCTGGCGTCGCGACGGCGCCGGGGCTGGACCGCCGTCGGGACGACGGGTCGCTTCACAACCGCACTATACCACACCACACCGCACCACACCACACCACCGGTCAGCGAGCACGCACACGGAACAAACGATCACAGTACACCCGCGAGCGCAGTTTTTTCCGACGCGACCGGCGATCCAAGGTCAGGTGAGTCGCGCCGCTCCGCTGGACGAGTCTGCTTGCTACCACCCACGCACGCGTTCACACTCACACATAGCTCAGCGTCTCGCGTCGGGTTCCCAAACAACACGCGAACCCGGCACTCGCTCTCGTGGCCGGCAGGTTACGCCGCCGGGCGGGCGGTGTGAGTGAGAGTGAGAGTGAGAGTGAGCGAGAGAGAGTGAATGGAGAGGGGAGGGGCGCGGCCGCGGTGCCGCGTCCGCTTGGCCGCTCCGTGGAGCCGCTTCTGATTGCGAGGAGAGCGCCCGCGGAGGCGGCTCGGCACGGCCCGGCCGCGCAGGGAGGACGGGGCGCGGCGCGACGCGAGTGCAGTGGCTCGGGGCGGCACGGCCGCGGGCGCCGGCGGGCGCGGGGGCGGGGCCGAGGGCGAGGGTGGCGTTGTTTGGGGTTGGCCTTGGTGACGAATGAGCGTTTCCCTCGCTCCCCCTCGCACAGTGCAGCGGCGGCGGCGCACGCGCGAAACAACGCACGCGAGTGTGTGTGTCATTGACGAAGCCCACGCGAGACTCGCAGTCCATTAGTCAAGAATCTCGTCTGTTAGCTTATGCAAGAGGCATATACCTACCGACTTCATTCATTACTACTTTTCAGAATAGCTCTTTGATTGATTGATTAGTGATTCCAGGCGCGTCAACGCGTAAGGTCAATAGTCTCGTAAGTGTAGTGAATGTTTTGTTCGGGAGATGGCGGTAATCGTGCCCCGCTGGATGGCGATATCCGGCGCCGACCACCCTCGGCTAGCGGGATTTTCCCCAACTAGGTATCCTCCAACAGCGGGCACCTCCCCAGCCGGACAAGCTTTAAGCTCCCGACCGGTGTCCCGGTATGTGTTGTAGTAGTGCATGTTATTGTAAGTGTATGTAAGAGGTAGGCTAGCGATGATGATGATAATGATGATGCGAAGGAAAGATTGCCGTTTGTTAGGTTCTGACCCGGCATTCGCCTGGTATTGATCGGAGAAACCACGCAAAATTAACGATCAGAGCAGCCAACCGCTAGGATTCTCCTCCAGTCAGAGGTCGACAGGACTCGATCCAGCTAGTCTTGAAAATCCTGCCACAGGCGGGACTCGAACCTAGGACTTCCCTGTCAGGGGCACTCCAGTGAGATCAGTTGATGCTCTGAGCCACCTTTTCCGGTCTCAGAATAGCTGGTCGATATTCCAACACGTTGTTTTTTGGAATATCGACCTGCTTAATCTAGAGTTTATTTGATAATCATTTTTTTAATGTATATATTCTCGTTCGACACTTTGGTATTTCGAGAATTGTATGGTTTTAAAGATTTTAAGACAATCATTAACCTTTCTTTTCTAATGTATTGTGATACCTTTATCACTAGCAACATCGGAAAGAAAATAATTAACATTGAAAAAAGAAAAATATAAGCTATATAATTTTCGGAAATTTAACTCAGTTCGCAAATACTAATATCACCATCCTCTGTGGAAACGACATGTTGGTTTTCTTCAATACAAGAGCGGCACAATCGATCGACCGTTGCGACCACACAGCGGTCTACGCCCAACGGAATGGACAAAAACGCGTAATATGATTAGGCGGGGCTGCCAATAGTGACCCGGTTACGGCATATCACATGGCAATCCCTGTCGCTCAGCGAAATTAAATAGCGACCTCGGCCGAATCCCCGGCACCCGCCCCGCGCGCGCGGGGTGCGATTGCTCGGCCGCGTTCTCATTTCGCTAAAAGCGCCTTCCAACGAGCGCGATGAAACAGCGGACACATTTGTCAACACGTCGAGGCACGCCGCGGGTAATCCAGTCAAGGTAATTAAATTCGATCATAACCAGCGTTAACCAACGCTGAAAGCAGCGCTTCGCCGCGAGATCGGCGACGTTAAACGACGTGGAGCGAATTGTGAGAGCGCGCCCGGCGGCGCTAACTAGAATTAGGGAGCTGGGATGTGGAAGAGGTGAGGCCTTTTCTCTCTCGCACGCTGGATTGCCAGGGCGAAGAGAGCGTCGGAAGCAATTGACGCGCGTTTAAGACCTTCGTGTCATGTTGCCCAGAACAATCCTCCCTGAGGTTCGCAGCTCGCGAGATGAATACAGGTACTGGCTGGGGCAAGCGCTGGAACATGTTATGCCCCTTTCGCGAACGCGAAGAGGAACATCTGGGGGTGGAATTCGGGTTTGGAGGACGTAAGGCGCTTCATGTAGGCCTACAATGAATATTGGTCATACAGAAGATGCATGTATTTGTGATTTTGGGTCGATAGTTGCCGACCAGCTAACGGTGTTCCTTAGGTCTAGTTAAATTCCCATGCTTGGGGGTACATGACTTATTCCCTTTACCGTAACTAGTAATATCAGCCTGTCTGAGCTTTTCTTCTTCCCACAGCTACAGAAACTGCGACGGTTTTAAAGGAAAGTTTTAACTATAGAAGATTATATCATACACATTTATTAGCCCCTGGGTGGCTTATGCTTTGCTAGGTGACGTGCTAGCTTTCTGTGATGTGATCCCGGATTGTATTGCGATTGTTGGTGGTGTGATCCCGGATCGTATTGTATTGCGATCGGGGGAAAAGTAGAGTTGTAGCTTTCCATCACGTTTACGCCGGTTTTTATAGCTGACAAAAATAAAAACTCAGGCAGGCCTAAAGAAGGTGATGGGAATACGCCATCCTCGCCACATGCTTTCCTTTCTCCCAGGCGATGACAATAAATAAAAACCGTCCAGACCTAGGAACTCCGCTAACTGGCGAAAGCCGGATTAATACAACCCTAAGAAGCCAATTCATACATTTATATAGAGATAAATGTCATTTGAACGATTCCGAAGAAGCACGATTTTGAGCTCAATTTCACAGAAAACGTTTAAGTGTACGAGTAACTTCTTAAGATATCATTGAAATCTCCTGATCTCATAAATTCAATAATATATAAAAACGGCCCATTAACAACACATGAATCTATGTGTATGAATACTCGTGAGGTGAATTTCCTTTATTTTTCACGCAGTACGGGAAAATGGATTGTCTCGAAATCCAATTATTTGATCCTACTGGAAACCAAGATCCTACTGGGAACCTTCTTATTATCCACGCAGATGCTCTAACCCAGGGCTGCTCAAATGGGCTGCCCCCTGACTCAGCAATTATCTGCGTGCAACCAGGGAACGATCAATTTGTGATACAAATTAACCAACCATACGCTGTTCATTCGATTTCGTTCGTTTTCACCTTTCAGTCCAATTTATATGCTGGCATAACAAATGACGCAGTACCAGGAAAGAAGTTATTTACTATGTGGGGAAGGAAGTCGGATTAAAACCTATATTTTATTATTCTCAAAATGAATTCGTTTTGACGTACAACTACCTAGAACCAAGCCTTTCAATTCAAATACAACTTCGTTGTTTCTACCGAACCCAACACGCTTAGAAACAATGTTTTCCAGAGTCTAATGTACAGCATTGAAGGAGTAAGCCACTTTGCGAAATTTAAACGCCCCAGAATTTCATCCACTATAAACAGCATATTCTTTTCCATTCCATTACTTCGTCGGATCGACGAAAACGAGTTCATTCAGATGAGCTGTATTAAATTTACGCCAAAAATCGGAAATCGACAGCGCGATAAAGCTTCGTCTCCAGAGGCAATCGCTCGCGCCGCAATGGAGGGTGGGATGAAACAGGGAAGGCCCGCTGCGGCGTCGCAGAGTCGCGTACAAGGCAAGGAATCAAAGTTGATGAAATCAGCAGCGCGGCGAGGGAAAGGGGAAGGCGGCGGCGAGGCTCGCCGTGCGGAGGGGAGAGCGAACGAGGGTGGAGAGGCGGCGGCGGAGACAGACGAGAGCCGGCCCTCCGCCACCGGCGCGCCCTCGTGGCGTTAGGGGCGGCGAAGAGGGCGAGGGCGCTGGCCCAACTTATTGATTACGGCGTCCCCTGCTACTCGCAGCGAGGGGGAGCGGGGCGCTGCGGGGGGCCGGGGGTGGCGACGGGGGCGGGGCGCGGGGGGGGGGGCGTGCGCCGCCACTGCCGGTCGCAGGAGCATGAATGATGAATAGCCTCCCCCGCAGAGCCTACACGGGCGTGCTGGCGGCGGCAGCCGAAGCGCCGAGGGAGCGGCGTGGGCGGGGCGGGTTCGGGATGAGGTGGGACTTGGCGGGGAAGGGCGGGACGGGAAGGGGTGGGGCGGGGCGCGGCAGGGTGGGGCGGGGCATGGCGGGGGGCGGGAACGGACGGGACGGGGCGGGGCGGGGTGGGGAGGAGAGGGGCGGGGAGGGGAGGAGAGGGGCGGGTCGGCACGGCGCGGGGAGGGACGGAGCTAGGCGAGAACGCCGCTCGAGAAGGGTTGCATTGGGGGAGCGAGAGAGAAAGTAAGAAACGTCAACACGAGGGAGCGCGTTCTCGGGGCCCGCAGCGGCCGGTGAGTTGTTATTTACCCCGCCTTGCCAGCGCCCGCGGTGGAAACTCGCCCTGAATGGATCCTCGGCTGCCGGGAGATTGATTGAAGCGGTACCGCTGGTGCGGCGGCGGCGGCGGCGGCGCCGGTGGAGTGGGCGAGGCGGCAGAGACGACGCGGCTAGTTGGGCGAGGAGATGAGCGAGACAGAGGAGAGGAAAGCGAGGCGGTGTGGGTCGGGTCTGAATGTAGGCGAACGATGCGGAGTGGAGTAGTGCGGACCGGGCGGGCGGCAATGTGCGTTAACGGTGTGTGGGCGGCCAGGCGGGCGAGCGAGCGAGCGAAGCAAGAGTCGGACGCCGCCGTCCCCGTAACTAGGGCAATGAAGACTTGCATGCAAACGCTATACATCACCCAGGAGCGGAAGGTAGCAATCTACGGCGCACAAAGAGAATTCATTCCTTTCCAGCGGAGATAAATACCTCCTGGCTGAGAAAGGACAGCTGCGGGACAGCTGGGCGCCGCGCGCGTCCACGCTAAACGACGCGGCGCGAGGCCTCGTGTCACGTCTGCGCCCCGGGATCACGGTTCCGGTGAGTGGTGGGCGGGGCGCGGGCGGCGAGCGGGGGAGGCAAGGCAACGTGCGCCGGATGCAGCGCGCGTAAAGTCGCGGCTGGACAGCATGACGCAGGACGAAGAAAAGTGTTCAGTCACGCAGTCGCCATTACGAATGTTGCCCGTGACAAGTGAACAAAAGAAATGACACTTAAAGAAACTTTGAAGCGAAGAAATGTTACGTGGGCTGCCTAGTAAAACAGGGCGTCGTGAATAGCAATTGCGGAACTGAATGTCTTTTCATAAAGAACTAATGACTCGCGTTTTTTGTAAAGGTGCACGCACGCTTTATACGTTGTAAATATGAAACTTTACAAATTATATTTCATGTATTCCATTGATACATCTGATGCTATTTCATTCCCTTGTAGGTCAAATGGAAAACGGGTCTGCGGTCTGTTCTTCAACGTGTTTCGGTTCGACAACTTCCGAGTTGCTCTACGCAGGCTGCTGACGAATTGTGGAATGGCGTGAAGCAATACATGTACTAAAAAAAATAAAGGGAAAAGCTCGCACTCTTAGTGCCTTCAAGGGAAGGCTGAGCGATTGCTAGGAGGGCAGGCAGACCGAGGTCCCCACCTCACCCGTCCTCCTACGCTGGCAAACATTCCACTTGCGATCCTCCCATGCATACATGCTGTATTCGCTCCCGCCCGTCAAAGCAGATTCCTGTTGTTCCAAAACACGCCGCCAAATGCAACAGAGGTCGCCACGTGGACGACGACAGAAAGCAACACCTCGCTTTCGCGAAACAAGTTTCTAGACAGAAAGTTTTAATTTTCAAAATGATAGTTATTTATGCACCAAGGGCGTTATAAGGGCTCTAATGATCGGGCGTCGACAGAAAGTCCTAGGGCCTTTGACCTGAGATCATTAGAACCAGTTAACACCCGTGATACATAGATGATTTTATTTTTTACGTAATTTTAATGATTGAGATTGACTTATTTACTAATTAACTAGATGTTAACTTGACTCGGTTTGTCCTTTCATATTTCTCTCTCCATAATTCCATCCGTAAGAGAACTTGTAGCAGCAATCAATTGTTTTCACATCTCTCATGTCACCACAATACTCTTGATCCAGGTAAGTTATGCAGTGAATATCGAGCTCCATATCGAAGGCAATAACAAGCAATACCGTATTCTGAATAAAACCTATTTTCTTAACGCAAAAAATTAAACCAATTTTCTTAAATGCGTAAACTCTCAGTTCTTAGTATCAATTCTATGTTAAGCATTTGACTTGTGATACAGAAACATTTGACTTGTGATACGTCCTTCACCTTAGCCTAGCGAATATTCTGTTCACATGTCATTAGCTCTTTGTCTTCTGAAAGGTATTCTTATTTAAGTAATCTTACCGTATACATTTCGTATCACCATGTCTTCTTCCAATATGAGTAATATGAATAAATTGAAGTTAGGGCATCATCATTTCAGATCCAAAATAATAATTTTTGAATTTCCACTAAAAAAACTGTGATCTAAACGCTGAACAAATGCATCCATGTAACTACACAATGTGAAGAGAAGCAACAAAAGGTGTTTACACAAACACGCATGTCTGAAAAAACAAACAAATTGTTTCTCCATTGGCTTACACAAAGTTCAGAAAGGAGGGGTTATTACTTTGTTGCCCCGATTTTTTCTGCAAAAACGAAAGATATTAATAAGTGATGAGAGATTGACTGCCAATCAATGAATAAAACAGGTTTCAAATAAAAAAAACTGAAATCAATCGTATTCCCGTTTTGTAACCTCGTAATTTATATACGACTCATAAATAAAGAAACAAGCAAATGATAGGCGGGCCTCGATATCCGAGGTCATTAGGGCCGTACTTGCCTCGGCTCGAAGGGTCGCTTGTTCGAATCCCATCTCGATGTTTGTGTGTCTGTGGGGTCCCTACGTGATTTTCCTACAATTCCCCCTAAAGTTAAAACAAGAATTGGATATGTATGACCAAAATGTTAAAAAGCGACCTTAAATAATAAAGGCTATAACAAGTAAAGAATAACAAGTTACCTATTCCTTACAGAACTAGTCTAGTCTTTTGGGTGAACCCAAATGAAACCCCATGAAAAGCCACACGAACACCAAACAGGAACCTTAAAAATACTACATCTCTGCCTGGGAAGAACGCAACGCCATTTCCACAACAGCGCCGCAGCGAATATGATCCCCAATGCGCGGCTCGGCGTGCCGGCGGTATTCATGCGGACCGGTCTTCTGTCGCAATCCAAAACGAGCTCTTGGCGGGGAGAAAGAGATGAGGGAAAGGGAGGCGAGAAACAAAGGAGAGGGGAGGAGAAAAGAGTGGGGGGAACGAGAAAGACGGAGAAAAGGAGAGGGGGGAAGACAGAGAGAGAGGAGGAGAGAGCTCCAACACCAGGCCGATGGGCTTCTCGGTTTCATTCGCAGAAGCATCGTATAGACCGGGTGGGTTAAGGCAAGGCAGTGGGCGGGAGGGGTGCGGGGAGGCAGGGAGGGCGTGAGTGGGTGGGTGAGCCCGAGGGCTCAGATGCCACTACTCCGAGTGTCCTCCGCCTACGCGCCGGTTCTTTCGCTGCACCAGTCATCCCGGAGGGGAAAGGCCCGTTGCAATTACGTCAGCGCCGCCGCCCCCATCGGCGCTTGGCGGAAAAAAGAGAAGTGCGATCCGCCCCCGCCCCGCCCGGCGTCGCTCTCCCGGCTTCGCTCGATCCCCCACGGACACGCGCGCGTAGGCGAGCCGGTTCATTCAAAATATGCGTCACGAGCAGGTGAAACACGAGGCGACGGGGCCGAGAGCAGGAGCGGGGCAGGGGGTGTGTGTCAGAGGCGTATCTACGGTGTGGCAAACATGGCACGAGCCATGGGCGCCACTCACAAGGGGCGCTATTTATACTGCGATTTTCGTAACTTTGCCCCTGCCAGGAATCAGCTGTTGACGGTTACATCCAATCGGGAGCTTGAACGTCACCATAGTGACGTCACTTTAGCGAAATAGAAGCTACCGATTGGATGGCAGCGAAACAGCTGATTCCTGTCGGGGGCAAAGTAAAAAAATCAGTATAGAGTACGCCCGCTAAAACAAATAATAACAGGGTTTGGTTTTGAAACATTGATGTGAATTTATTTATTTATTCAAGTGCATGTATTACGATTTAACTTATACTTAATATTTGTGTATTACAATTCGTACACGGTGATGGAGCACAGAAAGCTCTAAAACGTCGTTGTCGTTGTGTAAACAGAGAGACATAAATATTGTAAGTGTTGTCTGTCTGAAAAAACGAGGCAAAAATGAAAATAAACAAGTTTAGCAGAGACAGTCATATGAAGAATTAATAAACCAAATAACAACCCTAATTTGAAGCATCCTGACAGGGGTACAAATTCTATGCTTGCCATCGGCACCTCAATACCTACATACGCCTCTCGGTAATGTTGCGGTAGTGATGATGTTAGCAATGGCATCGACGGTGATGGCAGACTGATGTAAATCGTCCACCATTATAGAAAGGTCTGACTTCGACTTCGGAGAATCGTCTCAGACACGGTTGCGCTTCCTTGATCCCAGCGTAGATCGCCAATTTTATGGAGTGTGCCACATAACTTCAAGTTTCACTACTAGAGACAACTCCAGCAAGTAATACTGTAAACGTTCCTTTGCATTTTAGAGGAGGCATAATGTAAAACATAACAGCTACTAAAATATGATTATGTTATATTTGTTTCTGTCTTTGTTTTATGCGCGTTGAATATACTGAAATGGGACTTGTACCTTGATCTTGATGATCTAGAAACCACAAAGATTACATAACACAAGTTTACTCTTTCATTTTCTCAAACTAGGAAAGGGGTAAAAATAAAAGTGTAGCGGTATTTGTAAGCAAAATTAAAACTAAAGAATATGTACATTGACCATGTTTCAGCACTATGTGCTCACTCCTTTGGCTCGAATCAAAACACTACTCTTGGTGGTTATCTCATGAGAAACGTGCAGACAGTATTCTCGGCGATGGGTCTCTGTTCGTTCAATAATGGGGAAGGCAGCTTCTGTAGTAAGCGGGGATGTAGCGGTCGATTCTGGATACGTCCTTCAATTAGGTCACAAAGATGATCCATCCAATTTAGGTTTGGGCTCATTGCGAACCATCTCATTACTGGAATTCCAAAAGCTTCGAGGAACTGCCTGGTGTGCACAGTGAAATGTACAGAGGCTCCATCAAGCATTAATGTGACATTTCTCCCAATACTGTCTCCGATGGCTAGTACAGGGTTGTCCAGACCTTCCTGAATGTAGCGCAAACCTATCAGTAGCCCCTAGATGACTTCGGTGGTACTTATGTTTCAAGGAAATTCCTCTTCAAACCATCGCTAGTCCACCATCGTAAGCGAGCGTTTCCGGCACTCTAGCAGATTTCGTTCTGATTTACATCTACGACCAATGCGTTTGAGGTGCGTATTTTATATCCACACTATTTACTCTCATATCTTAAATCAATTTTAAAATACTACTATATAAAATGACTCTTGACAAGAATTGAAAATTATCGACTAGTTTTAATTCCTTTCGAGGTTGCCTTCTGCTAATTCACTTTCCATTTTTCCCTTATTACCCTAGCTTATTTATCAATTGGAAAACATGGGGTGAGTCAGACAACGTCCAACGTTTTGATCGATAAGCTCGATGTATTTTCAGTCTTAAAATTTAGCCCTAGATATGTTTCCAATTTTTAAAAATCATTCTTTGTAGTCATGTTTTGTTAAGTTTCCCACACAAATCAGACACATGTTACAGTTTTACGAATAGCCAATGAATCAATTTTATTGACATTTATTGCATTATTTGCTCTCCGGGTGGGTCATGGACAGCGTGCGTGCTTTTTGTGAGGTGCTCCGCAAACCATTCCCACCCGCGACAAAAATGAAACTACATTTCTAATACGAATTGTCTCCGTTTCTATAACTGTGTGAAGAGAGGAAAAACTCAGGCAGGCCATGTATGCTAGATACGGTGAAGGGAACTCGTCATGGTCCTCGCATCTCTCCCTTACCCCCAGCAGTAGAAAATGAACAAAAATAGGGCCCAGAACTGGGAACATTGGCAGCTGGCAAAAGTCGAATTAATCCGACTCCAAATGCCAAATACGGTCGACTCCGGTTATAGTGAACTCTGATATAATGAAATCTCGGTTATAGCGAACTTAAGTCACTGATCCCGTTTTCCTTACATTACATACGCATTCGCTTACATTACGGTATAAGCACAAGAAGATTCGGTTACAGTGAACTCTTAACCTCGGCTACAGGATGTAGGAAATAGGTCCTGGAAATTAACTTCCTCCTGGAAAATAAAATTAGTACCTCAGTGCCAGAAATTCCAACACTATGCAGCTTGGAGAAAATATCGTCGGCCAAATGTCAGAATCGAAGAAGTCCCCCCTGAGATGGAGGCCAGGGACCCGGAATGGGGACCTTAAAGATAACCTTGTGCAATTCAGTTTCACTGCGGAAACAAGGGTTGTGTCCTACGTGGGCTTCAAGTGGCGGCGACGATGCGCGGTTGCTTGCTTCAGTTTCAAGCTCCATGTTACTTGAGATTCCGCGGGACAAATCGCGCTAATGCCACAGCCTAACGACACACGACGCGTCCGTGCGGAATAGCGATCCGTTTCATTAGCATTAGCACCATGCTGTTACCGAAAGGATCTTGTGTGTTATTAGGCGAATAAAAAGGCTTTGGGGAGTAGGACAACGCACAATGCAGAATCAAGTATGGAGGGACCACGATGTTTTAAGGACCTAGAAAAATACTGAAGAAAAATGTACGAAGCATATTGGAGAATAAATATTTTTTCTCGAAAATAAATTCTCGAAAATAAATTATTTTTTAAGGTCAAATAAAGATATCGAAAGTTTCAGTTCGTGCTGTTATTGAATTTTGCTGCACCTCTATGTTAATAAAATCAATACCGTAATTATGGAGAAATTGTTTAAGTTTTGATATCAGATATAATGTATCTCCAATAAAGTTAACCGAAAGTGTTAATTCCCAGAAGTTCGCTGTAACTGGAGTATATACACAGTAAAAAACGCATTTTTTCTCCAAACCAAAACAAGTTATCAATGGAATTTAAAATCCAGCGTCAAAGTCACCTGCAAAACCCAACGTCTGAAAATATCACCACCGCAACATATGCGGACGACACGGCGGCGGTTCTATCTTCTCACGAAGACCATGAAAAAGCCTCAGACTCTCGAAGCTCGAGCAACATTTAAACAAATTATCAACGGATTTTAAAAGGTGGAGAATTCAAGTTAATGAAACAAAATCCACTTAGGTGGTTTTCACCTACCAAAAGAAAACTTGCCCCCCAATTACAATGAATAATAAATTAGTGCCGCAGGCGGATACCGTTAAATACTTAGGATTGCACCTCGACAGACGATTAACGTGGAAATAGTACATAACCACTAAAAATAGGACAGGAACTAACTTTTTTTTAAAGCATGTACTAGCTACTGAGACGCAAATCAACTATGACACTCAAAAACAAGATTTTGCTGTACAAAGTGCAATGAATACCAATTTGGGCATATAGTATCACATTATGTGGTACTGAAAGCCATTCGAACATTGAAATCTTACAAAGATTTCCATCTAAATTACTGCATATTGCTGCAAATACCCCTTGGTATATTTTCAATGCACTCCTACATAACGATTTACAAAGAAAAACCAGTAAAGAAGTAATAACTAGTTACAGTTGTAGATACCAGTGCAGCCTTGAACACCGAAACTTCCTGGCGCTCAATATTTTGAATAATAGTCATGACACCAGGCACTATCAACACATCTTACATTCAGATTCAGTTGAGTTGCTACCTGGGAACATCACTGTTGTAATTATAAATTAACTGTTTTTGTTTTTGTATATAATATATTAAAATTCACCAAAAGTTCCTGTAGAACTAATTGTGAATGAAGCAGAATTAGAAGAAACCGCTAAAGCCCACCTTTTCGTGCGGAGCAAGGGGGAAGTGGAAGCGGAAGCGGAAGTGGCACTTACCGAGTGCAGCGTGTGCTGCGCCAGCAGGGAGCGCGAGCGGCGCGGGGTGATGCCCACGTTCTCCCCGCGCATGATGGACTCCACCACTGCAACACAACACACACACATTGACTGGCGGATACAAGGCATAGAGTTTTCGTTTATCTTGCTTTATTTGGCAAAATTGATTTAAATATTTGTTCGAATTATGTAATTATTCAAACAAAAACATTGTACAGTATCATAACTGCAGTACACAGAAAATATACAATACAATAACACATGTTTATTATTTATTTGTTTATTAAAAATCTATGATGGCCCATCCCAAAATGTTCGGCTGGATCCGCCCCTGCACACATTCACTAACTTCCATAACAGGCAAGCTTTTCACTTTATCGCATTACTACGCAGGGGCGACCAGAGAAAACCAGGTGCCTAGGGCAGTCAGGGGGGAGGGCTTATTTCAAACAAACAATTTCCTCCTCCTCCTCCTCCAAATTATAAACAGAATTCATTCCTCCATGCGCGAGAAATAACTTTTTCATTTTATTTGCGAGTTAATTACAACTTTTAGAGTCGCTTATCGCATCCTAGCTTCCATTTGCTACTTCCATTTGCCATTCCAGTCGTTTTCTTGCAGGTTTCTTCGGTCCATCGCTTTATTTACTGCATCCTTCCAATGTGTCCTCGGTCTCCCTCCTCTTCTCTCTGCAGGGGTCCATTCGATCATTTCTTTCGGTCACCTTCCCTCATCCATTCGACGCACATGTCCATAACATCGGAGGCACTTTGCCTCCACAGTGTCTAAAATTGTGGTCTCTATGTTTAGCTTTGCAAGCACATCTTCATTCCTTATTCTGTCCTGAATCGTGAGCTGACAACGTCGGCAATAACCAATTTCTGTTGTTCTTAATTTCTTCTTTAGTTTTTCCTTTGTTGCCCACACTTCTGCTCCATAGGTAACAATGCTCTCTACAATAGACTTGTATATCTTTATCTTCGTGCAAGGTCTTATTTGTGTGCTCCATATAGCATTGTGCAGCGAGAAATAACTAAGGGTGTTAAATTTGGATTATAGATTAATACATTTTTCGTTTCTTATGAATGAAAAAAAATCGGGGCCCCAGTTAAGTTAGAGCCTGGGGCAAGTTGGCCCAGCTGCAACCACTCCTCCAAGACGCCCCTGTTATTACGTACGTAGTAAAGAGAAAGTATTGTAATGTTCAGGCAAAAATCGACAGTTATTTGAAAGAATAACTTATTGTGATGCCCTCGTATCGACAAGGTCTTGTCCCTGTATGAAGTAAATTACTTCCTCTATTACTTCCACGATGTGCAGGCAGAATTCATTTGTGGGTCTTCGATACCGAAAAAGTGAAGGCAAAACGTCTGGTCTGTCAATTTTCTCAGAAATGGCTCCAAATGTTTTTGATAACCTTTGAACTCGGACAGCGTAAAGAACACTTAAAAAATGCGCTAATTTTCATTGTAATGTCCAAATTTTCGAAAATTGCAAAAAACCAAAATTGTTTCGTCGTCTTCCTACAACCACAATCAGAGATTTTTCCTTAAAAAATATGTTATTAATTAACAAGTATTTAAATGAGGTCTTATATAAGTCTTCCAAAATTTCAGTAATTTTTGGGCAATTGTGCATGAAATATAGCAATTTGTAAAGAATTATTTTCCCACAAAAGGCTCCTCATATTTTCTTTCATTTTTCTAATGTAGTGTTGGTTCCCTTTTCGGCGAACCTTTGTTTTCTCAAAATTGAAAAACTAACATTGGAAAAGTACAATTTTGACGATAACGAGATTTTTCTTAATTCTATTTAAAAAAAAAGGTTACCTACATTTTTATAATATACTAAAAATGTACTGTTTAAACAAAATTTCCCAAAAAGTACGTTTTATACTTCACGTATTTAATACGAAATGATTTCATAACAGGGAAGTCATTTCGGTTACTAAAAAGGAGGAAAGAAAGAATTAACATGATTGTAACATTCCATACAAAAAGTGTCGGTAATCTAATTTTTCAACTGCAGGTCAGGCACGATAAAAGTGTTATCGTTTCATTAACATTGATACCGATAATTTTCAAATTAGGAATGTCCATACATTTATAATTAGAAGAACTGTAACACGCTATCGAAAACATCTTCATGTATAGACAGACAAGTGACAAATACAGCAAAAATACACGTCAACTTTTGCATTCTTTTGAAGACATACTCTGAATTCTCATCAATAGTACTGGACGAAACAACCTATGTGTTTGCGGTATGACTTCTCATATCTGTTTGGCAATTGGCGTACGCTATCATATCCGGGTGTACAAATTATGAATTCTCTCACACTACCATTTTACTTGAAATTGAATCATGTACATGAAACAGCTTCGAGGTTTCTATTTCACGAATCCTCGCAATTACGAATTCGCTGATGATCATGTTTGGAGCGTGAGAGGCCGAGAGTCGAGTCGCCGAGTCATGCGGTGCATGCAACATCTAATTACGAGAGCGCATGAAGCGGGCCTCGTCTGCGCGCCCTTTTAGGGTGATGGTGAGGGCAGCTACAGCAACGGAACTCTCAGCGGAGGAGGCAGAGATGGCAATAATTGTGAAATCTGTATTAATTATGAACAGAGCCGACTTGATGATACTTGGCTTACGCTAGATGGAAAATAAGATCCTCTTGTTTGTTTAAGTTCTACAAATTTTTGAAAATATAGTCAAAATTGAATATGCTTATAAAACAATTTCAAACATAAAATTTCGTTAAAAATAATCAATAAGTAGATTGCTATAAAAGGGTAAATGAATAATTTAACCCCGAAACATAAAGTACTATTAAAGTTAAGTAAAGCAAACTGTCAACAAATCTTAAGAATTTCAACTTATCAATTTTATAAACTGAAAAACCCATCCGAACCGAATCGAAAATGTCTCAATTAATTAGTTGTCAATTTGAGAGCATTTGGTTAAACTATTTTTCCTCTGAGATACTGAAAACATTCGAGAGCACCTATAAATAAAAACCCAAATTTAATAGATCATGGCGGACAAGTTCAATACTTATATTGACAAAAAACAGTAGCTCCGGAGTCATGGTGGTAGAAGCAGATGACGATTGCGAGAGGAAACAGCAGTGAATGAGGAAACAAAAGCAGAGGAGACATCAGTGGTGAGAATTTTGGAGGAAAACAGTAGGAAAAATAAAGTACTATTAAGAAGGGAAAAAGGCGGAGGGGGAAGATGGTGAGAAGGGAGGAAACAGGCGTGGGGGAGGAGATAGAAAAGGAAACAGTGGAGGAGAAAAATAGGAGGTAGAACGAGAAAGAAGAACAATAGAGGGGGAGATGTCGGTGATAGCCATGGGGAGAAGGCCGTGGAACAGAGGAAGATGAGAACAGTGGAGGGCAAAACGACGGCGAGAGAAAGAGAGAAAGAAAGAGAAAGTGAGAGAGAGAAGACAACCGAAAGGCAGAAAAGGTGCTTGGGGGAGGGCGGACGATGCGAAGTCGAGGCTCAGCAGCATTAGGGCGGCGTCGTGCTCGGGATGAGCACCTTTTGCGGCTGCGAGCACGTTTTGCGGCTTCTGTCGTGGGCGGCGCAACGCCGCGAGGCGCATGTTGCGCACGACGCCAGGCATGATTAGGTGCGCGCGCGGACGGAGCGGAGAGGGCAGGCGGCGAGCAGGTCGCTTTGGAGAAGGGAAGACGCGAGGACGCTCAGCCACCGCTGAAGGAGATGCTTTGTTCGAGAAAAAGATAGCAGTAGTAAGGTGTGCTCTCAGAGGGGGAATAGAGAATTTTTTAATGATTCCGAGCGCGTCTACTTCCAAGGTCGTAAGTCCCGAAAGTGTACTTCATGTTTTCTCATCGGAAGATGACACTGATCTTCTCCCATTGGATGGTGAGATATGGCGCCGACATACCGTCGGGTCATAGCCGGGTTTCATCAACCAGGTATCACCCATCATCGGGGCACCGCCCCAGTCGGGGCATGCCCTAAACTCTCGACCGGTCTCCCGGCATGTATGGTAATGTAATGCATGTAAGAGTAAGTACATATAAGTAAGGAGTGGGATAGGACAAAGAATAGGAAGGAAAGATCGCGCGCGGTCGGTGGCCCATTTGTTAAGGTACTGCTCCGACATTCGCCTGGTATTAATTGGAGAAACCACGGAAAAGTACCGATCAGAGCACCCGGCCGCTAGAATTCTTCTCCAAACAGCAACAGAATTCGACCCAGCTATGTAACTAGTGTCAAAAATTCTGCCACCGTCGGGACTGGAACCTAGGTCTTCTCGGTCAGAGACACAGTTGATGCCCTGAGCCACTTCTCTCGATGGGAGCATAGAGAACCGTCTAAAAGTTTTAATTTAAAACTGCAATATCAAATAACTTCCGCCGAAGAATGTCATTTTCATCAACAATCACTAATTTGGATGAAAAATTTGAAACATTTTTACATTGCTTCTTAAAAGTGTCACGAGTCTGTCACATCTGAGATAGTGGAGTTGATATCTTAAAGCCTTTATTGTCTGCAAAAAGTTTATGCACAAGCAACTGTCATTCAAAATTAGGTAACGTCCTTAGTTATAAAATTTCCATAATTCTTGAAAACGTATGTTAAGAAGTTCATATTATTTCAAAAGGGATTACGGGAATGTGCTTTTCCATTTGCAATCTTAGTTTTCAGTTATAATAATAATAATAATAATAATAATAATAATAATAATAATAATAATAACATAACATTATTAATAACAATATAAAAATAAGAGCATAAAATAAGACAAATAAAGAGAATAATAAAATGCGTAGCAAGGTTTTGAGAATGCTTATTACGTAATTTAACTATTTTAATGCATTTGATGTTAAAAACAGACTAAAGCTGTTGTATACTCGTAAATACGATCTCTTTTAAAATGATCTCACACATTTCTAGTTCTCCGAAACTTGAACGTTATGGAATACTTTCTACTACTTTCGCCAATTTCAACTTTGTTTTGACTTCAACAGACAATAACAAAATTAGTTATAATTAATAATACAAATATATGGTACTAACTACATTTTTTTGCTACCTACATGTTCACTTGTTTCGAAGTTTGGACTATATTGAAAACACCAGCATATGAAATAAATGCAAAATAGAACGTGCCCGGTTCAGGCATTTTCTGGCGGTATAGAATTTACGGTGTTGTTTTAAAACACGGATATTTTCATTTCATTCTATTTATGTAAATGCACGTTTTTCCTCAATATCGATTTATCGATTTAGTCTGGTTCGCGGCTGCAGTGAAGCATGGATACAGGGAGAGGATTTCCCCTCAATTGAAGAGCTTATTTCCATAGAGATGTATCTCCATGAAACACAGGAAGGGAAACTACTCACTTCCAGCTTTATTGTTCAACACACGTATCAACGGTTTTCGAGTACCATTTACCAAAAGGATAAACGCGATTTTTAAGACACTTTTTGACAGCATAGTGGACAAGCGTCTTCGAATAACAATACGGAAAACTTATAAACAAACAGAAATGGACATACGTCACTTTGGACATATGTTCAACTCAGATTAGTGAACATTGAAAGTTTTCAAAATTCTGTGAAAACACATCATTTGCAACATGAAAGTACACAGAAGGGGAAAATGAAATTTTATTCAACAACCGAAAAAAGTCACCAACTTAAGTATACAGCATCAAATATGAATTAATTAAATACCTGACAGCGATCACTGGCAATTTGTAACTTGACTAACTAATATCTAAATAATATTGAGACTACCAATTTACAGAAAATAAGAAACAAAGGGAAAGTTCTGAGGTAGAATGGATATTGCATTAATTTAATGAAATTATCGTAGTGAATAATTATAGCAATACGCAACGTAAAAACACAGCAATGAATTTTCCTCCTGCAGTACACTCCCATACGCAGTTCATTTCCTGGCAATTAACATGGTCGGTATTCACACAATGTTCTAGCCAAAAAGCATTTCTAAATCATTATTCAGGTAAATTAAATTATAAACGAATGGAATTAAATTACTATAAAATATCAAGTCCGATCATCCCATGTCGTTCTTTTTGAAGATATTGCAAGGTAATTTTAATGTATGGCTCTTTTAATGCTGCAAATGTCAGGCGCAAAATATATTCATTAAGTACGTGCGTGATATTAATGAGGTTCTGGAGCACTAGTCAGGCAATTGCATTTTTGTAGGCTTTACTAAACACGAACTCGCTTGACAAGTTTTACCATAAAAAATTGTACAGAATTTAGGAATGACAAAGAAAATATTTTAATTCTGGATAAAGCATGGTTTTCCATTTCGTATCCCCATCAGGGCTAATAAACAATTACATATACATTTACACAGAAATGCCGGCGGAGAGTACGGAGCGGGAGACTACCGAGTGGAAGAATACTGGGTGGGAGAATACGAGTGGGAGGGAAAGGGGCGGGAGAGTATGGGGTGGGAGAGTACGGGGTGGAAGAGTAAGGGGTGGGCGAGTACGGGGTGCGAAAGTACTGGGCGGGAGAGTACGGGGCGGGAGAATAAAGGGTGGGAGAGAAAGGGGTGGGAGAGAAAGGGGCGGGAGAGAAAGGGGCGGGAGAGTTTGGACGGGAACGTAAGGGCGGGAGAGTACCGGCAGAAGTGAGGGCGGGAGTGTGCAGCGACTCGAGCAGCGCTGGAGGGACTTGAACCCGCGGAATGCCAAGCAAAATAAACGCACGCACGCACGTTTGAGGCCGACGCGCAGGTGGTGCGCCGGGAAGGGGTAGGGGGTGAGAGCGGCCGGATTTAGCTGCGGCCGTCAGGCGCAGTCCCGCAAGCACTACCCAGATGCTCTCTGGAGAAGGCTCATTCACGCGCACACGGAACAACGTATCGTTTACAATAATTTTAGAGATCAACTCAGTATTTGTAGTCTATAAAATTAATGAATATATAAAATGTTCACAAATTAAAGAAGTGAATTCATTATTTTAAAAAATGAAGAAAATGGTATGGCTTTTCTTTGGAGCATTCAATGCCCCAAAAGTTAACCTAGTTGAAAACATTTAATGTTTTCAACTAGGGCAACTTTCTTCACAACTGTACCAAGATAGTCGCACAGTTTCCTCACTTCAATCGTTTCGTCTTTGATGCATCTGCTCAACTGTCGATTGATCCGGGGGTTTGAAGTGTGGGGTTGGCGGCAGGCCCGAAGGCGCAGACACATACCACACCTGCTGCGTGTGTTGTTCGCGCGGGTGTTTGCTTGCTGCGCCTGGTCAAAGGGACGGCTGAGCGAGAACACAAAGTGGCGCGCCGGAGGCTGACAGACACGATCCGGCAGGGAAAGCTGCGGTAGAGGAAGTTCTACATGCAAATCCCTCACACAAAATAGCGAAGGGTCAAGGGCGGACAGCTGGAGTTTGAGGAATGAGAAGACGCAACAGCAGAGACGTTTAGAAACGATTACAATAAGAAATAACTACGACTACGACAACAATAACAACAAACAAAAGGAACATATGTAATAATGCGCAGTTGGGATTCGGTTTGAGAAATGGTGATGTAAGTAAAAGTTCATTTCATGTTAGAATGGCTTCCTGAGTCTAAATCATGCAATATATTTAGCGCTAAAATTTCATACAATTAATCAGGGGCAAAAAAACATATCGAATATAATGTAAAAATATCTTCGAGGGTAATATTTATGCACCAAGGGCATTATCAGGGTTTTTGTGGAGTGCTGTTGCCCCGAGACGTTTTGTCGACTGAGATCGTTAGAAACGGTTAACTCCTCCGATACATACTCTATTTTACTTTTACCTAATTTTAATTATTCACTTTTATTATTTAACTATTTACTTACCACTAATTAACTACATGATAACTTCACACGGCGCGTCTTTTCATATTTCCCTCCCACTTCTAATTCCCACCGTAAGAAAACGTTTAGCAATATTCACTTGTTTTCATATTTCCCTCTTAACCACAAATCTCTCGATCCAGGTAAGTTGTGCAGTGCACATGGAGCTCCGTATCGACGGCAATAACAAGCAATAATGTATCAGTTAAATATAAAATATTTATTTTGCGTTGTAGGCCCCACTATTCCAAGGCCTCCATTGATCCACAGACACCTGCGCAGTGCTGCCGATCCACGCACAATATGCAGCTGAGCGCGCGCCGTCGACCGCAGCGCACGGGCAGAAGCCCGTGGAAGCGCGGGCAGAGCTGCGGGCCCCGAGGGTTCAACGCTCGCCTTTCACCGCCGACCGAGGTTCAATCACCGATCGCGGATCCAGGATCTTCCCGCCGCACCCCGCCGCGCCACCGCCCCACCACTCCACACCCTTCCGCGCGGCGAACGGCCGGCGCAAGTCACCGGCGCCGCGACGGCACGGCGCGCCTGCATACATGCATGGCTAAGGAGGCCCCGACAACCGTGTGATTAGACTAATCCGTCCATCGCAAATCGGGATTACGGAGGCCATTGTAAACGGATCGCGCGGGCAGATGCAGAGGCGCTGCGCCGCTCGCCCGTCCGCTGGTCAGGGGCGCTCGTGGCCCAGCCCCTCCAAAGTCGCCACGCCCCCAACATATCGCCTGCCGCCCCGCCCCGCGCCGACCCCCACCCCGCCACGAGTCACCACGACACGTCGCCCGCCGCGTGCGGGCGCCGCACGTGTTCGCGATGGATTTAGATTCCACGGCGCGAAGCAGGGCAGTGCTCCAGCGCCATTTGCCGCGGCACAACAGCGTGGTGAGCGAGAGGGGGACGGTGGCGGCTGGCACTGGCTCTGTACTACGATTTTTCTAACTTTACCCCTCAAGGCCACTCAAATCCCATCTTCGCGATGGAATATGTCACGGTATTTCTCGTCTTTCTTAGTCGTTCCGCTAGATGTCGCATGACTGCGACCATATCAAGCAGTGCTTCCGATCATGCGACTTCTACCGGCAAGACCGAGAAAGACGAGAAATTCCAAGTGATATTCCATCGCGAAGATGGGCCTTGAGGGAAGGCCTTGAGGGAAGACCAATTGCGACTCACCTCCGCGCCTTCAAATGGCAGTGTCACTGCAGTGCCTCTGACCGGTGCCTCCCGGCGTTCGAATCCCGACAGTGGCCGGACTTTCCACATTAGCTTCATAGCCAGGTCGAGTTCTGTCGATGACTGGAGGAGAATTCTAGCGGCCGGCTGCTCTGATCGGTACTTTCCTGTGGTTTCTCCGATCAATACCAGGTGAATACCAGATTAGTACCCTAACAAAACGGGCCACGGACAGCACGCGATCTTTCCTTCCCATTCCTTGTTCTATCCTATCCCTTTCTTACACACACATACTACCATGCACTACTCCACACCACTGCACCACAATTACCTATGTAAAACAAGATGGGAATAAAATTATTATTATTATTATCATTATCATTATCATTATCATCATTATTGTTATTATTATACTCTACCACACATGCCGGGAGACTGGTCGGAAGCTTAGAGCTTGTCCAGTCTGGTGTGGTGCCCCACTGGTGGGAAATACGTAGATGAGGAGAACTCCTCTAACCAACAGCAGGTTGGCGTTTTTAATTCCGTGATGAATTCGAAAGAAACGAGGGATCGACAAGCGAGGCAATACCGTATATTCTCGAATGTACCCCGCCCTCGAATATTCCCCGCACCCTAATTTTACGGGAAGTAATCTCGGGAAAAAAAGGTTGCTTGATACGGTCGCGATCATGCGACACCTAGCGGTATGACCGAGATAGACGCGAAAATCCGTGACATTTTCAATCGTGAAAACGGGCCGTGACCCGCCACGTTATAAAAACCCGAAGAATAAACCACGCCTCCATGTACCCACGTGCAACACGCTTCAAGTTCGCGGTACCTACTTTGACGCGAATATTACCCGCACCCCAATATTCAGCTAGTAAGTTTTGAAAAATATATGCGGGTTATATTCGAGTATTAACGGTATATGAACTACATTGTGGTAAGCACAGATATACTGAGATGATACTATGAGGAATGCTACTGCCATCTCTGGGGTAGGAGAAATGCACAGCGAGATCTCAAAATTACACCCGGTTGTTTATTTCTCTATAAGTCAGAGTAGTGAAAAGTGAGTTCGTCCAGCATTAGAAATGGAGGCAAGCAAAGAAAAGCAGAGAGATGTGGCTCAGTTTTTGGTGGCGGTGGGCGCTGGAACAAGCGAAACTCATAGTCGTATATTTGCTGCGTGAAGCCAACACTGCATGTCACTGACAAGTGTGAAAGAGAGGCATTAGAGATTCTTTTAAGGAAGACATCACTGGAAGAAGATTCGCTCCTAGAAAAGGTCTATCGATCCTGATGTGATTGCGTATATTGCGATGACCCAAGAAAACCGACGAATCACAGATAATCCCTTCTCCCTCATAAGTCATATACAGTTTTCACTGTTTTTGGACCAAATAAATCAAATTAAATTCTTGTTCAGGTCGGAATTTGCCATGGACCCATTATCAAAGATCGCTTGCAGTTTCGAAAAAAATGAACACAATGCCATATCAATTGACGGACGGCCAAACGATTGACAGAATGGCTTCATGTTTGATTCGCTTGCAGCGGTACCACGAGGAACAGAATGCGATTCGTCACAATGGAGGAAACGTGGCGCCGCCACGAGCCATGAAACGCGATGCCTTTTGATCCCGAGAGCAAACGGCAAAGCCAACAATGGAAACACCACAGTCTCCCCCCCCGTCGAAGACGTCCAAAGCTGCCAACACAAGGTCCGGTGAGGTCTGATGGACTCCTTGGACGCGGACTTCTCGAGTGTGGAGCCACAATAAATGCGAACAGCAATGAAGACACAGTGCAGAAACTGAGATGCACCGTAAAGTCAAAACACGCTAAAATGCTGCCGGATTGGATCATCATTTTGCGATATAATGTCCTTCTCCTTTCTGCCAATTTGGTGGGGGATAACTTCAGAGATGTGGCTGGAAAACACTCTTAACATCCTCCGTACAGCCCATATATTTCCCTTTGCGATTTTCACTTTTTTGGCGACCTGAAGAAAGACATTCCTGGACGTCGGTCTTCAATTGGATGAGGAAATGCAACAGTGGGAGAGGTTGTGGACCTGTCAGCGACCAAATGTTTTCTACAAGACTGGAATTGATCTCTTCTCCCAGTGGGACAGATGTACAACACTTATGGGAATTTCTTTCGACTAAAAATATTCCACTGCCACTTTTGAGCGTGCGTTCGGTTTTCATCTGACTGCCCCGTATGCGCTGAAATAATTATGAGAGAATAAAAAAAAGCGCAAATCTAATCGCAAAAATCAACATATGAGACACATATGGATGGGATAGACCAGGAAAAAGATATGAACAATGCGTCTATGAACACCTTACAGTTACTGACGTCATTAGACAGATCAAACAATGGACACAGTTGACGGTAGTAAATTGAGGCGATAGCCAAACGAGTCTCTCATTTGTGTAGTAGGTCGTGTTTTGTTCAAAACGTTTTTTAATACCATCTTATATGAAAAAATCGACAGCGTATTGATGAAATGATTCCAATTCTTTTCCTTCTTATAATATATTATAGGGAGAAACAATCCTATTAGTAAGAAATCCTTTGCTTTGAATAGAAGTACTTACAAGGCATCTTTGCCACAATTTATTTGTTTCGAATGTTCTTAATGGACGGGCGGCCTTTAAAAGAGTTAACGGACGTTGGCCTTTGCGAGGGGCTTTTCATTCCTGTGTTATGTCCATCTAACAAGACAGTATTTTGAAAAATGATGTAAGAGTACAAGAAATCTAATTGTAGAAGAGGCAGACTACAGCGTTGGACGGATAAGGTGAGGTTTGCAGGTTGTGCTGTGAAGGAGGAAGGAAGACAGACCTCTCAGAACTAGGGCGAAGGTGGACCACTAGAACTAGAGCAAGTCGGTGAAGGACGAAGAGTGAGCAACGAAACGATAACGATAAATATGTTAACGTTTTTTATACCCACTTATTTCGTGAGCAGATGTATCAAGGACGCACAAAGGTGCTTTAATTTGAAAAGGTAATAATTTTAATTTGAAAATGTAAAATATAATTTATCTTTTTGTCATTTGAAATAAGTTTGTTTTTCAGTTTATAATGTCCTCGGCTGCGAGACTGACAACTGCGGGCAATACCTCAGTGGATGCCAAACAAATAAATAATTTTATTTTGTATTCCAACATTATAAACGACCTTTTTCGTTACAAGAAATCGTTCATAAAATGACATCATATGAATTTTGACGTACTTGTTTATGGCACGGATAATTGCGTCATCACACATTCTCCCAATCGCAGCGAGATAATGGGAGGTTAGCGGTAAACAGAACAGCAGTCCACCGGTTTTTCGCAAAGATGACTAATACCCGCGACGTCACAAATTTATTTCCAAAAATTAACTTTGATTCCCATTCAAATTTATAATTTTGTTGTAGAAAAAAATAGCATGTGCAACTCGTTTAATATGTTACCCGTTACTCACCTGTGTTAAGTTACCAGAAGCATTCTTGGAAGAAATTTTGCAATACTAGTCGTAATGCTTTCGTCGCATTTGCTGTAACTTCAGCGTTCACTAATCTTCGCCCCTTCAGAAGTACTTTCAGCCGTGGAAAGTGAAAGTTTGGTGGAGACAGATCTGAGGAGTATGAAGGATGCTCCAATGCAGTAACGTTGTGCCTGGCAAGGTTATTTTTTTACCAATACTGATCGACGTGATTGTGCGTTATTGCAAAAGCGAGAATTTTGTACCCACTTTTCCAGACATTTCTTCCTACAGCGTCCCTGAGGCGACGAGTCCACATACAGTTCTTTTGTTATAGTATAACTTTCTGGAATAAACCTTCTGGTATACAATAAAGCATAACATTATAAACTAGTTGCATTAATATACTATTTCTGCACTGACAGGAAAGTTTGATAAATTCATTAAACAATATTACAAGGTTAACGTCCATTTTTTAACGGTAGCCAGTTTGTCGTCAAATAAAAAAAAAAATTTTGTCCTTTTATTCTTTCTTTACACGTTTCGGGGACTACTTTTTCCCATCATCAGGTATACAATACTCTTTGTATAATCTAGTAAATATGTAATGTAGTCCCCGAAACGTGTAAAGAAAGAATAAAAGGACAAAAAATAACATATTTTTTATTTGATGACAAATTGGCTACCGTTAACAAAATGGACGTTAACCTTGTAACATGTAAAAAGTGAAGGTAGCACACGGACTTTTAATGAAAAATCATTAAACAATATATTACAATGATAAGTTTGTTAATGCAAGAAGCGCTAAGGATGACTGCCGCCCCCGAGCGTGGCTCCTCGGAAGCGCTGGCCGTTGCAACGCGGGCGATCTCCTTCAACGGCGCGTTGTTTTGGACGCCTTCCAGCGGCCCGTGCTGTTGCCAAGGCGATCGAAAGCCTCGCCCCCGCCGCAGCACACAACGCGCGACGGCCGCGGAAAGAAACGGGGCTGCGCTCGCCGCCTCAAGGCTCCGCTTCTGCGCTTCTATTCTCGCGTCTCGTTGTTTTAGTTTTAGTTTTTGTTTTTATTTAGCGAATGGAAAGGGTATGTGTGGAGAGCCGGTATGTTCGCCATTACAAAAAAAAATCAATCCATCCCCTGATTCGCGAAAATTCTAGGCCAGTGGCGTCAATGTCTTCTACTGGTGACAGTGGCACGGGTCGCGGCACCGTAGCATGCCACGAGCTTCTCTGCGCAACTAGCGTCGGCCAAGGAAACTATTAGTAACCCCGCTTTTTTACAGTAGGAATGGCGTTGTCTGTGGTGGCTGGGTAATGAACTGTGTGTGGGGGGGGGCGATTTCGTCGTGGCACTCGTGCCATGGACTCGCGCTCGTGGCATAGACCTTGACAACACTGTCCTACACAATGCACAGGGAAAGGGATTGGCGACGAAGACGTCGAAAATGATGGGGAATACTTGATGAAAACATGAGTAGAGATAATGACAAGTAATAAGAGGCGAGTAAAAGAAGAGAACAGAAAAATTGTGCTTGCAGACAGTTTTGCAACACAGTACTTCGAGAAGGCTTAAGCAAGGGCAAGGGAAATTTCAGCATTGTTACTCACAAGTAGTAGTCGTTGGCTGCGACACGGATCGCTCGGGAATGCTGCGTTATTTCCTTCTCATCCCCAATGAGTGATTGTCTCCGTCGCTAAGAAGCAGTACTGTACAGTAAACATCCCTCAATAACGCACATCTGTCTTCCTTTAGTCTCGCAGTAACAGTCGGAGTTGCAGAACGAACGCGGGTCAGCGAACACGAGCAGCGAGACTGCCGCTGAAATACGGCTGCGTTACTCTGCAGCCCAGAGGTGCCAATTTCCTGCACCCGCGAGACACCGTGCAGTTTAATTAGGACAGACCAGGCCGTCCTCTAGGGCTGCCTCGCGAACAGCTATTTGAAGCGGAACAGAGGCGCAGGTCTCTCCCGCTTTCGAGTTTCAAGGTTTATTGGGAATCGATATAACGACACGCACAACCAGGAAAAAATCGGGTAATGATCACATCAAATGTATGACACCTTCGTTAACATACGATGAATGCCTGGCCATAACAGCACTCAGTTCATTGACTGACGTTCAGTAACATTTTACTAAACTTCAGGTTTCCTGGCCATATCTTACTCACTACTAAATTTAACACCGTTATATAGTCAACATTTCACGACAATAATATCCTTTACCCCTACGTAGTATTGCCATTTAGTCTTTCTCCTCCTTTTTCTAGGCGAGAAACTTTCAACTTCGTGCAACTGACGTCGACAAACTTTAAACGTAACAAAACATGACGCAACAGTTCTGGTAAACCCGACCGAGAGGCTGGTTCCCTCAAACCAAGGAATGCTGGTCGCTCTTGGGTGCAAGTGCACCCGACAGAGCTCTTTAAGTGCTGCCACATAACGAATGGTGAATCGTCACGTTTTATGCCCAGCAACGTATATTCTAAAGATTTGTAGTAGTCATAAACTACTCTAAATTGAATCTCCACACAAACATTAAAACATATCTCTAGAGAACCTGAGATCAAACAGCATCAGTTAACCGCAAACGTAAGAACATTACTTTCGAAAACAAAATTTAAACCGACCTTTTAAATGACAATAGCGTTTGAAATATAATTGTAATTTATCATTTGAAATATAATGGCGGTACAGAATCAAAAAATCACGAATATATACATCCTATCTGAATTAATATTACATGGTAAAACACTGCAAATCATCAAACATTAATAACGATTAGAATATAGTGTTTAGGTATTTAACACAAAAAAAATTCCATTTTCGCTAAACAGTAGCATTGACAACATAAAATCATGCAAACATCATTATTTACGATATTAAAAATCATTCGTACAGTTATTAAGTGTATTCAAGTTTAGATATTTTCTAAATTTCGAACCTATTTTAGAGAATATAGAAACAATAAACGACTTTTACTAAAATACTTTCAACGATTAGGTTAAACGTTTGACCCTTGACCCCTGGAAAACTGTTTCAACAATTTAAAACTTTATAAAAATGAAGAACACAAGAAATTATGGGGAGAAAACTGGTTATTCCAATAAGAATGATGATTTCTAATTTTCAGGGCCTACTGGCCAAACATAAAAAGTTACTCACCTATCTTAGGAGGCGGTAAACATCCATCGCAGGTCAGTGTCCAATAAACCGTGTATGTGTGTACTATAATACAACCTCTTTGATTTTAGTATAGCTTTCAGCTATGTTTTAAAAACCTTTTCGGCTATTTCAACATTATGTGGCGCATTTTGGAAGTCTGTTGGACATATATTTCATTCGTGGAATAGTCCCATTAAATACCACTCGCGCTTTGTAAATTCTCTGATAAATCCCTTCCTCGCTTCGCGAGTCAGAGATTTATCGACAATTTCCAAGCACTCGTGGTATTACATATGACAAATGTGTTGGTGTGGCGACTAGTTTGCTAGCGCTGCTTACCTCCGTCCCCGATGAGTCGCATCTGGACGACGGATGGGTCCTCGTTGTGCTCTTCCAGCACAGTGTCATCTGTGACAGTCAGGTCCTGCAACAGCCATGGCACGTGCATTAGAAAAATAGTTTATTTAATGCACATGGATACAACCAACGTACACAACTTGAAAATATTCTATCCCGTAATTACGGATAACAAGCACAATGAATGCACAAATAAAATTGGAGAAAATTTTGGCATTCGTTTTCATTGGCATATGAGAGAAACATCCGGAACAGTTATTGATATTTCAAGCGGAAAACCGTCAGATAGGGTGGATACTTTATGGACTACTTTATAGACCATCAGAGAACAACAAAACTTTAGAGCTGCGTGTTACTCACACAAGACCGTTAAATAGCAGTTTGGTAACGACACTTCGTTTCTGTGAACAACTATATGGAGACTGCTTTAATCTCACTGTTCCCTCCACGCAACGGTGAACTTTTACGCTGCAGCTATCACGCGAACAAACGCCGCTGGAGGCCCAGAGACGGCTGAAATGAAGTTATCAGCTGTGCGCAGCTCTGTCCCGCGAGCGCCCACACGAAAACGATTCCCTCTCGTTGGCTCGCGGTCTTCGCGCTTCCTGGAACACGCGCAACTAAAGTGCCCACCGGCCCGGACCTGCACTGCACCATCACCACCACCCACACTGACGTTCCCTCGAGTGCACGTACCGGGAGAGATGGCTCAGTGTATGAACTGATGTCACTGCAGTCCCTCTGACCGGGAGGCCCTAGGTCTGAGTCCCGACGACGCGCGGCAGGATTTTCGAATTTAGCTTTTTAGCTAGGTCGAATTCAGACGCTTTCTGGGGAAGAATTCTAGCGGTCGGCTGCTCTGATCGGTAATTTTCCGTGGTTTCTCCGATCAACACTAGGCGATTGTCGGAGCAATACCCTAACCCGGGCCGGTCGCGATCTTTCCTTCTTCTTCCTCGTCCTATCCTCACACTTTACACACACACACACACACACAAACACTTACATGCTCTATACTACCACACATGCCGGGAGACCAGTAGAGAGCTTGGAGCTTGTCCCGGCTGGGGCGGTACCCCACTAGTGGGAGATACCTGGTTGAGGGGAAAACCCCGCTAGTCGGTGGTAGGTCGGCGCCGGATCTCGCCATCCAGCAGGGAAAATATCACCGCCACAGCAGGCCGATGAAAACATGCACTACACTTACGGGACTAAAGGCCTCTGTAGTTGGCGTGTCCGGAATCAGGAACAATCAATCGAGTGCACGTATTCTCTTGCTCCCCCCTTCCCCACACTTACCTCATCCGACAGTCTGTACTATCGGAGGTCGTCTCCACCGTCCAGAGACAGACCTTCACGGCCCACATTCACCCTTGAATACAACGGTCGAGTATAACCTCAGTGCCCACTGGATCTGAACTGCTCCTTCAACACCTCACGCCCTGACATTCCCTCGGGTGCACGCATTCTCCCCTCACGCTCCCATCTACCTACCTCACCCGACCCTCTGTACTGCACGTACTCTCGGCGATCATCTCTACCGGCACAGGTGGCTCAAGTCATCGCATAAATGAATGAAACATGATTAATCATACACTACACTTACGGGATTGAGACCTTAGCAGTTGGCGCGCCCGGAATCGCTTATCAATAAATCAATCTACTGTCTACCCGTACAGAACTATGCGGACTTCATTTATCCCTGAGTACACGGCCGAGAACAACAAGCAGTATCCACCGGGCCCAGGCATTGCCCAGGCATTGCTCTATGACTACCACCAACCCTAACATTCCCTCCTCCCAGCCCCATTCATATACCTCACCTGACAGTCTGCACAGCATGTGCTGCCAGAGGTCATCTCCATCGTCCACTCCGACACAGACCTTCACGGCCCATATTCACCCTTGAGTACAACAACGGCCGGCGCTGCGACCGGTGGCATGCCTGCGCGCGAGCCAGCGAGCCAGCGAGCGAGCGAGCGAGGGACAGTACACGGGGGAAACAATAAATTGGGGCACCGCTAATTGAAACGCAGAGTAAACTTCCACCCTGCACCAACAATTACGCGTGTGGACACACGCGCGGCGGACGCGCGAGCGGCGACGCGTGTTTGTGCATCGCAACCGCCACGCCCCCTCCGCCTCTGCCGCCCCGCCCCTCGCCCGCCTTGCCCTGCGTCGCGTCGGGAGATGCACCGCCGCGTGGTGCGGCTACTGAGGGGACGCGTGTGGGACAAGTGGGGGGGGGGAGGACGGCTGCGCGACACGGCCGTGGAGACGAAGGGGAACGGATCAGGCTGTGGGACGAGGGACGCTTGCGAGGGGCCACACACGTGTTCCTCGCGACATGCCTCCTCGTCGCGTTGCAACATGCAGCAGCAACTCCGCCGCCGCCCCAATCACGAACGGTGCAGTCAAGGGTTGCGAATGGGTGGGAAGTAAAGGAGAGTTGGAACTCGTAAGCCGAGGGGTAGACTGCTCAGGGCATCAACTCTGTGGTCACGTGGTAAAAGGTTCTTAAGTCAACAATGTTAGTTTGGAGAAAACAAGAGCTAGATTATTGAGCCAACGCTTTTTCCTACGTTCAGCTATATTTCCTAAGGCTGTTTTGAGGTTAAGGAGGCAACATTTGAATTCGCTCGTTATACTAAAATAAAATATGGATACTTAACTTGTAGTTTCAGTACCCAATTTCGCCAAGAATTTACTAAAGAACTTTTACGCCGTGACCACAGAACTTATGCCACTGCCTCCGATAAGGAGGTCTTAAGTTCGAGTTCTGCCAGTGGCAGGGTTTTCGACGCAAGCTTGTCGGCTACGTCAAATTTAGCTAGCTTTCCGAGTGATCTTTACCTTCCACTTCCTTGACCTATTCTCCTTCCTTACTTACATACACTTACACTAACATACACTTTACTACCACACATGTCGGAAGACCAGTCGGGAGTTTAAAACTTGTTCCGGCTGGGGCGGTTCGCCGCTGGTGGGAAATACCTGGTTGTGGAAACCCCTGCTAGCTGACAGTAGGTCGGCGTCAGATCTCGCCATACAGCGCAGGAAGACCACAGCCACAGGAAACACGTGCACTACACTTACGGGAATAACGACCTTAGACGTAAACGCGCACGGAATCACTAACAATCAATTAATCCGTAGTAAAGCAGCGGACCCTCAAATACTATTCGTACATAGGCCCTTCCAATAGGTTTTACAATCTGCAGAATACGTTACTTACAATACTTTTGTAAGCATAATCGAAATAGTGATTTCAAAATAAATCGATTCAGAAAGAAAATATAAATATTAGCCGAACACATTGCTAAATCATATTTATATAAAAAATGATTGATGAAATGGAGAAATATGCAAACGAACGGTTATATGCCAAAAGTCAAGAGACAAAGTGCATGGCCATCGATCTTTGCGTCGCAATTCGAATGCAATTATTCATGGCATAACTGCCAATGGAGAGTACATATTAAAGAATGACACAGATCTCAGTTAACGTAACTTCAAAGCAGAGTTTCGGCGCACGAATTGAAACTAACTGTTTAACTCAGGCCAACCACTCCATATGTGAGAAAGAGACGCGAGATGGTTTCTTCCTTAAACCAAATAACACTGAGAAAATAGCGTATCAGATACCAAAAAAACAAACAACAAACAAGATTAGTTATTAAAATAAAAAAAAAATATAAAAATCATTCAATAAAACGCATTATATCAGAGGATTTATAACGTCCCAAAGATTAGACCGGTTCTATGAATACATTTGTTCCTAAAATGTAGTGTGAAGTTCCTAAAATTACATGTGAGTACATCACTGACAAAGAAGAAACGTAACAAGAAAGACTTTTCTGCATCGAGAATGCGCATGAAGGACGATGAGGTGAAGAGGAGGGTAACGAGGTGACCGAGGCCTAATCGGAAACCACCTAGGACCTGCTGGCATTTGTTTTCCCACAGCGTCCGCAGCCGCTCCCTCGGCGCAGCACCGGCATCCACTGCCTCCGCCGCGATGCGCTGTACCATAACATCACCGGCGGGCCCCGAGGTAATGGAAGCTAAACACCGGGTCTTACCCCTCCCCCGAGCCGTCTCCGCTTGGCCGCTTGCCCTCTCCCTCTAATGGCTGTGGGCGCCCCAACTCGATTACCGGACCGGGGGCGCTGGAGGGGAAGAGGCCCGTGAGGGAGGGAAGGGGAGGGGAGAGCGTGGCGGGCGGCGCGGGGCCGCTACATGCATGGGCGTTGGAAGCAACTGACCAGAACTCAGCGCTCGCCTCAATTCTACACGACCAAATTCAACAGAGAATTCGCGACCCGAGGAATTATTACGAAAGTTTATTTTCAAATGAAACTACAGTCCTTGTATTTTTCATCCAGATCCCGTAGCGTGGTGGTTACGCGGCAGCTGCGAGCTGCGGGTTCGAATCCCCCTTTGGGCATGGATGTTCGCTCAAGTGTTGGAGTCAACCAAGCGTCAATCCAAACCACCACATAGCGCTTTCTATAACCGACACCTTCCTAGTCCGCTCCCTGCCCGAAAGTTGAATCAAGGTTGCATGTATGTAAGACTGCCTGCCGAAGAGAGAATGACCCAAAATGGGCCTATTGTCCGCAAGGTGTCACTACCAAACCCCCTACCAGAAGTAGGCGCAAGTGCCGCCGCGGGCTCACAAGCCACGAGTGGAAGAGACTGTTCTGGTGGCCGTAATGGGCTTATAAGTCACTTGCGGAGTGATTAAGTGTACGCTAGGATCAATGTACCCCAGAGTGGAAAAGGGAGTGGAGCGATCCGAGGGCAGCAAGAGTCAGCTTATAACCGAATGGTTCAGCTGACGTTAAAATGCTCAATGACGATGACCATTATAATCACCGAAAGAACAAAGAACACAGAGGCGCAACAGCGCCTACGTGCAATGAGTTGAGTTTCCAGTTTTCCACGAGCAGGGATGTTTGTTTGTTCGTTTATTTGTTTGTGTAAGTATCCGAACTCAAGATGATAGAAAACTTCAGTCAACGTCACATTGAAATTTGCAAGATTTAAAAACATTTTATGCCAAGAAACACACCTGCTAGAAATGGATTTGCAACGTGAGAAAGCTTTCGTGGTCAGTTGGTGACAGGACAACCAATTTTCCATCGCCGCGTACAAAACGAAGTTCATCGAAACTTCCAAGATTCTTCCCATATTCACGTGGGCAACGGCTGCACTGCGTGTTACGGACGCGCAACCCCGCAGCCGCGGCCCCTGCCGCCCAAACGCCACATTCCGCCTCCAATAAAAACTTGCCCTGGTTAGGGAACGCGCTTTGCATCTCCGCTCGGCGAAGGCAGCCGCGCGGCCGGCTGCGCGCGTCGCGGAGAGCAACGGGGCAGGCGGGACAGGCGGGGCAGCGGAGGCGAGGCAGCAGGAGCAGCACGGCCGGGGAGAGGGAACGATGCGGGAGAAGAGAGTCACCAGGGCCGGTGAGAGCGGGGAGTGGAGGAAGAGAACGGAAGAGGGTGGAGTCGGCAAGGGTTGGCGGGGATTGCGTGGGGCGGCCGGAGCAGCGGGGGCCGATGGAGACGGGTGGAGACGGATAGGATTGCGGGGATTGCATGGGGCGACAGGGGTGGTAGTGGCTCTAGCGGCGGAGGCCGGTGATGCGGGGGTGGAGGCAAGAGCGGAAGACGGTGCAGTCGGCGAGGTTGGGGGGGGGGGGAAAGAGGAGAGACGGCTGGGCCGGTGAGAGCGAGGATAGAGGCACAGAACGGAAGAGGATATAGTCGACAGGGACAGCGGGGATTGCATGGAGGCGGCAGGGCTGGTAGTGACTGCAGAGCCAGAGGGGGCGATGGAGGCGGCGGGGCACTCCCCGCGCCGGTCGGGCGTCGCAACTTTAAAACGGCGAGAGTTTTATCTCGACTCCGCTCGGAAAGAAGAATCTCTATTACAACCGCGCGGCCCATACGCGCGAGGCGTCTGCGGGGCCAACTTTTGTTGTTCCAACTTTTAGTGCCCTCCGACTTCGACCCTCCCCCGCTCCGCTTTGTTTCCTCCGCCTCGCCCCTCCCCGCCCCTCCCCTCGTCCCCCGCCACGCCTCGCAACGCCCCCGCCGCCGGGCGTCGCGCGTCGGAAGTTTCGGGTAACCGAGTTTGCAGCGTTGGGGCGTTCCAGGCCGAGAGGAGTCGTCGCCCAGACGAGGTGAGGTGAACTTCAGAGGAAGCACTTTCAAACCGAAGCGAACGGAATTAACGTTCGGGCGCGTCCTAGACTTCAACAGACTACCTGACCCGGACACGGCGCAGGTCGTCGCTCCTTTGGGTCGCCCTCACTGCATTGTCGCCTGCGCGCCATTGTCTCAACATCCTCTTTACCTTACTAATTGTTCTTGCCTTACATATTTTCTTCGCTTTTTTCTCTGCTCGTTCAGGTACTTCTCAACCAAATCGGTTTTTACTTGCTGATTTCAGAAATCTGTAGTCATGGGGTAAAAGTTATGTCAAAAGTGTTATTTGGGACAAAACAAGGGTTATATTATTGATCCAACGCTTTTTCCTATGCTCAACGCTATTTCCCAATGTGTTTTTTTCGTTAAGGAGGCGACATTTGAATTCGGTCGTTTTACTAAAATGAAATATAGATAGAACTTGTAGTTTCAGTACTTAACCCAATTTTACCAAAAATTGGTCTAAGAACTTTAACCCCGTGACCACACAATTCGTTTTCTTGATTGTATTTCCCGTATTATTTCCTTACCTTTCTTTACCTTTCCCCATCTTCCATATTATTTCCTTACATCTCTCACATACGCTTTTTTTTTAAATTTTAGTAGCCGTATTTTCCGTTGCTCCTATAATCCATCCGTAATAACACATCTCTTCACGACTCCTTCATCTTTCCGCCTATCACAATCTTTTCCTTCCTTTTCTTTCATTATCTGTTCATTTCTTTCACTGCCAGTCCGCAACTCCCACCTCTCTATCTTTCGACCTCCATCCTCTGCCGATCGCCACAAAAGAAGCGCCCCCTCCCCCTCCTGGGCATTAGGAAGAAAGGCTGGTCCTGAAAGGGTGACGCGGCGACCAGCCACAGAGATCAGGTGGCCTCACCCCACACCCTTTCCTTTCCCGGAGAGGAACAATGCAAACGTGGCCCAAGTGAAACTGTTCCCAAAGAGGGCGTTCTTTGCAGGAAGAACCCCAAGGGAGGAAGGCGAACCACTCTTCAAGGGTGGGAGAGGTCGTCGACACATCCTAAAGTTGAAAACCCCAAATCCATCGTCTCATTGTTGCCCCTTTTCCACGTCGCTGTTAGGCTGACGCGGTATTGTTTATGAAGCGGCGGTGTATGTCCGCTTCTTAATGCGGATTCATATCGTCAATTTAATGTACACACGCAAGACCGTGGTGTAAATAATGACCATGTTGGCCTACAAGAGATTCAATATAAAATGTGCATTGCTTCGAAAAAAAGAAAAACAGGCTTGTGGTAGATAATAATAACAATAATAATAATAAAAATAATAATAATAATAATAATAAGAAGAAGAAGTTCTGCAAAATCTGTTTAAGAATCTGTCTAAACTCCCAGGTAATTCAAAAGACTGGGAAGTGCAAGAAATCGCTTTATTTGGAACAGCCCATATTTTGCGCCAAGTATTGTAGAAGCACCGATAGTCCCTAGATCTGCTCCTTAGGAAGTTGGTTGCAACCTGGAGCTGATTTTATATTCAGCCGATACATAACATCTTTAGTCGTAATATAGAGGAATCATAATAATCATTATCTTCTGTATTTCACGACCATCCGTAGTAGAATCCATCACGTTCATAGGTGTTGGACGTATGGAATTGGCGACCCCATTGCCCGCAGTACCCTGCTGGGACTGCGTAATCAGTCCGGTTTCCTTTACCGACAAAGAGGCGCTGACCGCTGTCCCAACTTGGACATCCTCCCATTCATATTTTGCCCTCCCCCTTTCACCGGGAGTAAGTGGGTGGATCGAGTAGTTCACTCTCTTCCGTTACCTAAAAACCCTAGGCATTTTCAATCCGAACCCTAGTTTTCTTTTCCCATGTTCACCTCTCGTCTCCGAAAGCCCAACCTTACGTCAGAGCGCACATCAACTCAAGCCACGGGGGAGGCGGGCTGTTTCGATTAAAAACGGCAAATACGGAGAGCAATGACAAATAATACCTGGCGCAGGTATAAAAGGCATACCCATCTCTGATTGAGAACAAATCTTGAGAAGCCTGGGAAAAGAGCCGCTGCCCGGGGAGCGCCAGGGCACCTCTGGAGATCGCTGGAGGTGACAGTACGCGAACTGATGGTGGCAGGATGCTGGCTTGGCGGGCACCTGCCGGAGAACCCGAAGGCTCTACAGCCAATCATCGAAGGAGAACCCAACACCCACCATCTCCACCAGAACCAGCAATTGGTGTTTCAAAGGAAACTCACTCATTGACCGCTCTTGCTGGCAAGCTAAGGCAGAAAACGAAAAGGACCGAAGAAATGAAGGAATACGCCATTTACTGCTAGCTCAAAATAACTTAACTGGAAACGGACTTAACAGCTTACAGAGAACCATTTTACCAAACGGTTAATGGCAAATAACCCGAACTTTCCTCAAAGATAATAATAATCTGATGTATTTCACGACAATCTGTAGTAGAATCTATCACGTTGTTCATGGGTGTTGGTCCATAAATTAAGACAATATTATTTCAGTCTACCAACGTTTCGGAGTTTATTTCTGCATCATCAGGGCTAATTGCATCAACAACACAGAACAATGTATAACACCTAATAATACTACTAATACATTACAGCACATGGATTCGAAAGTAAACCGAGTAAATCGAACGCGAACAGGCAAATAATCGTCACCGAACAGTTTTTTCCCCATTATTGCCACGAATTTTTGCGAAAACAATTGGCTACTTCGCTCTAGTAATCCCGAATATTTGTAAGAAATAGTAACGCGGCATTAATAAGCAATTAGTATTATTATATGCGTATTTTTTTGTATGAACTATCTCTGGTACCTTCACCGTCTGCCTTGAGAAGTTCACACATTTTTACTTCGCACATCTATGAAGTATGCACCACTGATTTCATGTGGTACTGAGCGCATCTTTTCTGCTTTAAAGTTGAGAGACAACAGAAAGTCTTTTATACATTTTAAAATTCATTGGATCAGAGCAATTTAAAATGAGTATTTGATTTTCAAGAGAATATTTAGGATGCTGAAAACTGTTCTTAAATGTTATGTTTTTTTAAAAAAGAACTTTGCACAAGTTCAGAAGTAAGAAATTTAATAAAATGTAATTTATAAATCGTAATTTAATAAATACATATATAAATAATTTAATAAATAATTAATATTAATAATAAATAATAAATAATTAATAAAATTATAAATAATTTAATAAATAAATCGTAATTTAAATTTGATTTATTGCAATGATTGTTCAGTCTGATACTAACAGGATCAGAAAACAATATAAAAACCTACAAAATTGGCTAAATAGACTTTTTAAAAAGCCTAAAATGCTAAAAATCCAAGCCCTATTACGACCCAACTAACCCAACAGCATAAAACAGAGGAGTGACGAACATCTGAATCCTCTAAAAAGACCCAAGCATCTAGGCGCGTACTCACACTACACACAGAGACCAAGGCCTAATGCCCTGCTTCCGATATTCATAAATCTCCCGTAACCCGAGCTGGCAACTCGTTTGCTGAGCGATTAAATTTGGACTTAAGCCCCGACGGTGGCGCGGCGCAGGGCGGCAGCGGGCGGCGAGGTGGCAGCGGAGCAACACAAACACGGCGGCGGGGCGCAGGCGGCGGTGACAGCGCTGGCCGAGACGGGGGCGGGGCCAGGCGGGCCGGGGCGGGGACGCGACCGCCAGGAACTTTTCCGCGCACGCGAGCGCCTCCCCCCCACCCCCGCCCCACCCCGCGCTCCCGCCGCGACGAGGAAGGGGGCGGCGGCGGGCGTATTTTTACGCGCGGCGCGTTCTTAAATTAAACTCGCATTAAAGCACGAAACAATCAGGCATGGGATTTCCTGGAAGAGGCAGAGGGAGGCGGAGGTGGCGGGGGCGGCGAGGGCGGCCAAATGCGTCGGGAATTTGCGGCGTGCCAGCACTGGAGCGCATAAACAGAGGCGCTTGGCTCTCCACCCACTTTCCCTCCCCCTCCCCCACTCGCTCCCTGCCCGCGCCCGCGCGTAATGCAGTAGCCGCCAATTCAACTCAACTGATGATTCATATTTACACTCATCTTTACATCCGCACAGTTTTCGCTCATTTCACACGTGCGAGATGGAAAAAGTCATATAATCAAATACTATACATAGTGAGACAAAAATAAAATGTTTAATTTGGCAATGGCTCAGTTCCTAGAGATCTAATACACATTTCACCATTTATAGTTCCTGTATAACGTGAAAGAACAGTTTATTGAAAAATATACGGAATCTTTCTACAATATATCATTCTTAAAATATTTCTAATAAATATTATTCAACTTTACGTATATATATATATATATATATATATATATATATATATATATATATATATACACACTACATAAATAAATTGGAATGTTCGTAGGTCTGTCGCACATAGCAAAAACGAATTGGCTGATTTCACTGAAATTTTCATACTTTGTCCTTATTAGTAACGGGAGTATTTAAAAAGAGGGGGAATTGTGGAATGACGAGGGGGACAGGGGTTAAGTCGGGCATATGGGGGCGTTGTTTTTACAAAGTTAATCGAAGAGGTGAGCACTACGCCGTTCACAGAAGATATCGCTTGGAATGCGATCAATGGATATATTTTTGGACTACATGCCTCGCTTCGACTCATAATATGGAATAACATGGAAGTTGCGATTTAGAAAGCAGGAACCCTGAACCGAATGCAACATTATGAAATATTTGATTTTGAAAGTGTAATAAATACGTAGTTAATCTTCACCGAATAAATTGTTGAACTTGATTTGTATTTATTTAATACACTGTAATAGGTAAGCATTGCCGGGTCCGCTAGTTTCAAATAAAAAAATCATTATGCCTATGATTGTATTGCACACCTGCACAGGATTTTGCACTTTCACTGACGTCAGAAGCTGCGCGCGGGCAACTCGGGGGCAAATGAGAAAATCGATGAAGGGTGGGGATGAGACCCAATCTAGGAGTGGGGACCACTAATCAGAATGCGCAATTCGAAAGATAGCGTGTAAATTTAAAGAGTAATCGGCAAGAACATGACGGTCATATACAGTTCAAGTAATATTGCCTTTTGTATTATATTGCAATTGCATTGTTTGTTCTCGGTATACGACAGGGCGAAATATGAAACTACAACGAATTATACATATTAGATTTCGACACCTAGTATTATAATTGCTTGTAGGGCTGATAATATAATTCGCTTTGCTACGATGAAATCACAAATTTAGTGTTGTGCTAAACACAAAATTGTGATACTGAATTGTTTTTGTTTGATGATGACAGCAATAAACTATTTTTTATTAACTATGTTTAATTGAATAAGACGGTTCTCTCAAAGCAAAAACATTGTTCTTGAAAAAAATCATGATTATTTTCTGTTCTAATTTCTGACAAGAGTGTAAAGTCGTTTACGACATTGTATAAAAGCCCTTTGCATTCTATTTAACAATACCCTGATTATCTTATAATTGTCCGTAACATATCGTCACAGAAGTTTGCTCGTTGATCTCTTTTATTCAGTTTCATAATGGGGAAAATAGTCAAAAATGTGCTATTAAACATTGCCCTCCTTGGAATAGCCACATTTTCTATTTTTATGTTAATCTTGATGTGAGAGATTGCTTTCATGATTTTATTCATTTCTCTATGATATGGAGATTATAACATTCCTGGTGAACAATCAATTATTAAATTGCAATTTTTTTAGATAGAATTAAATATTTTTTCTTATATACAAGCATATACAAGCATAATTATTTTAAAGCTATTGCTTTAAAATAATGCTGAGGAGTCACAATGAGCATGTTATTTTCTTTAAAAAAAAAAAAGAAAATGAACATACATACAGTGGTGGATACAAAGGTGGATATACAGCAGTGCAGAGAACATAAACAGTGAATTAAGACCCTGGTAACTTGAAATACTAGACATAATTCATTTAAACAAATGGGCATATACTTTTGAAGCATGGATCATTGTATTAGACGCCCAGGCATTCAATCTACGCGCCGTGTCGTGCTACGTCAGGCTTCTCCCCTCCCCGCAAAGCTTCCTACTCCCCACTACTTGCACTTTCGGCTCTGCCACGGGCAGACGATCGGCTCGCAAGTGCAGAATGCCCGCGGGAGCAGGCGTTGTGCAGGTCTGTTGTATTGTAACGTACTGCAATTGAACCTCTGTAGTAGCCTGGCAGGCTCCAGGCGGGAGCCCGTCGGCAGATTGCAAAGTAGGCAAACGCCGTTAGCGTTGCAAGCGGAGCGTCTGAGCACTAATATAAGTATATAACTGCACAATGCATGTTGTAACGACAAGTTTTGTTAATATTTAAAACTCAATTAAATCAACTAAACACCACTCATTTTAGAGGACCACTAATTATATTGCCAGCAGACTCCTTAAGGAAGAGATATTTTTCAAATTTAAAGCTTCATAAACAGCACATCACCGACCCAAACAGAACATGATATTATTAGGTGGAGAACATGTGGAAAGTACTCATATTCAGATTTTTACCAACTTCATTGGCAATTTCAATACCTGGAAACTGAACGCACCAATAAATAGCGCTCTCGCAGTTTACTAAAGTATGAATACATAAAACCAAAAATATTCCCCACCAGAGTAATATTCAATTTAGGAATGTCAGCTTCACAAGAGAAATCAGGAAGTTTAAAATTAATTTGCTCCAGCGTATGTGAATCTCTGTTTACACGGTATAGTATTTCGAGTATCGCTTTCGTATATGCGGACTTATCGGCTTTCAGTATCACGAATAGAAATTGAAAACCTGGTTCGTTCGAAAGCTTGATATAGCTGAATGTGTACGATTAGCTTTGCATTCAACGTAAACCATTACATGTGGTTCCATAAATTCATCACTAAGCTTCAATAGTGTGTAAGTAATTGAAGGCCACTGTCAAAAATATTTTAGTAGTCAGCCTAATAGTTATTTTTCTACGAAAATAATAAGAAAATAACATCTGATTTTACCTTGTACTCTAAATAAATTTGAATAAGGTTGTAAATATCACTTAAATAAGTTTTAATTTTTAAAATTTCTTAAATTAACATTAAACAAGAATATAAATAGAATTATGTGATTATCATTATAAAGAACATGAGTAACTTTATGCATGTTATTCAGAACTGATTTTGTGATAGAAATAATTATTTACGAGAATAAAATTACCACAGAATTTTTATCGAAATGTATAATGCAAAATGCCCTTATGGGCATGTTGAGTAGAGGTACGGGTCCCTTGATTCCAATAAAAAAAGAACTCTCTTAAAAAAACACAAAACATGTTTGGAAATGAAGTAAAAATGCTAATTTTCATACATTGGCAATATTCGCATTGAAAATATCGCAAAAATCTACCTTTATAGTTCCAGCAATAACCCGGTCATAAAGAACATTTTTACGCAACTAATTACCCACAGGAATGTACAGAAGAAAGAGAACAATAAATGTCTTCCAATACCCGACAAATGTATTTTGTTAATATATCAATACAATTTAAAACGTGACTAAACATGTTCTGCTTTCACAACAACCTCTTTGCGACACTACTGTGTCAAACTGCACAACGAGAATGAAACCCTCAACCTTAAACGATTTTGCTCGGCGTACCCCTCCTCCCCGACAGCCTTTAGCCCCGTCACGTCGCGTCGGTACGCGCGATCCGCCCCGTTCGCTAGACGTCGCCTCCCATTTTTAATTAAATCGCTCCTCTATCTCTTTGTTGCTTCACAAAACAGCGCGAAACGTGAAACGAATTTTTCCATCACCCGCGGAGCCGCGTGAATGCGCCTCGAGGCGCCATTGCGCGCCAGACAGCCACCAACGCGCTGGAAGGAGGGGAGCGGGGAAGTTCTCGTCTCGAATGCAACGGGCCGATCTAGCCCCGCCCAGCCCAACCCCGCCTCGCTCCTCCTCTCCCCGCCACGCCTTCGCCTCTCCCCTCCCCGCCATTCCTTCCTCGCCCCGCCCCGCCCCGCCTTCCCCGCCTCGCCCCATCCCCACCCTTCCCCGCATTCGTCTCTCCCCTCCCCGCCATTCCTTCCTCGCCCCGCCCCCGCCCCGCCTTCCCCGCCTCGCCCCATCCCCACCCTTCCCCGCCACGCCACGCATCGCCCCGCTCCGCCCCGCCCCGTCACACCACGCCGGGCCAACCCCTCCCCGCCACGGCACTCCCCACGCGTCCCTCCATATTCCGCCACGCCCCGCCACGTCTCGCCCATCCCCGCTCCTCCCGCTCCGCTCACTGTTCATCCAACAGCGCAGCGAATGAACGTTAGGTGCAGCGGTGTATCTAATATTATGGCGCCCGAGGCAATATGTTCTGAATTGCGTCCTCGACATAGTTTACGAGCGAAAATAACAACGGGTCGTTGAGAACTACGAACAACCACATATTTAAAAATTGAAATACTTATTTTGAGGTGAATTAAAATCTTGTTAAATGTATTTTACTACCATTTGATAATATTAATAGAATACTTCAATATACGATATTAAGTTTCCCTCATTTTCATTGAGTTTTTTCGTTTCTCGTTCATGTTTTGCTTCTCAACGAGTATCTTTACACGCATAGGTGATTGCTTATTTTCTCACTTCTTAATAAGAAGTAAATGAAAACGAGAAGAAATTTCAGGTCTCAAAAAAAGGGGCAAATAAGATATAACTTCAGTGATGTAGAGTAGGGAAGGGATTTAATGAACCTAGAAGACGAAATATAATTTAAATTTTTAAAATATATCAGTGAAATCTACAACTGACAAGAGATAAAAACTTTCTCTTCATTTTACGATTTTTTATACATTAACTATACATTAATTTTATGTTCTTCATTTATTAAAAAACATTTCGAATAACTCCTCACGCTTTCAATAGCAAACTTTTCATCCTGTGAAGAGACCAAGTTCCAATGCGTCATTACGTCTCATCTGAATGTCTCCGCACGCAACACCACGTTCGGGCAGTCTAGGAGTCTTGGCAGGCGGCCGGGGCAGCTCTCTGCATCTCAATAAACATTCAAGAGGAGCCCCCTGCCTGCGCTGCTGGCAGTTGCGACGCGGTGGCGGCGCGGCGCCGACAAGGAACAGGATGGGAGAGTGAGGAGGAGAGGGAGGTTGAGAGGGAAGGGGAACAGGAGGAGGTGGTGGCAGGAGAGATGACGTGCGAGGGAGGAAGGGCAGTCGCAAACGAAAGCGTTCTCGAAGGGGAGAAACTGTTCTTGCCACACGGCCACTGGCACACGACACCCACGCTTCCTCCGTTCGCCACACCGCTCTACTGCGCGTGACTCCTCTGCCCACTCGTCTCGTCCGTTCCGCCCTTTCCCCAAGCTGCTTCCACTTTCCCTCCGCCCCAATCATTTCGGCCCTCCGCACGCCTCCCACCACCCTCCTCACTTGCCCTACCCCTCCCTTCCAGCTGAACCGAGTCCAGTGTCGGCCCGCTCACCCGTCGCCCCGGGTTTGGAGTGGGGGCGCGGTGGAGCTAGCTACCTCGCAACTCATTATCAACTTGCCTCGAATTTGCATTCAATTAGCGGCCATCCAGCGACGGCGGAGGCGAGGCGAGGTGAGGCAGGCAAGCGGGGCGGAAGCGCGGGGCGGCGGTGACGCTGCGGCGGGGGCGGGGAGTACATGGAACGAGGCGACAGCGAATGAGAGAGGCGGGGAGGGGAGGGGCGGGGCGGAAATCGCGTTAGTGCCCCCGCCGATCCCGCGCCCACCTTCCGTCGCCGCTCCGGAGCGGCACTGCGGGCGCTCTGCGTCGCCCGCAACTCTTCCGCTCGCAGCGGGGGCGGCGGGGGAGGCGGCGGCGGGGGAGGCGGCGGCGAGGGAGGCGGCGGCGAGGGAGGCGGCGGAGGCGGGGGAGGCGAAGGAGGCGGGGGAGGCGGCGGCGGAGGAGGCGGCGGCGGAGGAGGCGGCGGTGGGGGAGGCGGCGGTGGGGGAGGCGGTGGTGGGGGTGGCGGCGGGGGCGGCGGCGGGGACGGCGGCGGCAGCGGGGTTGGGGGCGCAGGGCCCGCGCGAACGGCATGGAAACCGCGCTACGCAAGCGACAGAGACGCAGACGACGCCTCACGAAACGCCATGAATCGTGGAAGGAGTCGAACATTTTCATTCATTCTCTAATACATTCATCATAAAATTGACAATTCTATCATCGAATAGTTATATATCTTGGTTAAAATACGCAATATTCCGATTCATTGCTCCAAAAAAAAAAGATTTACTTAATTAATTTAAGCAGTTTTTGCAACGTGTCAACAGTTACAAAAATAATATTAAAATGTATTCATTTTATAGTTGCCAATGAAGCATAGGGGTGCCAATGAAGCAACGGATGGTTAAAAAAAGGAAGCGCTCCAGTCGACAGGGTTTTCAACCTGAAGCGAAAGTATCGGGGCTTGGGAGGACGGTGCAAGCGCGAGATGGGGTGCGGGCTCGCGGGACGAGGGCGGAATGTCGAGGCAAGCGGAGTGTGCAGAGAGGCGAGCGACGAGAGCGAGAAGAGCGAGGAGACCGAACAAGGGAGACAGGCCGAAGGGAAACACGAGGAGTGAGGTGCGCGCGCGAGATTGGGGGGGGGGGGGGCGAGGGATGACAAGCGCGGTGCAAGCGCGAGGGGCGGGGTGGGAGAAGAATCGGCGGATGGGGAGGGCGGAGATTGGAAGAGGGAGCTGTGCGGCGGAGCGGGGCAGGCTGAGCCGGGGCGAGGCGGGGTGTGGCTGAGAAAGGGGAGACGAGGCAGAATGGAGCGGGACAGGGTGTGTCGGGGAGGGTGCGACGAAATGAAGCAGGGCAAGGTGGCCTGGGTACGGGGCGGGGCGGAACGGGGCGGGGCGGAACGGGGCGGAGCAGGTTGAACGGGGCGGAGCCGGGTGCAGTAAGACGGAGCGGGTGGGACCGGGGCGGAGCGGGACGGAGCGGGGCAGAGTGGGACAGAGCGTGGAGAGCAAGGATGGGCGGCGCAGAGCAGGGCGAAGCGGGACGGGGCGGGGCGGGACGGGAAGGGGTGGAGCGGGGCGAGGTATGGGCGCAACCCCGGCTCCGGCGCTTTACTAGGCCACGGCGCGGCTCAGCGTGAAAGGTTCCATGGTCGCATTGGGGTACCAATGAGATAGCCCCTCGCCCACCTCTGCGTCCCGCTTGCGGGTCAGCGCACGTGCCCGGCGACTTCCGTTTTCGTCAATACCTCGCGAGGCGAGGACGAGTCTCCGGCAACGCGAGCTCTCGCGTAGAATTCCCTCGACCGCCCCGCATTGCCTAACATCGTTCGTGAATGAAAGAAATAAACGCGTTATTGCATTAAACAATCACCATCTACAAGACGAAGAGTCAGCAAAACGTTCAACATTCTTTGTTGTCGTTATTCAACATTTTCTTCCGATCAGTTTTCTTCTGAATTTGTTTTAAAAAACTGTTGACAAATTGTTGACGAAAAAACCATTAACTTTCCTAGAAAAAATTGTTCTGTATGCGAAGTATGCTGAAGACCGGTACACAAAGGAACGCTTAGGGGAAATAAATTATTATTCTTTGTTACAAAGAACTTGCTAACATTCGTTGTTCAACACCATTTTATAAAACATTGTTTCGACAAAACACATCTCGCAACCTCCCGAAATATGTTTCAAGATCAAAGTTTTTGTAATAATACAACCAAACTTTTGGCAAACTTAGTTCTGTTCGAAATACGCACGCAAAATTACTTTTGACGAAATTCTCGAAAGAAACCCGTCGGAGGTGCGATCTTTCTACATTCAAACACTGTCAAATGCACAAGAATGTCAAACAAAACAAATTTCCCTCCTTTCCAACACTTGTGCTGCTCAGGTGATTTAGCTCGAGGGAAAACTTGTTCTCGAGCAGAAGAAGAAAGCGACGGAAGTCCGCCGCTCGTCCAATGCGGAAGCCGATCGTAAACACGGGAGCAGAACTTTAATGCCGACTTCAGCGAACTGCCACGGCGCGGCGCGCGGTGGAGACGGAGACGGAGAGAGGGGAAGAGGGGGTGGCGAGGAGGGGGAGACCGGGTTCGCCATCGCCACAGATCTCGGAGAAGCGAAGAGCAAAGGCGGCCGGAGAGAAAGCAAAGGGCACCGCACAGCGCAGCGGTGCCCCGGTGACCGGGGCGGTGGCGGTGGCGGAGTCGCAGGTGGCAGCGGCGGCAGCGTGGGGCAAAAAACGCAGCCGCTCCCCGGCCAGGGCCAGCGACACGCCCACCCCGCGGCGCTTCCCGGGGCGCATTAACGGCGGGTGAGGGGGCGGGGCGGGGCGCTGGCCACGCGATACTCCCGCTATCTGGCGGCGGGGCCCGCAATTAAGCGCCCGTCCCTTTAAATGGACCAGGGAGGCTGCCGGGAAGGGTTATCTATTGTTAGATAATGCGGCGGCGGAGCGGGCGCGCCGACGCGGGGGCGGAGAGGGGCGGGCGGGGTGAGGGGTGGGGGGTGCGGGGCGGGAGAGGGAGGGGCGGCGCGCCGGCGCGGCGGATGCCCCATGAATATACATGAGCCCGGGGAGCGGCGCCGTACAAGGGAACCGCTGATGGGCGGAATAAAGGACTGGTGGCGAGGGGCATGGTGGAGGCAGGTCGCTGGGCAGAGGGGTGGAGAGGAGAGGAGAGGAGAGGGAAAGGGAACCTCGGCCCTGCACCACCACGCCCCGGACCCCACCCTCCGGGCTAAACAATGTCGCTGTCACCCGTTTATATATAGCACGGCGGAGCACCGAAATAGAACAAAATATGAATTGCGTTTTTCTCTCCACACAGAGGACCGCTGAAAACATTTTGCTGCCGTATCTCCCTCCACAACATCCACCCACGGTCTTTTTCGAAGGACGAGAGGACGTTAATGGAGATTGGGCACAAGTTTCCATTGGTAAAATGTGCAGTCTTCAAACTCAACAGAGGAACAATTCTTGGAAATTTTTATGAATTTGATTTCAAGTATAATTTCTGTTAAAGAATAAAGGTATTCATATACTACGTACTTAAAGACTGAAGACTGTAAGATATCCATGTTCGGAAACGTAGTTATGTAAGCACTACATTCTATTTCAATTAGTGTTTATGGGTTCATCTACTGCTAAAGTCATTAGATCTATGAGTGTTGGTCATGCTTTTACCGCGGTGATCTACCCCTCATTGCATGACGAGATCCAGCTCCGCCCTACACGTCGACTAGCGAGAATTTCCCCAACCAGGATTTCCCCACCAGGGGGGCACCGTCCTAGCTGGGGCAAGCTCCAAGCTCCTGACTTGTGTATTAGTATACTGATAGTAAGTGTAAGTGCAAGTGTGTGTAAGTAAGGGGAGAGAATAGGGCGCGGAAGACAAAGAAAAGATCACGTGCGTTCCATAGCCCGCTTGTTAGGGCCCTACTCCGGCATATACATAGTGTTGATCGGAGAATCCACCGAAAACTACCTCAGCTGGCCACTAGAATTCTCGTCAGGACTTCTAGCTATCCACCCAGTGTCGAAAATCTTGCCACCGACGGAACTTGCTTCCATTTTGATATACAGTAAACCCTCTTTAATACGAATTCCAAGGGACCGAAATAATCGGAGTTGGTATTATAAAAATTCGTGTTATCCGATTATTATAAATGACCGTAATACTGTAATCCCTTGACGGGACCCAACTTTTGTTCGTGTTACGGCGAAATTCGTGTTAAGCGAGTTCGTGCTAACGTCAGTTTACTGAATTACCAAAAAATCGCGAATAAATCAAATGTGATTAAGAATGTATAAAATATATAGAAAATAAACGTCATAAGGAGTAAACATCATGGAGTTCAAAAATCAATTACATATGATCGAGGAAATTATTTTGTTTACAATCAAAAAAAAATTCACAGATAAAAAGATGAATCGCCCGCTTGCCGAAAAATGCCGTTAGCAGCCTCCTCATCCAATGAGGGCCGCAGAGCGTTCGTCATCCGCAGCAGCTGCGAGCAAAATACACGTTGTAGCTTTCTCCGCGAAAAAAAAAAAAAAAAAAAAAAAAGCCTACTCCCGGCGGACGGGGAAGCGGCTATTAGCGGTAAATTCCATTAATAACCGCTGCATCACCACTGAATGTGTACCTGTTTACATTCCCCTCTATCAGGATACCGGGAAAATGTTGCGCGTGAGTAATTAACCAACAAATTACGCTGCGGATACAAACTATTCTTTTTAAAACCCATATTTCCCCCGAACAGCGTGGTTTTTCGTGCACTTTCTGCTAATTCGGTCGCCAGTAAACACCCCACCTGCAGCGGTATTGGGGGGGAGGAGAGGAGAGGAGAGGGAGCAGACGCTAGCCATTCAATTATTTCGAGGCGAGCAAACTAGGACGCGCAAGGTATGTGATCCATTTTCCTCAATATTCAGCTTACGTATGAAGTGTAATAACGGTGAAACGTCATTTTATTATTTATGGATTGAAGTATCTGCTTTCTATGAACAGTCGTGTTTTAGACTTTGTGCGCCACTTTTCAACGTACGAGAAGCTTTTTTTCATGGACTTTAGTTAATACCATGCTATTTAAAATTTTCTATGATTCTAAAAATCGAATCAAGCGACTTTGCTGACAGGCTTTGGCGTCTCCCGCTTGCAGGGCGAGGAGATGCGCTCCGAACGTTATTAATTAATCAAATAATTCAAGATAAAGACTCTACATCGCACTATATAATTTTACCTATTCTATATTGATAAGTTATGTCTCTCTACAATTATCAGTCATTCGCAATACAAATAATTCAACCAAAACTTCCTGCGTTGAGAGTAAGAAAATACTTTCTGCACACGTGATTTCCCTGTTAAACTCATTAATATTTTATAGTACATTGTGTTCAGAAGGCATGTCAAGTTCATTGAACTTGTAAATTTATGTTTCGAATGTTCTATTACATTCTGAGAAGATAATTTAGTTTCCTTCAAAACACAATGGACTTTTCCTAGAATGGTCTCCCTAATCTTCAGTGATAAGTGTTCGCTGGCTCACGAAGTCCAGTCAATTACTCTTAAATATTTCTGAAGGGGGAAAAAAACATATTTTCGTAACGTGATAGACACTATGTTTGTAAAAGCAGACAAAGAAGAACCCAACTAGGCAATCTAGTGAGGTTTCTAGGTATTCACCTAGGTAATCTATTTTACTCAATGAGTGAAAAAATAAAAACAAAACAAAATAATCCATAGAACTCGCACTAGAGGTCACGATATGCATCGCAGAACACAACCGCCCGTTACATTCAAGGAAGGTCATTTTTCATCCGCTTCGCTAGCGCTGAATGGCGCCGGCCCTCAAAGCTCCCCCAGGCAGTGCTGGGGAGGCAGGGCGAGCGCGTTCTTTCCAAGATCGCTGAAGGCATTCCACGAACGCCCCGCGGGACGCGACAGAGTGCGGAAAGAAGATACAATGAAACTAATGGCCGAACAAGGGTTGATACCCGCATACTGTAAGCCAGAAGATGAAGGACGGCCGGCTTTGGGACGGACGACTGCACAGTTTAGGAAGAAAAGGGGGGGAAAACTGACACAAAAAGAAATCATGGTAAAAGGAAGAATGGGGCCAACAAAAAATAATTTATTGGTTGGTGGACAATGCGATTAGATTATCAGGTGAAAAATTCCATTATAGTAATATCATAAAAGTAAAGTAACAACTGATAACCAATAATTATCCTTGTAAGTTCGTTGAGAAGTTTGTAAAGAGGCGGCTTGAATACTTAGCTAGTAAACATAAAAAGACACCCACAATAAAAATTAAGATCAGCCCAACCTAATCTTACCACATGACCCTACTATTTGTAATACAGTAACCAAGAAATTTACAGAGAAGAATTTGCCATTCATGTAAAGAATAACTAATAAGTAAAACGTTAGGAACGTTAAAGATCCGTTTGAGCATGGAGATACCCAAACCGTTGTTGACAAATTAAATTGCAACGGCTACGCGTTATGTAAATCAAACTAAAAGAAAAGTCAGTACGAGAATTAAGGAACATCTTAACATTACTAGAGAGTGACCCCTCAGATGGAACTATAACCGATCACAGGTATGAGTTACAATATAATACTGCCTTAAAAAATTAGATTTTGTATAGAGAACCTAGGCATAATTTCCGCATGGTTTTCGAGACGTTAAATATAAAATTGAACAAAACAATGAACAGCATTTTGTAGAATGACAGCTTTACCAATTGATATGACCCATTTTACCTATAATCCAATATAATAAATGATGCGTTAACATTTTCCACCAATTATTTTTCTTTTTGTCTTAAAACTTTCAGGAAAATAGTCGGCACAACCGTCACCGGTTTTGTGCGCGGAGTAAAAATTCTAATATTGCTAAGCGTTTATTAACGCAAAAAAAAAGACTTTAAGACTCCCAATGCGAGTAAATAGTATATAACATCAAACAGTCGATTTAACTTCTTCTAGATTTCGATATACTGCATGTCTCCGTTCTACAAAGTGTCTATAACCAGATGAGTTAAATCTCCAAAAATGCAACAGAAGGGCCCCAAATATCCCGCCCCCCCTAAAAAGAAAAAATCAAATAGATTGAAAACAGTACAATATCGCACTTCTTGAATCATTTTGAAAGTGAAAATTGCTTCAAAATGAAACCCAACTTTGAATGTTTCTAACATACCGCAGAGCAGAGAAGGGGTGCATCCAAAAATATAATACAAGCGCAAATGCCTCATTTTGTTCATTACGGCATAAGAAACCTAATTCGTATACCCTCAGAGACAAGCAATCTGATTTTGAAAGCTTAAGATACATCGTTTACGAGTTTCCTAAAAGTATTTGAAGCAGATGAAAGAAGAAATTTCTATACAGCACTTTCACAACAAAGTGTTTTACGACGAATGTTGTTTAAAAACGGTACAAAATCGTCATCTTTCCTTAGAGTATTATGTGGGGAGGAAAAAGTAAAGTAAAAAGTAAAAGTCTAAAGAAAAAATTCAGAAAATAGTAACCTGAAAGTTGAAATGTGTTCTTGGAAAGGAAATTTGAACGTGGACATTGGTTGATAAGATTGAAAGTATTATGAAGATCCGTGTCAGAAACAACATTAGCCGAGATGAAAAAGAAATATAATTCGCGTGTATTGTTTACATTGGTTTTAAGCAGTAACAAATTAACATGTTGAACACGTCAACAAACCACAAAACAACGTTTCCAGTACCAAAACATTTGTCGTTCGCAAAATCACTGACGTAATAGAATTTCAACCAGTCTGAGGTTTCTCGCTCTCACAACATGGGATCTACCAGAAGAACGGTAAGCCTGTAGAACGGTAAGCCTGCGGGCGGGCCACGAGTGGATGGCCACCTGATACAAAGTGCCCTTCGTGCACCGAGGGAGAACGTGGAACGGGGGCCGTGGGGAAAATGGCGTATATTGTGGACTACTGGGGCTACCGACGGTGGCCCGAGAAAACTACGAGAACAAAAATATGTCAAGGTAATCATATTAACAGGTTATTATAGGCCATATTCTTTTTCAGTGCCATACCAGATCCAGGTTCTGTTTAATGTGTCCTGTTGAGATCTGTATTAAATCGCTCGGCCGTCAGCGCACTAGTCCTCTTAAGACGCGGCAACGACGAAGAAAAACAGCTGGCATCCGCATAGCGTGCGTTCGTTGCGTGATTCACTCCCCCCTCCCTTCCGAAATATGGGCCAGCGAAGGGCTCCCGTTCCCGGGCCTTTTCTTGACACGCTCGGAGCAATTCGGAAGTAGTGGGCAGTAAACGGAAAGAGTCAATTACATGTGCGCTTTTGTGCAAGATATACACGTTTTAGTGGTGATTCTGCATATACATAATAGTCGTATACATAATACATACACATAATAATTAAGCGTGTTAAAATTGCAACATATTAAGTATGTGATAGTGTCAAAGTTAACAAATGTCAATTTGGTAAGATATTTTGAAAAAATGTTACAGCAAACATCGTGAAATTTATCTGTTGCCAATGAGAGTATTGTACAGCGTTTATTAGAGAATTCTTTGAACGGACGTTTGCATAACGAGAAATTGAAAAACATTACGGTGATTCATGAAATATATAACGTATGAAAAAATAGTACGAATTAGAAAAACTATGTAATCAAAGATTCGATACAGTTATATAACCAAAGATTATTTCTACGGTCATCGGTAGCTCAGCGTATGAAAGCAGTATACGCCAATGTATTGGGGGGGGGGAGAGCTAACGAGCGCCGGCCGACCCCACCCCCTCCCCCGCGCACCGGCGCTGACGTCACCGCCCCCGGCCCCGCCCCCGCCATTGAAGCAACGCGACGCCAGGCGGATGCGGGCGGGGGCCGCGCCTCTCCTGTCCTCCCTGCGCTGGACCTGCTCTTGACGTGTATCCGGACGCACCCCTGCCCCTGCACCTCCTCCCCCGCCGTCCTCGTCCTCGCCGTCGTTGGGTCAGCAGACGCCGCTCCCCGACGCATGCCAGCGACGACGTCCCGTCAGCGCGCGGCCCACAGGGCATTCAGCGCAATTAATGCTGCCATGGCCTTCACCCCCGCGGATCTAGGGTTTAAATATTGCATTCCACTCGTCCACATTCCCGCTTCCACCGACCTCCTCACACCACTATTTCCTTCTTTTTTTCGTATTATCTCCAACGCAACATTCTCGTATGCAATCAATTTTCTATTTAATTCGCATATCGAAAGAAAGTGGAATTTTTAGGAAAAACTGAATAAATGCATCTAATCAAGGAATGTGAAAATGTATTACACATTGAATATTTCGAATTCCAACGAGATATAGGTTCAAACTGAAAAATGACTTTATAGATTCAATTGAGTACTTTTAGATTTCCATAGACTTCCTAGATAAGATTTTCTAAATTATTTAGATTTAGTTAAGTTATTCACATTGGATAATATTAAGTTAATAACAGCCACAAACAAAAATTAATGTAAATAAATAATGAATGTATTCAAATACGCATTCATAAATTTTTCAGTTCAAATCAATTTTCAGAAATAGACGTTTGCGAAACGGTCGCTCTCTGTCTCTCTCTGCGTCTCTGCCTCTATTTCTCTGTCTCCCTCTCTCTGTCTCCCTCTCTCTGTCTCCCTCTCTCTGTCTCCCTCTCTCTGTCTCCCTCTCTCTGTCTCCCTCTCTCTGTCTCCCTCTCTCTGTCTCCCTCTCTCTGTCTCCCTCTCTCTGTCTCCCTCTCTCTGTCTCCCTCTCTCTGTCTCCCTCTCTCTGTCTCCCTCTCTCTGTCTCCCTCTCTCTGTCTCCCTCTCTCTGTCTCCCTCTCTCTGTCTCCCTCTCTCTGTCTCCCTCTCTCTGTCTCCCTCTCTCTGTCTCCCTCTCTCTGTCTCCCTCTCTCTGTCTCCCTCTCTCTGTCTCCCTCTCTCTGTCTCCCTCTCTCTGTCTCCCTCTCTCTGTCTCCCTCTCTCTGTCTCCCTCTCTCTGTCTCCCTCTCTCTGTCTCCCTCTCTCTGTCTCCCTCTCTCTGTCTCCCTCTCTCTGTCTCCCTCTCTCTGTCTCCCTCTCTCTGTCTCCCTCTCTCTGTCTCCCTCTCTCTGTCTCCCTCTCTCTGTCTCCCTCTCTCTGTCTCCCTCTCTCTGTCTCCCTCTCTCTGTCTCCCTCTCTCTGTCTCCCTCTCTCTGTCTCCCTCTCTCTGTCTCCCTCTCTCTGTCTCCCTCTCTCTGTCTCCCTCTCTCTGTCTCCCTCTCTCTGTCTCCCTCTCTCTGTCTCCCTCTCTCTGTCTCCCTCTCTCTGTCTCCCTCTCTCTGTCTCCCTCTCTCTGTCTCCCTCTCTCTGTCTCCCTCTCTCTGTCTCCCTCTCTCTGTCTCCCTCTCTCTGTCTCCCTCTCTCTGTCTCCCTCTCTCTGTCTCCCTCTCTCTGTCTCCCTCTCTCTGTCTCCCTCTCTCTGTCTCCCTCTCTCTGTCTCCCTCTCTCTGTCTCCCTCTCTCTGTCTCCCTCTCTCTGTCTCCCTCTCTCTGTCCTCCCTCTCTCTGTCTCCCTCTCTCTGTCTCCCTCTCTCTGTCTCCCACACATACATATCTACACTATAGATATGGAGTGAAACTTAGCCTCTGTGAAACTAAAATTATGCAAAGGTTTTTCGAATGGATCTTAATGAATATGCAAGGAATAAAAAAATTACGGTAATAAACGAGATTTGTTGATTGAAAAGGGAATGTCATAAAACACTCGAGTAAAAAATATGTAGCACATGCAATCAATCACAGAGAATTATCCATTCACGATCACGCAGCCATTAATCAAATTAATGTGATAAGCAGCTTAAACAGTTCCTCGTGAGTTATATGCGCGGCACGCGTAATGAAATTTGTGGCTGCTAATTACATGCGTCACAATTTTCCAGCGTAAATATCATTAGCTGCTTCGCCTACGCAAAAACACATCAAAAGCACTTCGACCGGGGTGCTCCCGTTGCAGTTGAGGCCTCTGCGAAGAACTAATCCCTTAACGGAGATATAATTAAACGAAAATCTGCATTATGAAACAATTCATTCTTTTGCTTCAAAGGGAAGTGGATTTTAAACAGTTGGTGAAGCATTCATAAAACGAAATTTTAGACAAATTAAAAGTACATGCCTATACGTCGACAAATGGTATGTAAACCCTCTACACTGTTAAACATAGAAAGGCCTTTTTAATTGTTTGTAATCCTTGATCAGCAGTTATTGCTTTATAAAGATTTCTACAATAAAAAATTAAAAATTACACATCGAGGGTCATCATGGTAGGAACATTTCACAATTTTGTTATTAAGATTGAAATTTACTACAGAATAATCTCGATATTTAATGTATACATTTAAGCTGGAATTTTTAGAAAAAATATTTACGATTACGGTGGATGTAGAAGATCTTTACTGTGACGATCTTCGGCATCCTCTACTCACAGAGAGAGAGAGAGAGGGAGACACAGAGAGGGAGACACAGAGAGGGAGACACAGAGAGGGAGACACAGAGAGGGAGACACAGAGAGGGAGACAGAGAGAGGGAGACAGAGAGAGGGAGACAGAGAGAGGGAGACAGAGAGGGAGATAGAGAGAGGGAGACAGAGAGGGAGATAGAGAGAGGGAGACAGAGAGAGGGAGGCAGAGAGAGGGAGGCAGAGAGAGGGAGACAGAGAAATAGAGGCAGAGACGCAGAGAGAGACAGAGAGCGACAGACAGCACACATAGAGAGAGACAAAGATATATAGAGAGAAAGAGAGATAGAGACAGAGACGGAGAGGCAGACAAAGAGAAACAGAGAGAGACACGCACGCACACACACAGATATGACCCAGAGACAGAGAGAGATAAGAGCCAGAGATTGAGAGACTGACAGACAGAGGCAGATGGATACAGAAACGCAGAGAAAGAAATCAACAGAGAGACACAAAGAAATACAGAGATAGAGAGAGATGGTGAGCTACAGGGAGACATGGAGAGACCCAGAGAGGCACGGAGATGCGGAGAAAGGGAGGGGCAGGGACAAAGACAGACAGGGAGAGAGACAGAGAGAGGCAGACAGAGACAGGCAGAGAGACACACAGAGACAGACAGACTTAGAGACGGAGAGAGAGAGAAAGAGAGACGGAGACAGAAAGAAAGAAAGAGAATGAGAGACGGAGACAGAAAAAGAGAGGGAAAGAGAAAGAGGGAGATGAAGGGCAGAAAACGTCTGCAGGTTCCGCTAGTAGAACATATGCAAGGATATCAGAAGGTCCCATGTCGTGGATGTCATTTGAAAACAGCTTTTTTTTATTGTTTGGAGGTGAGGATACGTAGACGAAGAATGGATTCAAAGGTTAACGAATATCATAGCGAATGTGTGTTTGTGTGTATGATCATAATGCAGTTAACATAATTAAGCACTTTCAGTAAGACAGAAAAATTGAATAAATATTTCTTTCATTTTCCTTTCCAAACATTCAATACAGCTGCAATTTCACTTTTGGGGGAAGAGGGGAGAACCTGCAGCCAGTGATTTTGAAACCGTCTCTTTTCAATATTTAAAGATTAAAATCAAAATACAAAATATAGTATTATTTCAACATGTTTTCTGCTTGTGCAAATATCCACGCTTAAAATACATTCTAAAACATTTTTTTTTAAATTTCACCATTGCTTTCAATTATTTGAACGTGGAGAAGACTCGCATTATTCATCATTACATCAACACAAACGGATGAGATGACTAAATACTAACCCGCATCTCAATTATTTCATTTTACTCGGCATTTTAATCACATACAAATAATATAATAATAAAAATTGGAGAAAGAAAATATTAATAGATTGCATTGAAGTTTTATTGACTACTTTCGCCATTCGCAGTTTTGAAAGCATTCCGCCCCCAACTTCTATAATAAAAAAAAAACAATTTATCCTTAGAACTTTACAAAACGTTTATTTTTTAAAATTATTTTTTCACTTTACACTTTATAACAGATTTAGTCATGAGAAGCCATTGCAATTTACATTATTATATATTTTTATAAAAAATGTCTGTGAGAAGAACAGTAATATGAGATAAATGTGCCTTATTTCTTGAAACATTAACAACAAAGAACGTTTTTTACATTGCGTACTAGACTTAGAAATGAGAGTTTTCCTCGGAGCAAAATTGAAACTGTATATATGTGAAATTTTGTAGCCGATCTTATTTTCGAATTAGTATCTTACTATCGATCTTATTTAGGATGACATTTTTGGTTGCGACCTTTAGTGTGACCATCATAAACCTTGAACACAAGCGAGAATTTTGTTAACCCCCACCGGACAAAAATTGACAGGAACAAACTAGGGATGCGACATCAATGTCCATGTTTTCAAACGATGTTTCGATTTCGATGTTTCTATAAATATATCGATGTTTTAACCATCGATGTAGGCCCATTGAAGCCGATGCTTTTGTTTTCGATATTTTGTTTGTGGATGAACAATTCTCATAACCACAATTGTGTAAAACTTAAAATACGAAATAATAGCTGATGGCACCACTGTCTTATGTGTCCGAACCAAACGAACGCGGTTTGTACTAACCTTAGCGAGCAGGCTATCCCTCGCTCGAGATGACCCTGATGCCCTTGTACTTACTTCGAATTTCGGACATGAAGAGGGGTTTTTAACGTTGTTTTGCGTTAAATTTGATTTGCAAATCAATATACACGGCCACTGTCAAATTAAATTTAATTTGCGTACGAATTCAATGATAGATGTTACTAAACCATCAATAAAACATCGATGTTCAAACATAAAGATGGTTTTTGGTCGATGTATTATTGACATCAACGTTTTTATTTTGAACATCGATGTTTTGCGTTAGACCGAGAAACAGAGAAAGCGAGAGATATCGATGTTTTATTGTCGATGTCGTATCACTAGAGCAAATTAGCTATTCGACGGCTAAATAGTCAGTCGCGAGCCTAGCAGGTGATTTTTTCCTATGCCGGAGCGTGCAGAAACAGCGTGAAACCCCTCGCGGTAGCTGGATCCTGGCCGGTCACAACGCCGGTGGTGTTTACGGGAGAGCAATGCCGTTCATGAATACACAAACCGGCTTGCCTCTCGGAGAACGCGGCGGCAGATGGAAATGAAAATGCGTTATTTACTCGAATTCAGCGATATTCCGCGCGCAAATGCTTTCCCTCGCACATCACAAAAAGCCTCCAATGAACACAACGCGTTTTATTGTACAAACGCATGCTGCAAATATGGGGAGTTGAGGCCTGTATACACAGTAATACACTGAACTGAACTTACTTAAAAACACATTTGTTTGTTCCCGCTTAAAGTATAAATGTAGAACTATACATGATTAATACAGTGTTTTCCAGGGCACTCATTGGACTAACATTTTCTGCGCTTTTGTAACTTCCTCGGACTTGTTTAACTTGCTAATCGATACCCTTTCAAAAACAACAGTGGAATTCTAAAAGTTGAAGGCCAATGAAAAGGTTTTGTTTATCAGCAATTCAAGTTCTATACACATGTTCGTAACGACATTTAAATGATTTCCAACTCGCATATGAATTTTATCTGGAAATTATGCCACAAACATCTGGCATAAGAGTTCGATCTTATGAGGCTCGATGATTGTTGAGGCGTAGGTTGGTCAAGTGAAGCTATCACTTGATGTATTACGAGTATGATAGATGAGCGATCACAAAAAATCTTGTTAAATTACTGTCTTAGGTGTCCCGCAGAACAACAGAAATCAAGCTTGCTTTCCGTTAATTCTAGGGACATGGAATTCTACTAACGTGCCAAGAAAGGGATTGAGAGAACAGGATAGATGAACTGTGTTCGTTGAAGTTTTCATGTGATACCCTAAATTTGTCTGATTGATGTTGTAACTTTCATGATGTTTACACTCTTCATTCACTATTAAACTAAACATAAATATCAATACTATTTACCTACAATATTACCTACCTATATAATGTTAGAGCGACGGCTGCAATTCGTCCAAGTTACGGGTTGCAGAATTACGGACCCGAGAAGATTACCTTAGCTATTCCACTCGTGAAATTAAAACCAATAGTGTTTAACTATACATGTAAAATTTTCCAATAAAGGTGGTGTATCTCAAAAAAGGTTTTCTTACCGCCCCTTACCGGGAAAGGTGGCTCACAGTTATAAACATCACATCTCGTAACAAGAGAAAGTGGTTATGCATTAAATTATTATCTATTGTGTAAGAAAATTATTTTTTGTATTATGGATGGCGCGGTGGAGACATTTTCCCCACCGGGAGAGGTGGCCCAGGGCATCAGCTGATGTCACTCCAGAGCCTCTGGTCGGAAGGTCCTAGGTTCGAGTCCCAATGGCGGCAGTATTTTCAACACTAGCTTGTCGGCTTGGTCGAATTCAGGTCGAATCCTGGAGAAGAATTCTAGCGGCCTGCTGTTTTGATCGGTAGTTTACCGTGGTTTCTCCGATCAACCCCAGACGAACGCCGTAGCAGTACCCTAACAAACGGGCCACGGACCGCGCGCGATCTCTCCTTCCTCATCCTTGTCCTATCCTCACCCCTTACACCCACTAACACGCACTACACTACCACACACGCCGGGAGAGTAGCGGGGTTCTTAGAGCTTGTCCCGGCTGGGGTGGTGGCCCGCTGCAGCGCGCTGGTGGAAGATACCTAGTTGGGAAAAACCCCGCTAGCCGACGGCAGGTCACCGCCAGATCTCCCCATCCAACAGGGAAGATCACAACCACCTCCCGATGAAAAACGCACTATGCTTACGGTACTAATGAGCCTAGTAGTCGACGCGCCCGGAATTACTAACAATCAATCAATTTCACCTCCCCTCCCTACTCGACAATATTAAGCTGGGACGCATCTACCTTAGGAAACAGTATGTATCGATCGCTATGTTGATGCGCAATAAACTGCGTGAGTTACTATAACCTAACCTCTAGTACTAAATGTGCTATGTACTAAGACTAGCTACGCATTAAAACTAACTTGATTTTAACATAGCTTTCAGTTATGTTCAACATTTGGTGCATTTAGGAATTCTGTTGGACGTAATTTCATTCGTGGAATAGTTCTATTAAATACCATTCGTGCTTAGGATATTCTCAGATTTATGGACAATTTCCAAAATACTCGTGGTATTATCATAGGCAACGCCAGAGATAAGTGTTGTGCCTCCATGTTACGATTTTTGATCCTGTCGCAGCCTCTGAGCTTCCGGGACGACGCTGCGCGCGGGCGAGGGCGCCGGGCGAACCGCGGACGAGTGGACACCGATCGATGCGGGCGTGGGCGGGGAGAGGCGGGGCGAGGCGGGGAGAGGCGGGGCGAGGCAGGGCGAGGCGGGGCGGGGAGGGCGGGGGGCGCGGCGCGGCGGGGCGAGATGGGGCGAGACGGGGCGAGGCGGACGAGGCGGGACGAGGCGGGGCGAGGCGGGGCGAGGCGGGGCGAGGCGGGGCGAGGCGGGCGAGGCGGGGCGAGGCGGGGCGAGGCGGGGCGAGGCGGGGCGAGGCGGGGCGAGGCGGGGCGAGGCGGGGCGAGGCGGGGCGAGGCGGGGCGAGGCGGGGCGAGGCGGGGCGAGGCGGGGCGAGGCGGGGCGAGGCGGGGCGAGGCGGGGCGAGGCGGGGCGAGGCGGGGCGAGGCGGGGCGAGGCGGGGCGAGGCGGGGCGAGGCGGGGCGAGGCGGGGCGAGGCGGGGCGAGGCGGGGCGAGGCGGGGAGAGGCGGGGCGAGGCGGGGCGAGGCGGGGCGAGGCGGGGCGAGGCGGGGAGAGGCGGGGCGAGGCGGGGCGAGGCGGGGCGAGGCGGGGCGAGGCGGGGCGAGGCGGGGCGAGGCGGGGCGAGGCGGGGCGAGGCGGGGCGAGGCGGGGCGAGGCGGGGCGAGGCGGGGCGAGGCGGGGCGAGGCGGGGCGAGGTGGGGCGAGGTGGGGAGAGGCGGGGGGAGGCGGGGCGGGATGGGGCGGGGTGGGCGGGGCGGGGCCAGTAGGGGGGGTGGCGGCGATTGAGGGGCTACTCGGCCGCTGTTTTGTTGTGCTTTGTGTTCCGCTGCAGGTTGCACCGGGCGTCGCAACAGGGCGAGGCGTGTGTTGCTGTAGCGTGTACGCAAAAGGGGGAGGGATGCTAGTGAGCGGGAAGAGATCACAGGGAGATAAGCAGGCAGGAGTCGAGGGGAAAGGGGATCAGAAGGACGAGCGGCGCGGAGATGGCGTAGGAAAGGATTTCTCGGGACCCCTTCCTTTGCCCACCGCTGTTACCTCACGGAGTGTAGAATCTAAGCTGTACATTCACCTCCAGATAGTACTGAGACAAATATGTCAATATTTTAAGAACACCGAATGTGCTGCCCAAAATGAAACTCCAATTCACCATTGTTTTTCATTACTTGCACTATCTGATAACTAACTGGAAGTAGTTAAAACTAAACGAGAAACACTCAGATGGCAAAGATTCTGTTCATCTAGTTAAAGAATGTGAATGTAATACATATTGTACTATTTTCCCCTTTCTTTATAAATTTAAAGTTTATTAAAAAAATAATTGGAAAAATATATAGTTCTTTAAAAAATTAGGGCTGATAAGGATACAGTATACACTGTACATTTAAAAATTTAATAAACTTACTGGCAATGATGGTATAAGTAAATCAAAAGTTCAACGAATAACAATTATCAAAAAATATGAATTAATAAGTCTAAACATACTACTATTTACTACGAACTGAAATCTTCCTGCTTTCTAGGTGCTGAAATGAAATATTAAACAAAAATAATAAAGTTCAATATTAAATTTCCACGACGAAACTATTAAATTCACTGAATAATAAGAAACTAAACACGCTAAAATATTCATTAACATTATTTTGATCTGATAGTTTATGTTTTCAAAAAGTCTCAAAGATAAACTCAAGTTTATCTCCTCCAATGTTCATTTAATTGTGTTCTCTTTCTTTCTTTCTCTCTCTCTGTTTATAAATTCCGATATTTGCGTTTACGGATACTTCCGTCTTCCTTTGGTGATGTTAAAAAAAATGTATCACTATACCTTGCCGCTGCCTTGAATATTCTTTCTCCGTAATTAATAAAACTATCTGGACATAATCCACATCATCATTAAAAACAAACGTTCATAATCCATATTATTATTCCATCAGCCAAAATAACTTCCTTTCACACACCGTTGCACAATAACTTTCTCACCATTTCTTTTTTCCGTTGTTGATCTTTTCTGTTGTCATGACATCCATGGCCCATTGCTTACTACATAGTCTTTCCCTTCTGTGGGCTTTGCGGCAATCACGGATTCATTACAATATACATCGGTATCAATACTGTTTAATCGATTATATCCTGTCACACAGGTTTGATTTGACATTTAGACCATATTTACAAGCTTTCTTTCGACGAATGTTTTCGGGGCATTTTGGGAAAGCGCGCATGCTCACAGCAGATGCTGAGACGGCAGATGCGCGTTCGCTAAAACTGTCGAAACCGTTCGTCAAAAGGAAGCGCATAAATTGAGTCACAGTACTCATCAAAACATTTATGAATATTGAGCAGACTTATGAAAATGAATTAAAAAGCAGAATCACAGACTTTGAAACGAGACTTTAAAAAGCAATGAATGGGGTAGTAGTGATGAAATATTCGAAATTAATTTAAATGTTTTGAAAACACATCACAATTTCTGAAAGTACATGATTAATCAATCACGAAATATTTAAATTGTTTCACGGGGGAATTGAAAAAGTATGTCTAACGGAAAAGCAAATAATACGTCACTTTCTGTTCCACAAATCATGAGCAAAACGTTCCTCAATTACCACAAAACTGAGCACCCTTCATCATTTACGTGGATGTAAATACAGTATTTTAAACCAGTGACACACAGCATAAGAAGTACAATGGCATGACGTTAAAATTTCAAAAACATGTGAATTACTGTTTAAAAACTAAACAATAACAAAAAAAGTTTCAAACGATTAACTTTTTTCATAATGCATGTTGGGTTAACAATCTGCACAGGAGTTACACAAATTAAACAAACACTGCAATGTACCATGAAGCCCATTAAACAAAGGAAGTCATGACTGTTTACTTCTCAGATGCTGAAACACGGCCTGTAGCGCAGTATCTCGTAATGGCTGGTTTAAATGCACGTCCCGGAAGGCGGGAGTTCCTGAATGGCCGCGGAGGCGCGCTGCACGCCCGCGCCGCGGCTGGCAGGTCGCCTTTAAAGCGGCCGCAGCGGCGCTGGAGGGGGGGGGGAGAGGGGCGTGGGAGGGGAAGCGACAGCGCCGGGGAGGGGAGGCGGCGCCGGCAGAGCTCGGGGACGTATTTCACCGGGTTACAGATTACTTCTCGCGAGATTATACCCGCGCGCCCTCCCGCGGGACGCGCGCACAACGCGCCGCGTGGGGACGCCGAAGGCGGGAAGAGGGGGGCGGGGCGGGGCGGAAGAGGACACAGAGAGGCCATGAAATAATTTCGCCATCGCGCCTCCGCCTCCGCCCCGCCCTTTGGCTCCGCAACGGAGAAGTAGGGCGGGAGCAAACGCCGTTGGGGCCGCCCCGCCCTGCCCCGCCCCGCCCCACCCCGTCCCGCTCCGCTCCGCGGTGAAAAACGCCGCCTGAGAGCGCCACCAGAAGAAATGTGGTACGGCGCCATTGGGACGAAAGATAACGCAGCGATCGGTTCGCGTGGAATTACATTACAGAGACATTCGAAATAACTCCGAAATGGAACAACGCTACGAGTATTAGGGGCGAGAATTATTGCTGCCATTACTTTATTTTGTTTCCTTCTTTGGGTCAAACTCAGTTAACAGTTTTTTAGTGAAAAGAGATAACGGAAAGTCCAACCACAGCCCCGAATTTCGTTATTTGGGGCAACGATTCCCGTAACAATTATTTTCAAATTTATTTTTAATTACGGGTAGAATTTTCATTCAAGCATCCCACCTGTCGCTTATGTTGGTATATTTATTTTAAAGTGAAAGAAAACTATTGTAGTCAACATGGCTTCACTTATTTTAAGTAGGAACATCATTTTAAACATGGCATGCTCCCTAAATTCAGGAAACGATGTTTACAAACTATCAGATAACAGAGGCATGTGACAATCGTTATCCACATGTAACTTACGCAGGTTTACTTTTCATAATTTTTACGTATGCATACATTTGACATTTTTGTTCGGTTGGAAAAAACATACTAATAGCAAAAAGTGTCGTTATAAAAAATCGAAATGTGTCTCATGATTACATATTATTAAACGGCAAAGGTCAAAGCAGTGGATCTCTTCCGTGCAACTGAACGGAAGTCCATTCGCCACAATCCCCACCCCGCAGCTCGCGCAGTCTCCTCCCCGAGCCGCACCCGCGCGCGGCCATCAATCTCCCCTTAGGCGCCGGGTGGCGGGGGCGGGGGCGCGCACTGCCCGGAGCCGCTGTTTGATGCGCGGCGCGGCGCGGCGGGCGCCCAGCGTCAACAGGCCCGCAAGGCCGAGTGGCGAGTGGCGAGTGCTCGAGTACCGAGGGACACGAAACATAGCGCGGTGGGCGGGGCCGGGCGGGAGGACGAGCGGCTCTTTCCAGGCAGCGCGGTCGCGCGCCGGTCGGCGGGCGGGGGCGAGGGTGCGGGGGGCAGACTTGGGGGCTGGACGAGGCGAGGCGGGGTAGGCGGAAAGAAGGGGGGAGAGGCATTGCGGGGGGGCTAGGTGGAACGAAGCTAAGTGAGGCGGGGTGAGGTGGGGCGGGGCCGGTTGGGGCGGGTCTAGGCGGGGCTAGGCAGGCCTAGGCGAGGGCGGGGGCGGGGGCAGGGCGCACGCAAATAAGTACACAAACAGGCGGCCGGCAGTGCAAATATCCGGCGCGCCGCTGCTGGCGCCGTAGCCACCGCCACTGCAGGCCGGACGACGCGGCGGGGTCGGAGGGGGACGGGCCTGCAATATTAAGTGTGTGTACACAGTGCCAGGCGCGCCGCCCCGTTATTGCAGGTGGAAGCGACGTGGCGGTGGGGGCGACGGCGGAGGAAGGGGCGTGGCAGCAGGGGCGGTGGTGGGGGAGCGGAAGGGCTGGATATTAGCATGGCTTCCCCGCACCCGCGCCCCCCCCCCCGCACCACCGCCTCCGCCGCCGCTGTCACGAGTGGCGCCGATCGATATGCTAAGCCGAGTGCGGCGTGGCTCCGCCCCCGGCTGCGCGCGCCCGCCCCGGGCCCGGGCCCCGCCCCCGCCCCGCCCCCGCCGTCGCCGCCATGCGCGAGCGGTCGATCGCCGCGTGCGTTGGCGAGGGTCGCGGCCCGGCCGCTCCGCCGCGCCCCTCCGCGCCGCGCGGGAAATTCCACCACTCTTTCTGGAATCGCGCCTGTTTTTCTCAGACGCGACGGAACAGCGCTGCTGAGTGGTTGACCTAAGGAAAACCAATCCCCAAGCCGTGATGTGTGGAGTGGCAAACGCGACAGCTTCAACTGATAGCATGCGTCCGGAGAATGTCACTAGTTTCATATCAATGAGCTGAAGGGGTGGGTCCAGCCAATCATTTTTGGGGGGTGGGGGATCATAGATTTTTGTTAAATAATAAACATATTTGCTATTATATTGCATATGATTGTTGTAGTGTGTAAGATACTACACAATATTATTTTTTAAATAATTGCATAATTGCAAAATAAATTTTTAAATCAATTTTATCAAAGGGAGATATCAAACGAAAAACTCAAAATTTTCTTTTTTTTTGGGGGGGGGGTGAGCATGGCCTCCCTGGAACCGCCACTGATGTGTTGCAGACGCAGTGACAAACACTTAAAATATCTGCCTTGGGGTAATCAACAACACCTTTCCTCCCAGAGATCGAAAACTACTGCATGTACTGCAAGGCGATCGATGAATAAGCTCAATGATCGGCCCCCTAAAATTTATCCCACATTCTTGGAAGGCTTTGACACGGGCACTCGCGACTTAACTGCACGCTCACTTGGACGCGGAACAAAATAAAGCCGTCGTTTCAAAGCAAATAGAGAGGCTGTCGAAGCCGCCAGGACGATCGGGGGTCTAATTAAAAGAAGGGTCCCCTCCAGATCAGACGACGCGTCGTACCGCCTCCCCGTTGCCTTACGCCCCGTTGACGAGGGTCGGGGATGGGGTTGGGGATGAGGATGAGGATGGGGATGGGGATGGGGTGGGGTGGGGGTGGGGTGGGGTGGGGTGGGGTGGGGTGGGGGGGTGCGGGGCGGAGAGGCGCCAGCAAGGACGGCTAACTTCGAGGCGCGCCCAGATACCGGGAGGTTTTAATTAAATGTACAGCGCTTCACGCTGGGGCAGATAATTTAATTACCTGCCGCCAGCGAAAGATCCCGCGCCGCCCCCACCGCCGCGGCGGGGTGCTCGCCGCCCGCCCGGGGCGATGGGCGATGGGCGATGAAGAGGGAGCGAACGCAGGGGGCGGCGGAACTGGGAGGAAACTGTGAGATATTGGAAGTGACGGAGAAAATCGGGAAGCGATGTACTTGGAAGTGTGGCCAACCCGTGGCGCATTCCATTGTCGTCTATACTTCGATATTGGTGGTCGATGGTGGTACCGGGATAGATGGCTCAGGGCATAAACTGATGTCACTGCAGTCCGTCTGACCGGGAGGTGCTAGATTCGAGTCCTGATAGTGGCAAGATTTTCGATACTAGCTAAAATCATCTCTCATTATTGTACCTTGGCGCTTCAATGAACGTAGATCTTTTGAATAAGCGAACACCCATTAATCTTGGGGTGTCAATTAGATGATTGAGTTATCCCTACCTTCCTCCAAGCGAAATCCATCCTACCCCTATCCTTGTTTTTCAACACCAATCAGAAATGTAAACAGACACGAAAGGTTTCAGTTATATGGCGCATGTGAAATCCCTAAACTCATGGCACGTTAATCACCCCGATGTAGACATTTGAGAAGACGTTGTCTCCTTAATGCCTCGGATAAATAGTCAAATAAAATTCCTATAGTTTATTAATATAAATCATCTTCCTAGATTTTAATTGTTCATGCAACACAAATGCACGTTGACAGTTACCTGTACCAACAAGTAAAACGCAATCGAATTTCTATTTCACAAATGAAATAGAATTTTATTTATGAATTCATTTTTGTTAGTTACAGTTATGTTTACCCTACAACCACCATACACAGACACACACACACACACCACAGATATTCAATTTACGCACGGATATGTCAAATATTAACGAAGGCTTCCGGCGCTTACTTTTTCCCTGACAGAGTAGAGCCGTGTTCATAGCTTATGGCCAAATCTTCAGCGTATATTCTACGGATTGGAGCGTACATTCGCTGATGCGTGACTATGTGTGCAGGAACACACAGATCGGTAACCTGGAAATATTTGTCAACAGTAAGCGAAATATGTAATCTGCTCTCAAATTCAATATTTATACATTTTTTTAAAAGAAAGTTCGCAATCAGGAAATATCCGAAAAAATATTTTGTCAACAATAATGTTTATTTACTTTTAATTAAATTTTACGTATTTAGGCCCTTTCATTAATATATTCAACAATTTTATAAAACGCTCCGTCATAACAGTCAACAGACTTCAAACACATACACGTAACAAGACTTCAAAACATCTGTACGTTTCTTGATTGGAAAACCTAAGTGTTGGCGAGACGCTCTCAGAATATGTCGAAGCGGCTGCCATAAAACATCCTGACGACGGGTCTGTGGATCAGTGGTGTCAAGGTCTCCTACTGGTTGCAGTGGCACGCCCCGTGGCACCATGCCATGCCACGAGCTTCTGTGCGCCACAAGCATCGGGAGAGGAAACTATTGGTAACCTCGACGTTTCACAATAGGGATGGCGTTGTCTCTTGAGGCGGGGTTATGAACTCCGTGGAGGCGATTTCATCGTGGCACTCGTGCCACGGACTCTCGCTCATGACATCGACCTTGACAACACTGCTGTAGATCAATTCAAACGTGGAGAACCACAATATTGGAAAAGTGGCGGCAGCCCGGATAGAAATGAAATGCCGTCGGGTCCAACCAGGGAAGGGAATGGTGGAGAGGGGATGGAGCGAGGGTAAGGGGGACGGGGAGGGGGCGGACGAAATGGATGAGAGGGCGCAGGCACGGGTTATTGAACGAGGCTCGCGGAATCCAAAGGGCGGGCGTTCTCATTGACTGCTGAACAGGAAAAAAACACATTCCCATTGTTCTCGGATGGGAGGCAAACACACTTAGTCAACACAGTTTTTCATTTTCCTTCCTTTGTGCCTTTACTGGGATGGCAGACGCGTCATGAAATTAGAACATGTCAACAAATTCGAAAATGTAATCCAGGACTGCCCCAGATCCTTTGTTGGTTTCAGAGCGAACGTACAAATCGGTGATGTTACGGTAAAACTTACCGAGCGAAGGGAAATTAGTTCTATAAATGTTACCATAAACGAGAAACGAACGATTTTCCCGATTGTTACATCCTTTGACAAACAAAAACTACCACAAAAGCATCTGCATACCTCCAATAAATTTGCGATGAATACATGTATCAACCTGGAACAGACATTGATGAAAATACTCACTTTTGTAAATCACTGACCCGAAATTGTTTTCGATTTTCTGAGCTTTGTGAATGATTTATGCCTTTGTAATAGGCCAGATATGCACATCCATGTCAATACTCTCTTCATATAGTTCTACGAAGATAAAAGGTGGCAGGAAAACAAAAAAATATAAGGATCAACTTCAGTTTATTTCATCTGGATTTATGCTAATAAAACTGATATCTGTTGCACCGACGTGAGAAAAAAAATGATTTATGCTAAATTTACACGAACGGGTTGTTGCCGACAGAAAGAAAAACCATAATGACATAACTGTAAAAAACGGTGACATCCACAGGTAAGCACAATAGTGACATTTTACTAGGGAAAGGACATTTGTGACTCCGTTCCGCGCGTTGCGACTCTGGATGAGCAGCCTGGTCATGTGATAGACTGCTCAACCGCAATTATCTTCGGCCTCACCGAATGTCCGCACATTTTTTTCGACATCGTACATTCCTATTTCGTAAGCCAGAGTAGAGTGCAACCTGGTACCGACCAGATTATTTTGTGAGGCTCCGGGCAGTTAAACGCGACATAATATTTACCAAGACTTGGGAAATTCAAACTGAACAGTATTTATTTGCTACATGTTCAATTACATTCTAAATTTACAGCAACTTGCCAGCATTTCATTCTCAGGTACATTGTTACCAATAATTCAATGAAAGTGCTCTCACAAACTGTATTTATGTAATTAAAAAATAATTATGAAATGCGTAAATAGAAATGAAACAAGCTTTAAAATTAGGGAGGTCGAAAAATATTCTTATAAAAACGTGATCGGATTTGGGAATGAGGAAAATTGTTTTGACCTAATGTGTCATTTTAAAAAATAGGTGAAGTTGATAATTTGTTATAGACATTTTTTTGTGGAGTAAAGTATAAATGATTTGAAAGAAGTAATTTGAAGTTCTCTATAATATTTATGTCCAATAGGACATAAACCAGGGAGTATGTAAAATTTTGCGAAGAAATTTATTTAGAATTATTTGAAATTTGTTAAGGTTAAGCTGAACATGTAATTTCCACATTTCTTTAGAGAACTCTCATGCATGTCTGACGCTGCGTTCTGATAGCAACGTTCAAGGAGCGCTCAGTAAGATGTAAGATAATCGCTGAGGATCCAAATGACAGCGATGCTTCTTATGAGACTCGACCGTGGAAGACGAGCAGCAATCTCATTCACCATTTTTCAACCCATGTCAGAAGATGGCATTGAAGAAGAATGCTTGAGTGAAGAGCGATTTTAGTATCGTTTGCGGTGTTGTAATAAGAGTGGTACATAATTGACACTCGTGACGGGGGCGTGGTCGAACATTGCATCTAGCAAAGCGGAAGATTACAATGGAGAGTCGTTCCTTTCAGGAGAAACGGACGGAATTTTCTTTTTCTAGCGAAAATGGCGGAAAAGTTCTCACAAAGCTCTTCCACAATTCGCACCAAAAGTTTTAAGAAAGAAAATTGATGTCATGTGTAAAGATTTTTTTACAATTCATTTGTAATTGTAAAAATGTGATAAATAATTGATGCTTGCTGTGGTCCTTCATTATACGCTTTACGCATTTTTGGTCCACGGGCTTCGTAAGTTTGTGCTTCTTAAGACTGCCTTTCATGGCATAGTTTTCGTACAGATTCTCATACAGATTCTACACGGAAACTTCAAAATGGCAAACAGAAGTACTCGATGCTGCAAACCGTGTGTACCATTCATTGTACGTTTACTGCAGGTTTTCTGTACAAGATCCCACAAGACCCATAAAGTATCTGTACAGGACCACCATAAAAAAAGACGCCGCTAGGGACTCTGGTAATAAAGTAATGAAGTCCGAGTCGTTCATTGACGGAGCAAAATCGAAATTGATGGACGAATGGATGGAGCACAACGCGTCAAAACCGTTAGCGAACGATGCGTGTCATGATCAAGTCAGATGAGTGTGGTACAAAGTCAACGTTTTCATCATGGAAAGAATTGGACACGCTTGAAAGTGATCGTGCAGAAATCGTGCACCCTGAACTGTAAGCATTCTGCAAGTGAAATCTGCATGAAAACCTGGCCGTTATAACGGCGTAAAACCTCGTCTTCAGCGGAACTAACGAAAGCTGGGCCACGACTGCACTTCTGGCGCATGGACCCTAGGGGAGGGGGGGAGGCAGAGGGGCAGCGCCTGCGTTCAATAGCTTGCTCCCCGGATGTTGGGGACTTCCCAGCGGGAGGTTCAAGGTCACTGGCGAAGCACAATGCTCGCTGCGCGGCACCACAAAGGCAGTCGGGACACACGAACGCCGCGATATCATCACCCCACCCCTTCTCCCCCACCCCTTGCCTGCGTCCGAGCCACGCCGTTATCGTAAGTCATCACCATTAGCGGCATTAGCATTGTCATCGATGTCCTTCATGTTTTGCGAGAGGATTATACAGAGATATTCAGAATTAGTTCGAATCGCGACATGACCGGCGATTTTCCTACCACTGACAAAACAGACATGACTGGTTTTTCTTTTCTTTTTTAGATTTATAATTATTCTACAATTAAGTATCTTGGTTGCAACTTGGTTGCAGTTGATGTTGCAAAGAAACGACTCACCGGAAACAATTAATCTAAAAACAGTTTATTGAGATACAAGTGCAATCTACTCGTTAATTACATTCCACTTTCATTTCTTAGTTATCAATGTGAATTTTAAAATAGCATAACACTGCCGTCGTGAAATCCTATTCAGGGAACAGAATGAAAGCATAACGGACGTAATTACCTCGATGCCGATGAGATAGCATAGCAAACACGCTGCCGGAGGAAAGTGATGATTCAACGTATGCGTTTCCAACCGGTTTTGCAGGACGTTAGCATGCGACAAACGTGTAACTTGTTTCTCAATAAGCGAGGACACGCTACGGTGCAGGGGAGCGTTCCAGTGCAGCACGCGACGGAGCTGTGTGTCTCGCCGTACCCTCCACGAGTGCTCGGGCGCCTTCAAAAAACATGTCCTCGCGATTCCTCTTTCAGGGACGTCGGGACCAATTGTCAGAAAGGGAGAAACTTCTATTTCGTAGATAGGATATAATGAAATCGGCAAAAATAAATTGTACATCATTAATACGTTATGTATACTTCGGTTTTTCTTTCTTGGCGCACGGGGTGTTCCATCAAAATACCTCACGGTATTTCGCGTCGTTCTCCGTTGTGCCGCCAGGAGTCGCATGATTGCCAGAACTGCTCTTTACAGTCGCGATCATGCGACCCCTAGCAGCAAAACCGAGAACGACGCGAAATACCGTGAGATATTCCATTTCATTGACACACCCTCGTGCGGCAAGAAAGAAAAACCGAAGTACAATAATGTGCACCGAGGGAAGTGGCTCAGGGACTAGCGCGCGGAATTGCATTCGAGAGGTTCCATCCCCGTGCCGGCCATAGTTACCAGGGTTTACTGGTTTTCCTTGGTCATCCAGGCGCATGCTGGGATGGTTATATTGAAAGGCCACGTCCACGAAAACGGCGCCGCTGCCGAATTCTTTAACTACGTGAAGTCGCGAAGTTTAATCGAATTCAAGACATCGCGGGTTCCTGGTTGGGTGACCGACTAGTTACCCCGGGATCTAACGTCGCGACGCTTCGCCGAGGCCAATTGCCTTTTACGAGACATATAATGAGAACACATTTACATCAAAATAGCACTATTTTATAGTATAATGATGTATTTTAAACAATATTTTCCCTCCGAAATATTTGAAGTGCTTAACTTTCAATAAAACAAAATGCGATGAACAGATTAAAAACATTTTACATGTTCTAGTTTCAGATTTCTGAGGTGTGCTAGTTTGAAACTGCCAGTATCTCCTGACGAAATATTTAAATAAGAGTTCATGTTGATGTTTTTAGTTTTACAATTCCACGCTTGTGTCCCGGTTGGAGGAGCCCGAAGTGTTAGCTGGGGGTTTAGCACTAAGGTGGAGAGGTGGACTAACGCTTGCTCGTGCCTGTCCGCTTTCATTCCATTCACTTGTTCAGCCTGGACGCCGAAATGAATTTTCCCAGATCGCAAGGGCTCTAGAGCTGCAGAGCCCGCTTCATTCCACTACTGCAGGATCTCTCCCAGCTGTCGCCCCCGGTGCATCCAGTCGCTTAGTGCGATAGCGGGAGTGGGGGAGGGACTGGGGAATTGTCAGAGGCGACTCCCAAGATTTCTATTACAGTGCCTGAAGCGCTCTTCTAACAATTGAAACGCTTGTTTTTAAAGTGGCGTTTCTCTGTTTCCATTTTTTCTACTTTTACGCATCAATGTATTCAAAAGACTCTTCTCTATCATGCTGGTAAATATTCAGTTGAAAAATTGAATTCCTCCTGTGTTGAAAGTTCTTGGAATACAAATAGACATGTTCAGCTTCTTTTTAGAAACAAATCCCAAGTCTTTTTCCCTTTCATTTTTAATTTACCAAGTAAAGTCTCCACTTTCAAGAAGAACTTGTTTCTGTAATACGCTTCGGACTCTGTATCTGCATTTCGTCTTTAAATAAAAATAAAGTATGTCACAGGCAATTATTAGCCTTTCCTGTGCAAATAGATTAAGGTTGAGCGATTTCACGTATGGACACTACGCAAACCCACTTGGGAAAAGATTCTTGAAGAGCATATCGTCGCGGGCCGAATGCATGGGCGTATCCAGCTGATCATTTGGGGCGGAGGGAATAATATGTTTTTGTTAAATAATAAACATATTTATTACTTTGTATATTATTTTTGTAGTATATATGATAATATACACTGTTACTGTTTAAATAATTACAAAATTTTAATATAAATAAATATTTAAATCAATTGTGCCTCATAAAGGATGGTAACAAACCAAAACCCTAGGTCTTTAGGGGGTGGGGCCATGGTCCCCATGCCCCACCCCCTTGGATTAGCCACTTGCATGGAGGGTGTGTTATTTGTTCTACATCTGCCTTGTGTCATTAATAACTATAACAGTGAAGTATGCAAAATATAATTAATAGCTTTACCTATGTAAATAAATTGAACGTGTTCACCTATGGCCATTAGCCAAAAACACTTGCAAAAAGTATCCTGAAGAGCAGAGCGCCGCGCGCCGGTTGCGTGAGCGATGGGGGGAGCGGGAGGGTGGAGGGGGCGGCGATGCAGGGCAACGGAGAGCCGAGCGGCGAGGGCGGGGCCGGAAGCGGCGCGGGCCGAGGGGCAGAGGGCGGGACGCGACGTCACGCGCGAGCGGCGCGCGGCCAGACCACCGGAGACGTCGCATCGACGGCCACCTCCACCCACCCGCCCCTGTCAGGCGTTCGAGCCACTTGCACCGCCCGCGCCGCCCCCGCGCCGCCCCCGCGCCGCCCCCGCGCCGCCCCCGCGCCGCCCCCGCGCCACCCCCGCGCCACCCCCTGACCTCCCGTCCAGCCCCGCGCCGCCCCGTCCAGTACCGCGCCTCCCCGCCCCGCCCCTCCCCGCGTCGGCCCCGCTCCGCCCCGCTCCGTCCAGCCCCGAGCCTCCCCGCCCCGCCCCTCCCCGCGCCGTCCCGCGCTCCGTCCCTCCCGCCCCCTCCCTCCCCGCCCCGCGTCGCGCAGGTTCGCGTCGTGCCGCCCGCGCCGTGCCGTCCGCGGCGCGCCGTCGCCTGTGCCCCCGGCGCGGTGCTCGCGTGCCGCCGGCCTATTAAAGCGAGCCGCCTTTTCCCCTCCCCTTCCGCTGCCTGCGTCTCACTCTCCCCCACCCCCTAGGGGGCCCGTCTCCCGCGCCGGCGCGGGCTTCCGGGCGCCGCCCCATTCTTATGCAAATGCGCCGCGCGGCTGATTCACGAGGCGGGCGTTCTCAACGGAGCGTCGCCCCCCCCCGCCACCTGTGCGCGCTGCCCGTCACCCGCGCTTAGAGCCCCTTCATGCGAAGAGAAGTACATTCCTGTGCGCCCCCAAGTCCTGCATTGTTATTTTTAGTTGTCAGGCGAGTACTAGCCGTGTGGTCTTGTTTGTGTGCGCTGGTTACCACCAATCTTTCCAAAAACAAAACTACTACACCCGAAACTCTTCAAAACGCTTTCAATTGTTATCATTTCTCTTCCAAACTGCCCGGAAGGACTCGGGCGTATACCAACTGCATCCCGTGGTCAAATTTTCCTGTTTTTTTTTACCCTCCCCCAAAAAGGCATAGCCCAACTGCATCCCGTTCCGTTTTCCTCCTTAGTTTAAGGATTGATTTCTACTACTACCGTAGTCTGCTTAGAAGTTACTATATTGATCGATTATAATTGATCCACTTCTGACTGTTTTGAAGCATAGCGTCGTGCATAAACACAGATGTGACAACAGGGCGACCGCATGTGGCGGGCGACAGTGCTTAGGACAGGGCATGCAGGGCGACAGTGTTTAGGGTGGGGCGTCACGATATGACGTAGACGGAAAAGCCCAGAGAGAAAGGACGAAGGGCGCGGCCCAGCCAAGCTAGGCGGGCTGTAACGCATCACCATTCGCTTCAAGCAGTCGACCGGAGCAGATCGGAGGCAGCCGTCGGGTGGGGTGCGGACTGCGTGTGCGGAGGCTACGACCGGCAATGTACTTTGTCGTGATGCAGTGAGACTCAAGTGACGAGTCGTGTAAGAATTATGCGGTGCTTCACACGATCGGATTCATTCGATAATTAAGTAGAGGGTGTGGTAGCCGTAGATTCAATATTACTCCTAGTAGTGGGTCGATTTATTTCGTTTATTTAACTATTGTACTGAAGGTTTATTTCGGTGGTGAATTTATTTATTAATAGACTAGCAATAAGTTAAACCTACTCTCGTCTGTGTGTTATTGCAACCTGCATGACGCCACATCAAGAAACATTTACACGCCTTTTTAGGCCACTGCCAACCACACTTGAATGTTTATGGAAGCAAAACATGAAACCGCGTAATATAAATATCAAGATCAAAGATTTATCAGCAATTACGAATAATTAGTCAGGTGCATAGGTGGGCGTAGTGAAAAACAAGGGGAAAGCAACTAATGTTCTGGGCGCTCTTTTCCTCTAAATATTTTATTTATATATTCTAAATATTTTTATTGTTAATTTAAGGTCAATTTTTAACTGCTTGGTCATATGGTCTTATAGCGATCCCTGTAATTTTTAATATTGGGATAACTGTACGAGGAACATATAACGACAACACGAACGTACACATACATGGCCACGATACATGGCATGCGAACCCGCGATCCTTCGAGGCGATGTAACCACAGCCCTTCACCCTTGGCGACCTCGGCTATCCAGGCCGGCCCTCTGAACTTTATTTACGCAAAATATTTAACTAGTAAATGAATAAAACATATAAGGACAATGAAAGTATACGATAATTGATACAACGAATAAATACAAGTGAATTTATGTTAAAACATGAATACGGTGTTCATATGGCTTGGAGGGCCTTTTAACGAAATGTATAAAAAATTTCTCAAATTGGCAGACTAAAAACTTTGGAAATGAGGAAATGAACAAATTTAAGGAAAAACATATTTTTATTATATAAAGGTCCTTTCAAAATTTTCTGGGGAGGCAACGGCCACCTGCCCCCTCCCTCTTCGCGGCCGCCGAAGGCTAAGAATCTGTAATAGTATAAAACTGAGTACATTGGCTTTTTTAAAGTCTCAATCAAAAACGGGTAAAATTTTCCGCTAAGAAATAAAACCCAAAACGTAAATCCTATAAATTAACAAATTCTTGATTCGCATGAGAAAAGCAAACAACGCGATGGCGAAACAAAATGTAGATGTATTGAGTAATTATTTTGATTAATAAAATGGATTAAATGAAGTTGAAAATTGCACGTGAATAATTATTATTGGATGGAACACACCTGTGTTCAAGAACAATTGAATATGAAAATGAAGAAATGTGTAAGATAAAAAATACTCTCAAAAATTATACACGAACATAAAGAGGTTATGGTACAGAGCTCGAGTCGATACAATTATTGAAATTGTTTTGAGAATAAGAACATCGAAATGAAAGTAGTTCGCAAAGTGAACTTCTCTGTCTAAACACGGCACGCTCCTCAGTTCGAACTTAAATGGATTCTAACTAAGCTCACACAAGTTAAAGGAACTTTTCCAACACGACTTCGAAACAACATCGAACGACCTCGATAAATTCCTAGAACTTAACTCCAGAGAACGAAACTTCACAGCCCATCAACTGCGACGAAGTGCAGAAGTGAAGCGGCAGTGACGCAAACGCCGTCGTTCTGAGGCAGGGCTCGCCAAACTTAGGAAGTTTCTGAGCTAACGTATCGTTTTAAAATCTTACTGCGAGCTACCAAAAGAAACGAAGACAGAAATAAGAACTTACATAAAACTATCCACATTAGCAAATGACAGATGTACACACGTTAAGTGTAGCTCGCATTACCTCAACTTTACTGCATCAACTCTGAGACTAACAGTGACAGTTGCTCGGGAATTATCGTCGTGTCAACTGTAAAGTATCGAAAATGAAGAACAACTACTTTTCCGGAGCGTCAATTTATCTATTTAAATATATAAATAAGATCAGCTTTTATCATCATATTCAATAGTTGACAGCCGGGATTTAGGGCTTTCTAAAATGGTACCACATTCGATAAGTCATTGTTTGTATCGCATCTGAAGCACGCGCCAAATGACGAAAAACTAGAAACCGGCTTTTTCACATTCGATTCTTCACAATTGACACGATATTACGCAAGAAGTTGTTTTCGTGGTTCATCTGCCTGATGCCCGTGAAGCAACCACTGATTAAACAGCCTGAACGTGACCGTGATTACCAAAAATCTCCTCCTGAATTACTAATTGTTCGCAATCGGTGGTTTGAGGATCTGTGAGGGTGAGGATTCTTGGGGAAATGTTCTTATATTAACACTTTATTCACAACCGTTTACTGCATCAAGAAACTTTTAACAATAAATAGCCTAATGCATTAATTACATACTGGTTAGAAAAGAGGAATCGGGAACTACATTTTTAATCTTTTACAAACGTGGTTCAATCAGATCCAGCGTGAAATTACATACAGAATGTATGTGTAGGCAAAATACGGTATTTGGTATTTACAAATTAGAGGGAAGAAGTGAATAAATAAAATCACTTGCATTTCTTTCAGAAACAAGTCGAGAAGCCTACAAGGAAAAATAGTTCAAGGTTCAATAGTTCAAAGAAATTGAAAACTCGTACGAAGTAAATTAGTTCTGAATGATACTTAAATTTATTGGACAATAAAAAAAGTGGAGATAGAATGCAATGGAAGGATTTGAACTGTAATGATTGGATCACGATGTTCTTAAAAAATATCACGCCTCAGGTGACGTGCTGTACTTTGAGCGGGAAATTATGTAATAAAAAGAACTAACGATACATTCACCAGAAATGTTGATCGAGAGTCTGATCAACATACAAACATGTAGATTGTGAACTTGAAAATGTCAGGCGGGAGAACTTCGCAATGGGTAAGAGGAATGTTTGTACTGGAACAAGGTTTGAAGAAGTCTGACCCAAGAACAGCAACATCCACAAAGGCGACGCTAGTCGAGGCATTGTCTGAGCATGGTCTTCCCAAACAGTCGAGCGCCGACGCCGATTAATTACCCCAGACGCCAAGGTCGCTCGCCTTTGAGCGGTGCTAACGAGGCGAGTGCGACCCGACGCGAAAGAAGCCGCCGAGAGAAAGAACCCCTCTAACAAGGGCCCCCTATCTTAACACGGTAATGGCAGCGGCGGCCGTGGCTGCTGCGGCTTGCGGACCGCGCTATCGCCGGAGCTAGGCGCTTGTCAGTAGAAACTCTCGTTAATTTAAATTAAGCCCTCAGCCGAGCCGAAGCGAGGAGTGGGAGGGGGGAGGGAGAGAGGAGGGGAAGGGAAAGGGAAGGGAGGAGCGGGGGGAAGGGCGGAGGGGGAGAAGTGAAGGGGAGGGTTGGGGGAGGTGAGAGGAGAGAGGATGAGAGAGAGGGAGGAGGAGGAGGAGGGGGGGAGAGCTGGACGAGAAGAAGGGAGGAAGGGAGGGGAGTGCGACACGAGTGGAGGCACAAACCGCTTAGCTGCTAACACCCGATTACCATGTAAACGCCCTAGTTACCAGAAAACGACCTAACTTCCGCTTTTCAAGATTCAGCTCCTTGCAGCTGCGACCGCCACGTGGTGTCTCGAAAGCTCAAAGTCTCCCATCCAAAGAGAGGTCATTATTTAGAATATAATTTTGAGCAGAATAGGGGAATGAAGGTGTTTACTTCTCGAACACAGGCGTTGGGACAAAACCCTCGAAAATTAACGAATGAAATAGCGAACTACTATCAGTAGACATTGTTAAAATAAAAAGATAAAAACAAGATCGTAGATCACTTGAAGAAAATGTCTCAAATTTAACAAATAAGATAATAAACAATATATAATTTTAATTGTAATCCATTTATTTAAACAAAAATAGGCAAATTAGTAGTCCATCCTTTAAATGAAATTAGTAGAACCAACCTTCTATACATTGATATTTATCTATATATTGATATCTATATATTGATATTTAATAACATACATTCTTAAGTTAATGAAAGTTCCATATGATTTTCAGACAGTCGTAATGTTTATTCAAAAATACACATATAATTATTCACTTGGCTAGGTTTCGGAGACTAGATGTGTCTCCATCATCGAGCCTTTAAATATAATATAATGTAACTTAGTTACATGATGTCAATCATAACATGAAGCTGTAGAATATAAAATTTATTTGGACGAAAGAAGTAATTTATTGTTTTCTTATTCTTCTGTTAGCTCAACTCAGACTACTTTTACTTCTTAGAGAGTACGGACATGAATGTTCCAAGTCTCAAGAATTCTGGGAGGGGTAACTTTATCAGAAATAACAGCTGGACGACTTTTAAATTTTCTACTAAATTTTGTTAATATCGAATAATAACTTTGTGCAAATTGATTGCATTCAAGATTAGAATTCATCGAAGGGTAATTTTTTATAAATAATGATTCCAGAACTAGTCTCGAACACCAGTTAGGTTCTCTGGAAATTGTAAAAAAAATACAAATTGGAATAATAATATACAATTATTTTCATAATTTACAAAATATCTAAAAACTATTATTCAAGATCATGATCTAGATGATAGAATCTATTTAGTCTTCTACATTCTTGGATATTTTCTAGTAAGTTTAAAGATAAGTAACTTGTGTAACTTTTTAAGCTTATTATACGAGTTTGTGTTATAATGTGGTTTAATGTCTCTTCAATCACAACGCAATTATTTTTAATTTTTGTTTTGTGTTTCAATTATTCTGCATGTTCATGACCAACTGGTTTTGCTGGCTATTGAAAAAAAATCCTTAACTTTTCTTTGAACTGTGAACGGTTGTGAGGCTTGTTCCACAGTACAAAATATGGAATGTGTAATATATACAAAATCACAAATCAAATATGAAAACATACAAGTGTACGGAACATGTAATACAAACTATTCAAAGAGAAAATTTTCACCGGATCTAAGAGTTACATATTTTTGTCTTACCAGAATGAAATCATCTGTATGCTTTCTATGAGTCTCTTGAGTAAAACATTTTTTCAGAATTAAAACAAAAGTATCTGATATATTATTACGCGTCCACATTTACAAAAAACGTTTGTGTCTTCAATTTTCGCCGACCACATGTCATCGACACCACACGCACGCAATTATTACCGGCAGACACGCACGACCGAAATGGAAACTGCGTGCGAGGCAGTAGATTCTTGAGAGATAGCGCCCCTCATAGAGGACCGCGCTGTTCTTGGCACGAAACACCCCTCCCTCCCACTCCACAACATGTACGCAGTTGGGCTGATATGAGTCCCCGCTTCAACTTCACTAGTTGACGTGAACGCGTCTTACATATGGAACAGTACTGAAGAACATGCAAGAAATATCGTTTGTTACGAAACAATGTATTCCAAACCTTTATATACCGGGACCAAGTATTCATCCCTAAATCCTGCGGGTATTTCCAAAGCAATTCAGTACTAGCTTCTGTCTCCCTTCGCTCCGACTAATGGGAATCGCTTCCAGTTTAATAGAAGAGATCGTATCCTCTCAGAGGTAATAATATTACAGTTAATTCATTGGAAACATTCACAGAGATTTGTCACAAAAAAGGTACGATAGAAAATCGATAAAAGTGACAGCTTATCGCAAATTAAATTTTAGATTCTTAATAAACGTTTTGAAAACATGTTATGCCAAAAAAATACAGATTCAAGAAGAGAACAAATATTATGCATTTCTCAATGAAAATGGAAAATACTCCAACCATCGACTTCAATAATATATTCGTTATTATTGCTATTATTATTATTATTATTATTATTATTATTATTATTATTATTATTACTATTAGATATGGCAAGAGTGGGAAGTGTGAAGGAACTGATATATTCTTTAACACAATACATTAACTTTCAGAAGAAGCATTACACACATTTTAGCTCAATAAACAAATGCAATATGTTTACTGAGCTATTTGTTGACGAATTCAATTGATGGCACATCATCGCCTATAGTGTTTATATGGACGGCGATACGACAAAGCACTGCCTGAACCCAGGAGACTCTTCCGGCAACCCGTTTTGTAGGTCAGCGCGGCTGGCTCGGTCCTCTTGAAGGCGGACGCCACTTTTGGCGCAGCCTGTTCCGCCCCCGCGCCCGAGCGCCCGCCCGCGCCGCTGCCGCTGCTGCATCAGGCTACAATCCCGGGGCCGCTTGTCGGAGGGCGTGGCGGCGGCGCGGGGCGCGGGGCCCGGCCCGACAGCTCGATCTATGGCCCCGGGCGCGTCACCGGGCCTCCCTGCGCGGCCCTCCGCGCAGATTAATCTCGTCGGAAGGGCCCGCCCCCCGCCATTCCACACCGCCCCCGCTCACGGCCTACACCTCACGCCCTTCGCCTCCGCCCCGCCCCGCGCCGCGCCGCCACGCCCCGCCCCGCCCCGCCCCGCCCCGCCCCGCCCCGCCCCGCCCCGCCCCCGCTTTCGGCCCACACCCCATGCCCTTCGCCTCCGGCCCGCCACGAAACGCCACGCCACGCCCCCGCTCACAGCCCACACCCCACGCCCTTCGCATCTGCCCCGCCACGCCCCTCCTCAACCCGCCCCGTCGTGTCCCCCAAGGCGCGGGCGCAGTTGTTTCCACTGGCACCGTCTCCCCCCAGCAGCAATACCTCCGGCACCACTAACACCGCACTGAATCACACCAAGCTTCTGACAACAAGAAAAGCTACGGTGCGAGGAAAACGGCTCTAATAAAAAAAAATGAAATGGAAGAAACGTTAATTTTAATTATAGTCGTACGTGCCCGATGGATGTGATCCAAATTATCAGAGTAATGAATTGCATCTTTCGTGGCAGGGCCCAAGTTATGCTATGAATAAAGACGAACGGGAAACATTAGATACGCTATCACACACAAACCATTAGTCAACCCTTCATCTCTTATCGCCTCGTGGAATTAATGCAACCACACTCACACCGAAGTTCCACCACAATGTGCATTATCACCACCTCTCGTATAAACGATCTGATACGCGTAAGCGATTGCTCCTCCCGCCGTCGTTGGAGCGCTCCTCATCAGCCTCCCATAGTCCCTACTTACGGAGAGAAACGCGACCGCCGCCTTTTGATATCCTCTCGCCCGATAGGTCCACGAGGCAGCATTCAGGAGCTAAAGGGAAATTATAAATGATATTAAGGAGGTTTTTATGAATATTAATGTTGGTTTGGGGTAGGTTCATAGTTCTCAACTAACAGAATACCACACAGTTCCAATTCTCCTAACAACTGGATACAAAATGACGGGATCGGTGGCACAATGGAATGCGTTAGTATCTGTATCGCTGGGGACCCGCCAGCTTTCCGCGCGCGTCAGCGGCGCTGTAATGCTGCGAAGGTCAACGGCCGAGGCGGGGCGGGGTGGAAAGGGGCGGGGCCGGGCCGGGCGGGGGCCAGGGCGGCAATATTTACACGTGACATCTATATTAGGGCGCCCCGCTGCTACTGCCGACCGCTGCCGGCAGCACGTGCAGACGCACGCGGGGCCCAGCTGCGCTGAAGGGAACGCGCTGTCAAGGGACTCTGGCTACAGTCTCGCCCTAGACTCAGCGCAGTTTGAAAGGTCGCTGCCATTTAATATCATACAGATAAGTGCCGACGTGGATAGACGAGGGGTCTACGAGTGTGCACCGACTCAGCGCTTCGTCCGAACGGTCGCGGCTTCGAGTCCCGCCTTGGGCGTGATTGTTTGTCCCTTGTCTCTCGTGTATGTGTTGGCGCCGAGGGCCTCGCGATCTGTTGACCCCAGTCAGGAGAGGATCAGAGGAACCCGCTAGTGTTTCGTATGGTGGAATATACGTCCCATCGGGACGTAAAGAGTAACAGGCTGTAGACAGGAAAAACGTCCTAGGAAAAACACAACACAAGTACGTCTCGCCACACAGCACACAGAAGTTCAAAGGTGCGCCGACCCTAGTGCAAGAGCTACACCGCACAAACGTGGCATTTGTGAAAGGGCAGCAAAAATTGCATTATTTTTACATTATTTTATTTCAAACAAAAAAGTTTACTTCATTTTTCAAAAATATACAAATTCTCTTTTAGAGTTAAATTATGGGTCGAAAAAATACGTACAAATACACTAATAAGTAAATAAATAATATAATTTTCGAAGATTTCATCATTTTCATTTAAGACAATATCGATTACTTTTATTACTCACGTGCCAACTGTGAAGTCACCGTTCGACTGCTCAGTCAAATGTCTGTATCAGCTAAATAAAATCCATGTAAGAAAACTAAACAATAACACGTGGGGACGGCAAACAAAAATTTGCACAAGGGCGCAAATTCCCTCAGCGCAACCTTGCCGAAGCTGAAAGGCCCCGAGAAAAACACTCGCAGCCAAATGACTCCGATGGGCTGCATATGCGCCTCGCAGTTAGTCATTTATAGGTTTTTACAGTAGTCAGGCCATTACAGGTAGTTAGCGGTCCAAAGGGGTATTTCGTTTGCGGTAGCAACGGAAGCTGTGGATGATTGTTACGTAACTGCACACACAATTCACTTAATCGGGAATCCGTTCAATCAATTAATTCCCTTTTATTCATATACTTTTTTAACATTTATAAACATTAGATCGTTTCAACTATGCTAACGTTGACTGTTACTTATCAATTCTTCTTTTCACTAACAACAAATGAAGGCATTGCATTCGTTTCGGGAGGATTTGTAGACCCCAACACATACAGTTCGATCTCTCTGACAACTGGCTATAAAATAGCATCATCGGGGGCTCAAAGAAACGAGGTTTCTGTACGTAGGAACTGGAACGTTGGGGGTAGAAGATGGTGGAACTGGGCTAGGAAGCGACAATGGAGGAAAGATATAGAAGAGGAACACAGAAAGAAACGAGTCAACTAAAGTTTGCCGATACTGAGCAGAGCAACAACGGTTTACTTTAAAAAAAACAACAACGTGCTTGCTTCTCTGGCATAACGAGAGTTTAGTGCTTCCGTTGCATCTGCTCCCAGCGCAAGGAAAGCTCTACACCTGTAAGAGGAGCTTGCCTTTAGGACCTGCCCGATCCGGATTGTTAATGCGAGGTGAGAGAGGAAAAGAATGAAGATGCGATATTCCGAAACAAATGCAGATGTTCATGTTAATTTTGGGAAGAATGCAGAAGCAATAATAGTTATGATAATTTGGACAAATCTTTCTGGTCCGAAATTAAGTGTGGCCTTCTTAACGCATTAATATGATTTAGCATTCAAACAGAAAGCCAAAAAAGTAAATGCGGAAATTATGATGTTACGAACTCCATTTCTTCACCTTTTGTGTCTTTCAAAAGTCTGCAATAATTGCTGCTGTTATTTCTCTATTGTCCGCAGCAAAGTGTACTTCAGCGTACCGTGGGGCATCCAAGAATCGTTTGGTAGAATTAAGGGCAACAGCTCTTTGTCCGGAGAGCATGTTGACCGGCAGTAGTGAGACATTTATTACTTGGAGATTCTGGGACTTCCGGCAGCTGGCCGGGTTGGGTAGATCTCAGCGGCATGTACCTCTTACAGGTGTACAAACTTTCATTCCACTGGCGGCAGATGCAACGGAAGCACTAAACCCTTGTACAGCAGAGATGCAAGTAGATCTTTATACTAGCAATGTTAACGAACATTGTTCCTTTGTCCACAGTCGGTAAACTCCAGTCGGCGACCACCGCTCCACTTGCATCTCTTTAATGGACTGCACACTTCACTGTAAGATATTCTAATGATTGTGAACTGGAAAGGAACTTATATAGTTACTCATACAAAACGAACATCATAGTGATTCTCATTCCAGTCATATGTTGATATAACCAGCATCAAATGTTAAAAAAACGTAGAAATTTTCTTGAAGACAAGAGTGTTTCATATAAATACGAGATAAAGCTATGCACATACACGTAATCAGAATTCTCCATACAAGGACGCTGTCATCATCACTTAAATATTCATTTTATTCATAAAATGTATTGCCCAGCAAAAATTATAATAAATTACAACCTAAAGTCAGTTTTGGGCTTCCTACGTGACAGTGATATACTGTGGCGTCGTGGTAGCTAAATAACGACACAGACACGAGCTCTATGTACAAATTGGTTTATTTAAATAATATACAAAAATACAGCTCTGGGGTTATGTTCGCAGTACCTCCCACGCGCCTGCTCCCGTCCCTAGGGCTAGTGCATCCCCCACCTTCCGCTTTACCGCGCCGGTGGCCGACACCGTGTTTCGCACACGCCGTGCCTCAAGGACCGCACTCCCGTCTCGGCGAGCATGCACGTCTACCCACGAGGTGCTCTGACAACGAACTGCTCTGCCTCCGTTAACTTACTTTCGCGGTCGGCTTCCGCCCTCTAAAGGCCGGCCGGACCACATGTCGCGCACTGGGTCCGGTGCCCCTGCCCGCTCCTCTTGCATCACGGGGGGTAGCAAGGAATTTTCCACTTTCCAGTGCCTTTGTCTGTCCCATGTGTCCAGCAGCCTCCGTGCCGGGCCTTCCGCTTTACCGCGCCGGTGGCCGACACCGTGTTTCGCACACGCCGTGCCTCAAGGACCGCACTCCCGTCTCGGCGAGCATGCACGTCTACCCACGAGGTGCTCTGACAACGAACTGCTCTGCCTCCGTTAACTTACTTTCGCGGTCGGCTTCCGCCCTCTAAAGGCCGGCCGGACCACAGGTCGCGCACTGGGTCCGGTGCCCCTGCCCGCTCCTCTTGCATCACGGGGGGGTAGCAAGGAATTTTCCACTTTCCAGTGCCTTTGTCTGTCCCATGTGTCCAGCAGCCTCCGTGCCGGGCCGTTTGAAAATCTGGCTGGCATGTGCTGACGTTACAATACTCGTATTACTGAACATTCGGCATTCTTTCTTGCAAAAGCGAGAGAGGACAGATGCTCCAGCCTCGTCCTATTACTGAGCTATCACTGTTTTCTCAACGAAAAAACCTGCGCCAAACGTCCTTCGTTTAATTGGATTTTACCACGGAAATTACATCAACTCTCACAAAAAAGAAGAATGAAGATAAAATAACAGTTTCTAACACAGGAATTTGGCAACTGAAAGACCCAGAGAGAGCGTTCCAAAAACTACAAACGCTCGTTCTTGCCATTCACTCACCAGTTCAAATAAAAGGAATCTTGTTAGAAATTTTCCTTTTGGAGAGTCTGACACGAACGAAGTATACACAAATATAAATATTCATCTGAATTAAAACTGTAAAGTAAAAAAATGTAAAACGTGATGTTACACTTGTCATTAATATAAGTGGGTTTTCGCTACGAACTTTCAACTCATACAAATAAAATTTGTACAAAATTTCATTTCTTTTCTAGAGACAGTGTGATATCAGAAGAATCCACTTGGTTGAAAAATGGCAAACCTATTTCTATCATAATTTTACTGATTTGCAAACTACCCGGAGGGCTCGTGATATAGTTATAATATTTATTAATTCTAAGCCGTTTATTAATCGTAGTTTTTGGTTTCTCTGCTTCGTTGTGTTGCATCCAAACTTAAGCACTGGCGCGGGGAAGATTTATTAACTAAGTTCAGCTGCAATTACGAATCATGAATTTTCATGTGCAATCATAATGTGAATAGTGGCTAAAATATTCTGACTGTGAACGCACTCACGGTCGAAAGTTTTAAGCCCCTGGTCTATATCGAAGTCTTCACACCACAGGCACCAACTACTGAATGAATGTGAGCCACTTAAAAAATGGTGAGCCAAAGAAAATCTACTGTGAAATATGCACTTGAAAATGGTTCATTCATTATTTACGTATCTTTATCACAAGAATGAATATTTAGTTGAATTTTAAATAAACGTTTTACTTATTGAAGAGACTTTTTCACAATGTCGCAGGGGCTACATTAGGTTACATATGAGTAATTAATTAACATATGCTACTCACTTCCAGGCCAGTTTAAAACATGGTCAAGTCAATTTAACGACAGCAGTGAACATTCGTCTCGATCACGCACTGCCTTCCTGCGGCGAAAGTCTCAATTACATAATCTAAACAATGGAATTTACTGAAATTTCTTTGAGAGCTAGCCGGAAAGGTTTGACGAGCGTCCGCGTGATGGGAAGCAAAGCGTGCTCGGTTCGAGCGCTTATCAACGGATCGCCCGCGTGTTCGTTGAGACCACCCGACGGGAGGAGAAAGAGACGTCCTGGCGCAATCGGCTCTAGTCGAGTGGCACGCGGGCAACAGCAGCAGTCTACAGCGAGAGGCCCCAGTTCTCCCAATTCTTGCACTGGAACAAACCTGCTTTAGCTGGTTTTCTCCTTCCGACCAGGGATGGATCCAGCCGATCATTTTGGGGCGGGACATCATACATTTTTATTAAGTAATAAACATATTTGTTATTATATTGTATACTATTTTTGTAGTGTATATATGACAGTACATAATATCATTTTTTTAAAATAACTATTTAAATCAATTTTGCCAAATAAAGGAAGGTAACAAAACGAAAACTCTGCAGTTCCAGCAGTGCATAAGGTTCGGTTTTGGCGAAAGTTAAGGAATATCAAGAAATGTCATAGCCTATCTGCATTAATCAGTAATTACTTATTAATTAGTCAGTAAATATTAATGTTTTGAAGTTCAATGTATCTGAGATGTAGGTGGTGCCGTAAGCGTAGGAATATGAGGCAACAGCGCCTGGAACTATTAGAGTCGCTTATACGCTGCCGTTACTGTAGGCCGCCTTTTTTCTGGTGGGGGGGAGCAATGCTTCCGGTCCCAGCGCTGCGGGCGTTGCTGTGCGGCGCCCGCACGAGAGGCAGTTTCGCGGCGAATTGAAGCGAGCGGCCGAGAGGCAAAGCGCTTCTTTAGCGATTCCTCGCGCGCTCACGTGCGCGAGAACATTTTCGCGAAGAGCAGAAGCGCGGCCGCTGGCCTCCCTGCGGCCGATCGAAGCGTCGCCAGCGGCTGCTTCCACAGTTAATGGAGCGTCGCGCGCCAGCCTCATTACCTTGCGGGAGTGAGGGGCGGCGGGGTGGAGGGAGGAAGAGTAAGAGATAGAAGAGAGAGAGAGAGAGTCTGAAATCGAAGTAAAAGGGCTGAAAACGCAGAGAGGTAGATAAAGTACTTCATTATTATGCAGCTGAAAAGAAACTTCACTAGTGAAAGGGAACTTAATTTATTTAAAGAGTAATAATTTTTATTATTGACACAATGGTTCGGAAGTTAATTTAAACAATTTGGAACTAGTACAGTTATCCGAAATATACATTTAACGTACACTTCTGATCAATTGGTATATTTTAATTCAATATTTATGTAATCTAGAGTAGAGAAAACGAATAACGTCTATTTTGCTCGTAATTAAAAATTCAAAAAGAAAAGAGACGACAAACTCGAGTTAGTACGTCTCGAAGAGTTTTCTTTCTCTGAAATACCTCAATAAAACGATAGAAGAACACAAAAAAGGGAAAAAGAACAAAGGAATGAAGTTTCTCAGAATCATGTCAGAGTCAGCATGATAAATACATTTACACTAATTAATAACTCCATTTTTGCCGTGTCTTCTTCTTCTTACAAATGATCATCAACCGGAAACGTGGCTTCCTGAAGATCCTTTAGAACGAGCAGCTTACTTTCTCCAAGTCACCTCTTCAGCACTTGGGCACCTCTTTTAATTATCACAATAGACGAGACGATTTCGACGCAAGAGAACAAGAGCCCACTAAACGGCTGCTTCAGATGAAACACAGTAGGTAAAAGAACGAGAGAGGAGACTGTGTCGGAGAAGGGACTGGAAGGAGACAGGATATGGAAGCATAAACGAGGGGACTCAAAGGATATAAAATAAGGAGAAAGAAAACTAGTTCAAGAGAAATTTACAAACAATCGCCGAAAATTGACGCTCTTTAAATATCATTATTTCTCATGTAACCAGAATAATTGTGAGTCCAGTGAAACTTGTGCATTAAAGTCGCTGTAAATTCAGAGTATGAACAACGACTACGAAAACGTAACTAAGGCATTCAGATGACTTGATGTGTGAAAACAATAGACGCTCGATTCGCATTTTAGAACTGTTCGAGTGGCATCGGGAGGAAAACGGCCGCGTAGTTGGGAAGGATGGAGGGAAAAGTACCAAGGTGAACAACGTCGGGAATAAACAGCTGCAATTAAATTGGCAAAGGAGTTACAGACAGAGGGGCGACGTTTGACGAGATAAAACGTCTCGGGGCGATGAAGGGCGGCAGGGAGTGCAAACGGCGATGCCAGGAAAGGTCAGGGACGATCGGGGTGGGTTAGGGAGAGTCAAGAAGAGAGGAGAAGGGTGGGTGAGGGACGGAGAGTGCTGGAGAGGGAAAGCGAGGGGCAGGAAATGGCCGAAGAGTGACGTTTGGGAATGGAAAGGAACGGGAAGGAGGGAAAGGGACATGGAAGGGACCGAGAGGAACGGGAAGGGACGGAAAGGGATGGGGAGGGACGCAAAGGAACGGAGAGGGGAGTAAAAGGGACGCTGAGAGGCGGAAAGGGACGGAGAGGGGCGGAAAGGGACGGAGAGGGGCGGAAAGGGACGGAGAGGGGCGGAAAGGGACGGAGAGGGGCGGAAAGGGACGGAGAGGGGCGGAAAGGGACGGAGAGGGGCGGAAAGAGACGGAGAGGGGCGGAAAGGGACGGAGAGGGGCGGAAAGGGACGGAGAGGGGCGGAAAGGAACTGGGAGAAATGGAAAGTAATCGGGACATAAAGGAACGAGGAGGAAGGGGGGGATGGAAATGGACAGAAAGGGACGGGGAGGGTGGAAAGGGGCGGGGAGGGAGGAAAAGGGACGGGAAAGGACGGAGAGGTGCGGGGAGGGAGGGAAAGGGACGGGGAGGGGGAGGGGGTGGGAAAGGGACGGGGAGGGGGAGGGAAAGGGACGGGGAGGGACGATGAGGGGCGGGATGAAGCAAAGGCCGGGCCGTCCGCTGTAAATTAAGATGATTGGGCCGCGTTCAGAGGCGCAGGCGACTTCCGTCAGACCCTCTCGATGAAGGCAGGAGAAAAGGGCCGCTTCAGTTTAATGATCTCTCAGGAAATGAGAAGAGGAAGACGAGAAGGGCGGAAGGGAAGGCGCCTCGGAGAAGGAGCGGAACGTCCACGAGGGGGACAGGGTCAAGGAGAATTCTTCCGCCTCTCAATCCAGCGCGCTGCGTAAACAGGGAACGAACTTGCCTCATACGGACGGACCCCAGGGAAAGCCTTTTCAAGGAAGCTCGTGAAAAACTGAAGCTGCACAAAAATAAGGAAATTTTATATATATATATATATATATATATATATATATATATATATATATATATATATAGAGAGAGAGAGAGAGAGAGAGAGAGAGACCTTGAACTACGTATGGTGGTACACTCAACAACTCCTCATCAGCATATCAGCATGCATTACACAAAGAAATCATCTCACACAGAAATCGCAATAACCTGTAAACATAACAAAAATACTAACACTCAAAGCACATAAATAATAATAACCATTTTATTTTTTTTCTACTAGGAATTCCTTTCTCTATCAACTGGGGACGTACTTTCTCAAGTTCACCTTAACATCTCTATATTCTCTCCTAACCAATGAAATTTGCCTGCTATTTAAACATTACGTATGACATTTGAAAGATCTTTGATTTTTTACTGTCAAATTTAACATCTGAGTACTACTATAGGCGTCAATTACTAATTGTTACTGACTCTATTGGTGTTGCGCAGCCCTTATACTGGAAACAATAAAACTGTGTGCGCTTCCCGTGTTCGTTGCCGTCTGCTTCAGGTTTTGAAGTAACACCATGCCTCCTGGGCTCCGAATCTTCACACACTCCCCGTAGAGACTGCTCGCGAGCAACTATTCAGTGTCTTCGCGCTCTATCCACTTCAACATTCATTACTATGTCTTCCACAATCCAAAATTCTAAACACGAATGTTTTCCACGCAAAAGATTAAGATTGTTTCTATCGCACTTTCACTTTGCGAATAATTACTAACACGTCCTGCCGAGACTTAGAGTTTTTCTATTCAAAATGTTTTCACGCGACACATGTATCTCCCACCAAAGCTGACTCACGAATCCATACATTTTTTTTCTCTTTCATTGTCGTTGCCTCCTATCTCCATTCTTTCAAAACAAACACCGGCCGCCGCCATTATTGTTCAAGTATTGTTACTAATAAATTTTTCCGTTTTCCACTATTTTTAGTAGATAACCCTGCCACCATGTTGAAGATTCCCCATTTGGTCTCAATGTCTCTGGTTTATATTCAAAATGTGCATTTTCGACCCCCATCACGCCGAAAAATGCTGATTTCCACATCATGTATTTTGCACTTCACGTCAACTGTTCTGCATTGTCATCTTACATAATAAAAATTGTTAAAATTAAAAGTGATCCTCTACCAGTCTTGTATGGGTTTCACTAATTTATCGCAACTGAACTAAATCGACCTACAATACTTGTTATGGCATAAATCACGGGTTTCATTTTAACATCTTAAAAAATGTCAATTTCTCGCATCCGAAGTTAAAGCCTTTTTCATTCATTTTGTTGAAAATGTTTTAATAGCGCAACCCGTGGTTCAATTTTAATGAAACCAACACTGAAATTCTTCTCAAATTGATATCTATTTAACCATTATGTCTTTTTGTGCGCATTTTAACTAAACTAAGATATTACTTCCGCGCAACGCGGCTTTCTTCTGTTTTTTTTAATATCCTGTTCATGCACATCGTTGCCGCTTTACTATAGTCCGTTCAAGCCAATTTTCTTTAAACATATGACAAAAACTCATCAGGATTCTTACTATCATTCCCTTAATGATCCTGAATCATTACAGCATGGAGTACTTGTGGCCTGTAATAGCTACACAAAACCTCTCAGAATACATTACCAAAGAGAAACCTGCACATTTCTCAAGAACAACCAATAAAATGCACCCATACAGTCGCGGCTCGTGGTTTTATAAATGGGGAAGGCTGCAAATGCATTGCATTACATTACAGTGCATTGCATTGCCTGCATTGTATTTCTATTAATAATTAGTTTGATACAGACGATTAAGAACGACGCGAAATACCGTGAGATATTCCATCCTGGGACCCGTTTCACAAAGGTTACAAGTTACTAGAACTAGTAATCACAAGTACTCGTTAAGTTCTGTTTCACAACGATTTTGCCGGGTCCCAGAAGACAAGACCTCATGCGCCAAGAAAGAAAATCCCAAGTATAGCGCTCCTACCGCATACTGAGAAAACTAGTTGAAGGGCAATGCTACTTGCGGAGCTGCACAGTAATGCTATCTGGTGAGCCCGCCGTTCTTCAGACCCTAGATTCCACCAAAGGCTGTCTCGCCGCAGCCTTCGTCCGCTGGTAAGCGTCTGCAGTGAATACATGACGTCACGCCTCCTCGTTTTGTACAGGCCTTATGGGAGAATAAAGTGGGAGCCTAACGCTTCTCTCTTCCCTGTCAACAACTTTAAATGCGTTACGGACGGCCGTTAACGAACCGATAAAGAAAAATTTTGATATGATTGTAACATAATACAACTCAGAATTCCATTATTAATAAATAAATACATTTGTAAACATATTTTTAAATTTCTTTTGGACGGCGGTTTCTCTAGGAGAGGCTCCGCCTTACAGCCTTTAATGACGAGCCGCGCCTGCTCCCATATATAGGCGCTGGCGAACGCTTTAAGGCAGAATATACTTGAAATTTCTATTTACGTATTATGAATATTAGATACAGGACGTTTTACTCCCATAATTTGAGAATAAAAGTGAATAAATGGAATAACAGCAAAGCATTAATTTTTTTCCATCACATTCGATAAACATTAGTATTAACATACAAGTGTTACATAGTTGTAAGTACATACTTGTATTACTTCTACGTGACCAAACAATAAATTATACCGTTATTTCATTTAAGTAGAAATACAGGACGGGAAATACCAACTGTTTTCTCGTATTTAAAACCTCGATATTTTCAACTTCGATGTTATTTGTCGATGTTTTCATCGGCATCGAAAAGTTTTTGGTCATGTATCGAAATATCTATGTATCGATGTTTTGATAAAATTTGTCATTACTACTCGTAGCCGTGCAAGAAGATCATTACTGATTTCCATTGCACGCTGAAATTGAAAGAAAACTCTGCAGTCTCCGGCCATGTTCGAGGCTATTGAAACGTCATCGTGAGATGAGTAAGAACACAGACACGGAGTTTATATGTACACATTTACTTACAATCATTCTCAGTCATTTTGCTGCTTTTTATGTACACATTGATTTACGGTCATTTTGCGCTGCACTCCGCAGCACTTCTACTCTTGAGGCAAGCCGCCCCAGTTCGATGCAGAGGACCTCAGCACGCTAATACCAGCGCCGCCCCTGGCCTCTTGTCCCGTGGCGAAAGCCACAACTTGCAAGCCATGGCTTGCAATAACACCCTAACGGATGACAAGTGTATCTGCTCAGCGATTCGTCTCGAACTCAAATGCCGGCAGTTTCCTTCGCGAGCCTCTCTTGCGAAGAATCACGTGACAGACCTCCCACGCAGTTGGAGGACCGCGGCGGACTGCGCCATCTCATTACCGAGTTTTGGGGGCAGGTGCAGAGTGGGGCTCGCCGACAGCTGCAGGTCGAGGCTGACATCACATATCATCCCCCCCCCTGCGCTAGCTGACACCCGTTTGCAAGAACACGCCCCCCGGCGGCCGGCACCTCCCAAGGCAGCAAGCCCTCCCCCTGGCCGGCCGCATGCCGGGTGCGGCCCGACGAGCCAAATGCTATGACGTTACACTATCCTTTCCTTGGGCGCTAAAACTCGGAAATATCCAAAAAGAGTTGAAACAGTTTCGAAACTGACTGAACAATGCGTGTCTTTGATTGTGTGATTCCTTCTTTTCACACTATTTGTGTGTCGACTGTATTGTCGTAATCATTGCTTGCGACACGGCAGGCGCCTTGCGACAGAAAGACTCCACGGAAAAGGTCGCGCGCCCTTAGAGATTTGCTATTCATTAGTCGCGTTATGAGCCTATCTTTTTTCATGTTCTTGGTATGTAGACGATTGTTGTACTGTGTATCCGTGTATACTACTCTATACTACACTGTACCAAATATTATACTATACTATTGCAGTGTTCGTGAAGACAGTTTTTGTTAAAATATTTAACTTATTGCTGTGTAATACGAGAATATTTCATTGCCGTTCTTGAGCAGTATTCGTGCAACTTTTTGGACAACCATTTTAAGTGGTTTTGTTCGGCCGCTGTTTTGCCGTTGCAAGCCACTAGTAAACAAATAAAAAGAACAACCTCCGAATAACAATCTTCCGCTCGCAGTGCCACGCGGCCGTACTCACCCTAGTAGCTTCGTTGTATCCGACGATAACGGCCGTGTACCACTGCGTGGTGCCCTCGGCGCGGTACACCTCGACGCGGTAGCCCACCAGCACGGAGGGCGTCGTCACCAGGATGCGCTGGCCGTCCTGCAGCTCGGCCCAGGCGCGCACCGCGTCGCGCAGCTCCGGGTAGTCGGGCGCGCGCGGCAGGCGCCCGGCGTCCCACTCCTGCGGCACCGCCCGCACGCGCGTCACTCAATCACACACGTGATGATTAGGGAGGGCATTTCTATGATTTTGCATACTTTTGCCCGTTGTTCAGGACATGGCTAAGTGAAATCTCTCGACGTTTGGTTAGAATAAGATGCTGTATAGATTACTATGTTAATATTATGGACAGATTATTGAACAGTGACCTGGTGTTTTTAATGACCTTCACCCAATAATCGGTCCGTAATATTAATCAACAGAGGTCAAGAAATCAAGCACGTTTTAAAAAGTTAGTGCATACTTGAGCATATTTGGCTGATTTTTCCTGTTGGTGCATATTCGTGAATTATAGGCGCATATTTTGCATATTTCGTTACAAATAAAACTAATCTATAAAACATTTCATCTTTTCAAAGAATCTTATGTATCTTATTCATTGATTCGAAAGAGCAAGTGACAGTTTGCGTTTTTGTTTTCTGTAGATGATAAAATACTTGTGCAAATGTGGAATATTTCTTGAGAACATATTTTTTAAACCAGCCAGAAGAAATTCAACTAGACATACAAGGAAAAGGTATTTCACTAAGGTGAATATTTACTATGATTATTTCTATCGCGAAGTACGGTAGATTATTTTGCGTTTGCACAAAAAATATATCTTTTCATTCCAAGCAAATTTTCATTTCATTCCAAGAATTTTATCAAGACAAATTTGCAGAAAAAATGAAATATTGTTAATTTTAAGTTCACATTAAAGGGCATATTTCAGACTTTTTAGGTCATAGATGCGTATTTTTAAGAGCATTTTCAAGATTTTTTAGGGCATAAAAATCCGCTCCCTAATAATGATGGTAATAATTATAGTGATGACTATTTCACTCATGTCTGTCCGCGTCGTAAGAGGCCAATGGTAGGCAAGGATATATTCAAAATTAAACCAATCCCAGATGTTTATCGCCATCAGTTTGTTTACCTTTTTTTATCGCTGTAAAACCTTTGTTTACCTTTTTAAGATAACGATAGCAATTGTTTCCCCTCCAAAATAGCTTGTGTGCATCAATATAATTTTAAAATGTGTCGTTTTGGTTATGTTTAAAACTCTGAAATAGAATATATTATTAAAAATTCAGTGCCGAAAAACAGCAAAAGGAACAAAGAAAGCGTGTGGAAGCAATTTCAAGAATTTTGTGAAGAAAGAAAATACAAATGGACAGCACAAACTACAAACGAGGAATTTACACATATTTTAGGTAATTAATATACGAAGATTAGATGGTGAAGAGTACAAAAAATATGCTATCAAAACAACGTGGAACGTTACATCAAAGATTATTCAGGAAAATACTTTAATGAGTGCACACGTGTGTTCATTCCATTCGAAATCGACGAATTCCACTGCTAATTCATCTTGTACCTCTTCCAGTTCAAATACTTCCACGGAAGACCAAGACTTGGAAAACAACTTTAATGATTGTGCTTTTAATAAATGTTCTTTTCAGTAGCCTTGTTATTATTATTTTTCGAGAGTTTTATTACCATAAAATTGTAACATATTTGAAATCATTTTCTGCATTAAACTGTTATTCAAATGTTACTTGATTATAAGTTATTCCAGGAGGTAGTGATAAGTCGGAGCTGAATGAAAGGTTTTCATTTTTCGGTTGTAATTTTGAGTAATATTTCCCTTTTTCGTAATTCCTGTGATTTAAATTATCCTTTCAAATCATGTAATGTGTTTATTCCTGAAATAGTCACACTAAATATCACTGGAAGTACTGTGCTAGCCGGTAAATTCACTCCTCGCTACGCGAGTCGTGAATTTACCGGTTAGCACAGCACTTCTCGTGGTATTACTTATGATAATGATGGTGATGATGATAATGGTAACGATGACGGTGATGGCGATGATAATGATGGTGATGACTAACCTGCCGATTTTTGCCTATTTGCCTATTTTTTCTTTCAACGGAAAACGCAGTATTTTGGGTTACTCATTTTGAGGCATTAGGAGTATTATATGCGAATTGTAGAGTGCCTATATATGCCTGTTTCATTAATAAATGCCCATTTTGTGTTTAAATGCCTAAATGATTACTATTCTGGTATTTATTGATCAAAATTCAATTATCCTTAACCAAAAATTCAAAAAATTGTACATTTTTTCGTTTTTATCCTGCAGAGTACAGAGAAATTAAAAAACTACTATGGATAAATATGTTTCGTTTTACTGCCACCACAGAGCGGGTATTGCGTATTTTAAAACTCGTGTAAAATCACTGGTGGTAGACTGATTTTTTAATTCGAATTATAAAACAATTTTTTTCTCAAAAATGACTTCAATTTCTTCCCTTTTTTGTCGGTCCCATTTTTAGGACATACTGAATTCTTGAAAAAATGCAAGAAATTAACATTGCAAAAGTACAATATTGAATACAGAGGTTTTTGTCTTATATGAAATATGTTCTCAAACATTAGATCTTAAAAAAGATCATGTATAATTTTTTTAGAAAACGAGTGGTTTTTGCGGAATTATGCTTGAAATTAATGCAAAATACAAAAACATTCTCAAAAACCGCTACAAATTCGTTTCTTAATTTTTTTTACGCATAGAACAAGGGGCTCTTAAAAGGATGGCGCAGGTCTCATTTTCGTGAAACACTCTAAATTTTTGGAAATATCAAATTTTGAATTATTTTTAGATATTATTCGAGAAAATGTATGCTGTTACAACATCACTAGTTACACAATTTGTGTTATGCATGGCGATTAAAACAAATAACGCAATGTTCTGGATTATGTTTAAATTAAATGTGAACGAAAAGATCATTCTGTGCAGCATTAGAGGATCAGCTTGCATTTCATGAAAAGCAAAAATGTGGCTACTGCGATTCAGTTTTTTTCGTCCGAATTGCTCAACAATGATAGAAAGGATTTCTACGGGAATTTGTGAGAACAATAATGAAAGCACACATTCCATGAAGGTAAATATATTATGTTTACTTCAAAAACTTTCTACACAAGTACGTAAATATTGTCCATTCAACTCGGGTGAATGTGTCTCTCAAACCTACTGCTGTTTTGAAAGCCTTAACACCACATATAGAGTATATTATGAGCACAAAAACTTCAATGATTGCAAATATATACAGGGTCTCGATCGTAGAAAATGCGAATATCTTTCCAACTTTTCTGCCCTTCTTTTGTTTTGGAGTTCCCTTGTTGCTAGATGCGGGAGAAGTTGGAGGATTAGGTATTTCGGCAGCAGTACTCTCAAATCAAATTTGTTCCTTTTTTGCCTATACGAATAGTTTCTATTGTGTAAGAGAGAAATATTCTTGTTATAAAATTTTGCCACCAACGTCCATTTACTCACAATGTTTTACTACTCGCAGAGCTAATTGTGGAGGAGGGATCTGACTAAACCACATCAGGTCGGTGCTGCCAGCTTTTCCAATATTAATACTGTGACTACAGACGCATCGTTCGTTATATTAATATAGATACACATAATAAACTGTTTATAGAAGGAAAAGAAAATGATAAAAAAGCAATATGTGAAAATAACTAGTGAATAATAATAGTTTTTTTCCCCTTCTGGGGTCCGTTTGCAGCATTCAGAGGATGCCGATTTCGGATGCCCGCGGCGCCGGGTAACCACTATGTCCCTCATGGGGACACACATTAACCTTTACATTAGACACACATGCGGACTTCTCGGTCTGTGGTCAGCACGGCCTTCCGCGATAACACACACATGAAATAAAAGAGAAACAACCATGCCCACGGCGGGACTCGAACCTGCGACACTTGCGACCGAGGCGCGAAGTCGTTACACTTTCTAGCAATCTCGGCCATCCAGATCGGCAATATTGGTTATTAATGATCTATAATATTAAGTGCTTACTCCATTATTGTTCAAACAATATCTCACATCAAGTAAAATTCGAAAACACAAATCGTAAGGCAAGTGGAAAGGAAGAACCGTCGTACAAATGAGCAAACGAAAACACACAACAACGTAAGGAACGGCAAAAACACAAGAGTTGAATCCATTTGAAATCAATGGGACGTAGCCCAGACATACTACCATTTCCTTCCGAGTGAGGTCCAAGGTTATGACAAGTCAGTTCAGTAGGGAGTACTATACTTCGATTTTTCTATAGTGGCCGATGACATTAGGTCAGTATAGAACATTACAGACATTAGGTCATACAGACATTTGGTCACACCTCCTGCCTTATAAAATAAATCTTTTTAACTGTGGTAGGCACATTTCTGAGGCCACAAGACCCGTTGAGACGGACGTTCGCAAATTAATTAAAAATATTCATTTTATAAGGTAGGAGATATAACAATGAGATAATGTCATCGGTCACTATAGAAAATCGAACTATAATGAGAGAGTCGAGCACTAGGGAGCTCAGGCGCCAATGTGCGCGAAAGTATGACAAAAGAGAAAGAGCACGAATTTCAAAGCTGAACAAAACATGCGCAGGTGCTGTGAATGTGCACAACATTGAATCTTTACGATTAAAGTGTAGACTTCTGTATCTACAATTAATGGTTTCCAGGCTGCTTATGAAAGAGGATGGGTGCCATTATTCATTTAAACGTCCAGCACAGTTACGGAGTAAGACGCTAGAGCGCAGGACAATCGCATAGAAGGAAATGGGGGCGTGGCGAGGGGAAACGGGGAGGAGCACGATGAACCGCAGTGACACGGAAAACGTCCCTCCCACCCGCCCCCCGCCCCGCACCGCCCTCACACCACGCCCCACCCCCGGGGCGGCGGCGAGCGACGCAATATTCACATCAATGGAAACGATTGCGACGGCCGGCAATTTTCAATCGCTTTGACAAATGGCCGCTTCGAAAGGTCCCATTACACGCACAAAGCTCTGCGACAGGCGGCGGGCGGCGGGAGGAGGGGCATGCCGAGCTATTTGTATGGCTATGCGGATTCGCTCTGACATCCCTTCTATTTATTTATATATTTTATGTTTTCGCGATGAGAAGCGCAGAGCGCGCACAACTGCACCGGTTGACAGGCCGGCGTGGGCGGTGGGCGAGTGCATTGGGCGTGGGAGGTAGGCGTGAGCGATTGGCATGACCGATGGGCGTGAAGGGTAGGCGTCGGCGATAGGTATGGACTGTAGGTGGCGGTGGCAGGCGTGATCGGTGGGAGCGAGTGTTGGGCATGAGCGGTGGGACTGAGTGGTAAGCGTCATAGATGGGAGTGATTAGCGGGAAGTGATTAGTGAGCGAGAACGACGGGCGTGAACAATGGGCGAGAGCGATGAGCAAGTGCAACGAGCGTGTGCAACGAGCGTGTGCAATGAGCGTGTGCAATGAGCGTGTGCAATGAGCGTGTGCAATGAGCGTGTGCAATGAGCGTATGCAATGAGCGTGTGCAATGAGCGTATGCAATGAGCGTATGCAATGAGCGTATGCAATGAGCGTATGCAATGAGCGTATGCAATGAGCATGTGCAATGAACTGTGCAATGAACATGTGCAATGAGCGTGTGCAATGAGCGTGTGCAATGAGCGTGTGCAATGAGCGTGTACAATGAGCGTGTGCAATGAGCGTGTGCAATGAGCGTATGCAATGAGCGTATGCAATGAGCGTATGCAATGAGCATGTGCAATGAACTGTGCAATGAACATGTGCAATGAACTGTGCAATGAGCGTGTGCAATGAGCGTGTGCAATGAGCGTGTACAATGAGCGTGTGCAATGAGCGTGTGCAATGAGCGTGTGCAATGAGCGTGTACAATGAGCGTGTGCAATGAACGTGTGCAATGAGCGTGTGCAATGAGCGTGTACAATGAGCGTGTGCAATGAACGTGTGCAATGAGCGTATGCAATGAGCGTGTTCAATGAGCGTGTGCAATGAACTGTGCAATGAACAAGTGCAATGAACATGTGCAATGAGCGTGTGCAATGAGCGTGTACAATGAGCGTGTGCAATGAGCGTGTACAATGAGCGTGTGCAATGAGCGTGTGCAATGAACTTGTGCAATGAGCGTGTGCAATGAGCGTGTACAATGAGCGTGTGCAACGAGCGTGTGCAACGAGCGTGTGCAATGAGCGTGTGCAATGAGCGTGTGCAATGAGCGTGTGCAATGAGCGTGTGCAATGAGCGTATGCAATGAGCGTATGCAATGAGCGTATGCAATGAGCGTATGCAATGAACTGTGCAATGAACATGTGCAATGAACTATGCAATGAACATGTGCAATGAGCGTGTGCAATGAGCGTGTACAATGAGCGTGTGCAATGAACGTGTGCAATGAGCGTGTGCAATGAGCGTGTGCGATGAACTTGTGCAATGAACATGTGCAATGAACATGTGCAATGAACATGTGCAATGAACATGTGCAATGAACATGTGCAATGAACATGTGCAATGAACATGTGCAATGAACATGTGCAATGAACATGTGCAATGAACATGTGCAATGAACATGTGCAATGAACATGTGCAATGAACATGTGCAATGAGCGTGTGCAATAAACGTGTGCAATGAACGTGAGCAATGAACGTGAGCAATGAGCGTGTGCAATGAGCGTGTGCAATGAGCGTGTGCAATGATCATGTGCAATGAGCATGTGCAATGAACTGTGCAATGAACTGTGCAATGAACTGTGCAATGAACTGTGCAATGAACTTGTGCAATGAGCGTGTGCAATGAGCGTGTGCAATGAGCGTGTACAATGAGCGTGTGCAATGAGCGTGTGCAATGAGCGTATGCAATGAGCGTATGCAATGAGCGTATGCAATGAGCATGTGCAATGAACTGTGCAATGAACATGTGCAATGAACTGTGCAATGAACGTGTGCAATGAGCGTGTGCAATGAGCGTGTGCAATGAGCGTGTACAATGAGCGTGTGCAATGAGCGTGTGCAATGAGCGTGTACAATGAGCGTGTGCAATGAACGTGTGCAATGAGCGTGTGCGATGAGCGTGTGCGATGAACTTGTGCAATGAACATGTGCAATGAACATGTGCAATGAACATGTGCAATGAACATGTGCAATGAACATGTGCAATGAACATTTGCAATGAGCGTGTGCAATAAACGTGTGCAATGAACATGAGCAATGAACGTGAGCAATGAGCGTGTGCAATGAGCGTGTGCAATGAGCGTGTGCAATGAGCGTGTGCAATGATCATGTGCAATGAGCATGTGCAATGAACTGTGCAATGAACTGTGCAATGAACTGTGCAATGAATGAGCATGTGCAATAGGCGTGAGGGGTCGGTGTGCGCGGTGGACACGAGCAGTGAGTGTTAGCTGTTGGCGTGATTGGTGAACGTGAGCGGTGGGCATAAAGGCGGGCGTGATCGGTGGGAGCGAGTAGTGGGCATAAGCGGTGGGGCCTTGAGCGGTGGAGTGAGTGGTGAGTGTGATAAAGCGGGAGTGAGAGGTGGGGATGAGTGGTGCACAAGAGCGGAGGAAGAGAGCGGTGGAAGAGAGCGGTGGAAGAGAGCGGTGCAAGAGAGCGGTGGAAGAGAGCGGTGCAAGAGAGCGGTGGAAGAGAGCGGTGGAAGAGAGCGGTGGAAGAGAGCGGTGGAAGAGAGCGATGGAAGAGAGCGGTGGAAGAGAGCAGTGGAAGAGAGCGATGGAAGAGAACGGTGGAATAGAGTGGTGAAAAGAGCGGTGAAAAAGAGAGGTGAGCGGAAAGCGTGATCTGTGATCTTGAGCGTCCCAAACCTCTGGAGCGCTTATTTGGGAGGTACTGCTACCAATATTATGTAATTGGCGCTCATACATTCAAAAGTGTTACTAAAATTGTTGAACCAATTCTTAGCTGGGATATGATAATTCATGTTAAAGGATCAGCAGTACCGAAATGTGTTCTGAGTGCGCGGTTTCCAAAGGCAATCCGCGTTGCGCTGCGTGCTTCATAATACCGGAGCATTTGCTTTAAGAACACTCGTGCAGACCCGCCCAGTTAAATCGCTACTCTAATTTACGGTAAAATCTTCCTGTACGAGCAACCACTGCGGCCACCTATTATCGGATGCTGGACATTAGCATACGGCTTTGACCACAATCGTTAGTAACAGATTGGCTCGATTTTCTGCACGCTGCCGCATCAAACCACAATGATCCGATTGTGATGATCGGTATGGTGGTCATTAGTGTTTGGCAACGTTTACGGTCTGTTGTGAACTCGTTGAGTCTAATGGCAATATAACAGGGTGTTTGTTCGTTTTGCTTGTGTAGGATGAAGGACCATCCATGCATGCTCCATCGAAAGTAAATCTAGTATTGCCTCAGTTGAATGTGCAAAACATAATAGTAACAGAAATGCTGTAATTGATCAATAATAATAGAAATAATAGAAATAATAATAATAATAACAACAACAATACAGTGTAAGAGGAGTTTACAAACTTCATGATAATGCGGTGGAATTGATTATGTTGCGCTACTTTGTACAGAGACATGCATTAAAATCATCTATTGTTATTCGACCCAAACTTAATCCCCCTGTGAGATAAGCAACACTGATAATCGCTGATGCCAGTAATCTGACAATGCATCACTTTACAGTAAGACGTTTAAACAGTAAGGATGACTAATGTCTCTCCCCCTTCCATATCTTATTCGTCAATTGATATGAGAGAGATTGTAACACTTTGCCTTCAGCAATTTCCAAAACTCTTCCTCGCATTGTCCATAGTTTTAGAAACAAGATAAAATTAGTTTAGAAAAAACGGCTGACAAACGTTAAATACTTCATAGTTAGTTAAAACTTAATACATTTAATTTGTCTTCTTGTTGGGAGTTAAAGTAATCATAGCGATAACGAAGTTGCTATTGTTGCGACATGGAAAATCACATCAAAGCGTCGGAAAGTCGCAGCGAAAGTGTCGCAATTCCAAAGATATTGCCAGAATATTAGACAAATTTCCGTCTTAGCCAGGTAATAATCACTTCACGTTTTCTAAAAACCATTCCGTTTCCGCGTTAGGTAGATTTCCGGCTTATAGAGGTCTTTTTTACGTATAATATCGTTTCATTCTGAGATTTTTTATCCGGGATAGCAGACGTTTCCATTTCGCAGACGTTCCGTCTAAGAAAGGTTTTACTATACATCCATGTTATCAAACAAATTTAGAATAGCTAAAAGAAACGGCAAGACTGGGAGAATTTACAGGAAATTAACATTTTGCATGGTTAAAGATAAAAAATTCGAGTTGTGTTGGTACCTTGCCTGTGAAAGCTAAGCTACGGCGGGTATGATAAAACGGAAATGACATCAACAGAGGTGTAATTGGTGAAGTATGAAAAGTGTGAGGAGAAAGAGTTGTAACAGTTGAGATAGCGGTGGCTTCCACATCAGATGTGACGACGGAAGTAGTGCTTGTCGTAGAGGTGATGGTGGAGGTAAAAGTGAAGGCAGTGGTGGTAATGTTGGCCATGGCGGTATAGATGGCCTTGGCGGTATGTTGGTCGTGGCAGACAGTTGGCCGCAGAGGAAATGTTGGCGTAGGGGTATTGTTGGCCTGAGAGGTATTGTTGGCCGTAGCGGTAATGTAAATCGCAGCGGTAATGTTGGCCGTAGCGGTAATGTTGGCCGTAGCTGGCCGTAGCGGTTTAGAAGGTCTAGGCGGAATGTTGGCTGTAGCGGTACAGACGGCGTGGAGGTGATGGAGATGACAGTTGAGGTGGTCGCAGGGACGGTGGCAGCCCAGCGACTGTGGCGGTCGCAGTGACGGCGGCAGTGGCGGTGACCGGCGGGGACGGCGTTGGCAACAGGGTCGGAGACGAACCGAAGCCAACGCCGGAGAGAGGCACAGAGCGATGCCAACTCGCGAGTTAAGGACAAGGACGGAAGGTCGAGAGGCGGGAGGTAGCGAGTTGCGCTCGAGTTGTGCTCTGAGTTAGTGGAGTCGCGCGCCTTGTTTATCCACTTGCCGCGAGTTATCGTCTCCGTCTCCTGCCCCTCCCCTCCCCCGCACTCCTTCAGCATCTTCCTCCCCCGCCGCGCGCCCTGCTCGGCAGATTTCCGATTTTAACACCGACGCTCCAGTTCGCCGGACAACTTCGCCTTCGCCCATGGGGGAGGGGGAGAGGGTGAGAGGGTTGAGCAAGTTTTGAAGCGTCGTCCAGGACGTCCGTCCTCGGCGCCCCCGCCCTGCCCCGCGGCCGGGACGCCATCTCATAATCACAACAACGTCGCCCACTGTTGTGGCCTACTTGGCCGAACTTGCCGGTGGAGCGTGGAAGTTGGCCCGGACGAGCGGGGCGGCGGGGGAGGTGGAAGTGGGTAAAGCTGCCCGCACCGTGTCCGCCCCCGCGCTATCCTGTCTGCCACAGCGGTGAGGCGTGGCGTGGCTTGGCGGTGACATTTGCGAGCGACGGGGAAGGAGGGTCCGTAGATTGTCGTCAAGGAGGAAGACAAATTCGTGATGACACAATTTAGCCAGGAGAGAGGGTAGAGTTTTTTATTGCGTGTACACATATCAGTCCGGGAACAGAAGCATTTGAGATACGACTACACAGTACAGTAACTGTCTAGTGAATAACCGCGAGAAAAGAAGATCTGTTATAGGAGGTAAAAGAGAATCGACGTTCGATTACGACGAAGGGAAAACTGAAGAACATATGAATTGGTAATTTGGGAATACCGAGATCGTTTAATGAAGGAGTTCCTCGAAGGCGAGTGGAGAAATCTTGAATGAGAGGAAGGTAGTACGATGTTGATAGATGATCTCATGCTTGGTGTTGTATGCTGGCGAGATGAAAACATATTGAAGGAGGAGACAGAGATGAAGATGTATTATAGGGTTCTGCTCCAGCATACGTCTAGTACTAACTGAAGGAATCATGGAAAATTATCAATCACAACAGCCGGCTGAGAAAGTTCCCCAAACTGCAGTTGAAACTATTGGAGGTAGACAACTTCACCAAAAGCTACCTTTATAAATAACTATAAATAAATGTAAATATATTGAGACCCTTTTATCCTACTGTTCATCATGACGTAGTCCGGTAGAGAATTCAAATGTAATCACTAGATACATTTCTGATTAATTTTAAATTGATTTCTTATCTTGACTCACAAAAACTCACACAAATAAATAAATATACTCATACAAATAAATAAATAAATGAACTCATAATACTCATACAAATAAATAATAAAATAAATATACTCACACAAATGATGTTTTCGTTTTCCATCAACCCCTTACTTCCTTTCATTCCTATCACACTTCTGAGAAAACAATTCTCCTGTATACGTATTTTCTTTGAATGGCCTCCTAATCATCACTTGTATTAAATTGTATTGTATTGTATTACATTTTTGAAAGTGGTCATGCGGAAGAGCAGGTCTAATGGCGTAAGCCACGCCATGAGTAAAGACATGTATGTATGTACTTACAGTGCGTGGCCAAATTATTAGGGACAGTACTCACATTTGTTTAGCTATTTTTTTAGCAGAGGATTTGGTTTTGATAAGATTTGTAGTATTGCACCACTTCAGACTGAGTTGATTTCAATAGTGGACTAGTATGGTATGAGGCAGCTTTCATGTCAATTTTCATTTTTGTCTAGGCAACAGATTTTGCTGAATGACTTGTGATACAGACGAGTGAACTGCACTCTGTCCATCACGACCTGCAACCGCCTTATGGCGGGGACTCACCTGGTAGGGCTGGAGGCGCGCGTAGTCCCGGAACGCCAGGTCCCGGTCCACGAGGAACTCCAGCGGCTGCAGGTGCGTCGCCAGGCCCACGTGGTCCACCAGCGCCGTGAACGACTGCAACACGCGCGCACGGCTCTCATCCTCCCTCCACCCCTCCTGCCTCCCCGCCACGCCCACTCCCCTTACAGGGGGCGAGAGTAGACCTTTGGTGCAAATACAGCACTCGTTGAAGTCTATCAAATCCACCAACGCCCGCCGATTGTTAACGAAACCTCACTCATGTCCTAAATAAAAAGAGTGAGTCCCATGTTGAACTTAGCGAGATTTGGTTTGAAGAACAGCAACACATTTAGAGTGGCCATGTTTCACCTAATGTGCATTTACGCACTAACATCTCCACGTGTAATTGTTTAGAGTTTTGCGTTGGTTATTGCTGTTTTCAAACTGTAAGACAACTTAATACATAATTTTTAGTTGTGGAGTAGGCCAAATAAATGGCCTAAGCGTTGGCACTGTAAGAATAAAATCTACTTAAATGAACAACCCTCACATCCCACAATTTCAATAAAAAGAGTGACTAACCAAGGACTGATCATGTTGGAGTCATTAGCCTTCAATATGCATCCTCCGTAACAGTCATGGAACTAACAGGGATGACTGTCAGATGTATGTGCAATCGTGTACTCATTTCTCGAAATGGGTAAAAAAATGTGCAGTGATTTGATGCAATTTCTAAAAGCAGAGTATAGTAGAGCTAGAGCAGAGACATTAATATCAATCTTTCGGGTAAATCGATACAATAATTTTTCCTACGACCAATAGACACATTGTCAAAAATAAGAATTTGAAAATAATGATTTTAGACGATAACTGATGTTTGGTATGCGCATACATATTGGCATGTTGTGAATGTATAAGCTCTGTGAAAGTACTTTTGCTTTTATAGACTCATTAGTGAACAAGTGCATAAATATAATACCACGTGCTACAGTTTGATATGCACATTCACGGTGGCGCTGTTATAAGCTTTATAACTGCCTTTAAATTTTTAATGGGTTCAGAGCATCAGCACATAAATCCGACGCTTTACACTATGTAGACTGCGAGATAGAGTGGCGATGATTTCAATCAGATGACACTTAACTTTTAAAAGTTTTAAACTATTTTAAACAGTAATTGATTACAATTTTATACTGTGTATAATTATTAGTTGAGAGATATTTAACATCCATATAATCACACAAACATGAGTTAGAAAGTCAATATTAATGATCACGACAAAAAACTAATATTAATGAATATATACGTCTGTTGTATTGCTTATTTATTGTAATGGTTTATTGACCTTAATAAACAGACTAGGTAATTGTTTATAACAATTTATTAATTGTTACACATTGACGTTTCGACCCTATTTGGGGTCTTTTACAAAAAATCTGAAAAGTATAATGAAATTTCTGATCAAATCATGGAGAATTAACAATAAAATTACAACACATACCTAATAAAGCGATACAATTAAAAGGAATTGAACAATAATAAAATAACAAATTGTGACATACCTAGTGTCCATATTAGTTGACATAAATAAAAATTAATCAAAATTATTAATCAAAATTGTCACTTGGTATAAAAAACTGGTGAAGTCATAAACATCATCGGGGCAACTGGTGTGACACTTTAAAATTGGTCACAGGTTCTTGGAATTTACATATGTAGGTATTGTTAATTTTCCATCATCTGATCAGAACTTTCCTAATATGAAATTTAGATTGTTTGAAAAAGACCCCTAACAGAGCCGAAACGTCAATAATGTGTAACAATTAATAAATTCTTATAAACAATAACCGTGTCTGTTTATTAAGGTCAATGGACCATTACAATAACTAATATTAACTAATTAAAATAATTTCATGTTACTTTACACAAAAGTTATACCTAATAAATAGAGCTTAAAGATAGTTTAACTTATTAAATTATACGACCAAATAGTGCATTATTTAATACAAATTTTATTTCCACAACAAATTTGATAAATGGAAAAGACAAATTTAAAAAAATCTATTAATTTTTTAAAATCCTATTTGAATTTTTTAAATTCATCAAATTTTTTATTTTATTTTTTAATGTCTTACGAAAAATCTTATTTAATATCTTATCTTAATCTTACTTAAAAATATTACGAAAAATTCTTATTTAATTTTATAAAAAAATTTAAATAGTTAAAAATATTTAAATCCTATTTAAATTCACACTATCCAATTTAAACGTAAAATCACATTTGAATTGTAACAACACTTTTTAATTAAAAAATTATCTTTAATGAAAATTCCAGAGCATTTAAAACATTCCTATTAATTTAAAAAAATATTATTTAAGTGAAAAATGGCTTATCCCCCCCATCACCCTTTTTGTCCTGCATGCTGGCAGGCGGCGCGTGCGCACGGGCGTGCCATACTCACGAGGGCGGGCCACGAGACGGTGGGGGCGCGCGGTGGTGAAGGGGTCGGGCCGCTCCCCCCCACACGAGCGTGCGCTCCACCAGGAACTCCGCGAACAGCCCGTCCTTGTACACGCAGATCCACTCGCGGCGCTGCCACTCCACGTCATCGTACTCCACCAGCACCTGCGCACACACGTCGCCACCTCGTCAGGCTTCCCATACGTCTCTCAATCGGTCACAACAAACCACTTTGTATTAGTTGCTATGTAGGTGATGTACTTACGTTATTGCGATCACGTTAAAACTTCTAGAAAGTAAAAGGAAATTATTTGAAGGGTACAAAATTCACATCATTTTCATTAACTTATCTCTTACACTTCCGAGCAATGATGGTCACTTCTGAATTAATATATTTTCCACCTTTATTACTAACTATGCGACTGACATGCCGAAAGTTGCTAGAGATGTTCGGTCAAATGTTTAAGCATCTCAAATTGACTACTCGGAAAAGTGAAATCACTTGTTCCCACCAAACACCAATATCATACTTCCTTTAATAATGTGCAGCCGGAAAGTGAATAAACCAGGCACAAATACCACAGATTAAACAGGTTTTGACTTTTATTAGTCGCATTACTAAAATTCGAAAATCTATTGATTACAAACTGAAGAAATAATGTACACAAAAGCACGAAATAAATCTCGACATTCGCCTCGAGTTGTTAATTTTCCTTTCGTTCCCAACTCATTCTGCTTGACACAACGCTTACCAAAACTCAAATGCAGAGCATAAATTAAACCGGACACAAAAGCAAAGGTTCGAAAATCGGCCGCCAATTATTTTTTTTTTTCCTAGCGCGATGGGTAATGTTCGAACTCCCATTACACCATTCGAGCTTGCGGCCGGACGCCAATAGACGCAACGCAGGAAGAAAAAAAGTCCAACAACACGCAGACTTGGAGCGCGCGCCTGTAAACATGGCAAGTCTCCGCACGCTGCGACATTCACGCCGTGTTGCTGGCACCGCCGCGCCGGGAGGGGTAATAAAATACCAGGCCACTCCGACCGACGGACGCCGCGACGCGCCGCGAGCAACACACGCAGCACTGTGGTCTATATCCAACGACAGGTGTGGACAATAACCGAAAACTGGAATTCTGAAAGACAATATGAGAGTTTTTCTGAGAAAACAATGTTAAATTAAATATTTTGAAGGACTAGAGCGCAACAACACACTTTTCAAATGATCGATTGATTTATTAGTGATTCCGGGCACGTCAACCATTAGGGTCATTAGTCCCGTACGTGTAGTGCGTGTTGCTACCGGAAGTTGGCAATGATCATCCTTCTTCCCTAATGGTGAGTTCCCGCGCGACCTACCGTCGGCAAACGGGTTTTCCCCAACCAAGTATCTCCCATCAGCCGGGTACCGCCCCAGCCGGAACAAGCTCTAAGCTCCCGACCGGTTAGTGAAAGTGTGTGTAAGGTGTGAGGCTCGGACAAGGAAGAGGTAGGAAAGATCGCGCGCGACCCGTGGCCAATTTGCTAGGGTATAGCTCCGGCATTCGCCAGGTACTGATCAGAGAAACCAAGGAAAACTACTGATCAGCGCAGCCGACCGCTAGAATTCGACCTAGCTCTAAAGCTAAAGCTAGTGTAGAGAATTCTGCTAACGTCGGGACTCGAACTTAGGACCTCCCGGTCAGAGGGACTGCGGTGATATCAGTTGATGCCCTGAGCCATCTCTCCTAGTCACACACTTTCAAGCATGGCATTGATGTTATTTGTTCTAGAATACCTCGTTGTATTTAATAAAAGCTTATTTTCTCAATAAATAGCAGGAAGTACGTTGGCGATTAACTATGAAACATCAAATCTTAAATTGCATAATCATTAAAATTCGTTTCAAATTCGGAATGCAAGCTTTTTGGAGTTGATTTCGAATCTAAGGTCCGGAGGAGCTACATTTATTTTTCAGTTTCAAGTTTCAAAATTAAAAATCAAGAACACTTAAAATCACCTTAGTTTTTAGAATATTTTCTTTGAATTAAAAAAAAACTGTGATAACGGTCTTTTTCCAAACCTGTCATTTATTGTATTTCTGGCACTTTTACTTGTGATATATTGTACGAAAATTAATTTACTCAAAAAATGCTTAGTTGAATAATAATAGGTATGCATGAAAAATTCAATTAATTTACTCTTTCAAATAATTATCTTTCAGTGAATAATCTTCAATGAAGAAACTGAAGTCAGAACTTAATGGTTTGGAAAAGCTGTGCTTCAATTCTGGTAACTGCACAAACCTCACAGACCGTGAACGAAGATTCCACCATTTTCAATTTTACACTTTTACTTACTTTAATTTGAAACCAATTCCGATACGCAATATCGAAATTTCTAACGGGTGTAATTCAATTTACAATCAGCGACCCCCACTTTCCCACAACCCAGCACACAGCGCGGGGCGCCCGGGGCAGGTCGCAGCCGTAGAATTACTGCGGCGACCGGCGCGAACACAAGCGCGTTAAAATAACAGTAGCTCGCGTCGCCCAACAGCGAGCCCGCCCGCGTGCTTCCATTAATATAGATTTATGCGGCAGCCGATGCCGCGCGCAAATCTGCCAGAATCCGCGGCGGCGGCTGCTGCCGCCGCACATTCGTTACACAGCTCGGCGCCGCCGTCGCGCGGAGCGGAGAGGGGCGTGGCGGAACGGGCAGAGGGAGCGGGGGACCGGGGAGGGGGAGGGGAGGGGGAGGGGCGAGGAAGGGCGGGGAGGGCGGGGAGGGCGGGACGGGGCGGGACGGGGCGGGGCGGGGCGGGGCGGGGCGGGACGGGGCGGGACGGGGCGGGACGGGGCGGGACGGGGCGGGACGGGGCGGGACGGGGCGGGACGGGCGGGACGGGGCGGGACGGGGCGGGACGGGGCGGGACGGGGCGGGACGGGGCGGGACGGGGCGGGACGGGGCGGGACGGGGCGGGACGGGGCGGGACGGGGCGGGACGGGGCGGGACGGGGCGGGACGGGGCGGGACGGGGCGGGACGGGGCGGGACGGGGCGGGACGGGGCGGGACGGGGCGGGACGGGGCGGGACGGGGCGGGACGGGGCGGGACGGGGCGGGACGGGGCGGGACGGGGCGGGACGGGGCGGGACGGGGCGGGACGGGGCGGGACGGGGCGGGACGGGGCGGGACGGGGCGGGACGGGGCGGGACGGGGCGGGACGGGGCGGGACGGGGCGGGACGGGGCGGGACGGGGCGGGACGGGGCGGGACGGGGCGGGACGGGGCGGGACGGGGCGGGACGGGGCGGGACGGGGCGGGACGGGGCGGGACGGGGCGGGGCGGGACGGGGCGGGACGGGGCGGGACGGGGCGGGACGGGGCGGGACGGGGCCAGACCGGGCGGGACGGGGCGGGACGGGGCGGGACGGGGCGGGACGGGGCGGGACGGGGCGGGACGGGGCGGGACGGGGCGGGACGGGGCGGGACGGGGCGGGACGGGGCGGGACGGCGCGGGACGAGGCGGGATGGAGCGGAATGGGACGGGGTGGGGCGGAACAAGGTTGAGAGGGGCGGGGCTGGGTCGGGGCGGGGGCGGGGCTGGGTCGTGTCGGTAAACCGTTTCGCTGTCGAGGCGCTGCATTTCGCAAATACGCGTGTGTAGTTCAACAATCGGCGGAAGACCAGTTAGAGCAGTTCCCCGACTTAGGGCGGCGATGTCGCGATGGGCTAGCGAATATTTAAAGAGTTTGAGGCAGTAGTAAGACGATTCACACTTGGATCAAAATCGTGATATAAAGTACATAAAATCAGTGGCGAACCATGAACATTATTTTAAGTAAACCGCACCTTTTGGAAGCTACCTTTGCCATAGTTTTCTCTAAAAGGGAAACCTACATGTCATACATGAATTCTGGAGAATTAAATGTTTAAAGATTTCTTTAGAAATCCCTCCAAAACAGCTTGCGTAAAATGTTCATGAACATATTTTCAAAGTTTACGAAGTAACCGCTTTTCAATCGACGTACTTGACATCGAAGATAGTCTTTATTGGCCCATCTCCAGTATGATTTCACTCTATTCAAAGTGGAAAAGCACCGTTCAACTCAAGTAGTACTTGATGGAACAGTGCGTGCAAATTTGTGCACACAAAACGTGCATATTTGTATAGTCTGCCATGTCTATACATTATTTTAACATTTCAAGGAGGAAGACAGTATCCAACTGGCTCAAAACGTAAAGAAAATCTTGTGCGATCACCAATGTTGACGGTTCCCAATCATCCTTGTTTTCTGGATCTGTCAGCTCAAACAATAATATTAAATTTTCCCGTTGATCTTGTGCAGTGTTCACGAGTCAGGAGTTGAAGTTGCAGCTTGTTCGTGCCGGTTTTAGTAGCTTTCTGTTTATAAAAGAACGTAAAGTTTCCGTTCTTAGCGTTGAATGTGCAAAGAAACTAAAGAGGTTGGGCAGAGTTTGAAAGAAATGTCTACACTTGTCAATGCTCATTGCTACCTGTTGTAAAATTGAATTCAGAATGTGACAGTAACAATGCACAAATAATGCCTCAGGAAATGTCTCTAAAGGCAACCTAAATGGCCAGACATTATGGCCGCACAATTATAAGTATGAGCAACAAGTTTCTAGGCTATATTAAAATCATTCACGGTTGTAATAACATGGTTATACAGCGTTTCGGCAAATCTAGCAGTGCTGACGTCAGCTGTAAGCACATAAATCTTTCTTGAATTTCACCAGATTTGTCCACATAACACAAAATGCTAGAGAGCTGCAATTTATTATTTCCGAACAGTCGTTTAGAAGAATGGTCACAAAATTGGCAGAGACAAGTTCCTTTGTAATTGTATATATCATAACACCTCTTACAGGTTCGTTTAAATCGTTCGGGATAGCAGATGAAGTGCCCCTAAAAAACGGTTGAATTTTGCCAATGATCATTTTTGAATTTTTATAAGTGCTGGATAAGTCTAATGGTTCTATGTATTTTCCTTTATTAAACGATGTTTCTGATTCATCGCGACCCCTGAAAGCTTGTTCTTGTTTTCGTAAGTGGCAGAGTCAATGAGTCATCAATGGGTCTTGATAGTATCAGTTTGAGGTTCTTTACCATTTTGTTGTGTTTAGAAATTTGTAATGCCTTCTGAACATTTAGTTACAAATCTACTCGGATATTACCAAAATTACACAGTGAAAACGCACAAAATATATGATTTCTTGTCTTTTCATGCTTACATAAAGAACTAGCAAGGGATACAATATTTTCGAATCCTTCTTTTGACCAAACGTAACTACACATATCCCTGCTGAAAAGAAGACACGGTCAGCAAAAATGTTCAACTTAGGGCAACCCGTTAACCATTTATCTCTAGAATAATTAGAAGTACAAAAGTGTCTGCTGTGCTCTCGCTTCTTGTCTTCACACTTTGAAGTAAAAAATCTGGAGGTTCTGGTGTGGGTATACCAATGTCTCTTATTTCGAGCTTTTCTGAAAATCGAATACCACGCAATTCCGTCCTAAATATTGTTCTATGAGACAATTACACGAACCACTAACTTCTGGATCATTAACACACTCCATTTCCACAAAAACTTGAGAGAAGTGAAACTTACGAACGACCAGGGAAGAACAGTTCATCGCAATATTTTGCAGTGCCTCCCGACCGTCTAGCCACTCATCCTTTCCTTTCCACGCCCTTGCAACAAGAACTCTAGGTTATCGCTGTTGGCATGCGTTGCCTCCCCTGCGCTAGCGAATTCTCTGGCCACCATTAAGAACTGTACGAAACTTCACACTTTAATGTACTTCATGGCACGAACACTTCCGGATTAGGAAGACTGACTAACTCCTGGTAGCAAACCAGTGTTATTTTATCCCAACTGTTTTAAAGACGTTCAAAATCTCAATAACGTTTTAGGGGGACTACCAAACTCATGAAACATTCTTTACACACTTCGAATTAGGAGTACTAGCTACACCGCCGGTATAGGCGGTGTATCGGAGAATTCGCCACTCATATAAAAAGAGGCTTGCTGTGGCTTGTCCAGTTTATCTTGTTACTGCCCAAAGCCCTTCATTAACTGTGTCCGATTATTCTGACACAGTTAACAAAGGGCTAGTAACAATCTCCTGGGGCATGTGCAGGTATGGAAGATAAGTTATTGCCAATGAACAGGTGGTGGGACATTACATAAAACAAAGTTACACATGAAACATTTGCCCCTGATTGTGAAGCAGTTCCCCATGCACTAGTGTTCAGCAGGTCATGTTCTGATGAACACCACCTCCTGTGAAGTTACCTAATAATTACGCGCAAATGTCTTACAAATGTAACTTGATTATGTGAAATTTGTGACCACGTGTACATGGGCAAAAAGTGTTCGTCTTCGATCACTTTACATTACCTAGAAATTTTTAACAGTTGTTCCGAGACATTCTGAATATATAATGCATAAAAATTGAATAAAGGTTAACATCGTTTTTCAAAAACATCAAAAGTCGAAGAAGTTTGTCTAATGTCGTAGACATTTTTTGTATGTGAAAGGATCTCCAGCCTAAGATACGCCTCTGAGCAAAATATTTCTTCTCAAAAGTAAAGGCGAGGCAATGGTTACAGTTCGTGAAATTCTATCCACGCAGGGATTTCTTCGTGGAAACAAATTGGTGTTCAATCAGTCTGGGGAACTTGGAGAGTACGAAGGGAGATTCAGTACCTCAAGAGACACAGCACGAGAGAAAATGCGCCAAGAGGGAGGCCACCGTTTGCAGTCCCTATTTCTTTCCATGCAACCCGCAACACTATTCTCCAATCAGAGTAACTAACCGACGAATGGATACACGATATTCGGAAAAGACACTTGTTGATTGTTTGGGCAGGACAAATATGTGTTCTTGATACTTTTTTTTGACATTTGCACTTGAAATGAACCTAACAGTAATTACAATGAAAATATATCCCCAAAATGCCGTACAAATGAGTACGCAGGAGCAGTATACTTTTCGATAAATTCAATGAAATTATTTATTATAAATTCAATGAAGTTATCATTCCAATGTCTTTTGGTGTATTTGAAGCTAGATATTGCAATATAAATATAACTGACACCTAAACACTTATTTTATGTGTCTAAAAACAGCATTGCCCTTGAACATTCCCTCGACCATGCATTATAGCCTCACCTTGGGGCAGGAATCTCCTTATGACTTACTCAGCAGTTTTCCACCAATAAGCCGTCTCCGTTAGCGGCGTCTTCCGTCCCAAAGTCTCCTTAGCTCCACCCACCCCTTCCTTCCGCTATCCCCCAACCACCCGCCCACCCCTCCGGCAGTCGCCGGATGGCGCTCCGGGTATAATTCTGCGCTGTCAAAATGAAATCTATTTAAAGCTGACCTCATTAGAAAGGCGGCGCACAATTTCGTTTTATCCCCCGACCCAGAAATACGGCACGCCGCTCTCTTCGCCCGCCCGCCCAGCCGGTGGTGTGCGCCTCGACTCGACGCTCAGTGTTTTATGGACGGCCATATGTTACATGCCGCTCGCTTCCTCGCACGTATGAGAGAGTACGTGCTCTCGCCCTTCCCACCCGCTCTCCCTCTCTCTCAAACACACACACTCCGCTCAACTCCACCCCTCTTCTTCCTTCCCCCCTCCCCTTCTTGTTTCCTCCGGAATATGAATGTCATCACGTTTTTACTGGCGCAGGCCATAAATATCGATTAAGCCATTGCGGAGTGCAGAGCGAAGCTGGAGGGAGGGCAGAGGGGGCGGTGGGACGAGGCGGGACTGCGGGGAAGTAAGGGGGAGGGGGGAGGAGGGGAGGGGCGCCGCATTGTTGGAGAGAGTGTAATGCAACGGCGTACGTAGTATACTAGCTCAGGGGTTTCCTGACGTTCGAGAACGCAACAAATATTTTGTAATGAGATAGAGTTGAAACACTTTTAAAGGGGTCGGTACGTAGAATTTCCCGCTTCAATATATGCTTCCATAGACGGAATAATAAATGTAGAGATTTAATGAGAAAAGTTCTAGCTTTAATCAAAGCGATATTTTTCCTTTTCTCAAACACGCATTTTCCTTGACAATGCAATTATTGTTAAATAACAGAAGTACACCATGAAATTACCATAGCATGCAACAACATTAAAAAAGCCCGTAATGTAATAATACTTGTCCCATTTAGTATTGCGACTGAATGTCAATGCATTCTTTGACAAATGAACCACATTGAAAAAAAAAATCTCAAAACCAGAATCCAACTGCAGACAACAGTTGTATTCAACACAACATATCATCATTTTACACTTTTTTAAAGCCGCTGTTGAAAATACGTAGCTTTACTGAATTTTTATACTTTGCTTCCATAATAAAATAAAACTTCGCCATGAGGGAAGTCATTTTTGGCGACCTCAGGCCAATGTTAATGGATCAAACTTAAAATACTTTAGATGAGTACCGTAGAATACTGTCTACAACATAGAGGAAGATATGGCACATTGGAAAATTGCTCAAGGGTGATGTGTGAAATTTCGAAAAATGTTACAATGGAGAGGATGCCAATGTACCGAACCTGACTGATGTGAGACTCATAGAAAACAAAAATAAGTGAATAACATGATTAATGAGAAAAAAATGATTAGATCAACAGGAAAGTAAAAGAGTTGAGGCTTGCGCAATCGTGTGAACATAACTGTATATAAGTACATGACTTTTCATTTGAATAATAGTGTGTTTATGAAGTCCTGGATTCTGAATTTATCTGCAGGTCATAAAATGGAAATAAAAAGAAGCTTTCATTGCACTTTGATATCGGTAGCAATTAATTTTGCGTCTACTGGAGGAGAAATATATTACAGAGATGTATAGACTGGGCATGTAATTTATGACTCCTCCAACTCGAAATGGGTCATTCAACATACGTCACAAAAAAAGATGAAAGAAACTGCAGTCGTATTAGACACTAGTCATACATTTATGAATGATAGATATATTTTCAGTAATTGTGAATTCAGAAACAGAAATATTATTCCAGGAATATACAATGGGACAGAAGTACAACGATCAACATTGAGCAACAATAAAACGAGAATATAAAATGATTAAAATAGCAGAAAAATCATGTTTTACGTACAAACTCCTAAGTTAGTTAAAGTGTTATTTAAATACCACAAAACTGCACAATTAACAAAATTATCACATACTATCATTCAACATTTATCTCATCACTGAATAAAACAGTGGGTAGGAAAGAACGCTTCTCGATCGAGGTCAGATAATCCCCGACCGTGCTCCCCCACTGCAGCAAAACTCACCATACAGGAGGGAGAGCATTAGTGCTGATTACAAAACAACAGTCAACCACGTAGACGCTAATGGGAATCGAATGCAAAACAAATGCAGCGACCGCTGGTCGAAACACGCCGACCGCCAGCAAAACGAAACATGTGGGCACCATTCAGAGCACGCAGTGGTGCCACGTGCGAAGAACCTAAAGCCCGAAATAGTAAGAGTTATAAACATCACATCCCGTAAGAAGAGAAAGTGGTTGTGCATTAAATTACTCTCTATTGTGTAGGAAAATTATTTTTTGTGTTATGGAAAGGTCGGTGGAGACATTTCTCCCCACCGGCATAGGTGGCTCGGGACATCAGTTGATGTCACTGCAGTACGTCTGACAGGGAGGTCCTAGAGGGGGTTCGAGTCCCGATGGCGGCAGAATTTTCGACACCAGCTCGACAGTTAAGTCGAATTCAGTCGCTGTCTGGAGGAGAATTCTAGCGGCTGGCTCCTCGGGTCGGTAGTTTTCCGTGGTGTCTCCGATCCACACCAGACGAATTCCGGAACAGTACCCTAACAAATTGAAATTGAAATGCGCGATCTTTCTTTCCTTTCCCATGTCTTATCCTCAGCCATCACTTACACACACACTAACATGCACTACACTACTACACATGCCGGGAGACCGGTTGGGAGCTTAGAGCTTGTCTGATTGGGGCGGTGCCCCACTGGTGGGAGATATCCGGTTGGGGAAGGCCTTGGCAGCCGACAGTAGATCAGTGTCGGATCTCGTGATCCATTGGGGAAGATCACCGCCACCTCCTGAAGAGGAAATATGTACTACACTTACAGGATTAATCATCTTAGCTGTTGATGACCCCGGAATCACTAATAATCAAACCAACGTTTCTTCCACCCATCGTATCAACCTTGTCCCCCCTCCTCGATTGGGTATCTCACTTTGCAGGAAGTTGAAATTCCAAGGTAACGCATGTAAAGTCAACACTAAAAAAATATTAGGCTATCTTCAATAGAAACTATTGAATCATCAAGGCAATTACATAACAACATAGGTAAAATATAAAAGGTAATGAAATAAGTCAAACGTAGACAATGAAATCACGTCAACAATTATATCTTTTAAAGAAGTGCTCAATTAGGATCTTTTTCGATCTTCGATTTCAGGTAACTAATGTGAATTGGAAAGCCCAAAAGGAAAATGAAGAGAGCAAAACGATGCAAATTAAATAAAATATTTATTTATTAAATTGTACGAACGAATTTTAAAGGAATGATTGTTGCTTTCGATGTGCATCGAGTAGATTCTTCATCTAGATGTTTGCTTTCCAATCATAAAACCAAACACAAGATAGTTAAGGGTATTTTCGTTTTTATAAAATGACATAATTTTGTGTAATGAGATAATATTGTTATAACATACCTCTAATAGTCTCTATAAGCCAAGATGCTGATACGACTACAAATAAATTATACAAAAAACATACATACCCCAGGGTTTGGGAATTTGTATAAATTAAATTTTGAAGTTATGTCGAATTAACATTTTGTGCGATCGTAGGCTGATAGAATATTTAAATAATATTAAATTACCACCACGGTCGATTTTTCACAAATTTTGAGATTTTCTCAAGAAATAACTTCCAAAGCAACAAAACTCCAATTTCAAATAAACAAACAAGCAAACACATAATACAGAATTTCCTTCACTCGAACAATCATATATTATTCCCAAATGACCAACTTTTAATCTTCAAATACCTGATGTATAAAATCAGTTTTTTAAAAAAACCTAGATAACAATGATACTTTTCGACGTGTGGAAAGCTGTCTCACGGTGCGGGGGCGACGACGGGTGAAGGGGTAAGGGAACAAGGGAGTAACGCAACGAGGGAGGAGAGGAGCGAATAAGACGGAGCGTCGAAAGGGAGGACGAGGGCGAAGAGGCTCCCGCTGAATAATGCAACGCTCCCCCTCCGCCTCCCCCCGGACGGCGAGGACGCGCATTTGCATTTTGTATCGCGGGCCGCGCACGTGCTCCAGCCACGCCCCCCTCCCCGCCGCGCGCTCTCGAATTCAATTACGCTCTAACCGGACGAATACGCGTTTCGCGATTAAGCGTACTCCGTCCCCGTACGTCGCCCCCGCACCCGCTATTACTCCCCGCCCCGCTCACTCTACACAGGTCTACGCCGCTCAACCCCGCCTCATTCCGTTGCGCTGTGCCTCCTCCCCGCCATACACCGTCTTTCCTCGCCTCACGCCATCTCCGTCTCACCCCGCCCCACTCCATCAGTCCTCCACCACTCCATGCGATATTTCCCTCCCTCACGCTCCCGCTCCTCGTCCCCGCCTTGTGCCATCCCGCTCACTCTATCCCGCATCGCTCAAACTCGTATCTTCCCCGCCTTTCCACCGTTCAGTGCGACGCAGCATCCCAACGTTTCATCCCTTCCACCCCATTAATTCCCATTCGCCCCGTTCCTCACGCTTCCCATCCGCCCTGCTCCGCACAACTCTATCCCGCATACCTCGCTATACCCGCTTCTTCCCACTCCACCCGGCTCCGCTCTGACTGCCGCGCCCCGCTCCACCCTCTCTCCGCCACCCCGCTCCTCCTACTTTCCCTAGCCCTCCGTTCTGAATCACAATGCTGCGGCCACCGCCCCGGTCGGAATGCGCGACATCGGCAGTTGCCCTTCGAGGGCACACGGACAGTGCGGTCGCCAGGCCCTCACCTTTCGTCCAAACGGCATACCAACCACAATCAGTCCATTCAGAAGGAATATGCGCCGCATTAAATTTAGGCTGACATTTATTTACCCGCAACACATAATTAAACACTTTATTTTTATACTTATTTATTTCACTTTGCAATGGCATTTGGTGGTCAGTGTGACGTTTTCGTAGAAATAGACTTAAATTGATAAATACGAGAAGCCGGCTGTATTCGTGAAAGTTTTTTCAAGAAGTGTGATTGTTCCTTCCCCACAAAATGGTGATATCCAGAGCCGACCTATACATCAGGTGGGGGACATCCCCCTCCAGGTAAAGGTTTCTCTCTCAGCGAGGCACTGTCCCCACTCCGTCTAATGTAAGCTGTCGACGGGTCTCCCGGGTGTAGTGCATGTAAGGGGAGATGACAGGACAATGAAGAGGAATGAAAGAGGAAGGAATCGCGCGCGGTCCGTGGCCCATTGTGCAGGTTACGGTTTCGGCATTCGCCCGCTATTGATCGAATAACTACGGAAAACAACCGATCAGAGCAGCCGACCGCCAGTTAAATGGAGGAGCTTTTATAAGTACAACCCAGCATCTGTAACGGAAGCAAATAATACCATCATTTACTGGGACAGACCCATATTTACAGATATAACTGTAGCTTTCCATAGACCAGATATAATTTTGATTGACAGGAACAAGAAAGAAGTTGTGCTTGTTGATATTGTCGTACCATTGACACACAATCTAAAGAAAACAGAGACCGAGAAAATTTTTAAGTACGAAGATCTTGCTCTAGAAATAAAACAAATGTGAAAACTACAGAGTATAGCAACATATCCACTTGTTATTTCGGCTGAAGGTGTAGTCTCAAAAAATTTCAGGAAAAATCTAAAACAAATGGGATTACCTCAACGAATCCTAAACAACAGACAGAAAGCAGTGATCCTGCAAACATGTCATATAGTTCGCAAGTTCTTGAACTAACACAAATGAGACTCCCACATTGGTCTTGGGGGTCAGAGTGAAATCTCTCTCCTCAGTGACCGAGCTCTTTCCTAATCGTGGCAGGATTGGGCAAATTGAACCAAGTACATGCTGCTGAGAATCACAAGAGAAGAGATAATAATAATAATAACAATAATAATAATAATAATAATAATAATAATAATAAAGAAGAAATTATACCAAAAAAGTCATACAGATATTTTTATTGTACCCGTGTTCAGCTCGGAAATTACCACGCCATGTAACGATGTTGTTTCCAAGTCCGGCGAACAAATCAACGAGTGTCGAATTTCCAACGAGTGTCGCATCGAGTACCGCAGAATGTGCAGTGCGCTCTGGCCTCGCCGGCCGCTGACCCGCGCGTCGGGTTTTTGTCGCAGGCTCCGCAACCGCGACGCCGACACTACATTTGTTTATGGAAATGCAGGCGGTGCGCATTAAAACCACACGCGCAACGCGCCTGCACGCGAAGCTTGGACACGCTGACCATCTACCCTGCGCCATCAGCGACTAGTAGGGATGGCAATGGTTTCGGTGTTTTCGAAAAAATAACATTTGTTTTCCAATACATTGTTAAAAAAATCGACTTAGAAGTTATTCGAAAGGACCAAATTACTATGATTCACAGTTCATACTTTCCATCCAAAGTAGATTACATGTGTTTTTCCTAAAAGATGAAGTTCCCTTATCATAATGACGCAAGTTCGTGTTATAGATGTAGCAAGTCCCATTGTGTTCCTCTATATTCCATCGAAAAACAAACATGGAAATGCCAATCTATGTTATTGTTTCTAAGAAAAAATAGATTTTTGGTTTCTTAATATCCACATACGTTTTCAATCTGAAGACTTGGGAACGAAACACATGTCTCACTCTTTTAGGGAACGGGTTTTTTTTTCCTTTGTCGTTTCTATTTGTGACGCATCTACGAAGAAAATCCGGTGTATCGATAAATCGAATAACCTGCGTCCGTCACTCACGGTTAGACCTCTCCAAGTCCACCAATCCAGACAAATGAGGTGTCATTCGACGCGTCTCGGTCTCTTGGTAAGGAACTGATCATTCTTTTGCGAATCCATCCAGAAGATTGCGGGTCCATCAATACAGAAGAATCAATGGCTCATTCGATTACTCTCATCAAGACAAATCGATTGGCACAATTTCTTACCGGTTCTGTCTGGGATATTATGGAAGAAATCAAAAACAACGCGTGTTTGATGGATACAATGCGCCTACGAGTATATTTATAAAGACGACATGTGAATTACTGCAAACTTCCCGACATTTAAATTAAATAATTGACTAGAGTTGTAAGACTATTGATAATTAAAAGTAAATTCGTAATTAAACAAAACATTAAACAAGAATATTATTCAAAAATATACGAGCCAGACAACTACAGGCACACTATCGTATGTTTAAAATATATTTTTATTACGAACTCGCCAAACACAAATAAAACATTTAGCATGAAAATACTCGCCGGAGGCTCACGCCCACCAAAGCAATATTACACAATGCGCATCACATACTGTTTTTGATTCTTCAAACGAATTCAATATCGATATATCTCCTTTTAAAACAAAACGATCAACCCTTCCCAGGAGCACGTTACACGATTAGATACACACGTTACACGATTAGATACACAAGAGGACGGCAGGACAATTCACCACTGGTAGAGATTCATTGAAAATAAGAAACCCCTTAGGTAGTTATAGTGAATGTGATAATACAAGGAAGTCCCATTACTAATAAATTTTCAACAAAATCATTTAAAAATCTCTGATTCATTACTTCGGAGCATGTATTCTGACATGTAGACGTACTGTCAAAGATAGTGAATGAGGATGTAAAAAAAGACAATTAAGAACCGGTAAAGTGCTTCACTTACGTTACTTCAAGTTTTTCATCGAGTCACGGCTCTTGGTGTTGCCGCAACGAGAATAATTACCGCATGAATAAGAAAAAACAAGATGAATGAAAGATCCAACAAATTGGAATAGCGAGGTAATGGGTGGGAGTAACACATTCTCAGGAAATGATAAGATCTTACAGACATAATTTACAGTCCGGGAAACACACACTATGCACTTTCGAGACAAAGATTCAGTGATGATAGGTTAAAAACTGGAAAATGTATGAAAAAAATATGCAAATGAACTGGAATTACTTCACTATTACAATTCCAAGTAGGCAAAGGAAGTGGAAATCGTTAACACTAGAACGCCCAGCACTAGAACGCCCAACGCGTCATTTCGACTCCTAGCGCTCTTTATGTCCTTATAACTTCTTTGTTTTTGAAGATAGAATTTTGTGATTTCGTGACTTTTCATCAATTTCAATTTTTTACAGTATGTTAAAAACTGAATTGTGTAATAAACATATTTCATGAAAGATTATCGATTTTACCTAGAACGCTGGCGAGGCGTCATTTCGACTCCTTGGATACTGATCCGATCTTGAATGTTCTATTACATGTATTTCAATGCTGAAAAATGTTTATCGTGTCTCCTAGTACTTCAGATACCTTCTCAAGAACTATGCGACCATTCCTTCCGGTTTGTATTGCTTTCAGAACTTCTTTTTCAATAGATATAAAATCTTGAGTCATGAGTTGTTTCGTCACGGTACAGCAAAAACATCATTGTTTTAAAAATCAAATTGTCATTTGAAAGAAAAGGATTGTTATTATATGAAGTTTCATTGACAAAATATTTCTTCTTAATATTTATATAAAGGGATATGTTCCAAGTTTAGAAGAGATTTTTAGGGTACATGAGAGCAATTTGAACTCCAGGTGATGAGGTGGTCAGATATACTTCGTTTTTTAGTCACTGTTATTTCATGAATCATGATTTGCGAATTAATAAGAGAGGTTTGAGAAGAAAAAGACTAATTTCACTGATTTTATCTGAAAAATGATTTTTCCTTTAGTATGAAATCATACGTTTACAAACTGTAGGATTATTATGTTAGATGAACAAAGTTGATACACCGGCATTTTCCTTTCATACTCGATGTATTTACACACATTACGGTATACAAATCTAATAAAATAAAAAACAATAATGACTTGTGGGAGATGATCACTAAAAATGTGTGTGTCGATTTGTTTTTCATTCACTGGAAATATTGGGGAAGTATTGAAAACCGAGGAGAAACTCTTGAAAAATGTAGCCGTGAACTACTCATCAGAATACATGACAGGTGTTAATCAAACGTCTGGATAATATTCTACCAAATGTGTCTGAAAACTGGGCCTTCACAAGACATTAAAAGTTTGAATCATAAAACTGGACGTATTTTGTACTTTCTACTTTACTGACTAGTAAAGTTAGTGAAGTAGAAAGTAAATACAACCCGACACTAAGTGCCATTTAGAATATGCGATTAAATTTCTTTGAAAAATCCGTCAGGAAACGGACATCAAGTTTCCATCGGTATGAAACAAACACAAATTAGTATCACATGTGTTTGTTTATAATAAATATTATTTAAATAAAATAATTAATATAAATAAAGTTGACAATGTAAGAGAGTGTGGTAAGTGCAACAGAAAGGAAATTGGTTTTTCTGACATATGTGACACTCGTATTACGGAAAATTAAAAGATAATAACATTTTTATTGTTATTGTTGCAAAAATATTATTAATAGATAAAATTAATTTTTCAACATATAATTTTGTCTGTTTACTTTCCCATTCCGCCCAAGATGTTTCTTTAACTTCCATTCTGCGCAACAGAATTGGCAAGAATTGTTTAAAATATATTTAAGTTGTGTAAAAATTCCATTATATACTAAATAATTATCTTTAATATTGTTATACTAACGTAGATAAATATTTTTGCAAAATTTCTTTTTAAGTCGTTGTAAGTATCATTGAAGGTTCGCAGTCGAAACGACTCCGCTGGGCGTTCTATGGGGTACACGAAAGCCGGGCGTTCTAGTGTTAAATTATGCTGGAGCAAGGACATTTATGCACCGTAAAGGCAGTTTAAAGAACAGATTCTCAACCCTTTCCTCGCACCGACCCGTTTTAAACGAACGATTAGCTTCGTCGACCCCTTTAATTTTTTCTATAATATACAGCACAGAAAATAATCAAAACAAACAGTTGCACATAAATGACAAAGTTAACAATTAGACAGGTGCATATGAACAAACATTTTGAAAAATGGTTTGTAGAAAAAATATTATATTTTTCGTATTATTATATATTTTTTAATTTTTACAAATATAAAGAAGTATTATTAGACATTTTAAAGGTATCCTGTAAGAAAATAATTAATTATCAACTTCATTAATATTTCTGTAATAAATAGGTCCCTGTTTAGAGTAATCAGTCGCTGGTGCAAATTCGAGTATCGACCACACGAGCATTTTTGACCTCTAAAGTTCCATCGCTAGTAAATAAAGTTCACAAAGAAAACAAACTGGTTTGTTAATTTAAAACAAACTCAATCGCTAAATCAAGTAAAACAAATCTTTAATCACAATAAAATGGATTATAGTGTAGCACCAGGTGGTTCCGTGTGCGCGAAAGAGAGAACTCTGGACACCCCTGGCTCCATCTAAGATAACAGGGCATGGAGCCCGCTGCCCAAATTCCATTTCACAGCTTCCTCTTCAATAGCGCTCCCCATCAACGCAGCCAGACCTCTTTCAGGCCGAGTCATCCCTCCCTCCTCCATCGCCCGCCTTAAGCGTTCCTTTTTCATTCTCCGTCTGTCGCATCGCAACGAACCGCATAGGCGTTGCGTGGCGGGGCCGGGAGAGGCAATGCGGGGAAAGGCGAGGAGGGGAGAAAATGGGCGAGGTAGGGGCGGAGAAGCGAAGTGGGACGGGGTGAGACGAGGATGCAAGGGCGAGGAGGGCGAAGTGAGGCGAGGCTTGGGGGAGGCTGGGGGAGACGGGGCAAAGCGGGTTGGGGCGGGACGATGGGGGTCATGAGGTGGTGCGGCGGGGCAGGGCAGGGCCAGACGAAGCGGAGCGATGCTGGGCGTGGCGGGGCGAGGAGGGAGGGGAAAGGCGAAGCCAGGCGAGGCAGGGCCGGGCGAGGCGGGACGGGGCCGAGACGGGCTGGAGCTGAGTGAGGCAGGGCGAAGCCGAGAGAAAGGGCGAGGCCGAGAGGGCGGGGCCGGGCGAGGCGGGGCCGGGCGAGGCGGGGCCGGGCGAGGCGGGGCCGGGTGAGGCGGGGCCGGGCGAGGCGGGGCCGGGCGAGGCGGGGCGGGGCGGAGAGGGGCGGGACGGGGCGGGGCGGAGAGGGGCGGGACGGAGCGGGGCGGAGAGGGGCGGGACGGGGCGGGGCGGAGAGGGGCGGGACGGAGCGGGGCGGAGAGGGGCGGGACGGGGCGGGGCGGAGAGGGGCGGGACGGGGCGGGGCGGAGAGGGGCGGAGAGGGGCGGGACGGGGCGCGGCGGCGCGGGGCGGGGGCGAACGAGGCGGGGCACGCTCTGCGCCCATCTCACTCCTTTTGTTTCATCCCGGGCGCAGCGCGCGCTCTCCTTCTTTCCCGCTGCGTTTAATCTCGCGCGCCCGCCTCGGCGCGTCTATCCATTCATCTTGCGGGAGGCGGTCGAGATTCCGAGGCTCTGCTCGGCGCAGCGCGACCGCGAGCGCGCAGAGCGGAGCAGGCGCAGAAAAATTGGGGCACGGAGGTGGCGGGCTGTCTGCGCGCGGGGTGATTAATGGAAAAGGGCGGCGACGCGCGGATTGGAGAGGCCATCCGCTCACCCCCGCTCGCCCCCGCTCGCCCCCGCCGGCCGGGAGCGCGGCGCCAGCCCGTGAAACAAAAGCGCCCACGAAGCGCCGCCTAGACAAGAATGCGCGCTCGCGTCACGGGGCTTCAAGACGCCTCGGGGCTAAACCCACCATGCTCCTTCGTATTTTGTCTCTATCAACTTTACTTAGCTTTACTTTGCTTAACTTTACTTAGCTTTACTTTGCTTAACTTTACTTAGCTTTACTTTGCTTAACTTTACTTAGCTTTACTTTGCTTAACTTTGCTTAGCTTTACTTTGCTTAACTTTGCTTAACTTTACTTAGCTTTACTTTGCTTAACTTTACTTAGCTTTACTTTGCTTAACTTTACTTAGCTTTACTTTGCTTAACTTTACTTAACTTTACTTAGCTTTACTTTGCTTAACTTTACTTAGCTTTACTTTGCTTAACTTTACTTAGCTTTACTTTGCTTAACTTTACTTAGCTTTACTTTGCTTAACTTTGCTTAGCTTTACTTTGCTTAACTTTGCTTAACTTTACTTAGCTTTACTTTGCTTAACTTTACTTAGCTTTACTTTGCTTAACTTTACTTAGCTTTACTTTGCTTAACTTTACTTAACTTTACTTAGCTTTACTTTGCTTAACTTTACTTAGCTTTACTTTGCTTAACTTTACTTAGCTTTACTTTGCTTAACTTTATTTAGCTTTACTTTGGTTCTCTTCCTTTATCAACTTTGGTTCTCTTCCTTTATCAACTTTGGTTCTCTTCCTTTATCAACGTTGGTTCTCTTCCTTTCTCAACGTTGGTTCTCTTCCCTTATCAATTTATCTCTCATTCCTTTTTCTATTTTTGTAACTTCTTGTTTGTCTCTTCTGTCTACCTTTCACGCTTCCTTTAAGCTTATTTTTAGCACATCCAGTTTTTCAGTCCAAATATTTTCAAGTGACACCGCAAAACAAAACTTTAAAGTCACACAAAATATTCGATGACAAAACGACATATGTTAATGCACAAATACTCCATATAGTAAAGAAGTAGTGTGTCTTGCAATTATGAAATATACCGCGCAGTAAGTTCTATTGTAGAAATTGACTGACAAGAATGAAATCGATAAGCATGGGAAAATGCACTCAAATCAAAGCACTCCCATTTGCTATTTTCGTATATTAAGCACACTTCGTTTCAAAAAAGCGAGAACCGATCGTCTGGCAGTTCCTCGTAATATGAATATTCACCGCAGCTCATGCAAGTGGGGTATTATCGTCCGATAACGCACTCCCGGACCTGGTCATGGCAAAAGCTTACACAGCGACGCCCACTGACAAAAGGGCGGAACCGAACGCATGCAGCATACACAATTATTTTAGAAATAAAAATCTTTCTTTAAAAATATAAATTTACATGCGTTTCAGAGGCGAGAAAAAACGAATATCAATTAATAGTATAGTAATAGAAGAAAACGGGCAGTAATACCTGTAGTCATACTAATTATTGTTAGTATACTAATTATTAAGTGAACTACTAATGTCAAGAAAGTAAAGGAAGAAACCTAAATATTTAGTGAAGGAATCACCATATCTCAGTATTAATTATTATAGTATTAATTTTTATAAACAGATTGAGATGGAACTGAAGTTATTAAGTATTCAATATTCAATCGTCGTTTTCGCTACTAGGTATGTAGTCTGTTTCATTGCAGTCGGCGTTACATTTTAGTTGGGCCGACCCCCTTCCCGTTTAGGGCCGACCCCCTTCCCGGCATCCATCTATTGTCGCCTGAAGGACCTAGCAGGGCCTTCCGTGGCAGGTACAATTGGTCGCTTTTGAACAATTCCTAGCGACAGCTGCCTCCTGCTCCCCGAACAACACGCCTTACGTCCATCTCAATCCGAGATACGATCTCGTTCACGTATGCCCAAGGTGCCACCGTTGGACCATTACTATTTTGGTTGTGGGGAGCCAGTTCCTCTGTCACGCACGTAGATCTCAACAAATTTATTAGCCTGAACAGGTGACTTGTGGAAGGCTTATGTTACAGAGGTAAACATCATCTCAATCAAGCAATGTTGCCTTATTTTATGTATCGTGCCTCAGGCCATCTGGCCTGCACTTGCACGTGACCATGCAAATTTCGCTGTCGCTACCTGTAGTGTCATTTTTCTAACTCTACCCCTCAAGCCCCTATGGCTACGATGGAATACCACACGGCATTTCGCGTCTTTCTAAGTCCTGCCGCTAGATGTCGCGTGATCACGAGCTTGATACGGTCGCGATCATGCGATATCTGAAGGCATAACTGAGAAAGACGCGATATACCGTGACATATTCTATCTTGAAGACGGGCCTTAAGGGGCAAAGTTAGAAAAATCGCACTGTAGCAGAGAAAGCCAGTGTCACAAGGACGGCGAAATAGGCAAATTTAAATTTTTGCTCAGAGGCTTGCTTCTTTCAGGCTTGAGGACCTTTTGCATGCAGTAAATCTACAACATTGGCAGCGAGATTTAGTTCCCCTCCCAAGGATTTCTCCATGGCGAAAGCTTGCATGGAGCCCTTAAAAATCCACGGATTCGATCGGGTTTGAACCCGCAAACAGGGTAACAGTATGTACGCTGACCGTAGACCTTGGGAATATACGCTAATTACGGGAATATACGCTAATATACGAAATTATACAACCGAAGCCGCCACACACCATATGCTACTAAAAACGCATTCTCGTGCCACAAACACGACTGAAAACACCGTGGCTTACGCGGGGTTCGAACTCACAGCCGCGTCTTGAGAGCACCTGCCCCTACCTATCCTCCTCCCCCCGCCAGAAGGTCGACATTGTTTCCACTAGTGTGTCGGGAACAAAGGTGTAGTAAAAGTCGCTTTTGAATTCGTTTCAAGAAGCCTACTACACAACAGATGCTATTCATACATTACGGCTTGTGCCTACCAGATAACTGGACATGAAGTTGGAAGGTGTTATTATAGGTATTAAAGCGCTTCATTGGACTACGCAGATATTCCAATAGACACGTGGCTCATAATCATGCCTTACTGCAAATTAGAAACAATAGTGACGTGCGAGCAAATTAATCACAAGTATCAGCAGATAATCTGAACCAGGAGTGATATTTGTTGATGAACAGTTTGACACATGAGATTTTGCTGTCAAAATATGTGTTCGAGAAACAGAAACTCTGGAAAGACAATTCTTACATTTTTCAGGTAACATTTAAAACATGCCATAAATCAGAAACATGAGCAAGACGAGAAAGTTGTAAAATCGTCTTCATTACGAGAAGGTAATGCTATGCAAATGCTTTTGTCCAGGGGACACCAGGCTTTCGGTTCTACGGACCGCTGATTTGTATTTTTTAAAAAGATAAATATAATCCATTTCCACATCAAATAAAAACATATTTACCTATTTAATTCCGCTAATGGAATAGATTTGTAGGACAACCTTAATATTTACAATGCTCCGAAATATTACATTCGTTTTGTTATTATAACGAGTTCTTGAGGGAAAAATTCATTTAATTTTTCATCATCTAATTGTTTTCTTGTTTAAAAACACATTTTTTCAAAAATATCTTAATAAAGATAATATCTTGTAAAAGCATTTCGTTGAGAGAACGTACCAGAAACAATTGTGCTCACTCGTTTAGAAACTTTGTATTTAAAATTCATTCTGTATTCTGAGGTAAAACAAAGGACTTCATGTATTGAAATATTCCATTCATGGCTGAAATGTCTAATATTGACAAGGTTGCCCTCAATAATGTGAGATCAGAAGAAAAAATACATCATTTGCTCTCTCAAGTCGTGTTTCGCGTCGAGATGCTTGCAGCAAAACAATTCACTAATGATATTTATAGAAACATATTTACCAAAAAAAAATACGAAAGCAAACTTTTCTTAATACTTGAATACCTTTTTACGATGAATTCTTTTTAATTTATTTATTTCCTTATTGAATATTACATACATCAGTGGAACTTACACTATACATATGTTTTTGAGGCTTACAACTAACGTACATGCTAAACTTAATCTAATTCATAGGTGAGGAAACCATCTTGGTACCTCTTTTAACTGTCAATTTTAGCGAATTTTTGCAGGAATATGTGAAATGGGTATTTATTTTGAATTCGTATTGGTTGTGTAGGATTTCGGCCGAGGGTGAGAGCATTTAGAGGTACGATGAAATATGAAATTCTCCGCCGCGTCCGTGATCCCTGGCCGTCGCGTCGCCAGAGCTTCGCCAGAGGCTGTAGGCGTCCGGTGTCTCCGGCGGCGCAGGGACGTCCGCAGCGCGAGCGCTCTGGAAAGAAATATCGTGGCGCGGGGCCCAGACGCGATCATAATAGCCGCCCCCGCTTCGGGCGCCGCTCGAGGAGGAAGCCATCCATCGCGGCGGCGCGACAAGGGCGGTCGCAGCATCACCGGCACGGGGCTCGCGGCGGCGGCCGCCGCAGCGCAGGCGGTGGCGGTGGCAGAGGGGGAAAGTGGTGGCGGGGGCGGGGACAGGGACGGGGGCGGAGGGAGCGAGGGCTGGGGCGGATGCGGGGACGGTGGCGGAAGCGGGGCGGGACCAGGGTCCGTGACGGTGGCAGAGGCGGAGGTGTTGGCGAGTGGCGGAGGCTTTGGCGGTGGCAGTGAAAGTGGCGGTGGCGGTGGCTGCGTCGATGGCGGTGGCGGAGGCGGGGGCGGGAGATGAGGCGGGGGCGGGAGCGGAGGCGGGGACGGGGGCGGGGGCGGGAGCGGAGGCGGGGGCGGGAGCGGGAGCGGAGGCGGGGGCGGGAGCGGAGGCGGGGGCGGGAGCGGAGGCGGGGGCGGGAGCGGAGGTGGGGGTGGGGGCGGCGGCGGAGGCGTAGGTGGAGGGGGAGGCGGGGGCGGAGGCGGAGGGAGGACGGTAGCGGAGGTGTTGGCGAGTGGAGGTGGCTGTGTCAGTGATAGTGGCGGTGGCGGTCCGTCAGCAGTGTAGGTGGTGGCAGAGAGGAGAAGGGGTGCCAGTAAGCGGGGGGCGGCGACGAGGAATGCGGTGGGGGAAAGGGCGGAGGAGAGGCTCCGGCGGTAGGGGTAGGTCGAAGCGGAGGCGGGGACTCCAGCGGGGTTGGGTGGGCGGCGGCGATGTCGGCCGTCTCAGATACTGGGGCGGCGTAGGCAGAGCCCAGAGCGGGGGGGGAGGTGACGTCGGCGTGGGCGGCGGGGACGGTTAAAGTGCTGGAGGCAGCGGGGGCGGCAGCGGCGTAGGCAGCAGCGACGTAAGCGCCGGCGACGAGCGAGTTTCGGCGGGTCCGGGGGCGAGGGCGGGGTTTGGGCAGATCGGTCTTCGCGGCGAGGAAGGCCGGAGGGGGAGGGTGTCATCCGCGGCGACTTCGCGGCGGCGCGGAAGAAGAATTTTTTCTCCTAAAAAAGCGGAAGAGGAGAATGGAAAGAAAAAAAGTGCTACGCGGAATCGCTTCGCCGAGGAAGATGGAAATGGTGCCGTCGACCTTTTTCCCTCTGAAAATCGCGGATGGCAAAATACACATGGAGAAGTGAAAGTGAATGGATGTCTCAGCTGAGACAATGAGGTTTCCGAAGCGGCACATTTCACTTAAAATATACAAACACGAGAACTGACCAATTAAAAGTATGAAATTGAAAAATTACGTAGCAAACAGCAAGAGTTAAAAGTAAGAAAATAAGGAGAGAAAGAATGCAGTAGAGAGCATTAAGAGCGAAAGTGATGAAGAGATAATAAGAGAAGGAAATGGAAGAAGAAAGTGAAAAAACCACAACAAAAGAATTCGTAATACGGCAGAAATATTGAATTATGAGTCGTGTGATAATGATAAGGAAATGCTTCGAAGATAAACAGCAATCGTTCCAACCCATTTCTTAACTATTAACCCATTGCCAAAAGCTTAACTAATTGTTTAATGCGCATCTCCTAGAAAGCTTCACCCGCCTTATTCGCACCCTGAACATAATCAGTAAGGAAGCTAGAAAGTAATGAACGTGACCAGTAAGGAAGAGGAGGCACTAGAGCCATTTCGAGGCTCAAATGGTGAAAGGCAGCGCTATACGGGGATAGGGGAAAGAGACGTCGCTGAAGCAACTGCCAAATAATTTTAATTAATTCAGCCGAACTAAATGCATAAGGTTATAAACTTCTACCTTTACGCATATAACATCTATTTATAATAAAATTCATTCTTGCCTTGATTTAATTCATGTCTCCACTAAAACAAGAAAATTTATTACAATGTAAAATCAGATTACAATGTCAGGCACAATTTATAAAATTTTAATAAGTCCTCCATTAAGGTCTTCTGGGTTTCTCTGAAGATTCAGTTAATATCAATATTTTACTCTTAAAGTTTCTAGAAATCAACTGTCACACCACGTCGCAATTGTTAATGCTCATTGTTGGAGGATGAGACGTTTTCATAGAACAGTCGTAATATTCATGTCCAGACTCACCTGCTGCTTTTTAGGAGTCTGAGTAACGATTTTACGCATGTCGTCGTCCGTTTTTTCACCAGATGTAATGATGTCACCCCACAGCCATCTATATCTGTAATTAATTTTCCGTCGTATTCGGTGATCTAGTGCACAGTATTTCTTCACGCGATCATCAAGTAGTTTCTGCAGATCTTTCGCGAGACGCGACACATAAGGTCTCGAAACTAAACTGAAACTGTTTCAAAATACACAAAACGAATTCTGATCACAATAAACGACTTTTCGTAATGTTGTAATATCCGTCAGGACTGGATATCATAAGAATGATAATAATAATAATCGTGATTCCAATATGCAGCGCCTCTCACTCTCTCTCTCTCTCTCTCTCTCTCTCTCGTGTGTGTGTGTTTTTATGTATGTATACACACACATCGTCGAGTCAGAGCCAAGCAAAATTTCCCGAGCGTGTTATTGGAAATATCAGCACGTTCGCAACTGCTTTAACACGTTCCACGACTTTTTGAATCGCCTCCATCTTCACAGTCCCTTCTATGTAGAGCGAGGGCTGCACCCCTAAGCCTAATTCATCCTGTCAATATTATTCGTCGTGTGCTTTAGCCGTTTCTCAAAAACCCACTTTCGTCCGGAGCGGGGGTGGCTCGGCGAGCGAGCGGTGCGTCCCCAGAATAAACGAGCGGCGCCCCCCATTCAATAATTCATCCCGAGCCGTCGCGTCGTCGCGGGCCGGCCGGGCTGCCGCGGCGGGAGTTCCGCTTCAAGGGCCGGCCCTCCCGCCCACCGCTTCCACCTCGCCCGCTCGCCCGCTCTCAATGGCTGGGCCCGGACTCGCCCACCGGCTTACGTGGCTCAGGGCATCAATGGATGTCACTGCAGTGCTTTCGCCCGTACTCGAACCCTAGTACCGAGAGGTACTAGGAATCGAGTCCCGACAGCGCCACGCTTTTCGACAATAGCTATATAGCTACGTAGGTCGAATTCAGCCGCTGTCTAGAGGAGCATTCTTGCAGTTGGTTGCTCTTATTTGCAGTTTTACGTGGTTTCTCCGATCAACACCAGCGAAATGACGGAGCAGTATCTTAACAAAGGGGTCACGGATCGGGCGCGATCTTTCCTTCCTCTCCCTTGCCCGATCTTTACCCCTTACTTACACACAAACTTACATTCACATCACTCTACCAGACATGTCCAGAGACCAGACGAGAGCTCTGAGATTGTCCCGGCTCGAATGGTGCTCCGTTAGTGGGAGATATTTGGTTGGGAAAACCCCACACAACGCCAGATCTCGCCATCCAGCGAGGAAAATATCACCGCCACGTCCTGCGATAAACATGCACCGCACTTACGAGACTAGTGTCTTTAGCAGTCTTTTAGACGCACCGGAAATCACGAATGAATAAATGAATGAATGAATCAATCAATTTGTATCGCTGCGGGTAAAGTGCCGCGAAAGAACATGGGTGCCGCAGCTGCAAACTTCTGACAGGAGTTCAGAGCACCTAGAATTGCACAGGTCATAAGATTAACACTAAACTCTTTAAAATTCAGCACTAGCAAAGTATCCAGCGTTGCTCGGGATTTTTTCACATCCAATCTTTGTGAAAGAGGAAACATTTTATATAAACCACGGAGTTTAAGAATATCATTTTTAATGTAAATGGTTCAAACTTTAATAAAATACTATACTTTTCTATCGTTTTATTTTACCGTACATTGTAATTAGATCAAAACTTTTATCTTACGCACTGCTACTGGCCTCTAGAGAATCTATTATCTTATGCTATGTTTCTGGTCTCTACGCAATCTATCAGGCACTGATGACCTCTGATAGCATATATTAGGAACCAATCTACGCTTAGCTATAATGATAATGAATCTACCAACGTTTTATTTAAATTATTTATTTTAAGCATTTGTGTGGTATTGATCTTTACCAAACTTTGCAAGGACGTTGCGATAATCCTGAAGAAGAGCCCGTAACCATTTCGTATCTATTCATACCTATTTTTTGTCGTATCGATGTCTGTTACATGTCGTTGAATTCACTTTTATTAGAATAGATTACATAGTATGAACAGAAAAAATAACTTAAAAAATTTATAATTATCCAAATAAACCTAAAACACTCTCTGAAAGCAATCATGAGATGTTTGTTAGGCCGAGGCACATCTGTTAGGTTACTGCTCCTGCATTCGTTTGATGTTGATTCGAGAAATCACGGAAAACTTTGATTCAGAGCAGCTGACCGCTAGAATTCTCCTCCAGACAATGACTAAATTCGACCTAGCTAACAATCCACTGTCGAAAAATCTTCCACCGTCGGGACCAGAACGTAGGCCTCCAGTGATAGCAGATAATGTTCTGAACCATCTCTCCCATCTGAAGAACGGAGCTAGCGCTGGGGAGGACGTCCGGAATGCTCTTGCGGAAAGGCAGGGGTCGCGAGGAAAAGGGGAAAATCCGCCTTTGACCTGGCCACGAATGCAACCGCTGTGGATGCTTGAATTTCGAGGACTTGCCGCCCTCAGTCCCCAGTCAGCGAGTGGCTGCTGCGGCCCTTCGGTCTACAACGCGCGTGGCGGTCGAGACCAGGCGGTCGGTCGTCAAAAGAAACCCTTCATTACGCTCGTATTCATTCTCTGGATATTCTCGTAGGGAAAGATGAATTTATGTCACGAGTAGTGAAAGTGACATTTGATTTTGTGAGTAGGAAATGTTGCGACACGTGGCGGATAGCTCGATTCGCAATCTCCCTCGAGCAACATAAAATCACTTATCACGTGTGTCATGCATTATTTTTTAGACAGCTTTACTGACTTTAATTTTATACTAATTCAGGTATACAAATCACATGATTGGGTACCGTACTACATTAATCAGTTATAGCTGATACGACAAAAGTATTTGGTTTCTTTTGTTGCATTTTGTTTTATCTGAACATTTGAGCATCGTCTCACTTTGAGCATTGGGGCTATATATTGAACTTTGGCACACTGTGCAAGTAACAGTTTTGAGAAGTAGGTGTCTAAAACCATTATTTCTATCTCCACAAATGAAACTATGCGAATTGTTGAGCAACGTATGAAAAAAGCTAAACTTCTGCGGATATTTTTTTTCCGGAAAATGTAGATTAAATCTAAACCAAAATTCATGTACCTACATTAATGTTAAAATAGTACATTATGAAACGATTATGTAATGATAGTGTATACACAGATAGAGTATTGCGGAATGAAATGTACTGAATTCTCACAAAGGAATAAAAAAGCAGAAGTGCAATAATAACCAAAATTGATTAATTACATCACGAAACCCTAACAATAATAGCTTCTTAATTGAGGCAACACACGAGTACTCTAAATATGTTTAATTACAAAGGAACCTAAATTTCTCTGCTATAAAAAATTAGCTGACTGAATCCTTCGGTATCTCAGCTTGATAGTATCCACCAACTTTTAAATGTTAAGATTTTTAAGTTGTTTTACACGACCTACATCAACCTTACTCTACAGGTGTCTCAAAAAACTTGTTACAGACTTCTAAGCCATGCAGAGGGAGGAACAATTACCACTTTCTGCCAATGAACATAAAGTGAGAAATTCTGTAAAACGGCATTTGCCCCTGAGTGATAGGCATCACATTCAACAGAGATGTTTGGCAGATCACATTCTGACGCATTCAAGGAGATTTCATGAACCTGCGAAACACCTTCGCACAGCACTTACCTAACAGTCAGGGGCAGATGACACACGTGTAAATCAGTTACATGAAATTTTACACTCTGTTTTTATCGGCAAAAAGTGACCATTTCATCCCCTCCACATGCCCTAGACATATGTAACATTTATTTTGAGATATGTATTATTTGTTGATAATTAAAATCCGTTAATGAAATTAAAGATTGCAAACTCAAAGGCAAGAGCAGGAAGAAATTCTCAAAATGCATAGTGAACAACACAACCCTCCTTTCGCGCAGTCGGGTGAAATCCATTGCACGGCAATAAGACGCAGCCGCCACCTCTTCTCCGCCGCCCTTTCGATCTTGCGCGCGCAGGCTGGTGCACCTGGCCTGGCCCACCCCGGGACCGGAGCGTGCTAGGGCAGGGTGGGGGAGAGGTGAGGAGGGGAACCGTACTAATTCCAAGCGCAGGGCCCCGAGCGTCGAATGCTGAATTAAAGCGGTTCCCTCGGTCGACGGCGGTGACGCCAACAAGGGGTGGGTATGGTGGCGCGGGCGGGGAAGTGAGGGTGTGGAAGCAAAAGAGGGACGAAAGGGGATCGACTGAGGGCGAAAGGGTGCGAAAGGAAGGGCGAAAGAGGGGCGTGAAAGGGGGTGAAGGAGGCGAATAAAGGGGTGAAAGGGGGCGAAAGAGCGGTGAAGGTGGAGCGAAGAGGGCGATAAAAAGGGGGCGAAAGTGATGGAGAAACGGGGGGTCGAAAGGGGCTGCAGGGGGAGCGTGGGTGGAAGGTGGTGCAAGGGCGGCCAGGGTGGCGGGAGGGGCTGTGAGGTCGGTTGCTGCAAAGCCATGGCGACGGGAAGAGAGAGGGCGGCAGCGCCGGCCCTACGGGGCGAATTATCCGCAGGTAATTGACGAGGAAGGCAAGGCAGGCAGGAGCGAGCACCACCAAAGCCGCATCAAAGGCTGGCGCGCCAGCGCTGCGCGTAACCGCCAACTGGATAAAGACCGATTGACTGACAGCCGCGCGCTCCGGGACAGACTCTCGCATTGGGACGTGCAGGCGAGTCTTTCCCATGCAATAATCCACAGTTCTCAAAACGCTGTAATTCGAATTTTTTATATAAATAGCAATGTCACATTCTGGAACGTAAGTATTAGAAATATATGAAACGTGAATTACCACTAGCATACGTATCTCTGAAAATATTTAATCACATTTTCTCAATAAATGCCAAAAATTCTTTCTGTGCTTAACTTTTTTGACAACTCTAAATGTCACTGATTCTAAAAACTTGATTATTACATTTTCTAAAATGCAATAAATTGCTTAACAATACTTTTAATTTAAATCGATATTCCTATAATTTAAAATTTAAAATATTAGAATGACTATTTTATACAAAATACAAAATAAGTTTAAGAAAGAATGTCTTAGACCAAACAAAATAAGTTTAAGAAAGAATGTCTTAGACCAAACAAAATAAGTTTAAGAAAGAATGTCTTCATAGATCAAACATTAAACTTCGAATATACAATAAATTAGTCAATAAACAGAATCTAATAAAAATGTCAAAGACCAGGTTCCGTTTCTTGAACGTGAGAACGTGGTATACAGTTTATCTTGCCTTGATAGCAATCTAACATATGTAGGACAAACTAAGCGCCCAATTAAACAACGAATGAAAGAACATTCTAGAAATATTAAAGAATCTTCCCGACTTAATTCTTTATTGAGACACAGACTGAATTTGTTACACGAATTTGATTTTGAAAACCCACTTATTTTGGACACCGTGGTCAGGAGATTCCCTCGACTTATTTCAGAAACCATTCAAATTAAATTAAATCAAACTCTTAATACCAACGTAGAAATGAATGTTTTTACGAACGCCTATGACAATGTGTTGTACAAAATTAAGTAATACCAAGAGTTATGCCTAATTTGTTAAGTTGCCACACTGCATATCCATGTGCCGTGCCTACGTTACGTTAGTCATCCTCGGTACAGTTTAAATTCTTGAGTACACTGGGGGAGGCTGTTGAGTTCACATGTGTCACCGAGTATTTGACCGTTAAAACTGCCAGATAACAAAATGGGACAAAAGTTCCCTCATTAAGGTGAGTGTCTCATTGAATTATATTGTTTATTTTGTTTGTGTTTTGTATGTTTTGTCTTTAATAATCTAATTTTAATATTTCAACCAGTTTTGAAGAACTATTTACTTTCAGGTAGTCGACTTAGTTGATATTAAGATTCATTTTTACTCAATTGACATGAAATATTTTAACTCACTTGTATTAAATTTTATTAAGTATTAAGTGATTATGTGAAATAGTTAAGTAATCAATTGGACATGGTGAACGAATATTGATTTCTGTATCCCGTAATTTAGGAGCCTGATGATGTTACGAAACGTTGTGTTCTGTGTGTAAATGGTGAACAATAAAGGACTGTCATAAATAAAATTGGATAAGTTTATTAACAACCTTCCCAGATAGTTCGTGGTTATCGCCCAGACATCGCTGTGATCCATTGATCCTTGGCGGAATGGTGGTTAATGACAGGATAGACTAGGGAATGATTGTGGAATGCATGTTGGCAAGGAAAACGGGAGTACCCCGAGAAAACCTAACAGAAACCCGCTTTGTCCACAACAAATTCCTGAAATTGAACCCAGGCACTAACCCGGTGGAAGGCGTTCTGTCTGACCATTATGCTACGGGCGTGTGTGTGTGTGTGTGTGTGTGTGTGTATATATATATATATATATATATATATATATATATATATATATATATATATATATATATATATATATAGCATCGCCTTCGAAAAACCTGTTACTGCCCTGAGGAAGCCTGTGACATGACAGACGAAACGTCGGCCTCTCAGACAAAGACGCGGCGTCACCCGGACAGCCAAGAAGACACTAATTCGAGACGCAGAAGCTTACGTTTGCATTTAACCTCTGAACTCTGTCCTATCGATCGCATTAAGACACGGCCGGATTAAGGCCAAACAACAACAATGGGGAACGCCGATCCTCGCATTACTCAAAGGCATTATTCATACAAGCATCGCGCTTTGACAGTGAAATTCACGATTAAAGATTCAACATTATTCCACTTCATTCACGACGCCTCTTTCCCAACTAAAGGGCAGATATCATGTGACGTATGTGTTACAAAAAATTTCTCTTCAGTATTCACTCTTATAGTCGATTTGAGTTTTTTTGTAAATTAGTGTAAGTGTTGAGATAATTGGATGAATATTTAATATTGATAAAGTAGATTTAACCCAAATTGTCGCAGTTTTTGGTTTGGAACAAAATAATGACAGCATTGAATTGGAAAAACCTAAACCACCGTTGTAAACAATTTGCAGGAATTGGGGAGGCGGTTCTGTTTTCCGGATACTATTAAGTTACAACATTTTTCTAGTCGCCTGTAACAAAAAAGGCGCTACTGTATAATTTTATCAACGTTAACATATTTATCACATCACATCATATTTAAGTGGATAGCTAGTTATTAGTGTTGTAGTGCTTCGACTATTTTAATTATTTCCTGCGCTCAACGAAACAACGTGTAGTAAGTTATTCACACCCTTTAAAAACATACATCCTCTTTAAATTATCCAAACAAAATACTTAGCGCCACGCTACCTCTTGAATAAAATCTCACAATCAGTACGTAATCTCAATACGTCAATATAAAGGTTTTACGATAATGGCTGTTGCATGTAGAACGCCGAATGTACATCGGAAGAGGTATAAAATATCAATAGAGGATCAAGCACAGTGGCAGGATTGTCGGAAAGAAGAGAACGAAGGCAAATAGGACACACACCACATTTCCTCAATGGGCAGCAAATGGGCTGCGCCAGCTAGTAGCTTTACGATCAGTGCAACACCGCGGTCCACGCGGCCACGTCATGACACTGCAGGGCGCGACTAGGTAGTGTTTCTTAAATATCGATTGTTTCACTATCGATAGTTTTCGATACTATCGTGATTAAATATCGAATCGATATTTTGTGATTGTTTAATAAATGGATTTAGATCATTATTTGAGTTTAGATAGAAATTTGTATTTTTATACAAATCCCTGCGAAATAAATTTTTACATTAATATATTAGACTCTTTTATTAATGAAACATCGCATATAAGAATTAAATATTAATACAAACGAATTTTATCTCAGATTCCACTCGGTTACAGTGAATATTTATAATAATGTATATTTACGACATTATTATGTAAACAATTGAAAAACATTACGTATGATAAATAATCGTAAAATTATATGTAAAATCTGTACAATTAAAAGAACATATTAATTAAATAGGAAATGTTTCACCAATTTATAACAAACATAGTTATATAATTATTTATATATTTTAAATGAAATTTATATAAATTAATATATTTTAGGTACATAATTAAGAAAGATAACTATTTCTTGATTTATTATTTTGTACAAACACCATACATGATGTGTAATCCGTGCTCTCAGTATTTTGTTGTTATTAAAATGATAGTGTCTGTTTAATATTGCAAAGTCTTAAAACTATTGAAATACTATCGGCCACATTATCGATAGCCAACGATAGTTTCTGCTATCGATAACTATCATAGACTACTGATGTTTAAGAAACATTATGACAAGGCACGCGTCAGCTGCGCACACGCGCACTTCGCCCGAGCGGAATGGCGCACCTCGCTCCGACCAGCGCTTCCCCGCCACCGGCCCAAAAGTTTTTATTTTAAAACCCGATCGAGAGGCTCGGAATTGAATCGCAAAATTCCAATTACTTGCACCGTATGATAATCTCCAATTTCGCCGCCGGGGATCGCGGCGCAGGGGGCGGGAATGAGTGCGGGAGGGAGAGGGCAGCTTTTTACAATTACTCTGCTGCCGGCTGGTACAATGGTGGTCGGCAACGGGCGCGACCTGCAATGCGGACGGGCGCCCGCGGCACCACCGCCGGCACACCCACCACCCGCGGCCATCCCTGCGCCGGCGGCGCTATCGCTGCCATCGCCCACAGACTGCAGGCGCCACTGCCTATCGCCCGCCGACTGCAGCTGCTGCCATTGCCTATCGCTCACAGACTGCAGCCGGGATTGGCTATCCCACTGGCCAGAGCTGAGGCCAAAGCTATTGCCCTTCGCCCCCCATCGTCGCCCACCGCCGTCGCCCACCGCCGTCGCCCACCGCCGTCGCCCACCGCCGTCGCCCACCGCCATCGCCATCACCCACCCCATCGTCCACCGCCATCGCTCACTGCCCATCGCCCACTGCCCATCGCCCACTGCCCATCGCCCACTGCCCATCGCCCACTGCCCATCGCCCACTGCCCATCGCCCACTGCCCATCGCCCACTGCCCATCGCCCACTGCCCATCGCCCACTGCCCATCGCCCACTGCCCATCGCCCACTGCCCATCGCCCACTGCCCATCGCCCACTGACCATCGCCCACTGCCCATCGCCCACTGCCCATCGCCCACTGCCCATCGCCCATCGCCCACTGCCCATCGCCCACTGCCCATCGCCAACGTCCACCGCCACCGTCCACCGCCATCGCCCACCGCCATCCCCCACTGCCTTCGCCTCCCGCCATCGCCCACCGCCTCTCTGCTGCTCGTTTTCGACAGCGTCCTGGATTAAGCCGGGACAGCGTGCGGCCCGCATGGCAGCATTTAGCGCGTGTTCCGACTGTTCCGCAGCCCCTAAAGTGGCGCCGGGCGACTCTTAGTAATGGCCCGGGTTGCATGCGGCGCCCGCGCTGAGCAATGGACTGAGCGCCAGGTGGTGGAAGGACGACACGGCGTGATGCTGATGCAGCGCGCAGGACGCAGCAGGGAGCGGAAGCAAAAAGCTCGCAGGGAGCGCGGCAGAAGACCAAGTCGAAAGTAATGAGTGGGATCGCAAAGGCAGGGCGAGAGAAGAAACGAGGCGAGCGCGTAGCTCGGCCATACGGGCTGACATTGATAGAGTGACGTCGAGGGCACAATGAAAATGGTGGCGATACAACGGTCTAGGGCGAGCAGAAAATGAGTTGAAGAGGGTGATTAAAGAGGGGAGGGGATTGGCTCTCGTAAAATGTGGCAGGATAAAGTGGCGAAGGGGGTCTAGCTGGAGGGGGTGACGTGAAGGCGAAATCAAGACAAGACATTGATCTAGGCGGATCTAGGGCAGCAGCGGGGACGCGGGAAGGCAAGAACGAAGGTGCTGTTGTCAGCGGCCGTTTCACAGGGACAGAGTTAAGACTTCAAAGTGGAAGTGTAGAAAGAGGGGTCGTAAGTGAGAGTTGCAGCTACAGTGTGTTTACAGAAAGTGGAGTGGCACGGCGGGCAGATAAATTGATGAAAAACACTCGTGTAGGTAACACTATTTAAAAGAATGCCGTCAACTGCGGGGGTTATCGATGCAATACGGATGGCATGGTAGGCGTAATGAGAAGGAGAACTACACCCGAGACTCGCAGAGTTTGGCGAGAGTCGGTCTTGGGCCGGCGATGGGACCAGCGGATTGGGGTAGCAAGGGGTGGTGAAGGGTGGCGGGGATTTGAGAGGCGGCAGAGAGGAGCGAAAAGTGATTGATATGGCGGGTAGAGGCAGCTTGGGGCCTGGGCAGGTGAGGGCAAGAGCGGGGGCGAGGGCGAGAGCGAGGGGAAGGCGAGGGTGGTAGAAGCGAGAACGGGGACGGAGCGAGAATAAGGACGGGGGCGTGGGCATGGGCGGGTGTAGGGACAGGGGCGGGGTCGAGGGAAGTGGTGGGACGAGAGAAAGAGCGGTGGCGGGGAGGAGGGCGATGAGAAAGCGAGGGGGAGGGTGGGGAGCGATGGAGAAGCGAGGGGGGCAGTGCATGGGCGATGAAAGCAGAGGCAGAGGACGAGGGCGATAGTGGAGGGAGTGGGAGGGAAGCGAGTGCGGGGGCGAAGGCGGGCGCCGGGGTCGGGGGCGACGTCCTCTGGCCGGCGCGCAGGGCGGAATGAGGCCAGCGCAGCGCAGTGCAGCGCAGCGCGGAGCGGCGGTGGGCCCTGGGGGCCGCCTCCCGTCTGTGACGGGCGCAGCGGCCGGGGCGGGGGAGCGCAGGGCAGAAATAGGGCGCGGAACTGCCACAGACAGTTTCGCGACGGGGAAAGGCGGGGGGCGCGTTCAGTGTGGAGCAAGCGGCGAGAGGGGGAAGGAAATCAACACACGCGGAAACCAGCGCAGACACCGGGTACTTTGGTGCGCATTACGACTTCGTTCGCGTGCTTTAAAAATCATACGAAGATTTTGCATAATTAGTGTTCAAAGCAATATACTTTAACATGAATAGTACATTAAGAAACGATGATGAAATGATGAGTATTAATACACGAGTGTGATATTACGATATGAACGAGGAATGAGCAAGGATCGTAAACTTCACACGAGTGTATTAATACCCATTACATCGAGTTTCATACGGTACTTTTCCTACGACTTTTATGAATTAAACTTTTATATTGAATCGTTTCGTGGCCGTTGACATAAAGGATTCACCGAAGGCCACCTAGCGGACTTTCCCTAACCCTACCCTCGCATGCTGCCGCAGGTGGCTCTGGCCACTAGTCCTCCTGCGAGTACTGCGCTAGTCGAAGAGGATCAAAGTAAAATGATGATCCGATTTTAAATAATGTTTCACGAAAAATTACTAATAATAAAAGAAATTAAAAGTGACAAGCATAATATAATATAAAATGTAATTTTAATGTACACAATCGAATGAAACATTTACTAGAACGATTTTAAATGATTAATAAAGTGTCAATACTTCTCTGTGATTGGTCAAGAACCAGTATCATAATGAAAACTGTATCGAAATGAGTTTCATTATGCAAATTGTTGCAGCCATCAAATGACAGCATTATACAATGGGAGTAGAAAAATATTATGTAGAAATGTATTAATAATAGTAATATTGAAAATGCGAATGAAATTTTGCATTCATTAAACCACAATTGTTCCAAAAATGTATGTGTGATAATAGAAGCCTAAAACGACAGAGTGAACATCCCTTATACGATTTTATTTTCATTTCATAAATTGTGCTGGGAATGCCATCACACAGAGGAGTTGAAAATGAATAATCCGTTAATATTGTTGAAGAGAAAGATTGCTGCAGATATTTGATTTCCAAAAGATAAAAAAGCTTTTTGAGGATCGATAATTTAAAGCACTGAAAATCACCTGATGTCTGAGAAAAATTTCAGTAAAATTAGGTTTTTCAGTCACGAAATTACGCGATAGTTCCAAATTGTTGCATCTGTTACCAATTTCTCTAAGGACATTAAGTGAAGATGCCAGTTTTGTAAGAGTAGTTTTTTTCGAAATCTTTTTTTTTTCAGGGCTTTTATCCATCCGACAGCCGGTTACTCTACGTTCGGGACGACTATTTGACACAGACACCAACACATTCGTGGGTTCCGCTGGTCTGGGGTCAGCAGAACGCGAGGCCCTCCCCGGCAACACATACATGAGAGGCAAGGGGTAAACAACGAAGCTCAAGGCGGAACTCGAACCCGCGACCCGTCGGACCAAAGCGCTCAGTCGCTACACGCTCTTGGCCACCTCGGCCATTCAGGTCCGAAACGTAATTGCAACAACCCTGATCGCTGGTGTTTCCTACTGTAAGTCCATCGGCAAGTCGAGGGATGTATGATCAATCCAATAGCTATCGAGATCCGTCATTCCGAAGAAGAATGAACACTTCCAACAGCTTTGCAGCACACGAAAATGTACTCCACTACGGTACAAGTACAACTCTGCGCATCTTCCCGCACTGGAGCCAAGAAACAGTCATGGACCACATGATAAATGTAGGCAATGAAACGAGGAGCGAATATTGAAAGTTGGCAACAAGTTCATTCATTTATGTTAAATTGGATTACGTTTTCGTAAAAGGTACAAAACACATTCATCGTCACAATATTTCATTCACAACTAGTTTTCATCGGAACTTTGTTCGTCCCAATCTCATGTCGTGTAACTTGATAGCGCGATTGGTTCTCGCGGACCACAACACAATGAACCGGCGTGAATTCGTCCGCCAGTTAAAATCTAGCCTTTGTATCGTACATTGCACCGAGAAACCGCGAAGAACAGACCTCGTTCACGCAACGAGATCGGGGGAGCCCCGAGCCCCGAGCTCCGAGCCCAAACCGAGAAAGGCGAGCGAATCCAGGGCGCATCCGGTCCGCGTAATAGAGACATTACCGCCGCGAGGGCGAGACAACGCCGGGGGGCGGCGCCATGGGGTGGAGCCGGGGGTGAAGCCGAGGCCACGCTGCATGAGGGCGCCCACTGCGCCGTCATTCATTTATGTAAGTCGTTGGCTGCCTTCCACGGCAGGCTGCTCCGCCGCCGTCGTCGTCGTCGAAAACATCGCCATAAACAAGGCCGGTCGCAGGGTAACGGCGTGCACCATTACCATAACCGGAGCGGCGCGGCGCGGCGCGGGCGAAGGCCACGAACGCGGACCGCGATGGGTGAACCTCCCCGCCCCGCGCCGCCCCGCCAGGAGCCATCTTCCCCGCGCGGCCGCGGAAACGGCTGCTGCTAGTGCTCCTGCAGGCCGCAACGGCCAGCCGTTAGTGCGCCGCCCGCCGGCCCGCACCGCCGCCACCACATGGCAGGAGCTGTCCGCCGCGGGAGGGGAATGGCGCGGGAAGGGCTGGAACCTCTGCTTATTAGGACCTGCGAACGTGCGCCATCGGAAAGGCGACAGACTAAAAGAAGAAAAACGAGGAGAAGGATGAGAGGAAGGAGAAGGACGGAAGAAGAAGGATGAGAAGTAGAAAGATGAGAAGTAGAAGGATGAGGAAGGAGAAGCATGAGAAGAAGAAGGATGAGGAAGAAGAAGGATGAGGAAGAAGAAGGATGAGAAGAAGGATAAGAAGAAGAAGGATGAGAAGATGAAAGATGAGAAGATGAAAGATGAGAAGATGAAAGATGAGAAGATGAAAGATGAGAAGATGAAAGATGAGAAGATGAAAGATGAGAAGATGAAAGATGAGAAGAAGAAGGATGAGAAGAAGAAGGATGAGAAGAAGGATGAGGAAAAGAAGGATGAGGACGAAGAAGAGGACGAAGAGAGGAAGAAGAAGAAATAGGAGAAGGACGAGACGGAAGAAAAGCAGAAGCAGGAAATGGAGGAGACGGAGAATAAAAGAAGAAGAAAAGGAGGAGGAGGTGGAGAAGGAGAAAAGGTTTTGCTGGCTCTGAAGCGAAAGTAGGATAGCGTCTACTTGTAGTTCGGGATGGCGCTTGGCTGGGAAGGGGAATAGGATAGGGAAGAAAATCGCTGGAAGAAGATAGCATCAGGAGACTTGAAGTGGATGTAGCGGTATGAAGATGCTAGAAATATAATCTTGGCTTCCGCGAAATAGTCCAAAAACAAAACGAAGAGTCATAGATGGGCCAACGGAAGACAAACACCGTTAATGTGAAGAATTCAGAGCAAGATAATGGAGTACTGCGGAGAAGAGATTGGGGATTTCGAAAGATTGTTGGCACAGAAAGAACTTGGTGAGAATACGCGGTTGGGGCAATGTGTAAGGAAATGCGAAGGAAAAAAGTAACAACGGAACACGATTCCGAGAGTCAACGACTTCCTCATGCTGCACTCGCCGGGCAAACTCTTCTGGAGAAGGGCATCATTTTATACGCGTCGTTTCGCTTCGATTTCTAGAGCACTATCCTTCGGTGGTGCTCTAGAAATCGAGAAGCTGCAGGAGAAGTAGAGAAGCTGAAGGAATAGAGAAGCTGCAGATTGAGTGTCGCGCTCAGAAGCAACGTGTTAATAAATATAGCACTCACTTTAGCTCTCAGTGCAGAGCGCTAAGAGTTTCGAAAACGAAATAATGACTAATAGTGGAAAAAAACAACTCTTAAACAATGCAGAGATATGAACCTTCCTTCAAAACTGAAAATAAACTACAGATTTTCGTGTTTCAAGCACTTATTGATTTTCGTAATACGATCATTACATATGAAACAAATACAGAAAGCAAAAATAAGATACTGATCTAATAGTTTCAAAAATGTATTCCCTAGATATTAAAGGTTCTGTTTGATAAACATAGCTTTGCATCGATATCACAGTTCTTTCATTTTAAAGTACCTCTTTACATTAGGGTCAACAAAATATATTACATGCCTGTAGCCCGTCAATGAATGACGAAGTTGGCGTCGAACGTACAACTTAAATTTTCCAGAAACCCAATTTCATCGAAGACTATTTAAAAAACGAGTGGTCATATGAATGAAGTACGGTTCAACGCAAAGAATCATTTCCGCGAAAGACTCATTAATATTAATACAAGTGGAATAATAGATGTGCCAAGAAATGTTCAGTCAGGTTCAGGGAAAAGTCAGGTTCAGGTTCAGGTTCAATCATTGTGTAACTTTGTTGGGTGTTTAATATGTAAAATAATTTTCAAGACATTTCAACTACTCACCCTTTAATATCCGGTAATCATGAAGGACAGTACAGATTGTAATACAAAGTGAATACTAATGAACAGAAAAAAGAATAGTATAATGTCACGAGGCACTTTAAATAGAATAAAATGTCATAAATACGAATCTAAAGAATTTACATTTATTTTCTTTTGACCTAGAAAACACAAAACAATTAAATACCAGTATAAATTTGATAGTGACCACTGCAACGAATATGAAACATGTGAGACGCAGAATTCTTATTGTTAGAGATAGAAGCTTCGTGAAGAGTGCCAGAAGGACACATTTCCTGTTGGGCATCAGTATCAAACGGGATTTTCCATCAAAGAGAGATAATCAGAATCCGTCCATAGAAAATAAATTGCGTTAAAATATATATTTCTGATTTCAAAAACTGTTAGCAATCACTCGAATATTTAACCAACCAAAAACAGTCGTAAATATATTCGAAAGCTGGAACTCATTGAAACGATTCTGGAAACACGGGAAAAGTTCCTGCAATGTGCAAAGAACCACTTCTTGAAAGTTAACATTTTAAATAAAGCTTTAATATTTTAATGAATCCGGGAAATCTGAAAAAATAAATTCACAATAGCAGATAGACTTCAAAGAAATGTTTAAAAGAGCAATTAATCCGGAAATTTCTAAAAACACAATGAAATCAATGTGAAACGAATGAGTGCACAAAAGACACTATACAATAAGGAACGTCACGATAATACTTTTTGACGAATCTATTCTGCAGTACTTGAAAGTACAATAGATGATTTAAAGAGATCGCGAGAAGCAGTTTCAAAGAAGAAAGAAAAGGAGATGCTAGGATTCAAGAGGAGAAAAAACGAATGGAAATAAGTGGGAAGCGCTGAGAGACACTGAGAAACGGTATTAGTGCGAGTGGTCCGCAGCATCGAGGAGCGTCAAAAGGCTGGAAACGCTGCGGAGAGCAACGCAAATGTCAACGAAATAACGCAGATAAATTTCTTTCCCCACACGTCATATACAGTTTTTACTGTTTTTTTGACTAAATAAATAAATAAATAAACGATGATAGTATTCTTTGCTTCGATTTATTTATAATGACATGTGACTATCATCAGCTGTTACGGTGTCATCCAATCGGGAGCTTGAACGTCATCATAGTGACGTTACTGTAGTGATGTTCAAAACTTCCGGCTGGATGACACTTTAACAGCAGACTTATGTGAAGTGGTACTACAAATAAATTGAAGCATAAACATAAAGGCAAGGGATGAAAGGAAGATTGTGGCAAATTAATGATTGATTACTAGTGGCTCCGGGCGCGTATATGGCTAAAGTCCGTAAGTGTGGTGCGTGTCTTTGCTCGGGAGGTGGAGGTGCTCTTGCCCCGCTGGATGGCAAGATCCGGCGCCGACGTCGGGTTGCGGGATTTTCTACACCTAGGCTATCTTCCACCAACGGGGCACCGCCCCAGCCGGGACAAGCTCTAAGCTTCCGACCGGTCTCCCGGCATGTGAAATAGTTTAGTGCATATATGTGTAAATGTGTGTAAGGGGTGAGGTTAGGACAAGGAATGGGAAGGAATGATAGTGCGCAGCCCGTGACCAGTTTGTTAGGATACTGCTCCAGCATTCGTCGGGTATTGATCATAGAAAGCACGGGAAAATGATCAGAGCAGCCTGCCACTAGAATTCTCCTCCAGACGGAACAAAATTGCACCCAGCGCTCCGCTTATCTAGCTACTGCCGCAAATCATCGGAACTCGAACCCTCGGACCTCCCGGTGAGAGGCACCGCAGTGACATCAGTTGACGCACTAAGACAACTCTTACGGGGGCATTGTGGCGTGTAACAAGGCAGGAGTGATGAAAGAACACAAGGAAAACTGCGGGTTTGAAGGTTACTCACGGCAATACAGGAGACGGTGAGTGAACTCCCAGGGCAGAAGAGGCTGCAACTAGGGATTACGAAAAACATCGATGTTTTTAAAACATCGATATTTTTCACCAGATATAACGATATATTAACGTCAATGTTTTGTTTTCGAGGTTTTTTATGATCGATGTATTTTTCCAGTAACATCGATGTTTACAAAAGAAAAGTTTGTGTTATCTTTTTCGATGATTTTGTGTGTGGTAATATCGTTAAACAACATCTTGAACCATTTCTGCATAGAATTTTGATTAGAAAATTAAGATGAGAGAATGCTTTAAGGCAGAATATACTTCAAAATGACATTTACGTATTATGTGTATTAGATACAGGACGTTATACTTCGATAATTTAAGAATGAAAGTGAATAAATGGAATAACAGCAAAACACAATGACTTTAATTTTTACATTCGATAAACATTATTATTAACGTACTATTTATACGTGGCCAACAATAAAGTATACCGGTATTTCATTTAAGTAAAAATTAAATTAAAAATGGAAGCAGGATGGGAAAAAAGCATCTGTTTTATCATTTTATTTCATTTTTTCGTGTTTTATTTCATCGATATTTTAAACATCAAGGTTTTTTGTTGATTTTTCACCGACATTTTGGTGATGTATCGATGTATTTATGTTTTAATAAAATTTGACATCATTAGCTGCGACACGCAAGGAGCAACGGAGGAGAGGGATCTGGAAGGAATGGCAGAAGTGTGAAAAATGAGCTAACGAGAGCGGAACGGATTGTGGTGCACGCAACGACATTAAACAGAGACTGTTGAAAGAGGACGATGAAGAGCAGTAAGGAGGAATTAGATGTGATGATAATAGGAAGGTTGAGGAAGTCATAGTGATGCATGAGACTTGGCCACGATTGAAACACAGCTCCGTAAGGGCGTATGACGCACTGTTGGTCTCGGGTGTTTGCTGCCTAGCAGGAGACGACGGGTATATCTGACAATGGCAAGTCTAGGCAGTGACGAGCAACGGGTACTGCCTGGAGAGGAGTGGCGGGAGGCAAGCAAAACTGGGAGAGGCCCGGGGTCGAGCATTGGGAGGCGGTGAGCAGTGGGCTGTAGCTAGTGGGTTTCGGTTAGCGGGCGGTGGTTTCGGTAAAGGACGGTGGGCGGTGGGCGGTGGAGAGCAGACGGGGCTGGTAGGCGGCTGGCGAAAGGAGATGGGAGGTGGGCGATGGGCAGCGAGGTGCTCCACGGAGTGCTTAGCGGGCGCTCGCACCAAGCGTAAATAAAAAGACGGGCATGACGCGAGTATTTAAAGTTTAATGATCTAATGAATAAAAACATGCACGCTCGGCGCAGCCGGCGGCGGCGGCGGCGCAGAGGCTTCCTACGTTTTTGTAGCGCTCCGCTTGCTCGTCGGCGCCGCCTCGCCATGTTACGAGCGGCAGCGGCCGCGATTACATCGACCGGAGGCGGAGGCAAGCAGTCAGAAGAGGCCTCAGAAGAAACTCGACCGACTTGTGAGGGCCTCGGCGCGACGGCGATGATGAGGAGGCGACGGTGGCGGCGAAGGCGGTGGTGGTAATAGAAGTGGAGGTGATAGTAGTGGTGGTGGTGGTGGTGGTGGTGACAGTGGTGGTTGTAGTGATGGCGGTGGCGGAAGTGACGGTGGTGGAGGCGTTGGCAATGGCGGTGGCGGTGGCAGTGGCAGTGGCGGTGGCAATGGCGGTGACAGGGGCAGTGGCGGTGACAGTGGCAGTGGCAGTAGCGGTGACAGTGGCAGTAGCGGTGACAGGGGCAGTAGCGGTGACAGGGGCAGTAGCGGTGACAGGGGCAGTGCCAGTGGCGGCGGCATTGGCGATGGCAGTGGCGTCGATGGTGGCGGCGGCGGCGTCTGCGGCTGTGGCCGTGGCGGCAGCAGCGGCGGCGGCGGCGGCGGCGGCGACGATTGTGGCGATGGCGGTGGCGGTGGCGGTGGCGGTGGCGGTGGCGGTGGCGGTGGCGGTGGCGGTGGCGGTGGCGGTGGCGGTGGCGGCGGCGGCGGCGGCGGCGGCGGGCAAGCAAACAATCGCCCGTGGCGGCGCAGGGAAGCTCAAGGCGAGGGAAGAGTCGTGAGCGGGGAACGAAATGAGAAGCGCTCGATCCTTTTAACGCGCGACTGGTTCGTGGCGAACGCGACGGCGGTCCAGTTTACACTGGACGGGTTTTATTTCATTTCCGAACCAGATTGGTAGGTCATAAATTATTCATGAGGTAAGAACTAGATAGGCCCTTGATATCCACACACTTCCATTGTTATTTTAATAGCTTGAACAACTGTACACATCACACTTGACTAGTAGGAGACAATGATGCTCCTCTTCATCGAAGCCGAAGCAATCATTTGCTGATAATGAGATGGTAATTCTCTAAGAACAAGTTTATATCTCAATAGTTGTAGCAGCCGTAGAGTGTGTACGAAGCGGGAAATCCTTCTTGGCACCGAACATTCTGGGAAAGTCATAACGGACGCAATACCCTTGTTTCTGCGTTATTTCTTCAATTTACATAATTAAAATGTTCATTACATTAACCTACACATGTGATCAATAGCTCAATCGGTTTCCCTCGACCAGACAAATCAGTTGCGACATTTATTAGTCTATTCCCTCCAAGATATTTTGGAAGAATTCTAGAAAGTCGTGTGTTTTTGATGGTTTCAATACACAGGTTAAACGCTATTAATCACTACACTGTCATTCCGGCATTTGCGTGAGTCGTTAAGACTTGATTCATCAGCTTGACTATAATTACACCAAATTAAGTAATTAATGAAAAATGTAAATTAGAAATTTAATTGATACTTTAAATGCCCGAAATGAGCGAACCGGGAGACTGTAATATGTTTAACATTTTATTTTCATTATGTTCTTGCAAAGTACAAATAGAACCTTTTAACATGAAAATACCACGTGCCCCGCGAAGCTAGGTATAAATATTGCAGCAGGAGAACAGCCTTGCGGAACACCTGCTGGGGCCACGTCCGTGGCCTCCGGACTGCGCCCCACCCGGCAGCGGAGGCGATCCCTATCTTGGCGTTACGCGCGGAGCTGCAGTCCGTGGAATCGCTATTGTTTCTGAGAAGGCTTGGTGGAGGGGGGGGGGGTGCCGCGGCGCGGATCCGCCGACGAGTATCCTCGTAAGTCACCGTCGTGGGATTTTGGAGCCGACGCTACCGATTCACGGCCACCTGTGTTGTGACGCCGGCCTCAGTTATAGTGCACTCACAAAGTATCCATGGTCCAAAAATGTTTTCTCACCTGTACTGTCGGTTTTGGGGAGGGTAAATTCGAATTTGAGGTTTGCCGCCACGAAAAATTCCGGCTTCACAAAGAAAAAAAAAAACAACAACACTTATCCCCCCCCCCCACCTTTTTCACTTGCATCTCGGTAAATTTGTTTTTCCATTTTCCTCGGGAAGCCGATATTTCTCGAGGTGGCAAACCTGAAAGTCGAATTCCTCATTCCGTAAAATGTATAGAAACAGTGGAGAAACATTTAGAGCCAGTGATTTTTCCTGAAACGGACAGTTTGGCCACCAGAAGATTCGACTCATAAGGATATGGACGATGACGCTAGTGATCCAGTTGAAACTGACGCAGAAATTGATCATTCGTCAATTTAAACGGTTCGCCCGCATGAAAACGCATCTTCAGGAACGGTACATTTCAGCACTTTCCTAAGTTTCTACAGTAATATCAAGTTTACATGTTCGTGCTGTAATTCTAATCAAGAATTGTTGATTTTCTCATACGGCCATTCTTGATGGATGACCCTAAAGTCTAGCATTTAATTTTCAGTGAGAGTCTTATATTGTTCAGTGCTTATGTCTAAGAAAGAAACACCCGTCCCCTATATGTTGACAACTCGCCTAACGAGAAATTCCACATTTGCGTTTTCGTTGAGATATAAAAATCACGAAGATGGATATGCACATTAGTGAAATTTTCTAGGGAATATGATAAAAATGTGTAGGATGAATTTAAAATATGTGACATTAAATGTCCTGTAGAGTTTCGTGAATGTCCGTTCCCACACATGCGTCTTTAATATTTCCATTCGGGCCAGTTCTCAATTTGTTATCTAAACTTGCTTGACCTTGAGATAACTCCATCTAGTTGTATCCAACTTGGTAGAAAAGCGTAATCATTGACAGTAAGTATGCCTTTATGAATACTCTTTCCTCCCATATCTCTCGCATACAATGGAGGACACGACAATGATACAGTCAGTTGTGCCGCCGTCATAACTTCAATATCAGTTGTTCCTTTGTTTTAAGCGACAATAATACTTCGGCTATCGTCAGCGCTGCACGAAAGCCGAAGCGTGCTTGCGGGAATGCCTCCTCCAAAAATTCAGACCGCTCCGTCAATTATTATAAATTTATTAACTGCCTCCCTTTCGTTCCGTTCTTAACGCTCCTTCTCTCTTTAACAAACGTCCGCCGAGATTCCGCGAAGCTGGTCGGCGACGCGCCGGGAGGTGCACAGGTTTTCAATTACCCCGACAGGTCCTGGCAATGGAAAGCACGAAGGGCGGAGAGGTTTGGGCGCCGAGCCGCGCGGTCCGTCGAGGTTTTTGCGCCGCGCGGCGGCGGGGCGGCGTGGCGCGGCGTCCGGGATCCTCGGTGATTAATCTAACGAGATGACAGATGTCATACGCTTCCCTGGCTCGCCCCCCCCCCCCCGACCAGCGGGCGTCGCCTCGCAGCGTGTCCCGCCGCCCCGCTCCGCGCCCCCCGCCCGTACGCGCGCTCTCCCTCCGGTATTTGTCACCCGACACCCGGCCTCGCGACGCCCGCCCCCGCGCTGTCAGCTCCGCTCCAGCGCCCCGCCCCCGCCCCCGGCCCCGCCCCGCCCCCGCCGCCCGACGACGGCTCACCCGGCGCTTACAAAGCGGCTGGCCCTTCGCGACGCGGGCGGATGAGGGGATCCAACCTGTTTGGTGGAGATAGTGCTTTTGTACCCAGGCAGCAATTTAACACTCGGTGTCGGTTAAAAATGCTTACCGACTGAAATGGTTCAGAAGCAGCAATTCATTTGTCTCTGCAGCGTTCCTGTCCGAGATGCTCTTGGGTTCAAGTCCCGATGGTGGTGGTTTTCAGACACTGGCCAGATAGCTCGGTTGATTTCAACCACTATCGGAAGGAGAGTTCCAGTGAACGCCTGTTCTCAGGTAGTTTTTCGTGGTTTCTTCGAACAATACCAGGTGAATGCCGGAGTAGTACCCTAACAAACGAGCCACGGTCCGCACGATTTATCCTTCCTCTTCTTTTTCCTATCCTCACTCCTAACTTACACTCTCACTAACATGCACTAGCTACACTACCACTAGCTGTTCCCCGTTAGAGGAGATACCTGGAGAGGAAAATCTTCCACGCCGGACGTCTGGATTGGCAGTGAATTGTTAACTTTTTAGCAGAGAAGTAACAGCGACACCTCCAGGAATACAACAGGCACCACATAACAGTCGGCGCGCCGAGAAAAATCAATCAAAATAAAATTCTTACATTTAACCACAAAAAATATTCACCTTTCTTTAAGAGCCACAAAAGTCCCATTTTGCAAGGAATTTCTATTATAGCGAATGTTAATGAACAGATTTGAGGAATCTGAATTTAAAAACCTCGCCAATCTGAAAACATCTACCAGCCGTAAACAGAAAAAAACAAAACCAAAAACATTTTTCCCCCCGTAAATACACAATGTAATTCACCTAATCGGTACCTCGATAACTTTTAACCATGGTGTCTATGAAGAAGTACGTAATTCAGGAATTATTTGGAGTTGTTTATTGAGTGTTGAAGGCCAATTTGGATTCAACCGAAAGAAGTTAATGAGAACTTTATACACCAAATGTATTTCTAATATTGTTTACGAGTTCATTCTTTTCATGTAGTTTTTGACTTTATAAACCTAATACAATACACATGTTTCAGAATTTCGAATTAATTTGACAGTAAAATTCTTTCTCTGCTATAACTACGTATATGCGAACAAAATGTGTAATTGAAACTGCGCATGAATGGTGAGTTGTTTCCAATTAGTTACAGGTTGTTCCCAAAAACTCTATACCGTTTTCGTAGAAGCAACATTCCTGGGAACAAACTTGGCAAATTCGTCAGCCGTCAATTTCCACGAAGTATTCCCACTGTCGAATGATGTTAGCGGAACCGTTTTGTAGAGTTAATCCCAACCGCAAATCCACAGAATTCCTCTCCCATTCGAGAAAATTTCCAAAGAATTCCCATTGACCTTGTGATTCGCTTCAGAAGCGAATTACTCCGCCGCGTCAGAGAATCCGACCTCCCATTATCCAATTGCAGCGAGCACCAAAGGGTCCGCCACAAGCCCAGCCTCCCGGGGGATTTCCTCTGCCTCACCGCCCGGCCCGGCCCGTGAACGGCAAGCGTGTGGCTCGGGCGTTCTCCGAGATGCTTGGAGCGGCCGCCGGCAGGTAGCAGCACAGGCCGGCCCCCCCCGCCATTAGTTGCGCCACGCACCGCGTCGCGTCGCGTCGCGCCGCCATCATCCAAGATGGCCGACGGGCGGCAGGCGTAAGCCCCGCCTCCCGCGGCGCGAGGGAGAGAGAGACCCCGCCTTCGGCGCGCACGCGGCGCCCAAGAAAAACACGCGCTGGCTCCGCCTTTCATCTCCGGTTTCTATGGCAACCGGAGGACGCTCTTCTCAGCAGCCATCTTGGGCCGCGCCGCGGGGAAGAACTGATCGATCCGCAGCGCGCGGCTCGGCGGGGGAGGGAGAGGGGCACGGAGAAAGGCGTGGAAGGGGCGGGGCGGAGTGGAGTGGTGGGAGGGGGGAAGGAGGGGAAGGGGCGGGGCTGCGGCGCAGTCAGCTGGCTGCGCTTGTCTCACTGCGCGCAGTGCGCCGAGCGCTGCGGACTGAGAAGGAGGTTCTTGCGTCTCGGCTCTCGAGAGGGACGAGTACACGCAACAATATCTATACACTTCGATTTAAACAGAGGGTCTGTGACCAGTGGCGTATCTACGGTATGGCAGACATGGCACGTGCCATGGGCGCCACACACAGGGGGCGCTATTTAGAATATATACGCTAAAGCAGATAACATCCCTAATTTGAAGTATCCTGATAGGGGCGCAGATTCTGTTTGCCATGGGCGCCTGAATACCTAGATACGCTTCTGTCTGTGACGTAAATCAGCTGCTTCATTGTCATCCAATCAAGAGCTTGGATGACGCCTACAGAAGTGACGTTTAAGTTCCCGATTGGATGGCTTTTAAACAGCTGATAATATGTCGAATGACGCTGAAACTAAATGGAAGTGTAGTTATTCTAAGGCCCCCTTTGACAGGTTGGGAAACAAATGAACATCGTGTAAAGGGATCTCATTGAAAGAAACAGTGATGAATCTATTTACAAATGAGCCAACTGTAAACGAACGCGTAGATGATTTGAGTGTAGGAACATAACTTGCAGTTATGTTGCCACTAGTAGACAAGCAGTAGCTATCAAAACGGCCCCTGCTTATAGTAGCCTAATCTCTATGATCAATCAGTGCACGTATTCGCGAACCTTCATTTCTTTACATCCGAAAGGAGTGAAGCTTTGTTATTTTGCCAAAAAATTAAATATTATCAACTTCGTAGCACGTTTTTCGAAGCAAATAATTTCTGTCTACGGGAGTGAAAACTGCTGATTGCCATATTTTTATTCCTAAAACAACTGTGTTGGTAAAGGTGAGGTGAAAAGGATAAAAATTCCGGAGCTTAAGAAAGCGTTTGCTTAAAATCCCGCGTCACCAATATTTGCATTTGTCACGTGCGCCTCGGCTGAGTCAGCTCTGCCCCGCTTCACTGAGATGCGTCACAAGCTCGCTTAATTCGTACACACTTCAGTAAATCGCGAAAGCCAGATGCTGACGAAATGTGTGCATTTCTTTGGCTTTTTTAAGCATGTTCGCCTTCCGGCACATATACAAGGATCGACAACATGCCTGAAGCATAGAATAACGAACAACGAACAAAAACAAAGCCGTAATAAACACTTAAGATCCTAGCAACACATTGCTCTACAAAATTTAATTTGACAAGAGCCGTCTTTCCTCCATCGCATCCAAATTTTTCCACAATTCTGACATGAATTTCAGACTGACAGCGAATGTTGTTACTTACGTACTCGTGAATGTTACATCCAAGTTTGTCACGTCAAGAAGGTTAGGAGACAGGTCAGAAACATAAATTTGAGGCTAATTTCCCACCGTAATTCTTTTAAATGGGATAGGTTATGACGCGGAATGCTCCTGTGATTATCATGAGTCACAAATGTCCGGAAAATTTGACACACAATTCCGAATGCTTCCCTACTATAACTTCCTTTTCAACTTTATCCACACAATGTTCAAATTTCGAATCTTTAAATAACTTTAGTGTCTGAGGTTCGATGAAAATTATTTAATTCAATAAAGCTTAAGATAGAAGTGGAAATTTCTTCTGCGGTAGCTGAAACATTCTTATTTGGAGCCTTTAGTACATTGTCTCATAGATCCCAGGTAATACATAAAAAAGGAATATCTTAATAGATCTATTCTGTAGGTACATAATTTCCACGCTGAGCTCTCTTTCAGACTATTCCGCTCGATTCCAATACTTCTTACACATTCTAAGGCCCCATTCACAAATGCAGTAACAGGGATAATTTATGAGTTCTTGTTGACGACCGAGCAACGGTGATGCTCTCCATTATTTTATTTTTTGCAACAGCACTGACGCATTATAGCATAGCGAGTTACTACGGATTTGAAATTCAGTAACTAAGTGCACCATGACAAAAAGGAATATTCCCCTCTATTCCCCACATTAATAATATAAGCATTTCTCAATGTCAAATAATTTTTCGAAAATGTTTGTTGGATGTAAAAGCTATGTGGTGGTGAAAAAAAAAAACCTACCCTAAAAGTTCCTACCCGCGGGACTCCGACTTTCTCGTGCTGTCTACGGGAACCGTGCGTTCACCTGTTCCCTGTAGTGCGATTTTTCTAACTCTGCCTCTCTTCACGAATCACGATTATGTCACAGTATTTCGCGTCTTTCTTAGTCGCCGCTAGATTTCGCATGATCGCGACTGTATCAAGCAGTGCTTGCGATCTTGCGACATATAGCGGCAGAACCGTGAAAGACACGAAATATCATGTGATATTCTATCGTGGCCATAGGGGCTTGAGAGGCAGAATTAGAAAAATTGCACTATAGTCACGGATCACATCGGCCCTCGAGCCCATGAAAAATGGAACTGCAATTTTTCGACAATTTTCAAGCATTCAGGATCTTTGCATTAATTCTCAAAAATTTAGTTGAAATCGTAAATAAACTTTCTTTCAACTATGAAAATTAAAGCAGATAATTGTTGTATTTTATTACGCAATAGACGTATGTATAAATAGATCATTAAGTAAATAAGATACAAAAACGTGAACAAAACGTAGATTAACACTAAAAATCGTCAGATTGATCGTATTTACTGATCTGTCAAAAAACCTCAAATACTTTTATTCAACCCAACGAAAATAAAATGAAGTGACTGAGGTATTCGCTGATTTGAACTGTTTTGTCTTAAGGAATCAAACGCATCTAAGGCGGATTTGCGGGTTTGTATTGCTGCTCATATAAGAAGACCACAGAAAATATTGTTAAAATGCTTCTGGACCTGAAGACAAATATGATGCGCCAATTTTTTCATGCGCAAGTGCGTAAACATAGAGGGTGAGAACGATGGTGTCATTACGACAGTAACAATTCGTCAACGGATTGCAGCTCGTGTGATGTTGGAAAAAAGTGTATTGAACGTGTTCATATCAAAAGTAAATTGCAGAAGTGAATAACCTCCACTTACGCAAATCACAATTACAATCACGCAGTCAGCGTCCCACTCCCTCGCACGTGGGTGATTCGCCAGACGTACCGCAAGGAATGTCCAAGGATTCCGCGCTAGATCCTTCCAGGAAGGCCGATGAGGCCGCGGAGGCATGCGGCGGAATTCGCCACAATCGAACGGTCAATGCGCTTCCCAGAACGGAGCCCAACTTTCGGCGATCGTGCGGGCAGAGCGAGCATCGGAAAGCGGGGGGAGGAGGGGAGGGGAGAGTTGGTCGCGTGATTACGGTACGTTCCCTGCGCCACGAGAGGAGGGGAGGAGATGACACGATCGGGAATTGAATGGTGGGGTATGGCGTGCAGCTAGGACGACGTCGCTTTGAATCAAAGTTCTGCCTGGCTCCGCACACTCGCCTCGTCCTGGTCTTT